>CM044436.1:41054797-41109938 GCA_024363595.1 Xenopus borealis
CCCAACTATCAGCCATATTTGGATATCATCATTCAGAATGGCAACAGCCCGGTGCCAAAAGGTCCCACTCCTTAGTTGGTTTATTGTAAGGGGAATTGCGCATTACAAGAAATTATGAAAATCTTGGAGAATACAACGAATATGTCAACACTACAACATACAGATTTTTAGAAAAATACTAAGGCAGAATAAAAATATGAAGCTTATTTTACCCTTTGACTGTGAATAATAAAATTGTTGTTGCTTTGCTCCATATTGTGTTTAGTTACATTGCCTCCACCTCCCATAGCCACAATATATCTTTGAACCTTACAAAGTCTCAAATTATTTTAACTGCAACTCATCTCCAAACCTATGGTTTTGCACCAGTGTAATTAACCATAACCAATTAGCATTTAGTTTTGATCAATATACTACATGTGCGAAAATGAAAGCGAAGACTTGCCCTTATATTGTTGTAATTTTAAAGGGGTTGTTCACCTTCAAGTTAACTTTTAGTATATTGTAGAAGGGCCGATTCTAAGAAACTTGGTCTTCGTTATTTATTTTTCAATGATTTGCGATTTTCTTCTGTTTCTTTGCAGCTTTCAAATGGGGTCACTGACACCATCTAAAAACAAATGCTCTGTAAGGCTACAAATGTTTTGTAATTGACACTTTTTATTACTTATCATTCTATTCAGTCAATCTCCTATTCATATTCCAGTCTATTATTCAAATCAATGCAGGGTTGCTAGGGTAATTTGTACCCTAGAAACCAAATTGCTGACACTGCAAACTAGAAAGCTGCTGAACAAAAAGCTAAATAATTATAAAACCACAAACAATAGAAAATGAAATCCAATTGCAAATTGTCTCAGAATATGACTCTCTACATTATACTAAAAGTTAACTCAAAGGTCAACAACCACTTTAACTCTTCCTGTCTATTCAGGTTGTACACATGCAATTTTTCTATAGCAGCACTTAAGAAGTAGCAATAACTTATCAATAAAAAGGAACATATTTTGTTACATACTCCAGTAGTATGTTTAGTTGTTCAAGAAAGAAAAAGTAGGTACCTTGTGTGCCTATAAAGTAAATGTATCCCTAAACAAATGTTACTCAAGAGACTCCCTTGTTGTCCTCTTATCTAATTGTATGTAGTGACAGTCTACATGTGCATATTGAAAATACTCTTCCTGAATAGAGCTCATGCCACCTTTTTCTTCCAGAGTAAATACATAGGGGCTGATTTACAAAATTCACATGAATAGATCGAAGTTCGATAAAATTCGATCGAATTCCGATCGTATGATTTTTTCAGATATTCACTTCGATCATCAAATACGCAAAATCATGTAGACAGTTGCATTTGTTAGTACACTATGATTGCTAATGATACTTTTGATGTTATTACATTTTGTTGATCTGTTGCATTATCTCTTTTTTTTTTCTTCTTTAAGGACTCACAATTGCTAAAAAAATTGAAATTTCAGATCTACCTCAGCTCGTGGCTGCATTTCATAGTTTGGTTGGCTTAGCGGCAGTATTAACTTGTGTTGCTGAGTACATGATAGAATATCCACATCTCGATGTGCACCCATCTGCAAATGTCCTTAAAACGGTTGCATATTTAGGCACCTACATTGGAGGAGTCACCTTCAGTGGTTCTCTTGTAGCCTATGGAAAATTACAAGGTGAGCTTTTTCCCAGTAAAGTCATTGTCATCTTATTGGGACTATAGGTTCCATCAGCTATTTATAGTTCATAAATGGCTTTTCATGCCAAGAGGACATCTATACTTAACCCCTTCCCTCAAGTGGGCCCATTTGCTATCAAATGTCCCTTTTTGAGATATCCAACCTTTAGGCCATTAACAATTCTTAGACTACAACGCCTATTTGCAACTATATCTGCCAGAGAATACGAGATTTGTAACTCAAGCACTGGTCACTTACCCTTATATTGAAGAAGGCAAATGTTGATTAATATATCTCATACATTAATACACAGGTTTAGCAGAACTGTCACACTGTAGAGCATGAAAATAAAATTCTAATTCAATATGATGTTTTTTTATCATTACATTCTTGGTAGAATAATATTAGAATCTTACAAGCACAAGTATTCTAATTTCTCATACAAATTTGTTTCTTTGCATATTAACATACAGTAAAAGCATATCTCTGTTCATTTAAGTGTAAAATTATTTAAAAAATCGTATAATATAGGCTTTGTTCTGATGGTGAGAAAGATTTTGGCAAAAACAACATCCAATAGAATACCGTTGTATGCATATTTTTTTATAAGGTTTTTGTCTATTTGTGTAAAAACTAAACATTTTTGTTTTTATTTTTTTGTCTGTAAATGTATAAAGTTATTTAAAATTATCATTTGTCTGTAGGGGTTTTGAATTCTACACCTCTCCTCTTACCTGGTCGCCATTATCTCAATGCTGGATTGCTGGCAGCCTCAGTTGCAGGCATCGTGCCTTTCATGTTTGACCCAAGCTACAGTACTGGCATGGCTTGCCTTATTGGTGTCTCTGGGTTATCCTCCATTATGGTATGTAATTAATCTCTTATACTGATAAACAGTGCAAGTAAATATGACAAGTAAGCACAATAGTGAATTTAAGGTATTTTGCTAGTCAAAACGAAATATTGTGACAGAGATTTTGATAAAAAGTTGGACGAGAAGAACAGAGTTGGAGGTTAGGAGGAAAGCCAGGACTAAGCAAATCCTTGCTGGAGAAGGACCTAGGAGAACTTTTAGATAATAAACTTTGCCATGGCTATCATGCCAATTAACAGCAGGACATCAGTGCATAACTATACACTAGTGATGGACAAATCTGTCCCATTATTCAATTGTCCCAAAATTCACGAAAATACATTGAGAGTCAAACATTTTTTCTCAGTGACAATTTTCTCTTGGTGACATTTTTGTCTCTGCGACTTTTTTATCCAAATTCAAAGTCAACATTTTTATGAGCCATAATTCTTACACGCGCAATTTGCAGGTGGCGAAGTACAGAAGTTTGGGTCAAATCCGTGCCTGGCGAATAAATTTGCTCATCACTACTATACACACTTTGTGCATGTATAATAAGAATTGCAATTAGGCTTTTTATTTGGCTCTACATTTGCAGCTCGGTTTAGAAACATCGCTGTTGGGTCTAGTGAATTAACTTGGAGTTTGTCTATGGCCTCTTTTTTCCAAGTTATCTGCCCATATACAGTACAGTAGTTTTATAGATCCTTAATGAGTTAAGAGGCAGTTTTTTATTCTGTACATGGCCATATATCAAGGTTTAGTATCATCAAGAGATGTTAAATGTTGGGGTTGTACCACTGAAGGACAAATGGAAATAAGTAATGTGAAGGTCTTGGAAATATATTTAAGACTGTGGTCCATGCTGTACTACTTCTTTCATAAGCAGTTTTGTTTTAAATGTGTATTTGTACCCTCTGTACAGGAGGGTCTTAATGTTCCTCATATGAACCTAAAAGGGTTCTGGCTGGGTTATCTTTAAAGTGGGAATCCCACCACCATGCAGCTGAAGCTTTGTACTACAGAAAAACTTTTGGCACTGCCAGATCCCCACTATCTGTTGGTATTTACAGCTTGGTGGCACTCACTCTAATTTCTAAAAATAAAACAAAAGAAACCGTATAATTGTGTTAGTAGTGATTTTCATTTTAAGGAAGATATTAGGAAAATATTAGTTGGAGATTTTAGTAAATTCTGTTAAAAAGCATATATGAATGCTTTCAAATATCGATATGGGCAGCTTTGTATGGTGATACCCAGATATTTCAATGAGGATGTCCATTTTGTATCTCCTGGAGGGCTCGATTCTTGGGCTAAAGGCAAAAAAACTAATTTTGCCCAATTAATTTTGTTATAGGGTGTAACACTGACAGCAGCTATTGGAGGAGCAGATATGCCAGTGGTCATCACTGTACTCAATAGCTACTCTGGGTGGGCCCTGTGTGCTGAAGGATTTCTGCTGAACAACAACCTCATGACAATAGTGGGGGCACTGATTGGCTCATCTGGAGCAATCCTTTCTTACATTATGTGTGTGGTAAGTTAAAAATGTTAAAATTGCATCATGCAAAGCATCCTGCACTGGACTGCATGAGACTTTGACATTTTATTCTCCATGCCATTATTTTTCAAAATCCTTTTTTTCTAGTGAAAATATTGTTATATATAATGAATGAGTTTATTATTCTGCAGAATAGCTGTAAAATTGTCACAATCTGTTTCGCACTATCATTCTATTGGTTTAGTTTATTCGTATGTGCCCTATCTGCTTAAATTGACACAATTATATATCTATACATTCTTGAAAGGATGCATAACTACTTTGTAGTTAGTAGTGTTTTTACCTTTAAAGAGGTTGTTCACCTTTAAATTAACTTTTAATATGATGTAGAGCAGTGATTTTCAACCTTGTGCCTCCAGCTGTTAAGGAACTACAAGTCCCACAATGCAATGAAGGAGTCTGACAGCCACAGTCAGGCAAATGCATTGTGGGACTTGTAGTTTCTTAACAGCTGGAGGCACAAGGTTGAAAATCACTGATGTAGAGACTGATATTCTGAGACAATTTGCAGTTGGTCTTCATTAGTTGTGTTTTTTTAAATTATTTCACTTTTTGTTCAGCGGCTCTTCAGTTTGGAATCTCAAAGCTATTGTTAATTTTATTCTTTTGTCTTATTATAATTATCTTTATTTTCAAGTACAAGTTGTATAAACCTGTAAACCTGTATCAACTTAAGATGAGACAAAGAACATTTTACCAGAGAAGATTTATTTATATACAGTTGTATGGACCAATTGTGTGGATCAGCAGTACCAACATACTGCTGATCCTGAGCTCATCTTTAAGACATATATTTAAACCATTTACAGGGGAATGTAATATTAGTTGGTAAAGCAAAAACTATTCGCAATGCAAAAAGGTAAGCCTTTGCGCGAACAATTTTTGCTTTGCGCGAATGCAATATACCTTTTGTGAACCCGAAAACTGTTTAGTGACACTTCTGCCAGTGGAAGGCCGTTTGCGAATTTTATACTTTACGTTAATGTAATAAAACTTCTTACTGAAAAAGTCACAATGTTTGCTCCAAAAGATTACAACACTTTCAAGCACTTCTTAAGACTGCGCAATTACAATGCGCAATAACGATTCGCAATAACGATTCTCAATGTAATAACCGTTTAAGCAACAATATTTCATTGCGAGATGTGGATTTTTACTCTTATTGGTGTGCAATGTTTTTATCTTTGCAACTTTAATTACATTCCCCCTTAATCTTTACAAATTACTATTTTTTAAGAACTCCATGAATAGATGTTAACATGGTATATTCTGACTGGCACACTTAAATCTTGCTAAGCCTAATGAATATACATACCTTAGGAATGTGCCTAGGTCAAATAACTCCTTTTAAAGCCCTGCTAAAAATTTCAACCTTTGCAGTATTTAGTAGGGTCCAAGTTACCCTAGCAACCAGTCAGTGGTGTAAAGCAGAGACTGGAAGATGAATAGGAGAGGCCTGAATAGAAAGATAACAAAAAGCAATAATGACAATAAATAAAACTGTAGTCTCACAACAATAGTGTTTTTGGCTGATGGGGTCAGTGGAAAGAAGGCGGCTGTGAATAGCTCAAAAACTATAGCAAAAAATGAAAAACAATGGAAAAGTTGATAAAAACTGGCCCTTCTATAACATACTAAAATTTAACTTATAGGTGAACTACCCCTTTACTGTAAAGGCTAAATGTTTTGGCTTAAAGCTGTTTTACATGAAAGCTTTTCAACTTAAACTCACATATAGGCTATGAACAGATCCCTACCAAATGTAATTTTGGGTGGATATGGAACATCTTCTACTGGTACTGGGAAACCTATGGAAATTGTCGGTACCCATACTGAGGTCTCTGTTGACCAATCTGTTGAAATGATAAAGGAAGCTAACACAATTATAATTGTCCCAGGTATGTACATAGTTCAACATATACAGAGTACAATAGTCCATCTCTTGAGCTTTAACTCTGAAATGCAAGCTACATTAAGAAGCTTCAGACATTCTCTGACTCTTAACAAATGAGAACTTATGAATGTACTTAATTGCATCTATGAAAAAATCCAAGATTATTCAGTAGGATATATATCCTATTCTATTCCTGTTGTTGAAAAAAACTCCCTACCTATTGAGTGCCATGAAAACACCAAGTGCCTAATAGACAGGAATAGAACAACAATTAGACAATGCCAATCAAGCTGACAAGAAACATTCTACCATTCTCATATGCTGCCAAGTGCTATGTTTTATAACTTGCTCTCAGGTGAGAATGTAAGGCCATTTTATCATGCTTGAAATGTATGTATAAGTTCTAGTATGGCAGTAAATTGGCAATTCATAATTTCCTTTGTGAAATATTAAATATTCGCTAAGGCACACAATGGACTTAACAATTACAGAATATAAACGAGTTGGCAAGTATAATAGAGATGTACAGTGGCAAAATTAAGGGATAATGTAGGAAAATTGTCATCTGTTTGTAAATCTGTTGGATGTTGTCTTCCTCTTGCTTGTTGTGATGGGTACTGATGGTTATTAGTTGTTCAGGTGTGAGATCAACTCCAATGATTAAAAAAACTACACAATTCAATTCATGACTAATGTATATCTATGCTAGCAGAATGTATGGAATGTTACAGTAGCAACAAAGTATGACAACACATTGAACAGCAAATGTAATATACATTATATTCCCATATTCTCATTATATTGTTAAGCATATATTATGATATTTTCCCTTATATAAGGACATTACTCTTTTACACTTTACTCAAATATTCAAGAATTATTTTTTTTTTCAATATAGAAGGGGTCATTTGTGTGCAGACTGGAAATGTTAGTAATGTTGCTTGAATGTAAGGGCCCTAAGGGCTGTTACAGTGTTTTATTATGCTTTTGGCACACATTTGAGACACAAGTTTTGGCACATCTAAATGCATTAGCTAAATGATTAAACTATATTCTGCCTAGTTGTTCTCACAAGCATTCAGAGTTGTTTTACTCCATTCGAATTTCATTGCTTATTTTTAGATGCAGCATGCTGCGTATTGTTGCACTTGATATGCATTCGGGTATCAGTACAATAATGATTGTGTTGAAACGCACGAACACACGCGCGTGTGTTTAAGAAAAGCATGTAGATGCAATACATGCTTTTTCTGCGTTCCACATGCATTTATAAATGCATTAAAGAAATGATAATGTATAAAAGCCTTTACACAGGCCTTGCATAATTGGCAGGGGAATGCAGGAACAAATGCCTCTGTGGAAGGGCCCCAAGAATGCTGATAATATGTGGTAGCAAGTGGATTTCACTGTATCCTGCGACGATTGTACATGGTAACGTGGTAACCCCATGCCATAATTAGGTTCCTTAGCTGCAAAACTTTTACCACTGGTTATACTGGCAGAGATCTCAATGTTATCACAAAGAGCTTGTTAAGTTATTTGCTATATAGCATATCATGTAAAAAGAGGGAGCTATTACTGGAACCTTGTAGTACCATGGTAAAAGATTCCCCAAAGTGCTGTTTGGGTGTGAAAAAACAAAGTCTAAACTAATATTTAGTTGTATAAGCAGTGTTTCTGAGAACTGCTGCACATCTGTGTTGCATTGCACAATTCTTAAGCATTTCTTGGCTTTGCCTCAGAAACAGCATTTTTTATGTCACCCCATGAGTTCTCTATTGGATTAAGGTCTGGGGATTGGGCTGCCACTTCATAACATCAATCTTGTTGGTCTGGAATTAAGATATTGCTCTTTTACTGGTGTGTTTGGGGTCCTCTTTTCGAAACCCATTTCAAGGGCATTTTCCTCTTCGGCATAAGGCAACATGACCTCTTCAAGTATTTTGATGTAAACTGATCCATGGGATAAATAGGCTCAATACAATAGTATGAGAAACTTCCCCATATCACGATGTTTGCGTCACCATGATTCATTGTCTTCACAGTGTACTTTAGCTTGCATTCAATGTTGGGGGTTGTCTGACAAACGGTCTGCGACCCCTAGACCCAAAAAGAACAATCTTGCTTCCATCAGTCCATTGAGGCCAGTCATTGCATTTTTTAAAATTTTTTGGGAAATTATAACCTCTTCAGCATGTCTTTTTTTTTTTTTTTTTTTTTTTTTTTTTTTTTTTTTTTCAACAATGGTACTTTGGGGGATTCTTGATGTTACATAGGCATCTTCTAATTGTAACAGTACTCACAGGTAGACTTTTTTATCTTCCTGGAGCTGATCATTAGAGTCTTTGCCATTTTGGATATTCTAATATCCATCCGAATAGTAGTTTTCCATGTCTTTCAGGTTTTGGTTGCCATTTTAAAGCATTTGAGATCATTTTAGCAGAGCAGTCTATCAGTTTCTGCACTTCTTTATATGATTTCCCCTCTCCAATAAACTTTTTACAGTGTCTGGAACAAGCGATTTTCTGAGTGAAATGCACTAAAACCAGCATGCGCAACATTTGCTGCCTTCCTTCCTTAAATAAGAGCCATAATTGACACCTGCTTTTTCACAGAATGAATGACCTCACTATTTGAACTCCACACTTCTATTATTTTGAACACTGTTATTATTTAGAACAAGCCTCAAAATACAGTGATCACTTCAGTCCAATTTTTCCATACATTCCAGATGTTTCAGAAAGGAATTATAAGTACAGGAAATGTGTGTGGAGTGATGAAAATCCATAGTGTAAAATATGTAAATGCTAATTGATCTGGGTCAAACTGACCAGTAGGACCTGCCGACCCAGACCAGCTCCCTACTCAAAACACTTTCATTGGCTTCCTCCTATCGTAGCTGCAAAGGAAAGAAGTAAAAGGTACATATGGGGAGATGGGTTGAAGCACCAGGTACAGCTTCTGGACGAGCTCACAACTGGGCCCAGTGGACCCAGGGCGCCCCCCCTGTACGACCCTGCAATTTACTGAAATAAAATAAGATTTATTATTGAGGCTGGAGTGTATACATCTAGACATGAACTATTTCTTGGTACTGCAGCTTCCTGACAGAGCTTTAATTACTTCGCTTTAGATACATTCATTTGGATGTTTCTTTAGGGCTTCCAAGAACTGGATTTAAAATGGCAACAAAATCCCAGAATTTGGTATGAAATAACTACAAATCATAAGAAGGTATCCCGAGACATCCTGTAATAATTACTGCACACTAATCCTCTGACTTTATCATTTCCATTCCTGGTGATCAGGTCAGAATTGTAAAACTTGGCTTGCTTGCTTCCCAAAATATTAACATGCAAGGAAACTGTGGGACATTAATGAAGTATGCCGCCATTGATATTTTATAGTGGATCATTAAAAGACAGAACATTTTTTTATAGTATATTTATAATGCTTCAGAATTAATCAGAATTAGATTTCAAATATTTTTCAGTGTTAAAACACAGTGAGAAAATAATGTTGTTTAAAAGGAAAATATCACTGTGACCTGGTTCCATCCTAATCTTCTAATGGTCTACATTTTTTTTTTTATTGCTCAGTGGGATTGGTAATTTTTGAGTTTAGTGAAGCCATTCTTATAGTAGATATTAAAAGATAAATATGTAAAATAATTTTTGCAGACAGATACAACCTTTATATTCTGTTAACATTTCCTTTTTATATCTATAAATGTTTATTTAATTTATCACATTGATATCATCTATGGTATCCAGGGAATTTTTACAACTATATGCAGAGGCCATTGCTGTTCTGAAGAACAAACGTTATAGTGACCAATGCCCTCTGGTGGTCAGATTTTATGAACTAGGGTGATGCTAGCCACCTGAAGCCCCAGAACCCGAACCACCAACTTCCGTCCCATAATCTGGTTGCGTCTAAGTGTGTCTTAGACATGACTTTGCTTCATGTAGGAAAAAGTCATACAATGCATAAGTAGCTCTATATAGTGAACTGAGTGCACCTTTCTTCGACTATAAGCTCCACTCCCAATATGTTGCCCTGAATGAGACCTTAAATCTTAGGGAATAAGTCATCACAACGATGTGGAGGCAGGGTGTAGTGCAACTGTAACTGTATTCAGGGTGCAAATAATTGGATGCCAGTGGTTCTTTTAACTTAACCAAAGAACATATTTATTGAACATACAATCCACACTGGAGTGTACAGCAATCACATAAGCACTTACAGGATCAACAGTGGATAGGTAATACTCACAGCACCTTTGGTCAGAGACTGTCCCCTTCACACATGGGAGACAAAGTATATGCAGCCTTAAGGAGGTACATCCATCTTTCAGCCTGGGGTTAAACCTGAGGAGACACTTCTGATCCTAGGTCTGTACACATAGGGGCAAATACACTAACCTGTGTAGTTGCGTCTGCGTTGGCTTCACTAGCGTTCACCGCACTTCACCAGGCATAGTTTCGCCAGCGCTACGCAAATTCACTAAAATGTGAAGTTGCACTAAGGGAGGCGAACGGTAGGGAAGTTGCACTACAGTTATAGTCAGGCAAAGCACATTTAAGCTAGCGATGCCTAATTTGCATACGGTGTGTATATGTTACAGCCACTACATTACACTACACAAGCCCAGGAAACCTTTAATAAATAAATTAAAGTTGTCCTATTGCCCTAAACATGTTCCCACTGTATAGTTGAGTTGCCATATGTTAGGAAATGTAGGGAGGAAGGAGGCTAACACCCCCAAAAAATACGCAATTTTTCAGGCCGTCGCCCTAAAAAAATTAAGACGCCAGCATTTTTTTTTCAAACTCCTATCTATTTGAGAAAAAAAAAAGTCTAGCGCAAGAGGCAACGTTCAGTAAAATGGGTATCTTAGTGAATTAGCGTAGTTACATCCCTTCGTCAGTGCACAAGTAAAGTCTAGTGAAGTTGCATTAGTCTATCTACTTCGCTAGCGAATTTTCGCCAGGGACAGTAAATCGGCAAAGTTGCCAAATGACGTCACGCTGGCAAATTAGCGCTATCGTTAGACGCTTCACGCTTTAGTGAATTTTCCCCTACTAGTCCCTACTCTGCGCAATTAGTACCTGGGATCTTATTCCCACTCACAATCCTTGTAGGAGCCTCAAACTGCCCAGCTTCATATTCACTCCTAGAGTGACCTATAACGGTGAGTAGCCTATCTATACTAGACCTGACCTGTCTAGGTTCCACTTGTGCTGGCTCTGGCAGACAGGCAGAGCTCAAGATGGACCCTGAAAGCATGGCTCACAGGGCTTTTATACTTTAGCACAGTGACATCTACTGGTCACTGTGAGTAACAGCAAGGGGCATGGATTAGAGCAGGAATATTAAATGGTTCCCCCTCCTATCTGTTTTTTAGGACCCACATAGGTGTCTATAACATTTGGGGACTGCCTGCTAAATATACTGGGAGGTTAATTTACCAGTCCCCTTAACATATATATTTATCTTTAAATCTGTATAATGTTCCTTCAACTGAAGACTGTGGCACAGCTATTTATTTTTCTAGGTCTCTGATACTGATGCTCAAAGCCATGCTGGGCGGTGTATAGGAGTTGCCAAGCACCTTCTGGCTTAATGATGTTTACTTTGTTTCATGAAGTCATTCAATACATGAAACAAAACTGTTTTAGTATCTAAATTAACTAGATCATGGTTTTCGTGGTATGAATTGTTTATTTCTGAAATTGGCATATGAGTAAGGAAATCCAGAATAATCCTTTAAGTGGCTGCGTGCATATATGCAACATACACGATGAATCCATTTATTTTTAAGGATGGGGCCTTTGTGCGGCCAAAGCTCAGTATCCCATTGCTGACATGGCGAAAATGCTCCAGGATCAAGGAAAGACTGTTCGGTAAGCATCTCCAATGTCTTTCTGTATCTGTTACATCTGGGGAAAAATTGTATTCAATTATGCTAAATCTTTATAGCTTAGACATTTATAGCACTAAAGTTATTGCAGTCTATCAGCAGGTAATCATTGTTTGATAAAAGGTAAATTGTCTAGTATTCTTGTATATCCTTAATTATTTTCCTGTGTAAGTTCTTAATTATCCTTAAAGGTATATTCTCATTACCTAATTTTATAATTAATTCTTTACAAACTCATTAATGGATTGTTATGCTCTATGACACAGATTTCATATAAAATTCATATATTTAAGGTATGGGATCCATTATTCAGAAACCCATTATCCAGAAAGCTTGAAATAATGGAAAAGCCATCTCCCATAGACTCCATTTTATGAAAATAATCCAATTTAAAAAAAAAAATGATTTCCTGTAATAATAAAACAGTAACTTGTACTTTATCCTAACTTAGATATAATTCATTCTTATTGGAAGCAAAAAGAACCTATTGGGTTTATTTAATATATACATGTTTACAGGTATGAAGATCCATATTACAGAAAAATTAGTTATCCAGAAAACCCAAGTCCCGAGTATTCTGGATAATAGGTTCAATGCTTCTGTTTGCTATTCTTCTGCTATATTTTAACATAATCTAGCCTACTGTCTAGAGATGTCCAACTTTTACCAAAGAAAAAGTGCAAATTATATTATGAATCGGAATTATAAAAAAAGTGTATATAGATATATATATAAAAATATAAAAAATCATGTCAACATTAAATAAACCCAATAGGCTGGTTTTGCTTCCAACAAGGATTAATTATATTTTAGTTTGGATCAAGTACAAGCTACTGTTTTATTATTACAGAGGAAAAAGTAAATCATTTTAAAAAAGGGATTACATATTACACATATATTTTTATCTACATTGACAAGTAATTAAGTCACAAGTCATAAACCTGCAGGCCAAAATGACAATTTCATAGTTTACCATGGCAATAAACCAAAATGAATACAATATCAACAAAGGCTCAAAGGCCAGTTCCCAGTTATCTTACAGCAATCTGTGATGTACATAGAAAACTGGTTTCCTGCTTGCATGTCCATTCGAGCTGCATTCATACATACAAATACAGGTTGTTAATTTTGTGGTGTTTATACAAATGGCCTGCGGGTGGCACTGTGCACATTACTTGTACTATGCATATACACAGTAGTTTCTGTACAGCTTGAGAGTGATAGAGTTCAAGTTACGGCTGTTGTGTAATGGCTGCATGAACCTGCTAATAAAGAACTGTTATATCCTGATCATCCTCCGCTACCAAAACACAACAAATTTATGTGCCCAGAGCTCAGTACCACCCCTCATGTCATTTCCCAAATGAGCTGTTGATGATGATGTTGCCTGTATTTAATAAATAACATAATAATATACAAAGATTATTTGATCCATTACATATCAACAGTACATTAGCATTAAAACCCTCATGTATTTGTATCCTCTGTAATACACTTGAATAATTGAAAAATCTGCTTTATGGGTAAATATGGCAAGATGATATGTGGGTATGATGGATCAGTGCATCTCTGTAGGTCAGAAATCTGGGAACTTGATAAGATTTTACTTGGTAGTCTACAGCTTCCAACACTGTATTAGTTAAAGACTTTCTCTTATTTCTTAGATCTGTGGGATTTGTCTTCCTTACACTCACTACTTTCTGGCTTCAGTAGCTTGCCAAGTGCCTTGAAAATGGCCCAAAACTACTAAGGGAAGGGAGCCAAAATAGAACAAACGTACTGTTTTTTTTAGATCAGACCCTGACTAGATAAATTGGATGCCTTATTTGGATTCAACATGCCTATGGCTGGAAGAGCAGCTTTAATATACAAGAGCTTATCTAAGTCTATGAACTGTAGTCTTAGACTCTATCATTAAAGTGGACCCGTCACCCAGACACAAAAATCTGTATAATAAAAGTCCTTTTCAAATTAAACATGAAATCCAATTTCAAATTTTTATTAAAGCATTCATAGCTGTTTTAAGCTCATTTATAAATCTCAGCTGTCAATCAAATATTGTCTGCCACTCCTCTATGCCTTAGGCATAGAGGCGGGGCAGATAATTACTTTCACTTTCCATTCAGCACTTCCTAGATGTCACTGCTCCCCACACATTCCCCCAGTTCCCTTAACCATTTAATTGTGTAGCCAGGACATGGGGATAGACATTGGGTCCCCCATTCTGGTGCAAAAACAAGATTCTGAGATGATGCAAGGCTTGCCTTAATAACAGTGTCCACAAAATGTCTCCTGCCTGCTTGCTAGAATTATGAATTCCCAGACTTTTGCTTGACTAATGTGATAAAATATGATTTTGAATTTTTTTTGGGTTGACGGGTCCACTTTAAGTTACTCAGCTTTGTGTAGTACTAACATAAAGTAAAATATGGCATATTTCTTCTGATTTGTGTCGTCAGATGACTACTTTTTTTAATCAAAGACGTGCGTAAATGTGCAAATACATTCATTGTACAAAGCAAACTGCCAAATAAATGATCTTTTAGGAATTTAACAGATCTGGTTAATTGATAAAGTATACAACCTTTCATAAACATTTGGCAAGATTACTATTTTTAAATTTAATTCTGTAGATTTGGCATTCACCCAGTGGCAGGACGGATGCCAGGTCAACTGAATGTCCTGCTGGCTGAAGCTGGGGTGCCCTATGATATTGTGCTTGAAATGGATGAGATTAATGAAGACTTTCCAGGTAAGGATGTTTTAGTGTAAGATGATATATAACATTCTTAGTGTCTATGAATTCTACATTATGCCTTCCTGGCCAAGCAGATATGTGATGTTTTACAAACAATACATCTGTTTGTCATTATGGAATAGAGGTTAGATTATTGCTTTTCTTCCAAGACTGATTAACATAGACAGAAATATTAAAGATACCTATATCTTGCCCTTCCTGTTAACAAAAGAGGGGCTACATATTGGGGAGAAGAGTCAAAAAGCAAAATGTGTTTGAGAATGATTTTTATGCATTTGCAATAAGAACTGATGGTATGTAGATTAAAATGATAACAAAGAGACCACAATGTTCCTCTGTCATATATAGGCTGCACTGACGGTTTCTTAATGACAAAACAAAGTTATAGCATTTTGGGACAACAGACAATTAATTGGATGTAAATCCAAATAAGGTACTAGTCATATGCACAAACTGGCTTATTGCAAAAACCTACAAGCGGTACCTTTAAATATTTTAGGTTGACTTTTCTTCCTTAGACAGTTAGATGTTATCTGTTATCTATATAGCGCTGACATATTATGAGGAACATTTCAGATATTGTCCATTATTTATATCAATCCCTGCTCCAGTGGGGCTTACAGTCATAGGTCCTTGGGTATTAAATGATAATTTGGTATTTGTGCTTTTCAGTCTTGAAATGCTCAAGTTTTAGGTTGAAAAGCACCTGAGGGTGTGTTGTCATGCAAGCTATAATAATTACATTATGGTGGGACAGAAGCTAGCCAAAAAAAGAAGTAAACACCATATTGTTTGCATGATATCAAATAACAGTGCTGCCACTGTATATCTATATTTTCATCCATATAGACCCCGTGCCTGAATTTAAAAGATATAGGATCTGTAATCCTAAAACCAGTTATCCAGAAAGCTCCAAATTACAGGAAGATCTTTTACTATAAACTCCATTTTAAAAAAGTAATTAAAATTTTCAAAATGATTTCCCTTCTCTCTGTAATGACCTTGTACTTGATCCCAACTGAGATACAATGAATCTGTATTGGAGGCAAAACGATTCTATTGGGTTTATTTATAAGGGTTGAATTCCGAAGTTAAAAAACTTCAAAATTCAACCATCAAATTTTCCTTAAAGGGTATTTTCGGTCAAAAATGGACCGAATAGGTCGAATGCATTGTTCGATTCAAACAATTTTGGGCAAAATCCTTTGATTTTCTCTTAGAAAAAAATCAATGTAAAGGTTCCAGGAGGTCCCCCATAGGCTACAATGGCAATTCGACAGCTTTAAGACAGCAAAGTGTCAAATTCAAAGTTTTTTTAAAGAGTCAGTACTTCGAAATTCTAATTTATATTCAATTCAAATCAAATTTTGGGCTATTTGATAGTCGAAGTAGCCCAAAATGACTTTGAAATTCGAATTTTTAAATTTGAATTTCATTTGAATTGTCACTTCAATGTTTAGTTAATGTGCCCCTCAATTTTTAAATTATATTTTAGCAGATTTTAGGTATTTTGATCCTAATTATGTAAAGCTCCCTATTCCAAAACCCCAGGTCCTGAGCATTCTGGAAAGCAGGTCCCATACCTGTATAACTGAGTTTTGTTGTGTCATTAACCTTCAGAAACAGATTTGGTTCTAGTGATTGGTGCAAATGATACAGTCAATTCTGCTGCCCAAGAAGACCCAAATTCAATCATCGCTGGTATGCCAGTATTAGAAGTCTGGAAAGCAAAACAGGTATGATAATAAGAACATGCAGAGTTCTAGAAGAGTTTGCATGTATTGTGGTTTTATTTACATGCCTGCAACTGTGCTTAGAGTTGTCAGTTTATCCTATTTTTCAGGAGTTACCAGATTTTGAACCCTCTCCCACAATCACACATAATTCTTAAGCATTCCCCTGATTTCTGGCTATTTTCCATGATCTTCTGTCAAAAATCTGATTTGCTCATGGCAAACTTTTCAGTGACTTCAGCAGAGTCATATGCGCAGTGCTGTTTCTGTGACTTTAGGATGTGTGTGATGTCACTCACTTCTGCTGATGGCACAACATCTATTTGAAAGTTGACAGCTGTGTATGCTGCTTCTGACACTTTGAGCCAAAAATTACTTGAATGAATTACTTGCATCAGTAAGTGAAAGGAGATTAGTCTGTTTTCAAAATTTCTTTTTTTGAATGCACTTCTAAAACTGAACAGGCTTCTACTACATTAGATTACCTTGAAAAATATAATTTGCTTTCCCTAGCACTCTGTTATTCAGTGCAAAATCCAGCAATGAGGCACTCAACAGTTATTACACAAGATATCACCAATTTTGGAATACTGTGCTTAAGTACATCCATAGGCCATTGGTAGATATACACATGGTGGGCATGCCAGGCAATGACAGGGCCGCCATCAGGGGGGGACAAGTGGCCGGGGGCTGAAGGGGCAAGTGAGGCAAGGCTTCGGAGCGGTCAATGGGGGCCCTGGCTTTTCGAAAAGTGAAGCACTGACTGGCCCCCCTTAACCGCTCTAAAGCCTTGCCTCACAAAGTCCCGAAGAGGCAGAATGTGGAAGTGCCAAACATATGAAGTCTTGAAGTGACGGAAAGACCCAAAGTCAGGAAAGGAGCCTACACTGAAGTCCTGAAGCTGCAGAAAGACCTGAAGTCCTGAAAGGAGTCGACACTGAAGTCCTGAAGCGGCGCAAAAGACCCGAAGTCATGAAAACAGCTATAATTGAAGTCCCTAAGCCACGAGTTCAATTCTACTGACACGTATGTGGGGTTTTTTTAATCCCCTGGCCACCAATGTTTTATTTTAATACTCTATAGGCCCCTGCCACCAATTTTTAACTTGTAAGGGGGCCCAGGCGCCAATGTTTTTTTTTTTTAACTTATAAGGGGGCGGTGACCATCAATATGTGTGTATGTGTGGAGGGTTTTAGCGCTGATGTGTGTGTGTGGTCTTTTAACTGTGATGTTGAGTGGGTGGGATCGGGGTGGAGCTTGGGCCCCAGGATGAGCGGGGCCCCCGAAAGTTTTGTTGTATGGGGCCCCGTGATTTCTAATGGCGGCCCTGGGCAAATATCTAGTTCTTTGGCAACCTTGTTAAATGAGCAGCCCTTAATGTGAAAATGCAATAGTCCAAAAGACTATGATGATTGTGGTGTGGTGCTCTATCCAGAAACCTTGCTGCAGGAAAGGTTTCAGTAATTCAGGCAATTAATGAAAAATCAGATGGCACACACTTCAGCTATTGTGCAAAAACTTCAAGTGGTTTATTGGAGATGTCCACACAACGTTTCGGAGGTACAACCTCCTTTCTCAAGTACTCCTATTAGTGTAATTCAACCCACAGGTATATCAAGGTGTGGAAGTGTGCCACTCCTCCTCTCTAATTAGATGACATCACTATGTGCATGTATATACTTAACATTATACAACATGTTAACATAGTTATACATTTAAATCGTGTCATAAATACTATACCTGAATAGTGACCGATGGTGCCCAAATGTGATACATAGTGCCCAAACGTGATACATAGTGCTCAATGGTTACTTATTAGTGATGATTATGTCCATATTTATATAGAGTGATTAGGTTTCATCTTGTGGCTGTGAACTAAACATAAAATAAATAAAAAATAATCCCAGTTTAGAAGGGGTTCAAGAACAGATATACAGTACCCAGACTGAAAGAGTTAGTATGAGGAGAAAGCAGCAGTACATAAGACAGAAAATGACTCATTAGAAAGATAGGAAAACAGAGTTCAGTTTCTTGGAACTCCAATGAAGACAGAATTTGGAGCAATAATGAATTATCATCTATGTGAAGGGCATCAGATAGATGAAGCAGAATTAATAAAGAATAGTGGATTCATTAAGGGTTCGTGTAGAGTGGTTGGAGTGTAATGCAGTTTGTAATGGTTCATGAGATGGAGGCTCAGCTTCTCCCCTCCTGCATTTTCCACTCAGCTGTTCCTCTGCACCGACCAGCACAGAGCCATTGTGAGTGCAGACACACAAAGCAGTTATTCGTACATAGACACAAAGTTATGCATTTTCACATATCCTTTGTCTGCATGTAGGGCAACCCTGTACCTGTCTGATGAACAGCTGAATGGATGGGAATTCATGAACCTGTGCCTCTTCATCTGAGAAATCAAATGATCTAGAATAAGTAGGATTGAGAGTGGGTTGTAAGATGGGTGTTGAAGACTAGGATAATGAGTATCTTCTAGACTAAAGAAATTGCAGCTAAGGGATAAGATATGATAGGATACTGTTTTTGGGTTCTTTGCTTGCAAGTTTTAGAATTGTATGTCCAAAATAACTACAAAAATGGGCAATAAACACAGGGTCAAACTGGGGGGGTCTAGGGCCCACTGGGGCTGCTTCCTCTGGCCCCTTCCCACCTCCCCCCACATATACATGCGCACAGTGCTTTTGCTGCAACTGACTGGTGTATAAGTGAAGAATAGGCACAGGGAGGGATCTGGACTGGTGGGACGCAGAAAAGATGGGGTCCACTGGGTTTTTTCCCGGTGTCAAGCCGGCCCAGTCTGATCCTGATTAAACATATATATTTTTTGTTAGCATAAGCCATGCAGGGGCTAAAATCAATTTGACTAGCTGTCTCAATATACTTTTTTAACATACAGTACATTCGACAAATTGCTAATGATTTGTTTGTATCGTTTAGGTAATTATTATGAAGAGAACTTTGGGAGTTGGATATGCAGCTGTGGACAACCCTGTTTTTTACAAAACCAATACAGCCATGTTGTTAGGAGATGCAAAGAAAACATGTGATGCTCTACAGAGTAAAATCAAAGAAATATAATACTGTATTCGGTGTGCTGTAATTATACTAAAACATGTGTGTTAAGAATATATTGATTACAGGTATTTGTCCATTATGTTCTTTAAATAAGTTATTAATCTGCAGTCACATGGTATACAGACTTGACTTGAATCCTTATCTACTGCACATTAAATGAGTTGATGTATTAAGGCCTTGACTGGTAAACCCCAAGTATAGCCAAGGGGAATTGGGATTTAATATTTTCCATAAACGCATTTGTGAGCACCCATCTTGCCCTTGGGACTGAAGCGTATCCCACTATGTATCAGGTCCGGACTGAGAATTAAAATAGGCCCTGGCATTTCAGGAACACAGAGGCTCAACCAGCCCAAACAGAGGACCAAACAGCCCCCACTAGACCACTAAATACTGACTTTCTATGGCACCTTATAGCAGCCCCTCTGGCATTTGCCAGAACCCACAGATTGCCAGTCTGGGCCTGCTATGGCTTTCTTCATGTGTTCTGTAAGTGTTGCTTAATGTATTGGGGTATTCTAAGCTCTTATTAAAAGTGCAACAATGCAGTGGGGAGACAGTTGGGAGTGGAAGGAATTGGAGGGGGCAAGGTAAGTAACATAGCGTGTGTTAAAAACATATACATCCCATTGTTAATAATATGTCCCTGATTCAGTTCATGTATGTGATATATCCATGCACATACAGAAAACCCCATGAACCCTCATACAATAATTGGATCATATTGGTTGCAAGAGTCCATGCATTTTGGAATCCATACATCTTAGCAGATGGCAGGACAGGAGGAAAAAATCCTGATGGGCCCCACAGCCTAGACTTGATTTCCTGCGCCAATCCTCTTCATGCTGCAACCTCCCTTCTTTGGGCCAGTTGCACCAAAAAAACACAGTACTTGTATGCGCATTGGGGGGTAGTTTAAACAAGGGTCGTTTTGGGGCATCCTGAGACAGCAGCCCCTGGCCCCCAGTCTGACCCTTCAACTTAGATAGGATAAAAAAACTGTTATATTAAGCATCTGAAGTGCATAAATAGTACCTGTGGTACCCATTTCTCTCTCTTTAAGGCAAATAAAGGTCACATTTTCACCAGCCAATGCTCCACCACACTTCGAGCCACTTCACCAGGCATAAATTCATTATGATAATTCAATAAAATGCTAATTTGCACCTCAGCACCCGAACACTGAGGCAGTGATCTTTTGCCAGTGTTCAATTCTGCTTAACGAAGCTTAATTCGTACTCTTACGCTTAGGTCAATTTGAAAGGGAGGTACATATAGATCATATGGACTTCTTCATTAGAGATGTTTGACACTTATTAAATATTTCAAAGAAGCAAAATAAAGACAAAAGAGTTCTAATGCCCTAAACATGAGCCCACCCTAAAACAAATGTGGCATGCCCCTCAAATGGTTGGAAAAGAAATTTTAGCACGAAAATATTTAACAGTTAGGAGTTTTGAAGGCAATCCCACTTTAAAAAATGAAAAATTGCCAGTTTTTTTTTTAATAACTTTTAGGAATTTCCGGCATACAGGATATGATGTCACTGACATAAGATTGAGGAATATGTAGCTTTATCTTATCAATTCTCCTAGCCTAAGGTGGCAAAGGAAACTCTGTTGATTCAGTAAAATTCGCACTTTACAATTTAGTGAAATTCGACTGGCGATAGGGTGTGAAACTGGTCTCTTTCTCTAGCGAATTGTCGTAAACTGGTGATGTCCCTGCAGATGGCAAATTTTTGGTAACAACGGCCATTTTGCTTCGACATTTCAATCAATTACCTACTGGTAGATAAACATGGATTCATTTAAGAGGAAAGTTAATTGAGGATATTTAAATATTTAGGGAAATGCACAGTTAACGGTTGATATTAACCAGATTTCAAATTATCATGAACAGCACATTTATAGAAGTGACTCCTACGCAGTGTTTCTAAAATGTGAGGTTATCATGCACTTTTATTCTGGAATGATATGTTCTTTAATATTTATGTGAATAATTCCAGAATAACTCAAACCAATTCTTTTTTCATCAAGGGTTTTTGGGTGTTTTTTTTTTTTATTTAGACTGGAACTTATTTAAGTCAACTTATGACACTGATAATATTCAGAATATTTAATTCTTTGTGGCTTGTCCTTATTACACGTTTTACTCGTCATGTCTCTCGTCTTCAACTGCAAACTGGAGATCGTTTTGTCCGTGTCTGGGACAAATTTCCAGTGGAGCTCCTGCCTCACTAGTTCTATTTATGTGAGTTACTACAGTTTTTTTCTCAACTCCCGAGGGCTCGTTTCTGACCAAATTTTGAGGTAACTTTTAGTATGATGTAGAGTGATATCCTGGGACAATTTGCAATGGGTTTTCATTTTTTTATTATTTGTAGTTTTTGAATTGTTTTCAAAAAGCTTTTTACTGAGCTGCTCTCCAGTTTGCAATTTCAGCAATCTCGTTGCTATGGTCATAATTATCCTAGCAACCATGCATTGAATTGAATTGAATAAGGGACTGGAATATGAATAGGAGAGGGGCTGATTAGAAAAATGAGTAACGAAAAGCAGCAATAACGATAAATGTGTAGGCTTACATAGCACACACATCACTTGCAAGTCAAACACTGGAAACGAAGGCAAACATACTCTGAAAGTATTTGGGGCAATAGTATCCGATATAATGACGCATTGCACACACACAATGATGCTGGAATTCTGTCCAAAACACTGCTTTGTGTGGGATTGTGCATGACATTCTACAAAGGTAGATGAGGAACACAATGGCACTCTAGAAGCTTTTGTATTATGTGTCTGCCATGTTGTGCATGAAATATTACATTACATGCTATATACTAAGTACATATACAATGCAGAAGAAAACAAAAGAGATTGATAAAACACAGGTATGCAAAATAAAGCAGCATTTTAAAGGGGTTTACATTCTTGGCCAAGGATATCCTGTGGGATAAGGTTTTCTGTTGTAAATGTTTATTTCTGGGAAATGATTCATTGAAAAAGACCGTGATTTCAGCATGCCTCTTATTAGCAGCATAAATCATGTTTAACACAATTTTAGATTGGTGTGCCAGGATCCAATATTCAATGGTTTCTCTCCCACTGGACACTCTGCTTTAAGAAACACACTTGATATTAAACTAACCAGAGCTGTTTATGATTAATATTGGTGCATTTTTTGAATGGAGCGTTACAACAATACAGTAGGTCAATTTTAAACTCTCGCAAGTCAAAATAGCACAATGAATGAAAAAACAATGTGCCAAAATCAATTGTCAAATGAGGTACTGCTGGTTGCAGTATGTAGTGGCCATACTGTAGGATAGCTCCTCCAACACCTGGGAAGGAACAAGCTTCCAGCAGGAAATCTGTTTGTGGATGAAGGAGTAATATCAGTTGCTAATATATTTATGGCTTAGAGGTTTGGAATGTTAGGTGCATTAAGAAAACTCAAGCAAACAATGAAAAAAATATACAATTGCTATCTTGGCTCTACAAGAAATTGTATAGATAGAACAGAAGACAGAATAATGATGTCAGAAAACACAATACTCTGCCACCTGTATAGCCAAGGATATGATGCAAATGGATTTAGAGCAGTAGGAAAGCAAAAGCAGCAGTTATTGACAGAATCTATACACGGAGGCATATTTAAAAAAAATCTAATTTGTCAATTTTAAAACATTTTGGAAAAACTCACAAACACAAATGCACTCTTATTTATAGAAAACATTTGAACCTAAAAAAATATTTTTTTGATGCTGAATTTTTACATGTTTTATGCTGGTTTTGTTAGTAAACGTGAGAAATTTTAATTTTTCAGTTGACAATTCAAAAAAGTTGCATGATTTGAATTATATGATGTTGAAACTTTCCCTACACATACAATTTTCATTCTGATTTTTTAGTAAATTAAGTCAAATCATGGTTAGAAGTTAGATCACATTTTGTCTTTACTATAATAAGAACAATTTGAGTTTTAATAAATAATCCAATAAATTAACTTTCACTTTTATATGCACACTGATATGAGCCAATGTGCATATAATTGGCCTACATTTTTTATTGGTTTTACAACTAGCTTTTTTTTTTTAAAGTATTTCTCCAGTTTAGAATTTCAGTTCTTAGAAATCTTATAACGCCAGTGTTGTTAGTGGGGTGCCGCAGGGCTCTGTACTGGGTCCCTTGCTTTTCAACTTGTTTATTAATGACCTGGATGTGGGCATTGAAAGTACGGTTTCTATTTTTGCAGATGATACTAAATTGTGCAGAACTATAGGTTCCATGCAGGATGCTGCCACTTTGCAGAGTAATTTGTCTAAGTTGGGAAACTGGGCAGCAATCTGGAAAATGAGGTTCAATGTTGATAAATGCAAGGTTATGCACTTTGGCAAAAATAATATAAATGCTAGTTATACACTAAATGGCAGTGTGTTGGGAGTTTCCTTAAGTTAGAAGGATTTTTGGGTTTTTATAGATAACAAGTTGTCTAATTCTGGGCAGTGTCATTCTGTAGCTACTAAAGCAAATAGAGTTCTGTCCTGCATAAAAAAGGGCATAAACTCAAGGGATGAAAACATAATTATACCTCTTTATAAATCCCTAGTAAGACCTCATCTGGAATATGCAGTGCAGTTTTGGACTCCAGTCCTTAGGAGGGATGTAAATGAGCTGGAGAGAGTGCAGAGACGTGCAACTAAACTGGTTAGAGGGATGGAAGACTTCAATTATGATGGTAGACTGTCGAGGTTGGGGTTGTTTTATCTGGAAAAGGGTGCTTGCGATGAAACATGATTACACTTTACAAATACATTAGAGGACATTATAGACAAATATCAGGGGACCTTTTTACCCATAAAGAGGATCACCGCACCAGAGGCCACCCCTTCAGACTAGAAGAAAAGGACTTTCATTTGAAGCAGCGTAGGTGGTTCTTCACAGTGAGGACAGTGAGGTTGTGGAATGCACTGCCGGGTGATGTTGTGATGGCTGATTCTGTTGATGCTTTCAAAAGGGGCTTGGATGATTTTTTGGACAGACATAATATCATAGGCTATTTTGATACTAAACTCTACAGTTATTATAGCTATGGGCATAATTGGTTTGTGTGAACGAGTGGAAGTGTGTGTCTGTGTGTGTGTTTATATATGCTGGGTTTTAATTTGGAGGGTTTGAACTTGGTGGACTTTTTTTTTTCAACCCAATTTAACTATGTAACCTGCTACTTAGCCAGTTCATAGGTTTGTAAGGCTGCAGCATCCACTGAATCACTTAGGGTTCCTTCTCGCCCTGTAGCCCACTCTGCCCCCTCTCTTGAGAATTTGGCTGGCGGCTATTAAGCATTCCACACTAAGGCAGTGAACCTTCTTAGCTCAGACTACTATAGACTTCAGTCTAGCCCCAATGTGGACATAACATTTATGGTTCCAGTAGAAACTCTGCTCAAGCTGTCTGCTCCTTTTTTATCTCCTTACTTCCTATGCTGAGTTCAGCTTAACCATTATAGTGCTCAATCCAAGCAGGACTTTTTACCACAATAGGTTCTTCCTGCAAGCAAGAATGCAGGCTTACACAGGAAGAACC
The DNA here is from genome assembly GCA_024363595.1 of Xenopus borealis. Classification (NCBI taxonomy): domain Eukaryota; kingdom Metazoa; phylum Chordata; class Amphibia; order Anura; family Pipidae; genus Xenopus; species Xenopus borealis. The sequence goes on from CM044436.1 coordinate 41,079,886, forward strand.
TATCACAATAGGTACTTCCTGTGTAAGCCTGCATTCTTGCTTGCATGAACTTTGCATTGCATATAAGCAGTATGCAGATGTAAATGTCACTGATGATGCATAACAAATGGCCACCAGGTGAAAGCTATTATTTATCTTAGGAAAATGTGAAAGTGCTGGCAGGGAGGGGATATATGAAATACAAATTATGCTGTTTGGTTGGTGGAAATGTTTCCAATTGAAATACATGGTAGGATAAGTTAAGGTTTACATGTCCTTTAAATTGCAAGCTGAAAAGAGGTAGAAGTAGTAGACAAACTCTCAAAACATAAAGTAGACCAATTAAAAGTTGCTAAGAATAGGGCATTAAAAATCAAATTAATGTGAACTACCCCTTAAAAGCCAGATGGATAAAGCAGTCTACTAATCTCCAAAAGAAAAACATTTTATTGAATTTTCCTGCAGATTTTTTGGCATCATTAATTATTCTGTACATGAAAGAAAAGAAGGAGAAGGTCATCATATTCTCCTTTATACACTATGTTATAGATTAGTGGGATAATCAACCATAAAATAATAAATAAGAAAAAATTCTTCTGGATATGATTTGTTTTCTTTTCCAATTGTGTAAGTATTTCTTAAATGGGAGGAGAAAGTGAAGTGAAACTCAAATTTCCAATTCTCCACTTAAGAAACTAACACTATGACATGGTAATTCGTTTTGGCTACTACAGCAATTCAATATTAAGACTTAAACTGGCTCTCATAATTTGACAATGCAAATACAGTGATAAAAATGAACAAAAAATCTCGATTGTTGTGGGCAATGCAGCATTCTCTCTTAGGGGCAAAGTCACTAAGATCTGAAGTTGCGCCAGCGACAACTTCGCCTGGCTTAAGGGTGCCAAGTTGCACTAGAGTCTGTCTACTTCACTACCGAACTTACGCCAGGGACCGTTCCCCCTAACTGGTCCGAAATTACGTCACGCAAGTGAATTTGCACTAGCAAACGCCGCTTCGCACTTTAGTGAATTTACCCCTTAAATTTCCAGTCCTCTTAGTCAGGGCACCCACTAGATAATGTGCACATCATTTAACAAGGTGGAGGCAAGCTGGCATCTAAAGGAGCGAAGTGACGTAAAAATAAAATTACAGAACAAAAGTGGCACCATCATGACACTGGCGCATTGTTCCTCAGTTTGAACAAATATACAAATAATTAAGTCAAAGAAGAATAGCAGGAACAGGCTGGCAGTTGTATGCTGAGCATACAACACTTGAGCTGACTATTGGCAGCAGCAAAGGTAGATGGAGCAGGTAAGGCAAAAAAGCTAATCAATGGGGATGGCAGGATGCTACTGTAATGAATTGCTACAGATACTCAAGCAGATCACAGCTGCTTGTCATTAAGTGGCCAACATGTTACAATTAAGGATCTTTAAGGGGTTACCATATTTGAATGGAACATGTCACCTGCTTTTTTAGCCAACCTTTATTCACTCTCCTGTCATTGCTGCTCCTGGTTTTATTTAAGGACCATAATATAGCATATTATAGTAATTTTGCCTGCAATAAACTTTTTTATTTTCTATAAGCCCTGCGAGTGCGACCTGCTTTCCTGTATTTACATATATATATATATATTGGTTCAGGTATAACATATGGATAAACTGGTGATATAAAATATGATTTATGATGATGACCGCCTATTGCTACATACATATAGGACTCTAGATAGGACCTAATGTACAATATATATAATATATTAACAATATATGTTATATATACTTTATTATTATCATTATTATTATTATAAATAATATGTATTTCTATAGCACCAACATATGTCATAGTGCTGTATTTTTTAACAGTTGACCCATAAATGCTACCTGCTGATTGGTTGTTATAGATTTCTTAACATGGGCAAACTTAATGCCTTTTATTACATTTTAATTTGTCTGTGGCGCTAAATAGTTCTCCATTTATTAGCCACATCAAAACACTGACTATTTTGAAGCACCCACCTGTTTCTGCTTGTCATTTAATTGTTATATAGTTGAGAAAAAATTATTTGACTGCAGTTATAGAAGACCATTTACTAATCAAAAAGAAAAAGAAACCACAACAAAACTTGAGACTTTTTTTTTTTTTTTACTTGCTGAATTTATTCTGGTGACTTTTTGTGAGTGTAATACTTACCAAATATTCAAGATTATGAAGAATATCCCCAAATATTTTTGTGTGTTTTTTTTGCTGTGTTTTTCTTGATTTGTGAAAAATAGCGCAAACTCCAACTTTGACAAATTGCTCCATGTTATAGTACAAATTGTTAATAGTAAAGAATGTAAGGTATTTGTTAAGAAGTGGAGAAATGTTTAACTAAATGCCTTTTTTGACATATGTTGGGAGAGTTGTAAAAATAAATCTCTCTTGCCTTCTGGAATTTCTCATATTCCGAACTCATTATTTGTATTGTTTGAGTACAAATGTAAGCAACCAGCTTCAGTCCGATATTTAAATGCCATGCTTATATAATATATGTATATATTAAAAAAAGAAAAAAACACCATTGCAAGTGTCCTCATATAGTAAGTTAATTACTTCCCTAATTTTGGGCTTCCACTGTTCCCACAATCATTTTCAGTATTGCTAGTAAAATATTAAAAGGGGAATGTTGGTTTTGGAGGTAAATATTATACCATAATCAAAGCAAAAAAAAAAAATCTAAAAATCTTGAGGTTAAAAAAAAAAAAGAAAGAAAAGCACAGAGATTCTGTTTTTGACAACATAGAATACATGTTTCTGCATTCCACTCCATTCTATGATAAATAGGAGAAATGTAGATAAATACAAATGCTCATTTTACGTTAACATAACCCCTATATGCAATTAAAGACACTAATGTGCCCAGGTGTCATTTGCTTTTAAACAGGTGACCAGTAAATGCTACCTGCTGATTGGTTGCGGTGACTTGTTGCTATAGGTTTCTGCCCAGGTGCAAATCTGCCCAGTATTTGTTAAACAAGCTCCAGTGTCTTATCACTTATCCCAAATAGGATGTTGGTGAAGGGCCTGTTCTAGGCACCATTTCAGCTCATCTTCATTGTCTATTTACCATGGTTTCCATTGTGCCTATTTACAGCCTGCAAAAAACAAGCAGATACATTTTTTTCAGAGTTACTGATCCATTCCTAACCTGTATAGGTTTAAAACTGTTTTTTTAAAAATCAATAAAATTATTATTTGCATTTGGTATGTCTAGAAGTGAGTTTTTAATTTATAATTCAAAACAAATCAAGTTTCCTGTACAAAAAAAGGAATATACAAGGGACATGTCAGAACCACTTTAACACCCACCCATTATAAAAAGCAGGAAGGGGTAAAACATCAGTAGATAATGAATCTGTGAACCAGATGGTAAATGAAGGGGCTGTTCAGATACCCCTCTGTTTGAAGAGGAGAGCATACGCCCAGATTGTTACTATTTACAGAAAGAATACTCTGACATCATTAACAAACATAACTTCAAAGGGACATGAGATAAACTACTTCAATTAAAAGTTACTTTACAATTACATCATCAAAAACATGGAATGATTTATTACTCAATAGGAATAACACCCTTACGTTGTTACTAACATGCCTCAGAACAGCAGTCAGTGTAAGTCCCCAGAAGGCCTAGGCCATTCAGTATCTAGAAGAAAATAAAACAAATGTAAATAAAATAAATGAAAATAAATGAAATTATGACTTTTTAAATTAGTCCATGCACATATCTCATCGATATTCTATTTTAAACTTAATTGTTGCCATGTTTTCTTTTACAAGCTCGCTGTAGCCAAGCACATTTTACCATTTCAACTTTAGGCATTTTAGGGACCTTTGAGCTTCAGGATAACAACTGTTTTTAAAATATGCCTAAACCAGTGTATCATTCCACTTCTTTGGAAAAGTTTTTTTTCCAGATACATAAGAAAAAACATTTTCACTATGTAGAGAAAAGTAGCAATCAATCTTGGGTTAATTTACACATGCTGCAGTCAACGCAAGATTTGTAATTTTATTTTTTGCTCAATTATATTTAACAGAAATAACCGAATATTAACCATTTAGGTGAATTTATCAATTCTTTTCAGAATTTGAGTATTTGTTGAATTCCACTCCCTTTACAAGATGTATAGTCTCTAAATATCAACATTTGGTATACAGGTATAGGATCCATTATCCGGAAACGTGTTATCCAGAAAATTCTGAATTATGGGAAGACCATCACCATTTTAATCAAACAGTTCACTTTTTTAAAAATTATTTCCTTTTTCAGTGTAATCTAAAATCAGCATCTTGTACTTGATCCCAACTTAGATCTGTTGAATTGGGTTTGTGATGGATTTTTTTTTTTTAAAGGTCAATTTTTATTTTCATAAACCAAATATGATAACAATACATATACATCAGGTTGTTCGTATTGTCAAAGGCATTAGCATAGTATAAGTTTTCCCATGCTAGGTATATCCCCCACATCTGGTGTACCTTATTGTTTCCTTTGGGAGGTGTGGAGCTATTAGTTTCAAGGGTCCAGGGGTTAGAGAGCTTCTGGGAATATATCACACCAGTGTCCCCACACTTTATCAAATTCGTCAGCGGAACCTCTGCTATCATATGCGAGTTTGTAGAGTGGAATTGTGGTGTTTACCATCTTCAGCCAGGCTCTGATAGAGGGGGATGTGCTCTCATCCAGTGTTTTTTTGCATTGAATAGTAGTATGTGGTAGCGTGGTCTCGCATATGTTCTTGGAATTACTTTGTCTAGTACCCCCAAGATTTAAAAATGCTCAAACAGCTGTCAAGACCAGTCTTAAGGGTCATCGACTCCTTAGAGTACAGCCCCCAGTCCTCAAGGGCACATACAACACGTTTCAAAAAAGTTTTTACTCCAAAGACATCCAATTCAAGTATTAAAAACTTCAATATTTATTCATTACATAGGTAAGAAATATGCATACAGACCCATTGATACTTCGCCTTACGTGTTTCGTACCCCCTGGTACTTAATCATAGGCTCTCATTACCTATGTAATGAATAAATATTGAAGTTTTTAATACTTGAATTGGTAGTCTTTGGAGTAAAAACTTTTTTGAAACATGTAGTACCCCCAAGAGACAGGTAGTGGGCGATCTAATTCTGGGGAACTCCAGGTTATTAGTTAGGAAGTCAATTATGTTTGTCCAGAAGGATTGTATTTGTGGACATGACCAGATTAGATTATAGAAGTCCGCATTTGTCATCGGTGGAGTGCCCCATTTGCTTGAATCAGACAGGAGTTATATATAGGTGGTGGGAGGTTTTATATTGTACTAGTTTATCTTTAGTTGAAATTAAGTTGGTGTAGGCGTATTCTGTTGCCTCCTCCCATTTATCTTGCGTTAATTCAGGAATCTTTGTAACCCACCATTGGTATGCTAGTTGAAATGGTTTTGGTCCCTGAAGTATCAGGTTCTGATATATACAAGACACTAGTTTGGTAGAGGAGGGATTGCGTCGAGTAACCTCTATTGGGGGTGAGACCAATTGGGGCGAAAGTGTGGAAAATTGTGCCTGGAAAGCCTGTCTCAACTGGAAGTATTTATAAAAGATTAGGTTTTGCGGGTGACATTTTTGTTAGAATTGAGGGTATGTTGTAAAGGTATTTCCTTCCATGAGGTCCCCTAAGTGTTTAATCTTATGCTATGGCCAAAATATGGAGTCTGCAAGGTGCTTAAAGTGGTTATGGTATGAGTTCCCCCAAAGTGTTAGGTGGGGGGGACAATATTGGAGGTGAGTGGCCTAGCATTTTTAGGGAAGTTGTCCATGCCTTATGGGGGGGTAGTGAGTGTGGTTGGTAGGGGTGCCATGTCTCACAGGTGTCTGTATGGGAAGTTGGAGAGGCTTTCAAGAGAGGATAATATTAGGGCCTGGAGTTGCATGTTGGGATTATATGGATCTTGTGTGACACACCATTGGATGTAGGAGACTTGGGATGCCAAATAGTACATCTGAAAGTTTGGGAATGCTAACCCACCCTTCATGTAGGGGGCACATAGTTTGGGCCATGCCACTCTTGGGGCTTTATGGTTCCATATAAAGGGGAGCAGTATGCTATTGAGTTTTATTTTATTTTATTGGGTCTATTGGGAATAGAATGGCTTTATCCCAGTTTATCTGGAGCCATTAGAAGTGGCCACATTTGTCTACTATGTTGAGGTTTTATGTGATGTTTAAATTAGTTTTTGGTAGACCTAAGGTATGGCAATCTGAATTACAGAAACATCCCTTATCCAGAGAACCCCAGGTCCTGAGCATTCTAGTCAAATACCTGTATTAGGTACCAAGATAAAACAATGATTATCAATGCCAGGAGTCCAGAGTGTGATGCCCATTATTGCCAGTCTTTTAAAATGTTCCCATATGATTACCCCATTTGTCTCCTTCAAAGGTTTATGCCCCAGGGGCACTGAAACTCTGAAAGAGTATGTTATTCCATTAACAGTGAGCAGGTGATCATCTTCTCCTGTGGGATCTGTCTTATTTTTTGTGTAATGACAGTTGTCATTGGACAGAAAAGTGGAAAACTGACTGCAGCCACCAGCAATGAGAGCAATGAATATCTAATGATGACATTTGTGCTTTGCAACACTCGCTGTCAATGGAATAGTTAGTGGTCATCTACTTAGCTCACATTCTACTCTGGCAAACATGTGTCTCTTTGAGTTGCATGACACCTTGATAATTCTTTCACAGTAACCTGACGGCATTCACAACCTCTGTGAGTTTCAATTGTTACCTCTCTGTATAGTTAAATTGGACCATTGTGATTTGATTATTGGAAGAGTTTATATGCAGAGGACTTCCCATCAGCTGAACTGAAGAAGCTGCTTGGACGATTAATGAAACATCTTACTCAGCAAGTCCAGCTGCTTTATAAATTCAGCTCCTTCTGAAAAGCAATTACGTATGCACAGAAAAGGTACTTGCATTAACACACACTCACAGTCACTTCTGGTGACAGAATGAGCATCACAAAGAAATTTCAGCAAAGCCTGAATATGTCCCCTGGTAACACCCACTGCCAGGTTGACAGCTCTGTAAATATAATTTTTGCTAACCAATGCCCATTGAGATTATTAGTCAGGAGGACATCCATATTACAGTATATAAAAACTGTAAATGAAGTAATCACTAAAAAAAAATAACAGACATCTTATTCAATATTATTCAACACATACTTCTGTTGAACAGATTTTCCACTGTGATCTTTGACTGATGTGAACACACTGCATTTGAAATCCAAATTATCATGGAGAGGAACAACACCGATTAAAAATTACTGGCAAGCATGATAGCAGTCTGTGTTGCCAGCTATAATTTCAGCACCAAGGAAAAAACTCAGTGCAAGAAAATTCTTTGATCATCACAGGGTGCTTTGTATGCAAAGTTTATTAAGAGTAATGCCACCAAATGCTATGTTGATCTGAAATATCTTATCAAGATATCCTAAAATATAGGAAGGAAAGAGTTTATAACAAGCTGTAGGCATCCACAATGTTGCTTTCATTATATGGAAATGTGAAGAAAGAGTGGACACGTCTCTATGTCTATGTTTATTTCTGTGGACAAAAATAGCAGCACTTATGATCCCTATGCCATCTCCTCTGGAATCAGCATGTGGTTTTAGTCATGGCAGTTAAACTTTAATCATTATTGTAAGCCTTCAAGAATGAAATTGTTAAATTATCAGCAACATATAAACATTGTTCTCTAAATACATGTAAAGTTACATAGTCATACGGTTATGAATTGACCAGATGTTATAGGTTACCCCTAGTGTTGAGCAGTTATGGTAGACTACACAGTATGTATACAGCTATTTATCTACCTGCATTATATCTACTGTATTGTATTCCATTCCAGAACCCTCATTCACACAGGCTCCGCTTTCCTCAAGAAACAGCATTCCTGGGTGAAGAGTGCTCTATGACACCAAGCTATACAATACTGAGGCTTGGTGTGATCTCTATTTTACAGAGGAACAAACAGAGCTTAGAGTTTTGAATATGAAGCAATCATGTAAGAACAGAAATACTTAATCAGTTGACAAATGACATTTAGTAAACAGTTACACTAAGGAGCATCACTTTTTTCCACAGCATGATAAATAGACTCCTTTGTCTCTTTCATTTTCATATTATGTAGTGCACAAATTCAGTGGAAAGAATACTTTGTTCCATTGTGAAGTGATGAATTCTGGGACTCAAAGTGAGAAAGAGAGGGTGGGGAACTCATCCCAGCAGCACACACTGACTATGGTCTCCTATCAGTCTGTGGAATCAGGCATGTCTGTCAAAATAAAAAAGGTCACCTTTTTAACTTAAACCCAATTCAAATGGATTCCTTTTTGTTGCTAAGATACACTTTCCTGAAATTTAAAGTTGACCAGTGTACAGTATGTTGACTGTTTTGCTAAATATTACATGAGATAATAACATGGTATCTAGTGCCTTGGTGCAGATTGTTAGAGATCACTACATCCAGTATAACATGCATTATGGTCGTTTTTTTCAGCCATAAAACTGTCATGTCTATAAACCTGTTTCCATTAACAGTCCTGGCAGTAGTGATGCTTCTAGTCAAAATCAAAAGCCATTATGAAGACTTGCCTTAAACTACTAGCCTTTTCAATTTGCAAACAGGAGTGGAGCCTCTTCCTCTTCAGGATATGTAAATATAAAAAACAAATGAGTATAATTGCCTAGGTTGATTTTTTTAAGCACTTTTGCAATTTACTGCAAGTTTTATTTCACATTTCAAAGCAGTTTATGAACTGCTAATATAATTAATTTTGTAACAACTATGTCACCTGCTGGACAGTTCTTCAGACTGTACAGTTACAGAAGGAAAATTGTCCACTGTTGAGAAGTTGCACTGCTCAGAATAGAGCGGACCACACCCCCCCCACCCCCCCTCAGGTGCCAGCGCTCATACTCTCTTACACTGGAGTAATGACGGGCTGCACTCCCCATTGCTCCCTGGGAAGGGGCTGGGTGGCATGCTGTCCCTAATAATCTGCCACAAGATATGGATTCGTCATAGATGCTCCCCTTTTCTTCTGCAGACATTTTGGATTTCAGCATGAAATGCAAAATCTCACAGGTTGGCTAGCAGCCAAGCTGATTAGTGTGCAACCATTTTGGGAAGTGGGATTGCAATGCTGGAAAAATACCACACTAATATAAGCCAGGCTCTCCATTATACAGTATAAAGAGCAGCAGCACTCACAGCTACATACAGGCCCAGATTTTCATTGCCGTCGCCCCTAGGCCGCAGGGTCCTCATGCCATCCTGCTGCCTTTGCGTGTGAGCTACTATCTCCAGCAGATTGCCATATTTGTCACCAGCTCAGCCGCTCCCCAACCCGCTTCATATCAAATTCTGACCGTTGACATGGACACAGTCATAAGAGATGACTGAGTCAGATGTGGATATATTAATCTGTGGTTTGGGTCGAGGTCGGCATCAAATCTTTCAGGGGCCCTTTACCATTAGAATCACAAAATCCTACAATTTTGGACTCTGTTATTCTAAATAAAACATTTTATTTGGCTATGAACAATATCTGTGGATACTTAGGGGCAGATTTACTAAATTCACATGATGGTTTTGAAGCTCGATTGAATTTTCAAAATGATTCGAATTCGAATTTTCGAGTGTTTTTGAAGACCACTTCAACCAGTGAATTTTGAAAATTCGATCGAATGATTCGAATAATTCAAATAAAAATCTATTCGACAGTCAAAGTACTTCCCCTTTAAATTTTTATTTGACTGCCTAGTTCACCAGGTCAAAGCTACTGAATTGGGTTTGGTTATTTTTGATTGAATAAAAATATTTGATTGAATGGTTAAAATCGTTCGAGTCGAACGATTTTATCGATCAATCGAATATTTGCTATTCGATTGTTCGACCAATTGAATTCCCCATCTATTCACATGGTCAAATTTGAGGGTTTTTTGACCTGTGCACTCTCGTTCCATAGCAGTGATGTTATCAAGGTGTATTTCTGAAGCCTAGCCTTGCTACTATTGACCAATTTCTGCTGCTACATGAGGTGTCATGGGTCACTAGGTCACATTGCATAGCGTCACGGTGCATGCGAATTGGCGCAAAATCTGATGCTATTTAAGGAAACTGCTGATGCAGATCTGTGCCTGGTTATTAAGGGGTACTCCTGAAGCCTGCCTTGCTACTACTGACTGATCTCTGCTGCTATGACACTGCCTGTTTGACCACCAACCTCTGCTGCTGGACTTGACCTTCTGCTTGCGACACAATCTTGAACCTAGGCTATCTGCCCCTGATCAGTCTCCTGTTTAATCATCACACTGTACTTTGCTGTGGTGCTTCATTTATTATCCTCACTAGCTTCTCTCCACTCACAGTGGAAGTGTACTTCCTTGTCGTCCTTGTATTTCCTGGTCCAGATTCAGTATCTGCTGTTCCGAAGCAGTTCTGATGATTTTGCAAAAAATTCTTATTATGAGTCATCTTCAAAACGTCCAAAATGTTTTCAGGAGAATGATGAAAACATAAATGAAGGAATTGGTAGCTTTCTGTTTAATTTTTTGTTTGAGTTATGTACTCATTATTGCTAAGAATAAAAAGGATTTTAATGGGGAATTGTAGATGAAAAGAATTGAAAAACAAAACTCTGCTGTAACCATGGTATTATTAGATATTGACAAGAACAAATGACTGCAATCAAAACAAATCAAAGGTGGCAGAGCATGTTTCTGAGTATCTGACCATGTTTGAAACCTCTAGATCTACATCCAAATATATGAGGAACTAGATTATTGCATGTAAACACTTTGAACCCTTAACAACAATGTGAATTATATGCAACTGAGTGGTAAACATTACCTTTGAGAATCCAGTAAGCCTTGCTCTACCTTTTCTTCACATTTAATTCTAGGCTTTTATTCATTCATTTTTTAATGGTCTAACACAGTTTCTTACTTACTACTTACTTAGATCTTACTACACAGATAAGATCTAAGACTAAAGAGGCCAGTAAAACCTTCCCTAGGATGTAAATCTAAGGGTATGTATCCATGTTTAGGGTGCGCCCAATGTCCATTCGTTCTGAAAGCCAAAGAATTTGTACATCCCCATACAGGACAGACAATACAACTATGTGGCTATTTTACGTGCATTTCTAAATTTGCGATATATGTGCTGGTCTGTCCGTGTGGTCTCATCTATATAGGTGAGACCACGCAGATGGTAAAATCACGTATTTCGCAACATCGTTCTAGCATTAATTTGGGCAATGCTACATTACCAGTTTCAAAACATTTTTTGGAAAAGAGACATTCTGCGGATCAGTTGAAATTTTTGGTATTAGAAACGATACCCCTTCTCAAAAGAGGAGGAGATAGGGAATTAAAGCTGAAACAGAGAGAGGTATGGTGGATTAAGAAACTTGGTTCTTTATATCCCATGGGTCTTAATAAAGGTTATGACCTGTTTTTGTTACTATAGACTAGATGCCCTTAAGAGGTTAAAAAATGGTCTAATGAATAGGGATTAATTGTGCAAATTGTGAAGTAATTTCCTGTATGTTGCTTTTAAATATATATATAAAAACACACATTCTATCTCGGTTTGGATCAAGTACTACTGTTTTATTATTACAGGGGAAAGGGAAATCAGTTTTAAAAATTTTATTTATTTGGTTAAAATTGAGTCTATGGGAGATAGCCTTTCCGTAATTTGGAACTTTCTGGATAATGGGTTTCCGGATAACAGATCACACACCTGTACCTACCAAAGCAACTAAAATTAGCTTCCATAATCTCCTGTGTTATGCTAAGAAAACAATAATCATACACTGGATCGGGCAAACTCTCTCTTCCTTTACATTTGCAACACGACTGGGGGGGGGAGTTCACTAATTCAAGAATTCAAGAAGCTTTGTGGAGCTTGTTGTGATCAAAACCTAATAGAACTGTAAATCTATGGTTTAGCTCAACTGAGTCCTTCATATAATTTGCACTGTAGTGAACACCAAGTTCTGTAATTGATTATGTATGTTATTTTTCGTGTTAAAACCAAATAAAAACTTCTTAAGGAATAATAATACAGGTATGGGACCTACTATCCAGAATGCTTGGGACCTGTGGTTTTCCGGATAACTGGTCTTTCCGTAATTTGGATCTTCAGACTATTAGAGAATCATGCAAACATTAGATAAACCCACTAAGGATTAATTTAATTATATCTTAGTTTGGATCCACTATAATCTACTGTTTTATTATTACAGAGAAAAAGGAAATTATTTTAAAATATTTGGATTATTTCATTATAATGGAGTCTATGGGAGATGGCCTTTCCGTAATTTGGAACTTTCTGGCTAACAGTTTCCAGATAACGGATCCCATATGGACCATATGGATAATAGTCTTAGAAATTATTTCATTCAAATTAAAGTTAAGAAATGTAGCAAATTAGAAGTATATTTGTGCAAATATCCAAGATTAAGTGCCAAAAATTGTCTACCCATGTCTGATTTGAACTTGCCCTCTCCCAACCTGCCATACACCCACTAGAGGGGCAGGGCAGGCACAAGTTTATAAATGTAAGAGACAGATAACCAGAATGGGAGATGTTGGAGGAGCTGAACTAGGTTGACGTTTCAAGTAGGGAGGGCTGTTGGTCAAAGTCCACCACCTGCCTGACCTGCTGATGGACCCTGTGTTCCATCGAATTATCAGCAAAAGTTTAGCTGGAGAAATAGGCAGCATCTCTCTCTCTCTCATATATATATTTAATGATTTACTTTTAATTTCCCTTCATTTTTTTCTCTGCCTGTAAAAACACACCCTCATGCTGAGTCACTGACAGATTTCACCTGGTCTAACAAGCAGATTCCAGGATGATTCCGCCAGTTGCAATGCGCCACTGATAAACAGCATGACTGAGTTGTTTGCATTAGGAAAAAAAATATCGGGTTGAGGGAACACACTGTATAAACCATTTACATTGATAAAACCTATTTCTGAAAAAAGAAAATATTTACCAGTCACTACAGTATGGGTGCATACAGCAGTTGCCCTCTAAAAAGAAAGAAAGTCAGTCTCTGTGGAAAAAAAACTGCCTCAGCATTTTGTAGATAGTTGCAATTACATATATAAGGGAAATAACTTGGCATTTTTCTATATGTAGGTTGCGCACCCAACACTTGTACAAGAAAACAAATTGTTAAATATCACTTTTGTGTTGTATATTCAATGTATATACTAATATGTAATGTATTAAATTGTTTTCACTGCAATAATGTAATACTAAAGTTTAAATGGTGGTACATCTGGAAAAAACATTTTATATTTATTAAAAAGACCTTTGAAGTTACAAATTTTTTTGTAAACCATAGCATCAGATGTACTGCTTAATAATGATATATTTCAGCAATGTAATTCTTCATTGCATGTCTCCCAATAAGTACGCATATTTTTCTTGGGATTTCATGCATAATTCATGCCAGTTTCTTGGAAATCATAATACATATCACTACTTTAATAACCCAGAACATTACATATTTATTATAAAAGAGTGCCTGCTCCTTCCATAAAATTTTGGAGAAGTAAATTATTTGCTAAGGACTTTCTGATGCATTGAGTTCTGAGCCCCCCTGTTATATCTAAGGGGTTAATTCTGCATGACAAGGCAGATAGAGAAAATCTGCAAAACTTTGCTGAATGACTTAAGTAAACTGTCCTCCCATCTCCATGGGTGTTGACACTCAAGCTTGACAGCTTTACCTCTGTTTTAAGTCAAACCAGATGTCCAGACCAAGAAGACATAATGGATGGAAATAGAGTTGTTCTTTGATGTTTGGAGAAGATTCAGTTGGTAATGGTGGCACAATTGTTATGTTTGTATATGGTCAATGCCTCATTTGGCAGCAGTTTTCCGACCTGATCTAGGGCAGAATGACTTTCTTGTATAACTTTACATTTTGAAGGGCAATTTTAGACTTAACAGCAAAAGTAAAATGTATAATGAAGCAATAGAATTCTTAATAAATCAGATGAAAGTTGAGAGTAGGACTGGCCAGATATGGGATGACTTTGATGTAGCTGACCAGCTTTAATATATTGCAATATATGGACAAACAATCCCTGTTTTATTTAAAGAGGAAGACATTTTAGTAGCTTAAGGCACAAAATGTTTTAATGTACTTAATATTTTGATAATGGCTTGAGTGCAAAGGAACTCTTATATTTGTCTGTGTAAATGTTGTTATGTCCATTCAAGGTAAAATCAGAAATCAACTGCTAAAAAGGCACAGATGCATTTTGTTGCGATGGACCAAGCTTATGCTAACATAAAGTTGTACAAACAATCAGGTGATTAAAGGAGATGGAAAGTGTATCTGTTAAATTCTATATATTTGCCTTAGCAAATACTGCTGACATATATATACCTTTATTACTTTATGTTGAAGTGTGAAGCAGCTGCAATGGAGGTGGATGACAGAACATTCTCTCCCCAATTCAATCATTCTTTGGATTTGTTGCACGCACAGTTGCATGCACAGAAATTGCCTTTCAGGGCAGCGCATGTACAAATAAAATTAAAAAAATTGTCCCAACCACGATGATGATGAAACATAAGTTGTCAATTACATACAGTAAATGAAGTATCCAGGAAAAAACTGGCTTGCACAATGGTACTGAAGAGATTTTGCAAAGAAACATGGTTTGCTAGGGGAAAATGTGGCCTATCACTACACGTGGATTCATATTTTATGTTTCTGTGTCCTTTAAAGGAGACATATGTGTAACAAAAAAAATAATTTTGTAGGCTAAAAAATTATTATATCTCAAAAATTTTCCCTTTATTGCAGCAGTCCCTGTTTCAGCCATGTTTCAAATAAACACAAGCAAAGACAGACTTCAGTTCCCTATCAGGTCAGTCCAGCTGCTGATTGGTTTCTAACCCACAGTACAGTGTGCTGAGTGCCACAGGCCCCCATGCACAACCAGAGAATTTGAGAATTCAGTGTGCAGGAAGTGGAATAGATGGGCAGAGCTAGTTGGGTTTGGGTGAATATTTCAATGTCAGCCCCCAAAACATATATTTTTAAAAACATTCCTTGCATAACTAGAAGATTATAATACACTTACAGATATGTCTTCTTTAAGTAGGTATATTTGTAGCATAGAATAAAATTGTACTATTGTGTCCAATAGTTTTCATACAACTATAATACTTCACTCAAGTACTATAATTCTGTACTAAAATACCATACAGCACATTGCATGTGGTAAGTCAAATAGGGTAGCTGCTTTCTTTCTTTGTGTGGTAATATCAAGGTTATAGTTTAGAGACTATTATTTATTTATTGTTTTTATTTACCATATTTTTAAAAAGTTTAGATTTGTTTTGCTTGCATTAAGTCTTATACTCTATTCTGAAAGGTGGATAGACTACCCCATACTACTTTTAATTGGGGCTAATATTTTATTTTACAAACACATATGGGATCTATTATCTGAAAACCTGTTATCCAAAATGAATTTTAATTTTTCCAGTTACTGCAAGCTCTAAAAGATGAAACTTTTGGTGGCTTCAGACAAAAAATCTAATAAAATGGTCTCAATTGTTCCCAGCACCCATAATCTTGATTACAACAGGCACAATCAAAATCCATGACATGGACCCACTAAACCTCTTCCAACATTTTTTTTGTCTGCAAGTGGTCAGGGAGAGGTAGTAGTAGATGCTCTAGCCCAATTCTGGAACTTCAATTGCCCCTACATTTTACCCACCTTTTCCATTGGTGAGAAAGGTAGTCAGGAAGATATAGCTAAGTACAGAAGAAGTAATTCTAACAGTTCCAGCATGGCCAAGGAGAAGTTGGCGCAAAGAATTAAGTTAACTGTCAATCTGACCACCTTGCCTTTTACCCAGGAGGAGCGACTTCTTTACTCAAGGTTCATTTTCATAACAGGATCTTGTCCTGTTACAATTTACCATGTGGAGTGGTAGTAGGAAGGCTATAATATTTATCAGAGGATCTGGACTCTATTTCGAAATTGGTGTATTAAAAGATGACAGTCTCAAGAACCGGCTTCCATTTCAGTAATTCTAGACCTCTTACACAATGGCTTTTAAAGATGATTAAGGTACAAATAAGAAAAGCAGCATTAGCTGAACATTTCCTAGTTAAGCCAATGCAAAAATGTTAGACCACGAAGTAAGCTTTTGACTCCAGTGTGGGATCTTGATATTGTGCTGAAAGTTCCTCAGAACTCACCTTTTCAACCATTTGAAGAAGCATTGCTATCAAAACAGTGTTTCGGTGGTCATTTGCTCTTTTTGAAGGGTTGGTGAATTGCTGGCTCTGTCTTGCAAGAAACCATACTTTCAAGTTCTTTAGGACAGAATTGTTCTTAAGACAACCCCTTCTTTCAGGCCAAAAGCCTTAAGAGAGCACAGCAATTTAGAATCTTTGACAATCTCTTCATGGCATATACAGTAAAGTCAGCATAAAAAATGTCCATCTCCAGGTGGATAAAAAAAAGCAATCACAATTGCATACACATCTCAACAAAGCCAGTTCCTTGTGTATTGAGTGCACATCCAGCACTGCAGGCTCAATGTGGGCCCTTGCCCCCCACTGCACTAGATTGTTTGCCCATGCCTGAGTTCGCTCATGTGAGGTGGGGGGCACCGTGGATGGCAGGGTTGTCTAGGGTGCCCTGCTGCCCTGGCCCAACACTGGATGTATTAATTAAAATAATAACTTTCTTTTATCTATTTTATTATCCAGAATCTAATTAATGTTAGATTGAATAGGTTCCGGTGACAAGGCAAACTTTTGCTAGTTACCCTGAAGTTGAGATCAACATGCAAGAGTATATTTCCTTAAAAATAAAATCTTGCTATTTGCATTAAAATATGTCTATAATTGATATTAATAAGTAAGAAAGCATTTACTGTAATGTATTTTCATTTTAGAACTAAAAGCACATCTTGTTTTTCCACTCCAAAATTTAGGACTTCACCTCTCAATGTTGTGACTAGGTGACTAGTATAAACCTAGTGGTAAAATAAAAAGCAATTTTTAATAAAAACCATGCCAATGTGAGTAAAATTAAAATCACAAAATTTAAAACCAAGCAGCCCTGCAAAGCGAGAGGGAGAATAAAGTAGACCACTATCCAATTAGTAATAAATCAGAAGTGGAAGATTGCTTGCATCTAATAAAAAAACCTATTCTTGCAAGGTGAGGACAATATTATAACAATAAGTCCAGATATCACAAGGCGATTAGCCACACTTACCAGATATTCAAATGTCCAAACCCTAAATGCAGAATAAGGTGAGTAAGATATTATTCCCGTCTTGAATTGTGATCAAGTGAAAGCTAAATCAAGCAATATGTTTTCCTCCGATAGATAGTTGGAATCAAATGGCTGTGAGTATGCTGTAAGCCGAATAGGTGCGTAGGAATATGCTCAGATATAAAAGTCTGTAACTCAAAGTGGTGCTATATTAGGAATCCTTATTACATGCGGTCCATTGTGGGGCTTGGGCCACAGTGTAATCACCACAGTACTATAGAACAGGACTGGACTGAGAATCAAAATACGCCCTGGCATTTCAGGTACACAGAGGCCCAATCAGCCCACAAAGAGGCCCAAACAGCCCCCACCAGCCCACTAAATACTGACTTTCTATGGCACCATATAGCAGCCCATCTGGCATTTGCCATAACCCACAGATTGCCAGTCCGGGCCTGCTATAGAATTACATTTCAGAATTCTTGTCTCCTTAATAAGCCCAGTTCAATAACGTGGGGCAAGAAAGTGCATGATTCACAGTATAATAACCGCAATGTTGTGCTGTTCCAATACTAAGCCCTTTTTGGAACTGCCAAATAAAGAAGTGCATACAGACCAGTTTTTTGATGCGCACCAACTTCGAGCAATAAGACTGTCTGCAACTCGTCTCGGTCTTCAGCGTACTTTCACTTGCAGTATATCTCACGAGGGGGATCCCGTCTCAGCGTGCAGCGCTACGTCCCTACCTCGACAGCCTGTTTCGCTACAAGCGTAGCTTTGTCAAGAGGATGAGTACCGGAAATGACATGGTCTTAAAGGAAGCATCACGTGGTCCCGACGCCTATTCCTATAGTGATTGGACAAACACTGTATTCCATCAGTGTATGACTGTTATTTCCAACTGATAGGAATCGTAGGAAGTCTAGACCAAAAGGGGGATCTAGAAAAACACCACCGGAGACAATCTCAATTCCTAGAACAAATCACATGAAACTCCATATCCCCCAATCTGTTCCTTGCAAGTGGAGCATTTGCAATTTGAGTTGGACACTCCTACTCCCAATTTTGTTAATCTTTTGTGATTATCTATTTATCTCTACAGGTGTTCATTTTGGTTTATTTCACATTTTTTTTATTGTATTCATTTACAGAACTGTGTATTAATTGTTTTCAAACGCAATTAATGCTTCAGACTCCCAGGACACATGGGGGCAAATTCACTAAAGCCCGAAGCGTCTAACGCTAGCGCTAATTCAGTTCAATACAATAGATAGGAGTTTGAAAAAAAATTGAATTTTTTCCAAGTCCCAAAAAAACACTGGCGTGTTTTACCTTTTGTAGGGTGATGGTCTGAAAAAGAGTGAATTTTTTTGGGGGGCACATGTCTAGGGCAATAGGACAACTTTATTTTATTTATTAAAGGTTTCCTGGGCTTGTGTAGGATGATGTAGTGGCTGGAACATATACTTCTATTACACTTTGAAATTCGCACTGTATGCTAATTAGGCATCGCTAGTGTAAATTTGTGGCGAAGTAACGGTAGCGCTAACGTTCGCCGTCCTGAGTGAAAACTCGCATCTTAGTGAATTTGCGTAGTGCTGGCGAAAATTCGCCTGGCGAAGTGCGGCGAAGGCAACGATAGCGCATTTTCACAGCTTAGTGAATTTGCCCCATGCTCAGATCCTAAACATTATTACCAAAATAGAACAGTATATTTTTTTATTTCTTTTATTATTCATACATTACTTGTAACATTTATTCAAAGTTAAAAGAAAAATATTTTTAAAAAGCACCCTCAAAAATTTTTTTCGTCGTTTATTAAACATAGGTTTCTGTGAATAGTGCGTATGAAGTTTGGAATTTATAACGGAGTCTCTTTTAACCTTTTTAATCTTTTTTAACCATTATATGTAATAATATCTTGCACTGTCCTTACATGAAGTAAGGGAATGAAGAAGGGTAGCGGATAGATTTTCAAGTTCATTGGATTGTAGTGTCAATATTGTAGAAGAGAAGACAATAAATAAACAAATCCCCCAAATTAACTGAAAAACAGGAGTAGAAAGACTATTCATATTTCTATAATTGGTGTGTGTATGGTTGTTTTTGTAATGTTATATTTTTTTTTGTGTCATTTAAAACCAAATCAACATGTGATTCATAATTTCAGGTTCACATTCTCAAAAAATACTACATACATCCTTTCAATAATGTCCACATTCATTATTGGTATCAACACAAATCAGGGGAAGTAAAGTTTGACTTTCACTGATCTTGGTCCTCTCTTTTTTTTTTCGTTATGAAAAGCTTCCAGGTACAAGCCTTATTTTAAATGACTGAACATGACCCTAATTCGTCAGGATATGGTTTGATTGGGGGACTTTTTAAAAAAAACTTCACAACTTTGTTGGATAATATATTAGATTGGTAACGCCAGTTGCTTTAAGAGGTGAAAATATGTTACCACACAGGTATTCAGGGTTTGGGTATTGATTTGAGCAGCCAGGAAGACATCAAGCTAAAGTTCAGCATTTTTCCCCTGTGGATATTTCACTATTAAGCTCCCATCAGTTTGGTTTGCATTTGCTGGTGGTGTTTAAAGGGGAGTGAAACCACTGAATAGGTGGAAATATTATCTATATACAGGTTGCCCCAGTATTTATTCCTTTAAGTCTGGTACTGTTTTTACAGATGAAATTGCAAATAACTGAGTTGTACTTTTAAAGCATGGTGCTGAAAATTATGAAAAAAGCATCCAGAAAAGTCCCAACATTAAACCTGTTTCCTTAGTTAATCTTGAATCATGGTAACTCTGCACTCATTCACAGACGTTCCTATAAATACCATATAAATATAAATAAAATCTGTTTTTGTTTTGGTTTCAGTTCTTATAAGACAAAACATTGAGGCAATTTTGACATGCAATGAAAGAGAAAAATAAAAGTAGCTTCTGATATTTTGTTATGTGCATAGCATGCTTTTTTAATATAAATATAAATATGCTGTGCTGTTTCCTGTACATTATAAGAAATATTGTTGTTCATGGATATGTTATGTTTTGGAACATTTCACTTTCCAGATTTTCAGTTTTCAGTTTTATTTTGCTCACAGTGTGATAACTTTAAAAACTATACATTTTTTTTCTCACAGAAGCTTCAATAGCTGTTCTTCAAGATTCTTTCTGGTGGATTTTGTGTCAACATTTTAAGGTAAATTATTATTTCCTAATATAATTAATATTATGGGGCAGATGTACTAAATTCACATGAAGGATTCGAAGTTCGATCGAAGTTCGAACATAGGATTTCTTCTTTTGGTCGAATATGTGAATTTTGGCATATTCGATCATCGAACAGGGTATGATCAAACGATCGAATACATTCGAATAGAGTTGAATTGAAGAATATTCAATCATTCAATCATTCGAGCGAAGGATTTTATTTTTTAAGTTTGTTCGATTGCCTACTTCGGCAGATTGGACCTACTGAATTGCAGTAGAAGCCTATGGAAGCACTCCCATAGGCTTCTGAGACTAAGTCCTGATCGAATAAAATTCCTACAATCGAAGTGTTAGATCGTTCGAATCATACGAATCATTCGAACGATCAAAGATTTCTTCGTTCACTCGAATGATTTATTCGACTGATCGAATAGGTTTTTATTTGACCGTCGAATGATCGAATATCGAATAAAAGGTAGCCAAGAACTATTCAATTAACATTCGAAAATCGAATGCTTATTGAATAGAAACAAATTATTTATGGGGAATAATAGTAAATTTGCCCCTCTGTGTGTTAAATATTGAAACATTGCTGCAATAGCATGCAGTGTTGTACACAGGATTAAACAAAACAAACACTGGTGCACCACATAGTAAATTTTATTAAAATTTGGTAACGATAAACAAGAAGATAAAAATAAAATAAAGGAAAGGCACTACTGAGCTGCAGCACTTACTTTGATATATCCATAATGCATTTGAAGCATACAGTAATTGTATCTAGACATCTATAAATATCAAATATTATATGATATATATTTTTATTAAATAAATTTAATTTGAATTAGGGACATATACATTTACCCACTGGAGCGTATAATTCAACAAAGGACAAATTTGCATCTGAGCAGTAACCCGTGGCAGCTAATAAAATATTTACTTGTTTATTGTTAGTGATGGGTGAATTTATTCGCCAGGGCCGAATTCGCGGCGAATTCCCGCGATTCGCCGCTGGCGAATAAATTCGCGAATCACCAGCGAAATTTCGCTTGGCGAAAATTCGCCGAAAAAACGAGTCGCGCGACGTTTTTTGACGCGACGCGATGAAAACGACGCGACGCGATTTGACACGACGCGTGTCAAAAGCGTCCCGCGACTCGTTTCGCGAACTTTTCGCTGATTCGCGAATTTCGCTAGAAATTCGCGAATTTTTCGGCGAAGCGAATCTCGGGAGATTCGCCCATCACTCTTTATTGTATTGTTGTAACTGCAGCTGGCTGAATAAAAGCTAATTACTGGTTACTCAAGATATGTGTTTCTTTTTTACTTTTTATGTTGGTACTCTGTTACTACTACTTTCTCAGTTTGTTCTAAAAATTTTTGTTTTTGATGGGTTATAAAAATTGTCTTTTTTAATTTTTTTAATATATATAAAGTGTTTATTCTCTTCTGTGGAGCTCATTGTGGTCTGTAATACTACACTGCATATTAGCACAACTCTGTCCACTTAACTGTATTGCCACCTTCTACCTGGATTTCTTTAACACCCAATTATATCTGCTTGTTTCTTAAATGGAATACATAAAATGTTTTTCTACTCCTACTTTAGTAGTTAACTCCATTAACTTTTCATTTCAATAGCCAAAGCATATGGTGAATATCTCTATTGGATTACTTTTTTTATGCAGCTCATTTTTAATTGTGAATGTTTAAATGTGAACATATATTTACAGTTGGAGTCAATTTAAACCAGGGCTCATGAGGGCTTATCTACCATTGTCATGGGCTCTGATGCAAGAGCACTAAGGCCCATGGCATGTGGAATATCCTTTGCTTGCGTTTTTAAGGTGATGGAGAAGCATTGGTAACAGGTATAAAACTTTTGGCTGCTAAAGAATGAAATTTAACTCACATGAACTGAAGGTCCATAATTTTTGAAATAATTTAAAATAAATTTAAATGAATAGAGATTAATATATCAATATATATATTTCTTGCCTTGAGTCTAAAAAACATACTGTCTGATTTTTTTTTAAAGACTTGTGTCAAACAATATATTTGATTTTTTACAGCATTTTTCTAACAATATATATAAATTTTTATTGTTGAGTTTAATATACCAGTGGTTATCAATATATATATATATATTTCTTGCCTTGAAGGACCTGAGTCTAAAAACATACTGTCTGATTTTTAAAGACTTGTGTCAAACAATATATTTGATTTTTTACAGCATTTTTCTAACAATATATATAAATTTTTATTGTTGAGTTTAATATACCAGTGGTTATCAATATATATATATATATATATTTCTTGCCTTGAAGGACCTGAGTCTAAAAACATACTGTCTGATTTTTAAAGACTTGTGTCAAACAATATATTTTTTCTAGCAATATATGTGAATTTTTATTGTTGAGATTTTTTTTATAATAATGCATTTTTTCCTTAGTCTGATAATGAAGATCAAAACCATCATTAATATTGATTGTTTTTATTAGTGGCTTTGCGTAGACAGGGAGACTATTGCCAATTTCGTATTGAAACATAATAGTAATCCAAAGAGGTTATTTTATAATACATTATTTTAGCCTAATTCTGCTTTTGATGACACTTTCCATAAAATATAGCATACACACCAAAGATATCAGGTTAATCTCTTTATAAGCGCAAGAGAAATAAGTTAAAGCTGGACCACCTGGAAGTCTCTGACATCTGCAAGAAGTGAAAAACAAGCAAATGTCTACATTCTGGGAAATATAGTTCTTGAAAAAAAAAAAAACAGTGGGTTATTGGAGTGAAATATTCTGAAAGATAGGATCTTTATAAAAAAAGACTGTGAATAATGTTTCATATTTGACTTATTTTTATTTACACTGAAGTTTGGTTAAAGCTGCTTGCATGTCAAGAGTAAATGTCTCAGGCCTTATTAATTAATGCCCCAAATGCAAGTGCTAGAGCACTAAAGAGTGAAAAATTGCACCCCTTAGTTATTATTCTGAAAGCTTTTGTTTGGGTTATACCTGCACTCATCACTTCGTGCCTTAACACACAGGGGCAGATTTATCAAGGGTCGAATTTCGAAGTTAAAAGACTTTGAAGTTCGACCATTGAATTTTTTAAAAAGTGTTTTTTTTTTATATCAAATAAAAAATGTGAATTTCAAAAACACTTCTTAAAGGTTATAGGAGGTCCCTCATAGACTAAAACTGCAATTCAGCAGGTTTAAGGTGCCGAAGGGTCAAATTACATTTTTTTAAAGACAGTACTTTCATTTCCGAATGGTCAAATTTTTAAATTCGAATCAAATTTTTTTCAGTTTGAAACAAATTTTGGCCTATTCGATAGTCGAAGTACCAAAAAAATACTTAGTAATTAGAATTTTTTTATTAAAATTTTCACTTCGACCCTTAATAAATCTGCCCCCCAGTGTCCACCAGTGCTCTTTAACTTGCCTGTCTGAATGATATACAAGTTATGGGACATATCTAAATATGTTACCAAACTGGTATATATATTTAAGTAAATATTGTCCTTTTGCATCTCTTGCCTCTTGTAAAAGGAAAAGTGATTACACAAAAGACAATCCTCTGTTGGTTCATATGACCTAACATATTTTTTGTTTGATTTGCTAGTGCGCACTGTAAATTGTAGGATCCCAGGGGTGGCCCTTATTTTTTAGAATGGCAATATTCTTTTTCGGAGTAACCAATGGCACATACTACCAAAAACATATTATTATGAAAACAGTTTATTTACATGAAGCAGGGTTTTGCACATGAGCTGTTTTAAGAGATATAGTTTAATAGAGATGTTCAATGTGGTGGGAAATAGTTTTCCTCTAATAGACCCAGCAATACAATAGTGTTGTAATGCTAAAACATTAACTAAATGTGCCCTTTTATTATATAAAATAATAACAGTCCTTAAAGGTTCCAGGAGGTCCCCATAGGCTAAAATAGCAATTTGGCAGGTTTGAGATGGTGAAGGGTTGAATTAAACAGTACTTTGGTTTGCAAATTTTCAAATTTTCAAATATAATTTTTTCAATTTGAGTAGAATTTTGGCCTATTTGATAGTCAAAGTACCCAAAATTTGCTTCGAAATTCGAATTTTCACTTCAACCTTTAGTAAATCTGCCACCATTCACTTAAAATAAGTTACATATTTTAATAGTAGTATAAAGTGCAGACATTATTCATAGTAAAAGCTATGTATAACACTGACCTATATGGAAGTGTGCTATTAGGTTAATGTCTCTTTTGTATAGAAATGGCCAAAACCACTTGTGCTGCCTGTAAGGAGGCAAAATGAGAATTGTTAAATAGTTTATTTGGCCACTAGGTCTTGCTTCTTAAGCTGAACTATTAAGTATAAAGTTGTTGGTACTAAAAAGTTAATAAAGAAACAGGAAAAGGAATTACAGTGGCCATTCTGGAAGTGATAGAGAAAGGGACAGCAGTCTCTGTTAGGGAAAGATAAGGTGAAAAGATTGTGCCACCATTTATCTGTCATGAAAAGGTCACAGCAATAAACTGGAACTGATTATGAGAAAGTCTTCCATATCTCGTATCATAAGGTTACATTCCTACTATTGAATTTAATGGCAACTGCCTGAATGAGCAGTGACAGGCACTTGCTCAATCTGTGAGCATTCGCCAGTGGCATAACTACTCCCTTGTGGGCCCCGGTACAGGATGGGCACCTGGGCCCCCCTGTCAGGCCCTTAGCTCTATAAATCCCATGCTGGAGTGTTGATAGCATTTGTGCTGTAAAATTTCCGCCTAGATAACTGTTTGCCATAACCATTATTGTTGTTCCTCAATCAGGTTTGATCAATCTGCTGCAGGTCGATTAATGAAAAGATACAGCTCATTGGTTGCTGTATGTTATTGCTCTTATATGATGTTTTCAAGCAGTGGTTGAGGGTATGTATGGACCTAGAGTATCATGTTAGACTGTATAATGTTTTACATACCACATTCCAGTACTAGCATATTTATTACAGTATTAGCCTGTATGTTACATGTCCTGTCTGAATATTATATTAGCCTATACGTTTCTGCTATTAAATCATTTCTGTATATTAAATACCATGCTGCATATTAATGTACAGCTGTGTAGTATAGTTACAATCCTCAAGATTTCTGTTCCATACTGTACAAACCCCTGGTTGTAATCCATTATACTCAGAGAAATAAAATCTTTATTCCAACAAGTTGTTATTTTAATCTGTCATCACAATAAAGTTGGTTAGACTATCCTGAGGCAATACATAGGATTGATTATTTTTTATTTGTAGTATATTCAGTAGTTTCTAAAAAATGTATGCCAAATTGCAACAAGCCATAAAGAAATGCATAGGTTAATACTGAATGTGCCCTGAGTATTTAGTATTTGTGCTGTTATAATAGAGAGTCATTGTTTATGGTTGCAATTGCCTTTTCCCTCTTAATCAAATAAAAAGTGTTTTTTTATTTAATTTATTTAATTGTTTTGTTAACTGTTCCAGTAACTAGAGTCAAATGTTTTGGCAGATCTATCCAGACTCCCTCTCACAAGCCATATATGCATCATTTTATGAAGCATTTCCAGAATCTTGTGCACTTTTTAGTTTTAAAGGGAAATAATGGACTTAAGTTTCAAATGGGTTTCTGGTAAGTAAAATATTTATTTAATTTTGGAAACTCTTATGTTGTTTTTCTTTTAAATTAAAATTGTTTCATGCATTTTCTGGGAGGAAATCTGTGGTAGCATATGTTATCGATATATTATCACTAAATGCCCATGAAAGCATATTAATACACCCTTTTTCTATGCATGCAATTTAGACATTTGAAGAAAGTAAAGGAATAAACGTAAAAGGAAGATTACTTGCCTTATTGTTAGATCTTCTGATCCATGGATTCAAGAGCAAACCATAATAAAATCAGAAATGTGGGGATTTTTATTAGCTTCTGAAATCCTGAGTTTGAATAGAATATGCTTGAACTGATGATACTTTCAGAAATATCAGTCCTGTGTTAGCTAGAGGTAAATTGGGTAAGTACAGTAGTATACAATATGAATTATTGGGCCATTAATAAACACTAGGCAAGGCAAGGTTGCACCTGGGCAGTAACCTGTAGCAACCAATCACTGATTAGATTTATTTTAGGCCGCTGCAAGAAGAAAAATGTAATTAATAGGATTTGGTTAAATAGTACCACCCCCTCTTGCCCTTAATCGTGTTTTGGCCACACCTAATTGATAACTTGCCATGTACCTATTAATGTCACAACGAGGGCAAGCCGCTAACTAGAAGATTTTTTCCCTTGTGGACTTTTGATTAAGAATAATATAAAGTACATGAATTTGGATATTTGTATTGTTCTCTGTGTGAAGATTGTTAGACTTGCCCCAGGCTTTCATTTTTGTCTACCATCCAGTGTATGCTGGCAGCAGTATTGTGTATTAGACTTCATGCCTGGTCATAGTCTTAAACGAAAAAAGCATAGTTGCCAGACTATTTTGTTATTTTGTTCAAATTAAAAGCATATGAAACAAATACAGCCTATTGCATTTTTATAAATAACAGCAACTTAAATAAATCAAAACAATAATGTTTAGATAAAGCTAAAAATATATTCTAATGCTATTAGCTAGTGATCCCCAACCAGTAGCTCGTGAGCAACATGTTGCTCACCGACCCCATGGATGTTGTTCTCAAACTCCTCAAACTAGGTGCTTGTTTTGGAATTCCAGACTGGAAGGCAATTTTTAGTTCCAGTCCACATAGGGGCTATACAATAGCCAATAACAGCCCTTATTTGGTACCACCAGGGACTTTTTTCATTCTTGTGTTTATTTTTATTAGCAGATTCATGCAGTCTTTACACAACAGCAGTAACTTGAACTCTATCACTCTCAAGCTGTACAGAAAGTACTGTGTATCTGCATAGTACAAGAAATGTGCACAGTGACACTCGCAGGCCAGTTGTATAAACACCACATATATCAGATACCCCCACCACTGAAGAAAAGCCAAAGTGGCAAAGGCTCAGCTAATGATCAGCTCCAGGAAGATCAAAGAAGGTCTAAAGTTTCCTGTGAGTACTGTTACAATTAGAAGATGCCTATGTGAAACCAAGCTATTGGAAAGATGTCCCATTGTTGAAAAAAAGATGTTCTGAAGAGGTTATAATTTGCCAAAGAACACATTGACTGGCCTAAAAATAAATGGCACAACATTTTGTGGACTGATGAAAGCAAAATTGATGTTTTTGGGTCTAGGTGCGCAGACAATTTGTCAGATGACCCCAAACACTGAATTCAAGCCACAGTACACTGTGAAGACATAATGAAGTACATAATGATATAGGGATGTTTCTCATACTATGGTGTTGAGCCTATTTATCACATACCAGGGATCATGAATAAGTTACAAGTTCATCAGTTTCATCAAAATACTTGAAGAGGTCTTGCTGCCTTATGCCTAAGAGAAAATGCCCTTGAAATCAGTGTTTCAACAATTGAGCGATCCTAAACACACCAGCAAATGAGCAACATCTTGGTTCCAGACCAACAAGCTTGACGTTATGGAATGGCTGAAATCTGGTTTTCAAAAGAGCAAACTGATTTTTTTTATAGTTAATTTTGAAATTCGACATGGGGCTAGACAAATTGTGAGTTTCCCAGGAGCCCCCAGCCATGTGACTTGTGCTCTGATAAACTTCAGTCACTCTTTACTGCTGTACTGCAAGTTGGAATAATATCACCCCCTTCTCCCCAGCAGCCCATCAGCAGTGCAATGGGAAGGTAACCACGTAACAACTCCCTGGTAGATTTAAGAACAGCACTCATTAGTAAAATTCATGTCCTACTGTGACTCCTCCACTGTAACTCTTTCAGTTACATTAGGTAAGAGAAACATTAGGTTGTTCCATGGTACAGTACTGGCACTTTCTGAAAGCCAGAAGAACTGTGGATGTAACAGGTGCCAGAAATTGGTCTCCATGCAACAAGGATCTGCAGTAGTTCTCAGAGATAGTGGTTATTCAACTAAATATTAGTTTAGTGATTCAAAGTAAAGTAAAGTCTTGAAACGTTTTTAGTTTATACAGTGAGGGGGCTATTTATCAAAGTCTGAATGCAAAAAACTTGAGTTTGTTTTACTATAAATTTTTGTTTTACTATAAAAAAATTTAGTGGGGGAAAAAAACTAATATTTTTTGAGATTTATTATACCCTGAGGCTGCAAAAAGTCAGAATCTGAAAACACTCCATCTTCAACCTGTTGAGGTCCTATAGAAGTCAATGGCAGAGGTTATATTTGCAATTTGAAGATATTTTTTTCTGCAATGGGTTTTGCATGACAATTTCATGCTTTTCTGCCAATTCCATTAAAAATTCATACTTTTCAGGCCTCGAATGTGAAACATTAAGGGGCAGATTTACTAAGGGGCGAAGTGAAAATTTGAATAAAATTCTAATTGAAAGAATTAGAATTTTAAGTAATTTTGGGTTACTTCGACTATTGAATAGCCCAAAATTCGATTTGAAAATTCGAAAATTAGAATTTTCTAACTATTGTCTCTTTAAAATCCTTCAAATTCGACTATTCACCACCTTAAAGCTGTTGAATTGTCATTTTAGCAAAAATATGAGACAAATGGGGAAAAAAGTATTGGTACTGGCCTCTCCCTTAAGTTTAAGTATAAGAAAAATAGAAAAAGCCAATACCTTAGTCAGAAATGGGTTGTTCCCAAATTTATTGTAGTGCTCCAGACACGTGAGTTATGTTCAGATGTTTCGGGACAACAACTGCCCTTCCTCAAGTTAATTGTCATTTTAGCCTATGGGGGACCTCCTGGAAGCTTTCCTGAAAGTCCTGGAAAATCTAATTTTTATTTTTATTTGAAAATCGTTCAATTCTTATTCGATCGAAAATGGACCTATTTGATCGAAAATAGTTCATTTTCAATCAAACCCCCCCAAAAATTCTATGGTCGAATTTCGAAGTTTTTTTTCACTTCGAAATTTGACCCTTAGAAAATTTGCCCCTTAGATTTTTCGCGCAACAAATAAAAAAAGTCATGGTTTTTGTTCGACAATCTGAAAAAGTTGAGATTTTTGACAATCCAATTTTTTTGTGTTTTTTTAATGATGTGAGGGTAAATCAATTAATCATAAAAATTTGGATTTTAGTAAATAACCCCCTGAATGTCTGAGTTTGTAAAGAATAATGCAGACACTGCTATCTTTTGTAATAGTCTAATATTCCCTTTTCTTCACTTTCTGTAAAGGATAACAAATTTGATACATTTTTCTATATGTTTTGAATTGGAATAGAATGTGCAGTGTTCCCAATGCATTGGCGTGTATGTAAATAGAAGCTATTATTAGGATTTCGAGCTTTATGCACATTTTAAAGCAAACTGCTATTATTTTTAACACACAGTATATAACTATATATATATATATATATATAT
>CM044436.1:41111052-41161428 GCA_024363595.1 Xenopus borealis
ATAAATGAGAAAAAATAGAATGTAGCTGGATTTCCTAAGAATGCACAAATGGGTGGTCAGCTTTTATTTTAAAATGTTATTTGCCTTTATCCATCATATGTTAAATATGTAGTCTTTGTTTAAACAATCTGTTCACTGTTCCATTTAACTGGGGGTATTTCATGATTTTTTTAATCATACAATGTTACTAGAGCTTGATTTACAGTTAATGTTTGTTCCCAAAACTGTAAAACCGAGGACCATAAAATAACTGAAACTACAGTATAGAACTATGAACCATAATATATTATTTATAAGATGCCCAGGAAAACTGTAAGGGTCTTAAATACATGACTCCCCATGCAGCTTGTAACATCTGTATATTTACATTGCCTAGTTTCATCCCTTGTTTTGAAGATCTTGTGGAGGGTCTGCAATATGTTCCAAGGATATGTGTCTGGCTGTGTTCTGTACATTATAAAGGGAAATTATTTTAGAAATGCCAGATAAGGAGCAGGATCTCCTAAAGGAATAGTGGCAACTTTGGGAAGAGATGTCATTCATTTTTTTTGAGCCATAAGGTTGATTTTTCTCTAGTTAAAGAAAAAAAATTGAAGTATCACAAATCAAAATTGCATAACATAATTATATAATAAAAGTTTTTGGACAGTTGTCACAGTTTGGCCTTGAAAGCCAGCTCTTTGGTAGTGTTTTGTAGGTATCTTCCTGTATATCCTTGTTATTTTAGCCCTTTGTCTTTGGAGTTTACCTGAATTTTCTTTATTCTCCCTGTAAGTTAGAAGTTTCTTATAACAATCTCAGTTGTTATTTACTTTCATGACACATGTGGAGAGAATACAATAGGCTTTAGCACAATGGGCGTGTTTAAAAAGGAAGAAATTGTAGTATCGGAAAAGCCTTTATTAAATTAGTTTTGCAGAAGATTGATGCTATTGTAGACCTAACTGCACAGAGACAAGTACTGTATTGGCATTACTGTAACTTTAAATATGAGCAGCATGAGGCATGCTTAGTAACGAGGAGTAAAAACAAGTGGTATTACCTCATCCCATAAATACATTTTTTATTTAAATGCCATAGTCACAAATGTAAAAAAAATATTGTTTTTATTATAATATAGTGCGCATACAGTTTCTTCAATAAGGGATTCCTTAACGTACCGTTCAAAGTCTGCATGCAGGATTGACTTGAAGATCTGACCTCATTCCAGCAGCCTTAGACTCCAACATGTTTTGATAACACTATTATCTGCTCTAGGAAAAATATAGCAGCCTTAATTGACAAGCAGATTAAATTACTTTTAGTAGAAATGATCAGATAATCGAGTCAGTCCTCCTTCTTTGGGGTTATATAATTTAACAAAAATAATACCCCTGGATTATTACTGAGATATATTTATACAACTTTCAGACTTTTTACAACCTGTACTTATTATCATTTTGTGGATAATTTTTTTAGGATTTTGATTCTTTCTTTCTTTTTTGACCACAGTCCTTTGAAATGCGCAAGTCCAGCTTGTTTGTTTCAGTAGTAGATCCAGCTTATATTTGTGTCCTTTTCCACTGTTATTATTAGCAATTTAGCATTGTTATTAATATCAATAAAATAAAAATAATCTGCTGGAACCGGTTATGGTTATGGTTAGGACGTTGACAGTGGAAGGAAGTGGGATCCTTTGTGTTCCTTTTTGGATTTTTTTCCTTTCATAGGTGAACCTTTGCTGTTCAAGGCAACAAACATTTCTTTCCCATTATTTGTCCACTTTGCTGATGCATATGTGTTATATTTGTTCTCTTGTATTAATTCTCTAAAATTGCATTCTTCATTGCATGATTTCTAGAAAAGCAAAGAGAAATGTGTTATTTGTTGTAAATAGTATAAATTCAAACCATACATTACTCACTAATATAAATGTACTTATATATTATTTAAAAGAACTTTTTTTTACATTTGTTTAGAGTTTGCAGTGCTTTTATAAAAGTACACGCATATTATATCTATTATCCGGACTTCTATTGAGATGGGTTTTTCTGTGATCTTTCCATAATGTGGATGTTAAAGGAACAGTTCAGTGTAAAAAAATGTTTCTAATGTAGTTATTAGCCAAAAATGTAATGTGTAAAGACTGGAGTGACTGGATGTCTAAAATAATAATCAGAACACTTCTTCCTGCTTTGCAGCTCTTTAACTCTGAATTTGTCAGCAACTTGAAGGGGGGCCACATGGGACATAACTGTTCAGATCCAAAAACAGTTATGACCCATGTGGCCCCCCTCAAGTTACTGATTGGTCACTGCCTGGTAACCAATCAGTGGAAACCAATTCCTTGAAAGATTGTTCAGTATATAAATAAAAACTGGGTAAATAGATAGGCTGTGCAGTAAATAAAGACATGTCATTTAAATAATTTTTGATGATTAAGATTTAAAATTGATTGTGAAATATATAACATATTAAAAGAGAAGGACAGGTAAAATCAGTGAGACCTTGGCCTGTGCTCTTCCTCACTAAAAATTTTACCAGTGTACATTTGTGGGATCTTGTGAACTTCTTCTGCTTCTTTATTCTTTTCTTCAGTACTGGGGACACATGCACAGTACACTGAAAATCAGGCTTTTCATTTTACTGAGCATACAAACCCGGGATGGAAGTAAAGATACAGAAAGCAGATGGAAGTAGCGCCCCAGGCCGCTATAGTTTTCAGCAGGAGCACCAGGTATGGATCTCAGGTAAAAACCATTTTGGCACGTCCAATGATAATAGCTTTCCTTGTAAGTTATTTGCTTTAATTTCAGAAAATGTAATATAAAAACATGTTAAATTCTCTGCCCTCTGATAAACTGCAACTTTATTTGAATTGTAGCCCAGGAGAAAAGATTATCTTCCCTCATGATTGTAAATTTTTTAAACAACCTTTCCAACACACATGATGGGAGGTGGGGAAAGACTTTTCTTTATTTAGATTAGGGCAAGGTGCATTTGCACTTTAATAAATTGTCAACAGAAATAAAAATAAATAAAAAAGTATAAAACTTTACTGCAAAGTGTGTACTTTGATAATATATCCCTGACATACAGATGCAGCCACTTGGATTTATGTGTTAAATGCGTCATGACTCAGGGCTAATTGAAGAAACTGTGTTATCTAAAGTCATCTTAACTCATTTAATGCATTTAACCTTTTCATTAGCATACCAAAGCACCATGGATCACAATGATGAACACTTTAATTAGATGGGATGCTGTGATGCAATTTCATGTGTTAAATGAGACAAGTGTGAAGTCTGAGTTTAGTTATTCTGTGTCAAACACACAATCCAGTGGCTTCATCTGTATATCTTCATCCAATCTGCATATTTTATAGTATGGTTTCTTAAAATGGGTGGCTTAACTTTTAGAATATTTTTTATGTTGATTCTATGTAAACATAACCATTTTGTTTAATTGGTTTTATGATTTTTAAATAAACTTTGAAAAGTACATCTAAGGCCTTCCAATGTAACCACAATGCTAGGATGGGAACTTAGCAAGCTGTTAGAGGAGAACCAAACTCTAAAAATAAATATGGGTAGAAATATTGTATTTTATATGCTGAACTTGCTGCACAAGCCTAAAGTGGCAGAATATTACAGCAATTATTCAGGCCTTAAAAGTTATGTACAGGGGTTCACAAGGCCATCACAATTGTACACAGTGGTACACCATTTGGATTTTGTCGGTGACATTCACATGCGCAGTGTGATCTGAGTATGGTGAGTTGTTGAGCTGAATTTAAGGGTCATTGCAAATCATGAAACAGAAAATGTCATATAAGCTGATGCTCAGGGTTGAGTTTTAAATTCTGATGCATTTGTTTCTGACATACTATGTATTGGGAATCTGAATAAATTCACGACAGCTTCTGTCTTTTATATTCTTTATACAGTATATTGTATGTTTTAAATTGGTCTGTAAGTTTTTTTTTTTTAACATGTATTTCTATAGCGCCAACATATTGCATAGTGCTTTAAAGTAAATGTGTTTATACAACTAAATCACATGAATAACATACATATGGAGTTACGTACAATCACAATCAATGCTGGTACAAAAAGGTGAGGAAGGCCCTATGCAGAAAGAGCTTACAATCTAAAGGTAAGGGAGTTATACATAAAGTGTGGGAATGGGCAAGATCAAATTAAGTGGGTGAGAAATGTGGTACTGTATGTAGTGTTGCATTTGGTAGTTAGGAGTGAGGGTAGGCTTCACTACAGAAGTGCGTTTTAAGAGATTTTTTGAAAGCAGAAAGGTTGGGAGAAAGTAGGATAGACGGTGGGAGAGAATTCCAGATGAGGGGTGCAGCTCTTGCAAAGTCTTGAATGTGAGCATGTGAGGAAGTAATGAGGTGACAGTCTCTGGCAGGGAAGGCCAATTAAGAGAGTGATATGACAAGAGAGTGAATAAGAATTTTGGCAGCATCTTGGGTGATAAATTATCGTATTTTGGAGTTCAGGTAATGGACACCAGATTAGATTATGTATTGGGAATTAGCAAGTATTTTCGGAATCATGGATCATCACAACTATGTCACTTTAGGTTGGTATAGAATCTCAAAACATAGTGTGCAGTATTTCTAGCCTACCTGAGAGTAAACTGAAGCCTGTCTTTACTTGTGTGACTGCAGGGATATCTCCCCATCTAAGATGCTTCTGGCAGGGACTGTTAGGACAGGCACACCCTTCATTTCATCTATGACATATACTGTAGCAGATCTATAGGGAACTCCAACAAAGGGACCGCTTTTAAAGATATTTATTTTTAGCCCAAAGTAAAACCAACACCATATATAATACATTATTACTTACACTATTGTGGGGGGGGGGGTTCACTTATCCTGTATGTCTCCTTTAAGCTCCTCTGGTATGATGCTGTGTTCACTGATTAAGTAGGGGTGCTCTCGCCATGTTATAGGCAGATTTATTTAGGGTTGAATTGAAAATTTGCATTAGAATGTTTTCATTTTTTTTATGGCCAAACCCCTCAAATTTGAATTGAACCCCTCAATTAGAGTTTTGATTTGAATTTGAATTTCGAGATTTATCACCCTTTAAAAATTCGAATTTAATTAATTGTCACCTAAAACCTGCCAAGTACATGTAGAAGTCAAAAAACTCAAATCAAGTTAATCTATAGACTGTAAAATTTGTGATAGTTCTAGATACAATTTTTTCATGAAATAACCCCTCAATCGAATTTCGAGTATATTTGAATTTATTAGAATTAAAAAAACTCAAATCAATTCAAAATTGGACCTTTAATAAATGTGCCTCCTCTATATGTCTCAAAAGACATATTTCCATATGAGCTAGAAGATTCGGTGCATGCACATTATCATTTGAAGCATGCAACACACCTTTTACATACGTTTCGCAGCACACTCATATCACACCATAAAACAATGTGATAGTTTGCTAGGTCTCCAACCTAACTTGCATAAGTTGCAGGAAGATTTGAAGCTAATTATAAAGGCCCTGGATGCATCTTTGAAATTAATTTATTTAAATAAATACATGAAAACCTGATAGGAATATTTGTCTATTTTGATATGAAGACTACATAAACATTTTCTAAATGGTAAGTCACACCTTACATTTTCCACACCTTAGTTCAAGGGCCATTGGTTATAGTAATGGAGACCTTGAGGATCTAATGGTTGTAATTTTGTGCTATATTCATGCTAAATAGTAAATGCATTCATTTTTTTTCAGTTTTGCTAAAAGGATCAACTATTATATCAAAAGTCATGTAAAATGTGTACAGAAATGGCATCCTGCATCAACAGGGAACCAAAAATTGACTTTATAAAGGTATTCTGCCCTTCTGACTGAACGCCCCTCAATCCAAAAAGTGGAAATGCAGTTTTTAAAGTGTCTGTTTAGATTTTGATTACTAGGATCTGACTGCATTACATGCCCATTGTTATTCTACCAAAAATGAAGCACAGCAGTATAAGTTTTGTGTAAGAAAAAAGGATGCATTATGTAAGCTGGCCAAAGGCTCATGATATCGCAAGCTAATTTGGGAATTAAAGCCAGGCCTTCTTTTGCCAGAATTCAAGTCACCATTCATAATATGCACTATTTGTATTTCAGTTCCATTAGTCTTCAAAAAAATATGCAAATATTAAAATAAACATGATTCTTATTAAATTACATTATGGATTTAAATTATACATATAATAAGGGAAAGTAGATTTAAGAATGTATTACCTTTCCGTAAAGCCTTCCAGATTTAGTCATAGCTAAAAAATATTCACTTTCAATGCATCTTATTGCCACGATTCCAACTGCCACTGTTCTAATTTCCAAGATACCTGCATGGAAATAGATTTTCATTGTTAAAGTAAAATCCTTTACATTTGTTACACCAAGGTTTGCTGTTAGTGTGATGCATACTTAAGGTGCACTAATGACCTCTAAATATGGGTGAAACAGAATTGTTTTTAGATTAATGATTCCTTGCATACTCATATATATTTAAAAACCCTTGTTGCTCATATTAGTTTTTATTAGTGATTTTTCCATTTCATATACAATATAAAACAGTTTTATCATCTCCTGTTACTTTAGATATACATTTTTGATAAATATACTGCATGGTTTTAAAACATCCAAGGGTTTGCTTTCTCTGCTTGTGCTTAGCTCTTTTTTAATCTTAGCTTAAGTAATTTAAAATCTCACTAGGCTGCAGGGACAAAAACAATGGGTTCCATTTAACTTTGTGATTTTGTACTCTGTAATAAGAAAGGTAACATTTTAATTACAAGGCATGCTTTTTGCAGAAGGGAAGTAGACAACTAGTGCAGCCTTGTCTGAAAAAGGTCCCTTTCTAGTTGTCCACCATGCTTTTCCTCAGAGGTCCATATTTGCTTTTTTAACTTGCAACGTGTACATGAGACAAGGTATTGTGTAATTCAGCAAAGTAATTGCATATCAAGAGCATATCATGGTTTGCTCCAGGCTTGCTTCCTGCACATGCATTATTAGTGTTCAAGCATGATACCATTCAATGCTGCTTCTTGGGCTACTTTACAGCAAACATTTTATACCATATGGTTATACAGTGGAACTTCACTTACCAGTTGTTCAGAGGAATGCTACAGTGAAGGGATGCTTCACACTGTACCTCATATGATAATTAGTAAAGTGATTAAAAGTGCAGCTGCATATGCGCAGGGCACGGTGCAATTGCAATGCAGTCAAACTCCTTTTCAATGTGCCCAACAGAATATTCAAGGAATACTGCAAAACTGCAGATACCTTAAATGCATGTGTATCTGAAGCAAAGCAGACCACTGATGATACTGGCTTTCAGGAAGATCAAGCATCTGTTTGACCTTTGGGCATCAGAAACCGATAGGCTTTACACTGATTTATACATGTGTTGATAGATGCTATTAGTTTGCTTTTCTGTTAGTTTTAATGTTCCTGTTTTTCAGTGTTATTTTATACAAATATTTATTACATAAGATGTCCTAAGTGAGGGCTTCTAGCAAAATATATTAAGTTAAAACATCAAACAAGTAGAAATGGATTACAGTATTCCACTGCCGTTTGTATACTCCTTTATTCTGTATACATGTTAAAGGACCAGTAACATCAAAAAATGAAATTGTTTTGAAAGAATAAAAATATTATGCAGTGTTGCCCTGCACTGGTAAAACAGCTGTCTTTGCTTCAGAAGCACTACTATTGTTTATATAAATAAGCTGCTGTGTAGCCATGGGGGCAGCCATTCAAAGGAGAAAAGGCTCAAGTTACAAAGCAGATAGCAGATAAGCTCTGTAGAACATAATGCTATCTGTTATCCATTACTTATCCTATGCCATATAGCCGTTTTTCAATTTCCGCCATTGCTACATAGCCGTTTGTTTATATGAACTATAGTAGTGTCTCTGAAGCAAACAGATCAATTTTAACAGCACAGGGCAACACTACATGATATTTTCTTAACTCTAAAACACTTAAATTTTTTGGTGTTACTGTTCCTTTAAGGTTTTAGCATTCTAGAATTTAATGTATGGATGAAAACGTTTTACAGGTTTGTTTGTTCAGAAGATAATGAAACTTTTATACTTATATAGGAATTATTATTATTATGATATTATTATAATAAACATGTATTTCTATAGCACCAACATATTTTGTGACGAAATGTTGCGGTCGCTGGCCAATTTGCACTTATTAGTCAATTTGCCCCATAGTTTCTAGTGTATAGAGGTCCACAGATTAGGTGACAAAACAATATATTACTAAAGATTTGCATTGGTAACCAAGTTGTGAAGGTTAATGTTTCTCGGCCTGAGCTTGGGTAGGCTATTTTTAAAATGCTTCATCTATCTTTTTTTTTTTCGTGTGCAAATAATTTTCATAATTATTGAAGTCTTAGTATTAGTATGAAATTTCAAATTTTTTGCCATTGATGTTATGTGCAATTTACCTAAAAAATGTATTTCCACAACAGGATACGTTTAATTATGGGTAAGAAAAAGAAATTGTCATCACTAACAGTAAATTAGACAAAAATTATTTTTTTCCATGAAAAGAATAAAAATGTTTCATTTAGGGTAGTGACACTCGGGAAGATTCAGGGAGATTCAGTCGCCTGGCGACTAATCTGTTCTTCTGGGCAACAATCTTCCTGAACTGCCTTAGTGTGTCTTCCCTTCCTCTATAGTGAAAAGTCACCTGTACTAAGCACACAGGGTGTTTTGTTTTCTGAAGTCGCCCGAAGTTTCCTCGTGAGGCAACTTCGGGCAACTTCAGAAAATGAAGCGTCGCGTGTGCTTAGTGCAGACGACTTTTCTGCCCGTGTGTCACTACCCTAACTCATAGAGACTCCCAAATCAAAATATTCTGAGTGAAGAGTTTCAAAAAGCAGAAGGTACAAAGGAACAATATCTCAACTAAGAATATCTCTCTCCTTGTTTGTAAGATTAAAGACCAAATGTTTAGTTATCCTACGTTTATATTCCAGGAATCTTTAGTTCTTTTAAATATTTGGATGTTTTATTATCAACAAATGAATGTGTTTGATTTCTTTGCACTCTGGCAGTGACAGAATGTAGCCATCTTTTATTTTTGTTACAATTATATAACTTGAGTGAAAGACCATTATCTAACCTTTACACCACAGGGCATCATTCCATTCACTTCAATGCAGCGTTGGTAACTAAATTTACAGTATCTTATGTGGTTGCTCTTGCCATGACTCTAAGGAGGGAATGTAAATAAAGTTGCAAAGTTGCGCACCAACAAGAGTAAAAATCCACATCTCGCAAAGTAATATTGTTCCTTAAACGGTTATTCCATTGCGGATTGTAAATGCTCAAGTGCTTGAAGGTGTTGTAATCTTTTGGAGCAAACATAGAGACTTTTTCAGTAAGAAGTTTTATTTCACTGACACAGATCTTTACTGCTAAAGGGCTTTCGTTTCCTTGGACATGTTTAGAAGCCCAAAACATAATGTACAACATTTCTGGTCTACTTCTTTAGTTAGGCTTTAGTTCTCCTTTAAAAAGACATAATAGAGTTTTGAACCATAAATTTTAGTTTCTTGGTCCTTTTAATTTCTCCTTTTAAGTTCCATAGAAAAGATTAATCTTTTGGAGCAAACATAGAGACTTTTTCAGTATGAAGTTTTATTACACTGACACAGATCTTTACTGCTAAAGGGCTTTCGTTTCCTTGGACATGTTTAGAAGCCCAAAACATAATGTACAACATTTCTGGTCTACTTCTTTAGTTAGGCTTTAGTTCTCCTTTAAAAAGACATAATAGACTTTTGAACCATAAATTTTAGTTTCTTGGTCCTTTTAATTTCTCCTTTTAAGTTCCATAGAAAAGATTATTTTTAGATGAATAATTACAAGGAAGAGGGGTTTACTTGGCCCTTACCAGATTGTCTAGTGAACCTTTAAAACAATTGTAGCTGGCCTGAGCAAGGACACACAAAACATATTCAGTGCTTCTTTTCAACCTGCTGTTTTTAATGAGGCAGGGAGAACCAGATCCACTGTTCAGCAGCTGTAGCTGCACTGCCAGGCCAATCTCTGCTCCGTGTAGCTGCACTCAGGTCAAAGCTGCACTTGTTGGTGCAGCTACTGTACAAGAAGCCACTGATCAGAGCGGATCCGCTTCTCCCCGCCACAACGCAATTTAAGAAGTGATGGTCCATAAAATAAAAAAATAAAAAAAATCTTTGCATCTTAGCTTGTAAAATAAGTAGAAAGGTAAGTTAAAAGGTAGCCCAAAATTAAAGGAAAATTATCATCAGAGTAAAACTGTTTTTTATTTTTCCTAAAACCAGTGTGTAATATTGTGTAAATTAAAAGCAGCAGTTTTGTCCTACATATTTAAGCTCACACATCACATATTCTCTATTGCCATTTTCCTGCTGAAAGACAAAATCTGGCCAAACAGTCTATCATTTGGTCGATTTTGTTTAAAAAACGCTCACATTTCAGGCCAATATCTGCCTGTCGTCAGCAGTGACAGCTGGTTTCCCATAAAGTAAATGACAGACTGTGCTTTGATTGAACTCTATATATAGTTTCAGATCAAAGCCAATGCCCTACAAGACATAACAGGTTTAATTGCCCTATATTTAATAGGTTTATAACTAACTATAGAGATGCCTGTGCTGAAAAGGGGTAAAAAATGTCACTGAAGTTTTAAAAATAGAATTAAATAAAATCTGAACCTCTGAAAAAATTATTGAGCACCTTGAAAAGAAATGGCTTCATGATAAACAGGACAATATATATAATCTACAATATCCGTTAGAAACAGGTGAGGTAGTCTGTAGACATACTGTAAGTGCAAAGTGCATAAACATTTCCAGTGTTGTAACTACATTCTGACTATAAAGCCACAGTTTAAGACTAAGCCGGCTTAAGACTAAAACACTAGGGGGGAAATTCAGTAAAGTGCGAAGCGGCTAACAAAAATAGTGCAAATTCGCTTGCATGATGTAATTTTGGAACTTTGCCTAACTGGCTTAACTTCGCTAATTTAGTGAATTAGCACAGTTACGTCCCTTCGTCAGTGCGCAACTTCGCCTGGCATAAGGGTTCGAAGTTGCGCACTGACGAAGGGACGTAACTGTGCTAATTCACTAAGATGCAGATTTTACTGAACATTACCTCTAGCGCAAGACTTGACTTTGCCACCTCAGACCAGGCGAAGTCCAATAGAGTAGATAGAAGTTTTTTTTTTTAAAGTTTTAATTTTTTCCCAAAAACGTCCCAAAAAAACGCTGGCATCTTTTACTTTTTTAAGGGTTATAGGCTGAAAAAGATTGTAAATTTTTTTCAGGTACCCTCCTTCCCCCCCTACATTTCCTAACATATGGCAACTCAACAATACAGGGGGCACATGTTTAGGGCAATAGGACAACTTTATTTTATTTATTAAAGGTTTCCTGGGCTTGTGTAGTGTAATGTAGTGGCTGCAACATATATGTCCATTATACTTTAACTTGGCGGCATATGGAAATTAGGCAGCACTAGCATAACTTTGTTTTGCCTGACAAAGTAACGGTAGCGCAGCTTTGCATTTTAGTGAATTTGCGTAGTGCTGGTGAAACTACGCCTGGCAAAGTGCTGCAAAGCTGTCGCAACTTTTATGCAACTTTTTTTTCATTTTGGATTTTTGAAAAATGACTGACCTTCATTGAAATTAATTTAAATGTTTTACTGTTTAAAATTTGACCATTAATAAACAGGCCTCTAAGACTGAAAAGTTACATGGATTCTATTTCTATTCCATTTCTAGCATATCCACACAAATACGCAAATATCACTGTTTTTGTAAGCATCTCCCACTCTCCAAACTATTCAAGCAAAAAAAAAAACAGCAGCTCTGCAATCAGCAAAAAGATGAAAGCCACATTTTTATTTTGAGAAAACTTTAAAACCGAAGAGAACACTAAGCCAAACAAACACCCTTTGCCATAATTGGAAAATGATGTACCTTGATACAAAATTTGCACTGCCCACTCCATGCCTTTGCTTTGCATTCCAAAACAAATTGCCACAACCCCGCAGGCCTTCCAACAGGCCTCATAAAGATTGTGCCTTGGTACAGTCGCACCCCTCCTCCCATGGTAGTTAGCAACTGCAAACAGCCACAATTGTATTTTGGAGTCAAAACTTGGTAGCTATTAACTTTCTAATACCTTAGTACAATCCCCCTACTACCTTTCTGAATTTTACAGTCAACATTACCTTCTCTTCAGCATACTGAATTACAGTAAAGCATGCATTACCTAAAGTCAATAATCTAAATGGCATTCCCTTAAAGGCTAACTAAACCCCAAATACAGCTAAAAACACTATATTTTATATACAGATGTACACAAGCCTAAAGGTTTAGCAGCCCAATGACAATAATGATCCAGGCCTTCAGAAAAGTACATCTGGCATTGAAGCTGATGTTATAGGGATGAATAATTCTGAAGTAAACTGCACTGTTTTCTGAGCTGAAATGTAATGTGATTACAATAACTATTAATGTGTGTTGTAACTTTTCATTTTAATATATTTTTCTTTATATTGTCAATGAATCTCTAATTGCAGGTACAGTAACTGACGCGATTATCTGCCTGGAAATCGGTGGTGCGCAAACTGCCGGGGGCCATGAGGGGGTGCGGGCCCTGGCCCAATTGCACCCCTTGCTCCCCTGGAAGTTCCGCCACTGGGAGCATCCCCAGAGGCACAGATCTTCACTGCTAAAAGGCTGTGGTTGGCTTGGGCTGTTGCAGAAGTCCAAAATAGTTTTCCTGCAATACATAGAGTGGTATAGCACACTTTGAAAGCATGAAATTGTTTTTTTGCCACTCTCAGCACCAGGTGGAGTCCAAAAAGACAGACCCATACCCTTTTTCATAGACTAGGGAACAACAACAATTAATACAATTAATACCCCTGGGAATACTTCAGTCAACCAGGGTTACAATTCTTCACAGCAGAGATAGTTAACTCCTTATATCCACTACACACATACCGCCACTAATT
The DNA here is from genome assembly GCA_024363595.1 of Xenopus borealis. Taxonomy (NCBI): domain Eukaryota; kingdom Metazoa; phylum Chordata; class Amphibia; order Anura; family Pipidae; genus Xenopus; species Xenopus borealis. Next base: position 41,124,107 of record CM044436.1, read on the forward strand.
ACCTAAGCTGAAAATAATTATGGTGTAAATGTGATGGTTATTTATCCAAAGGTACATAAAACAAATGCAAAGGCCAGTTTCTCTTTATTCTTGAAGAAGAAAAAATAAATAAACTAAAGAAGAAACTCGGTAAAAGCCACAGGGTACTGTTGTTTTACATTTGTCTAACCTCACCTCTCAAATTTGTAAAAATACATCTACCAAATAATTATACATATATCTTGAACAATCTGGCAATGTTTTCCCTGCCATAAGATATAGTTTTGTGGTTGTACCATAATATGTAGCTGAGCTGCCCAGTCTGAGAACTAACATACAGATCTTCAGTCCACAGGTGATATATTACAATCTCACAGCTCAATAAAAGTTTTGATTGTGCTTGTATGTACTTTCAAGGCAAGCACTTGTAAGTAAAACTTCATTGTCCTTGCACAATTTATTGTTTCACTATCCCCAGAGGTTGTCAAGGGAACAGTGCTGGACTGGGATGCCAGGGGCCAACCAGAAAACCTTAGACCAGGCCAAACTTTCCAAACTATTATTCCTTCTCTCCTCACTTAACCTCTTTTTATTCTCCTATTCTTTTAGATCCACTTACTATACTCTATTCTTCCATTATGAAGCCTCTTTTTCCACATAAGGAAATAGGGAATGAACATGAAATAGGCCAAATTGTTAGAAGCAAGAGGGCCCACTGACACCTGGGCCCACCGGGAGTTTTCCTGGTATCCCTGTGGGCCAGTCCGACACTGCAAGGGAATTATGTTTCCATTCTACTGAATTGGGCTTGACAACCTACAACATGGTTTTTATGTTGGTCATGTCAGTTGTGTACTGAAGTTCCCTATTACAAGTAGCTACAATCCATTCCATTGAACATTGCAAAAACAGTGTCAGTTGTGGTTGAAATTATGCCGGTTCTGATTCTTCCCCCTTTTTTGATTGAAAGAGTTTTTAGCAGTAACCAAAATGTAGAGTTTAGCCTGTGGTGCACATAATGTTTTAACACCAAACATTAAAGGGATACTGTCATGGGAAACAGTATTTCAAAATGCATCAGTTAATAGTGCTGCTCCAGCAGTATTCTGCATTGAAGTCCATTTCTCAAAAGAGCAAACAGATTTTTTTTATATTTAATTTTGAAATCTGACATGGGGCAAGACATATTGTTGATTTCCCAGCTGCCCCTAGTCATGTGACTTGTGTTCTGATAAACTTCAGTCACTCTCTACTGCTGTACTGCAAGTTGTAGTGATATCACCCCTCCCTTTTCCCCCCAAGCAGCCTAACAACAGAACAATGGGAAGGTAACCAGATAGCTCCCTAACACAAAATAACAGCTGCCTGGTAGATCTAAGAACAATACTAAATAGTAAAAACCCATTTCTCACTGTTGCGTTCAGTTACATTGAGAAGGAAAAACAACAGCCTGCCAGAAAGCAGTTCATTCCTAAAGTGCTGACACACGTCACATGACCGGGGCAGCTGGGAAATTGACAAAATGTCTAGCACTATGTCAGATTTCAAAACTGAACGTAAAAAAATCTATTTGCTCTTTTGAGGAATGAATTTCAATGCAGAAGTATACTGGAGCAGCACTATTAACTGATGCATTTTGAAAAAAACATATTTTCCCATGACAGTATTCCTTTAAAAAGATGAATTTTAACACTGCGGAAAAAGGCACCAACATTTGACAATAAGACACCTGACCTCAAGACCACCCCTATTTTGAGATTCAAATCGTGGCGTTACACAGAGCATATTTAGCCTAACATTTAATCAGTGAAGAAAATACATTTAATAATGCATGACAAGGTGCCAAAAAATAACAGCATACAATTCATTTTGTCACTCCAAGCTGCATCTGCCACCCCTTTGTACAACTCTTTGCTCTTCCAGCACAAAGATTTACACCTTCTTGGGGTGCTCTGTGGTTATTTTTTTAATTATAGTTATCTTCTGTGTTTCAGTTCTACAGTACCTTACTTAGAAATAGAAAGAATTGTTTATCATGTCTTTGCATCACAAGTTGTTTTAATTGAGAGACTTTGTGCACAATTAAAAGTGGAAATGCTTTGTCCGGGAAAGTTTTTGCATTCCATTTTATATTGTGAATCTCTTTAATCATTTGCAAGTCCCCTGCATAACTTAATGCCAGCAGAAACAGCTAATTACCTTAGCTTATTATTTGTCATCCAAATGTGTTATGCTGAATTAACTTTGCTTTGTATTTAAACGTTGTGCACAAAGTAATAGCAGAGAACAGGGAGAACTAAACATTTTTTTACATCCTGACTCAACTCATGCAGGATTATGTTCTTTAGACTTGGATTTTCAAAATGCGTTTAGTCAGTAATTTAAAGTGTTCTGATGTCATTAACAATTACTGTATATATATATATAGTAAGTTTAAGACTTGAAGTGCTAGAAAAAGCATGCAAGCTAACAACAAAAATAAAATTGAGCATGTGTTAATACTTCTGTTATTGATCTTTTTATTGACAATCTCAATTATACTCCTGTTTCAGAATATTCCACACAAAGGCATATCGTGTACTTTACAAAGCACAATTAATCAATCATACATTAATGCAGCAACTGTAGTTTTCGATGAGCAGCAACTGTAGTTGCAGTTTTACAAATTACATTGTGTTACTATGAATTCATGGTAAAGTGATAAAATTATTTACCATTTATGTTGTGTCTCCCCCACAGAGGTGAATCACATTTAAATGTATGCAATGCTTGTTTTTTCAGGAACTTACAAATCGATCAGTTGTTACAGTTCAACCCTGACCACCTGGTTGAAGAGAATGCCTAAAGAAGTCTGGTTAGGAGTAAAACTCCAGCAGCACTTTTCATCAGATTTTCTCATCCTCCTAGGCTAGAAAAAGTAAAGTTGGATCAGATAAAATCGGATGCGTTTTCTTCATGCGTTTACATCAGTCCCATTTAATTTTGACCTATACAACTACATCCGACTTGTTGGATGTGTTTTGTTGCTCCAACACTACCCAAAAAAAGTGCTCATGGAGTTTAGCCCTAGCTCTTGTACACGGACACGTTGAGGCAGATTTATCAAGGGTCGAAGTGAAAATTCGAGTTTAAAAAATTTGAATTTTGAAGTGATTTTTGGGTGCTTCAACTATCAAATAGGCCAAAATTTGATTCGAATTAAAAAAATTTGATTTGAATTGAAAAATTCAATCATTCCAAAATCGAGGTACTGTCTCTTTAAAAACCTCAAACTCGACCCCACACCACCTTAAACCTGCCTAATTGTTGTTTTAGCCTATGAGGGACCTCCTATAACCTTTAAGGAGTCTTTTTAAAATTTTTGAAAATCTAATTTTTGGGGAGGAAATTGTTAGAATTGAACGATTCAATCAAGCAATATGAATTTGATTGAAAACTGACCTATTCGATCAAAGACGGACCATTTCCAATTGGAAAATCCCTTCGGAAAAATTTTATAATTGAATTTCGTTTTTTGAAGTTTTTTTTTGAGCCTTGATAAATCTGCCCCTTTGGAAACAACCAAATGATGAATAAAATGTGCCAGTTGGTCAAAATGCTTTCATGACTTGTTAATACGTGGGATACAATTTTGGCTGCTGGAGAATGGCCCATAAGGATTACCTTGATCAATTTTGATAAGCCTGCCTTTAAAGGGATTCTGTCGTGATTTTTGTTTATTTTTTCTTTCTAAAATACCCTGTTTGCATTGCAAAAATTCACTCTACCATTTAAAATTTTATTCTTGAACCAACAAATGTTTTAGCTGTAATATTGGTGTCAAGGCAGCTATCTCTGATTCTGAGCTTTGAGAAGGAGCCAGAACGGCAGGATAAAATTGCTTTGGGGTAGCTATTGTTTCCCCCTTCCCACTGTATTAACCATGACCTAGGGCGTGCTCCCTAGCCCCAGTAATGGGGTTTTTTTCCTGCTTGGAAGCTAGTCTCATAGAATATTATTTTTGTTGAACAATACATGCAGTAAATTATTCTTAGTAATAAAAAATAAACATTGTATTTAACTGAGCTGTTTTAACATTTAAAAGTGTAGTACAGCTTAAAACAGAGGAAAATGAAGGGAATACGAATATATATATATATATAGCTAGCAGGTTTGTCCATCCCTTTGCCTAAAGGCAATGGCACACAAAAATACTTTTGGTTTTTTGGTTGTAGTTATCTGAAAAACTAGTGCCAATGTACCCAAATTAGCCTTCCATTGAGTATTTCTGTCTCCCATACAGTAGAATTGCTTTAATATTAGGGCAGGAAGTTGCTTGGAAATTATTGTAGTCCTTAATATTTTCATCAGTTATTTTGCTAGTCAAACTATAAACACAAAAAAAATTGAGATTTTGCATATACACTTAACTAGGTTTAGTTAACCAGTCCATTACAGCTTAACAGTGGCACCAGTTGATCACATAATTATATGTACTTTTACCATACCTCTATAACCTACTTTCTGCTACTTGATTGATTAAAAAGTGTAAATCACTTATTGCCTTGTCATCCAGTGACCCTAACTCTACTGGAATTTCAGCTTATTTGGTATTTATGCATGTACCGTTATGTTTTGGAGTTCAGTACCAGACCAAGAAAACAGCAGCCCTTGAGCAGTGAAGGACTGTGTCCCCTGCAACTCCTCATCTTCTTTTCTGCTAATTCACAGCACTTTCTCAGTCCTGCTGTCAGTCGCATGAGCTTATGGACAGGCTCTTTATGTAATTAATTCCATTACATGGCTTCTCCGAAACCAGTAAAATTAGCATCAGTAATTTATTAATCAGCACTCAACTTTATCTGATATGACAATTGCACTTAATTTTCTATTTGATGCTTTGCAACAACCTGTAAGCGTAGCTTCTCAACAGCTGTCCAGACCACACTGAGCAAGAAAAAATCAAAGAAAATCAGAAATAGCTCCTGTGTAGTGATGGGCGAATTTCACCCGTTTCGCTTCACCGAAAAAATTCGCGAAACGAGTCGCGCGTCGTTTAAAGGTTAATATCACCAAGGCAATTGTTAGTTAGTGTAGCTATTCTTTTGTGAAAATCCAACGCAGTAAAATTTATGTAGTGAGACTGTGGTTACATTTTCGTTAAAGTTTTTAGAAACCTATGATGTTTTGCAAGCAGTCTATTCAGATTTTGATGTAGATTTTAGTGTTGTGTAATTTATTGATATTCATGATATCTAGTTATTGAATAGGGCACAGCACTGTGTAGACGTGTAAGTCACATCTAAAAGGTGTTATCCTTTGCCAGAATATACACACATATATACTTTGCAATTCTGGCAAAGGATGACACCTTCTAGATCTGACTTACACCTCTACACAGTAGATATATATATATATATATATATATATATATACACTTCAGCAGAGACTTCAACACAATGCTTTTATGCTTTCGGTGCTTAGCCAAGCCCTGATCACTTCTGCCAGGATCCATGTGATCTTAGAGTACTAGGTTAAAGGACAACACCATTTTAGTTAAATAACCCCATTTGCATTGGCGCCTCTAGTAACTCCACCCCTGGGTAAATAAAGTCTTACCTTATTATAAAGGTTTTTTTTTATTAAAGTAATTTTTTTCTGAGGTCATGTAGAAGTCAATGGCAGATTTCAGGTTTACAACTGGAAAATATCCTGATCCCCAATGGGTTTCATATAATAATTCGAATAATTTGTGGTTTTCGGACAATAATCCCAAAAAAATCAGATTTTCCCTCATCAGAAGTGGTTTAAAAAAAAATTGTGAAAATTTTCAGATTTTAGTTAATAACCCCCTTTGACTGACTCTGTTATATCTCTCTCTGGACCCTCTAAGCATTTTAAAGAGAACAGGCTTAGAGCAAATAATTGGAGCTCTGTGCTTATGTAAGTGCTCGCATACTGAATTTATATAATCAAAAAATGGTTATTATTGGGGATAATACATATAGCTCCGATCAAATCCGCTCAGGTTTTTAATGCTTATTTATTATTACATTTTCCCAAAAATTTTGCTTTGTGGGGAAAAAAAAATCAGATTTTCACGAAAATCATTTGGCTTTCTGCCATTGACTTATATGCAACCTCGACAGGTCTGAGATGCTGGATTTTCAGATTCTGACTTTTTCATCCTTGGGGTTAAATAAATTCAGAAAAATGTGTGATTTTTTTTTGAAAGTCCTATTTCATGAAAAAAAAAATCTGATTTTTCGTTATTTTTGCATTCAGAGTTTAGTAAATAGCCCCTTTATTTGTTTTTAACATATTGGTAAAGCAGTAGTTAAAAGTTTTGAACTTTATAATGGGAGGATTTATGGACAACTCTGTTTTGCCCACTTTGCATTTCCCAAAAAACATAAAGCCACCTATGTGCATTGCCGTACACTGTATATGTTAATTTATATAAGATGGCTTTAAATGCCTTTGGAAGTTCAAAAAGAATTGTCAGGGATTAATAAAGGTGTGTCTAATTATTTTTAAAACTGTAAACAGCATAATTATACATTTAATTTTTGTATGTAAAGGGTGATTTAACTTAATTAGCAAAACTGTTATAACACATAAAACCTGACCCTAAAAATGTGTTCTAACTTCAAAACTTTTTGTCCCTCTTTCTATTTTCAAAATGTTGGAAGGTATGATTGAAATGTTGGAGTTAGAAAGTACTTAAAGTATCACAGGTATAAGATGTATTCCTTGGATAAACATATAAGTAGTGGTGTTTGCCTCTATACTTGGAAAAATATGAAATATGTCAAAAAGTAAAGAAATTTAATAAACAGTTAAGTCATAATAAATGGTTCCTCACCAAGACAGCCTCCAGTCCAAGGGTTGTCAAGCAATTTTTCAAACTGTAGAATTCAAGGTAGGGTGAGGTCCATTAGGTAGTAAGTCAGTAGCTCAGCTTTAGTCTTGTGACACACGGGCAAATTCGGGCCTGCTAAAGCACATGCGGCGCTTTGTTTTCCAAAGTCGCCTCACAAGGAAGTTCAGGGAGATTGTCACCCAGAAGAAGAGGTGATTAGTCGCCAGGCGACTAAATCTCCTCAAATCTGCCCATGTGTCACAAGCCTTAAGTGAAAGTAAAAAAGACTTTATTAGGACATGCAAGAAGCTAATGCATATCCTCATAAAGTATTTTTTAATTTTTCTTTAAACCTGAGCTACTGACTTCCTACCTAATGGACCTCACCCTACCTTGAATTCTACTATAAGATCCAGAATAATTTGAATGGTTTCAACCAAAATCCTTCGAATTCTCAGTACTTAGAAAAATTTTCAGGACTGGCTCTAGGAAGTATCCCATAGGCTAAAATGGCAATTCGGCAGCTTTAAGGTGGTGAAATGTCGAATTAGAAGGATTTTAAAGGGCTAGTACTTCAAAATTGTTTGAATTTGAATCGAATGTTGGGCTAGTCGATAGTTGAAGTAGCCCACAATTAATGCGAAATTCGAATTTTAAAATTTTTAATTTTATTTGAAAATTCTCTTTGACCCTTAATAATTGTGCCCCTAAATAAACCCAATAGGGTTGTTTTGCTACCAATATGGATTTCTGCAGCTTCGTTACCATCAAGTACAAGTTTTATTTTTAAAGAGTAAAAGGAAACCATTTTGAAAAATTTTAATTATTGACTTTATGGACCCTTCCTGTAAATAAGAGCTTTCTAGTAAACATGTTTCTGGATATGAGATCCCATTCTGTCTGTGTTTATAACTTTCAGTTTCAACTTAAGTAAGTTAAGTAAAAACTGCTCAACCAGGGTTAGAAGAAGAATCTCATATTCCCATAACAAAAGGCTCCTTATCCTGACCCCATCTATGGTTTAGGGTGAAAGAAATCAAAGGTTGTATAGTAAAGGGCTGCACCCAGAAGGGCATTATGATATGGTGAAAAATGAATACGACTAGCTACAATACCAATGAATGGAAAGTAATCCACAGCAATTTCTCTCATTTTGTTTCATGTACATAAAGACAACCCAGGGGTGATTCTGATACAGGAGCCACCTGAGGCTGCCCCCCGAGTATACCTTTTGCTGCATGGCGGGTGGTCCAGGGGTTGGTTCATTAGTGCAGAGAGGAGACCGCAATTGTGCTCTCTCTCTCACTAGAAAAGCAGAATTTACAGTTTAAAAAAAATGGAAAGTCTTAAAAATTACTAGGAACGAATTTTAGCCGCTCATACCATAAGGTTAGGAAAGGGTGCAAATGTTTTTTACACTTTGTACTCTTTCCTTTTATGAGCACCAGTAGACTCAGAATGGAGAGCAATGACCAGTGATTTTCAGATCATGTGTACAGCAACGCTGTATTCATGAGGGGCCGGCTGGGGACGTACAGAGGTGTTCTTTGCCCTGGCTCACACTCACCGCCATACGTGCACATAATTCAAGTAGCACACACAAGTTAGGGAACAACAACAGAGTGCACAGGAAACCTGCTTTTAACTGAACTCAGCTATGTTCTGTACACAAGTGCCCAGTGAACGAACCTAAGGGGTCATTGTTTAAGGGTACCTCATTTGTGTTTTGCAGTGAAATTATTATTAGGTTATATATCATGGCATGCAACAAAGAGAAGTTGTTGTATGTATAATATTGAGGTGGTATACCTCACCTGTATAACAAAATAGTACATAAATGAAAAAAATTATTTCAAGACAGATATCTTCTCAGTAACCACATTGTTAATTCAGCAGTACACAATCCAATCTTATTTCGATATATGTTTTCTAGATTCAGATACAGTTTCTTCAAACAGTTCTTCTTTTCCAAAGTTTTTATAAATGGAAGGGGGCACTCATAAGCTTTTGCTTGTGGTCCTATTAGCACTTTATGTATACATGTTAATAATAATTATGGCAGTCCATGTCTACTAAATATTTAAAATCCCAATAATTGTTTACATCAGTATTGATTTATACAAGCTTAGTTATCATCAAGACAGCTGCACTTATTCCTGTATGATATTTAGAGCTAAGCCAAGAAGTACTGTGGACCAAGATGATGTACCTGCTCACCATTGTCCCCTCACTTGCCCAGCCATTTGCCTGTATAGCACACCATTCCAATGCTCTTCACAGTGGTTCTCCTTCACCACCCACTTGTACATGAGCTCTGCTGCAAAGTTGACCAGTTGACCAGGAACTTGGGTAAAACTATGGAATTTTTAAGGGGCGAAATTACAATCCTTAGGTACATTCCTCTTTTACCTACCCCTAGTTCTGGCACTGATAGAAGCTCTGAGTTTGGCTCAATATAACTGCTCTGCCAATTGGCAATTTGTGCCACTGATACGTAGCATTTCTGTATACACCAAATCATACTAGTAAGGACATGATGCCTATGAATTTTAAGAAAGCTTAAAGATTGTTTCCAAATCTACATTTCTCAGGAGCACTTTCACTTTCTGTTGAAGACCTATGAATAAATTAGTCAATCCAAGCCATTTTGCCAATCAATTGAAAATGTTGTATAATATATTTATTATATATTATACATTATCTAATATATTTTTGCCTTATTTTACAACATGTAACTGCAATTTTGTCTGATAACATCACTGGATAGAAATGGCAGGCCTCTTGATTTAATCAATGAACTCTTAAGCATATCCATATAATAAAACACACACACATTGCTGACAGGTGGAGTTTGCTCAAGTTAACCAGTTATCAAAACTATCTTTCTTTAAAACCTTTCTGATCATAAAATATCCTACCATTAGTTAGATCTGAACTTGAGAATTAACATGCTTTACTGTTTTCGGTTTTAATATGAGGCGCTCCCATACACAGAATTATTCTCCTTTTAAATAGTGTTGACAGTTAAAAAGAATGTAGGTTTGTAGCTTTATAATAGCTGATTAAATATTACAATTCCTTGATCAGAACTTACAGATATGGTATGGATATAGTTTTGGTGTAGCTGACTAGGTAAATTGTCTTACAATTAAAATTAGGATTATGTTAAACTTGGCATCCATGTTGATTCATAAAAACAGTGCTATACTTTCTCAGTCAGTGAGCAACATTCAGAAGTAAAAGGAGTTGGGGAGCAACACTAGCATGAAAAATGTTCTTGGGGTGCCAAATTGCTGTGATTGGCCATTTTGTAGCCCCTATGTGAATCGTCAATCTACACTGAGGCTCTGTTTGGCAGTAAACCTGGTTTTTATACAACCAAAACTTGGGACCAAGCCTGGAGCTGAAAAAATAAGCTACTGCTGTGAGGCCACCGGGAGCAACATCCAAGGGGTTGGAAAGCAACATGTTGCTAATGAGCTACTGGTTGGGTATCACTGTTGTAAAGCATGCGGACAGCATCTCATTTAAATGTAAGATAATGAATGTGGATATTGTATTTTACTGGTAAATAGCTTCTCCCAGTGTTTAAACATCTCATTTGAGCAGGTAAGCATGACAGATTTTTTGTTCCTGTGGTATTCAGGTTTTTAGTTTTAGTATGTTTAACTAGTCGCCATAATGGTTAGGTTGGGCTACAAATCTCAGACTTTGCAGGCAGCTGAGGACATGTGTGATTAATAAGCGGAGCTGCTATTTGGTTTCTTGGAAAAATAATAATGGCTAGTAATGACAGTAAGATTTGCACATCTGTAACATATTCGGGTAAAAATGTATAATTATCTGGAAACCACAATAAGACCAAGAAAATAAGTGGTTCTGCTGCACAGTGGCTAATTAATTAGTTACTATACATTACCAACCAGCCTTTCTTTTCATGAAGTTTCTGTGGTGTTTACATTTACCATACCCACTGTCAGGGTGGGTCTGGGCTGGCTGGACACCGGGAAAAGACCTAGAGGGCCCCAACTCTTGGGGGCCCCACTGGTCCAGGCTCGCTCCCTGCACTTAAGTGGGGGGGCAGGGGGTGCCCGAGGCAGCAATCCCAGTGGGCCCCAAACCCCCCCCAGTCTGACCCTGCCCACTGTAATTCATTAAAGATCTCCACTGTTTGGGTGAACATACATTCATGAATTGTTTCAATAGTCACTCTTCAATGGGTCCATTTTATAGCATATTCATTTGTAAGTACATTTGTACCCAACAAGAGTCCGAATGGTAAAAAAGGTAATACTTTTCTACGTTATTGACTATTGAATGTACACATTTCCTGAATTTAAAAGAACTGTTTTCTAGGGGCAGTGTTCTTACAAAAAGCTATAGCCGTGGCAGTAAGATGTGGTACCTGAGCATGTTTAAAAGTGAACTTGACGCTGTCATGATTTTTATGATGTATTTCATTGCAAACAATTCACTCTACAATATAAAATTAAATTCCTGAACCAGCAAGTATATTTTTTTGTTGTTGTAATATTGGTGTGTAGGCAGCTATCTCAGGTCATTTTGCCTGGTCATGTGCTTTCAGAAAGAGCCAGCACTTTAGGATGGAACTGCTTTCTGGCAGGCTGTTGTTTCTCCTACTCAGTGTAACTGAATGTGTCACAATATGACCTGGATTTTACTACTGAGTGCTGTTCTTAGATCTACCAGGCAACTGTTATCTTGTGTTAGGGCGCTGCTTTCTGATTACCTTCCCACTGTTCTGCTGATAAGCTGGGGGAAAGGGAGGGGTGAAATCTTTCCAACTTGCAGTACAGCAGTTAAGAGTAGTGATGGGCGAATTTATTCGCCAGGGGCGAATTCCAGCGATTCACCGCTGGCAAATAAATTCGACACGACGAACGTCGAAAACAACGCAACGTGTCAAAAACGTGCCGCGACTCGCCAATTCACGAATTTCGCCGGAAATTCGTGAATTTTTCAGCGAAGCGAAACTGGGTGGATTCGCCCATCACTAGTAAAGAGTGACTGAAGTTTATTAGAGCACAAGTTGCATGATTTATTAATATAAGTACTAAATTGAGTCAGTGTAGTTACCAAAAGTAGTTAATTTTCACCAGTCTATTCCAGTCTTAAAAGTTAATGAAAGAAAAATGTAAATATTTTGCTATGCACTGGTGCAATATAACACCTAGGAAAGTTGGAAGAAAACAAGTCTATTTAGTTCAACCCTTGCTGGTATTGTTTTGTGCTACACATATCCATCCCAGTAACCTAATCTTTCCTTACATGCTATGCAACCCTTGATGTCTGAAAACTATTGTGTCTGGCAGTACAATTGCTTCAGGGTGGGAATTCCACAAAATGTGTATTATCAAGCTTTAGCAATGACAATGACTACTCTCAAAGTTATATTTAGTTCTTAGAATATTTATTAGACTGTTTTAACTGTAGGGACATCTTTATCTCCACATAGTGTAATGTACTAAAAAAAAATTTGTCCAGATTAGTTTTGCACAAGAAATGGAATCAAACTCTAGATTCTTGCCTTCTTTGTTTTTATAGCTCACATGAATGTAAACTAAATTGGTACAGTAGTAATTCTAAATAGATTACAAAGAGTTTTCTGCTAGAGATAGTAATTAGGCTACCAGTGAAATGCTTTTAAGGTTTTAATGTTTTTGTGCCAAAGGCTGTTGAAGCTTTTTGATCTAACAAAGGGTATCAATAACTCTAATAATAATCATAATTGATATTGAATAATAAAGGTATTTCTTTGTACACCTTAACCTTTACCAAAGTCATAAAACACAGTGTAGTTAATATTACTGATCATACAGTGTTAACCAATGTTCTTCATCTAGAAAGTTTACTGAAAAGAGAAAAAATGGAAACATTTCAGTTTAGAGATTAATTGCAACCTGTACTGCAGGGATTTTTTAAGTGCATTAAATGGTACCTGGTGTGGGGGTGCCACAGATACAAATATATAATGCCGCAAAGATGTTCAGCTGTATTTTAAGATTATAAGATTGTTATTTTTTGTAAGGACACTTAACAATAATTTACCATCTTAATTCTATATGTGTAATTATCCAAAACAATACATTGTTGAGATGCTGATCTTAGTACAAAGTTAATATCTGCATTGATCTTGTGGCCAAAAAAAATGATTTCATACTCAGGGGCTGATTTATAAAAATGGAGATTAGAGCTCACCACAGAACAATTTATTCATTTTCTATTCATTCCTATGGGATGCTTAGAAGTGTATTATTAATGGGTAAAAGTTAGAGTTCACTAATTGAACATAACAGAGACCTTCTGTTCTGCATTCAGAAAACAATACCTATGTTCACCTCTGTCTTGTTTCTGATTCTGTTCTGGTTCTTGTAGTTCATTGTTATCTGTCAGCTCTAAACAGAGCACATGCATGTTCATTAGGCAGCTTAAAGTCTGAGCCTTGAATGAACCTCAGATACAAGCATTTTTTTCTCGAATACTGTCAAATTATGTTATAAGATGCCTTTTATAGTACATCTTGAGTTAATCCACTTTTGTTGTCTTTCTAGGATAAAGAGCAGAGCAAGGAGAAGCTAAAGCAAAAACTAAGCTTCCCTCTTTAATTCCATCTCTGTCATACAGTGTGCAGGGTTTTCCTATCCAAACATCTTACAAAGTAATCAGACAAGCAACCCAAAAAGCATGAGTTTTATTTATTGATAAAAGCCTGCAGCAAACCCTGTCAGTGCTTTCCCTATGTACAGATCCATAAAACGCAATTTGACTGGAATTTAACTAATTGTGAAATTGGGTTGTTAATGATTGATAGTCCAGTTATTTGAAAGTGAAAAGCACAGCAGCAGTTTCAAAGCCATAAATACAGAGATAGCCATTGGAAAATGTGTTGCTAATTCATCTTTTTGCATGTCTAATTCAGAACAATATTTTAGATCATGCAGAAGACTTTGTAAAATGTCATCTTATTCATTATAGAAATTGACAGTAATATTTTGAGAACTGTGTTGAAACTGTTGATTCTTTTAAAACATATGTTCTTAAAATCTGAATTGTTTTAGTATGCATAACCTTAGGGTTGTTTTATGTCACTTAAAGTACACATTGAGGCCATAGTCTCTGTTCTTCCTTTGGTCTGCATAAAGCACTTAGCAAGGTTTTAGTCTAGCATTTTTTTTTACCATAAATGTTCTCCTAGCTATGTGTGTCTCTTATTGATGCCACTACCTCCTTAAAGTGCATGTAAAGGCAAATTTTTAAAAAAATCCTATTTTTACTTTAATGAAAAAGAAATCCATCTCCAATATACGTTAATTAAAAAATGTGTTCTGTTTTTATAAGAAACCTTACTGTATGCAGTGAAATTCTCCTTTCATTTACTGCTGTGGATAGGAATCATCAGACAGTCCCTAACTGCTGTGCAGGGACACAATCATACTTATGAACAGCAGGGGAAGCCCCCGCCTTACTTCCTTGCAGTGCAGAACTTCAGCAGCTTTGTTTCCCTGAAGAGATTTGTATTAGATTTTATTTTTGCCTTTACTGTACATCCCCTTTACCATTTCCAACTCCAGCTGTAGGAACAAAGATCATGGAGCCAGATTTAAACAGATAAACTGCGATTCTATTTGGAGGATTATTTTGCTGCAGCCAATGGTTCTGCAGAGTTGAGAAAGTTTGTACTAAACAATACAAAAACTATAAAATCCACATTACATTACATGACAACACAGGACCCAGTGCAGTCTGTATATTCTGGTTATTAATCAGTCTTGCTGTATTGGCTTCTGGCAGATATTATTTGACTTGTGCTGTTTTGATAACTTATGACAATCCATAAGCAGCCCAGATCACACTGAGCATGTGCACAGTCTTGGTCTTGCAAAGATGTTTAACAAAGTCACAAGATGACAGCCTCCTGTGGCCAACTTTGAAAATATAAATCATTTGTTTGATTAGGCTTTTGGTGCAGTGAGTTCATGTTTATGTTTAGTAAATAAAATACAGCATTTCTATTTTAGACTGTCCTTGTCCTTTAAGACACACATTGATAGCTTTACATCTAATATCCTTCAGTGTGTGTGGCTGATACTGAGTCACTCAGACTAATAACTATCATGTCTCATTTCTCTTTAGAGATTCATATTATAATATACTAGTTTCTTTGTCTTCAGGTATTAATAACTTGGTTGCATAACATTTCAATTAATTTCAAAGCAATACATTTCAGTACTACATTTGTACTCCTTTCATCCAAAATATTAATAATTCTGCTATACCCCATCTGAATGTCGGTATTGTAGTTCTGTCATCTGCCTAAAGTCTTGCTTTCCTTTCCAGTCAATGTGGAAATCCAGTATTTATACTTAGTGGTAAATCAAAATGTGAGTTTAGAGCTTAATAAAAAAAAAAGCTTTATAAATAAAAACTCATCCACATTCTATTCATTCCTATGGGATTTTGAGAATTGTATTTATCAAATGGTGAGTTCTAACCTTCACCCATTGATAAATACAATTCTAAAAATCCCATAGGAATGAATAGAACATGGGTGAATTTTTATTGATAAAGCTGTTTTTGTTTAATCTGCCTGAGTTCCATACTTCTTTGATTAGGCACCAGCGGAATAAAACTATTTAACACTACCAATCTTGCTACTTAAATTAATTTGTTTACCAGAAATCTTTGCTTCCAACCAACTCCACAACCATTCAACAATAATACAATCCAAACCTAAACATTGTAGCTTGGTAATCAATCTTGTATCTGGGAATGTGTCAAAGGCATTGCTAAAACCTAGATAAGCTTGCCATGATTTATTATACTAGGAACTGAGTCTATCCTGGGTCAGTCTCTAGTGCGAAAAGGTTAGAAAAACAAATTGTTTGTAACTGAGTGTTTAAATGCTAATCAAGTGTCTGCAAGACAGGTCTGAAGTGCATCCCTGCATACAGCCCAAAATCCATTGGCAGTGTTCTTATGTGAATGCATATGGTTTCAGTTAGTCCTTTGTCATTTGTCAATAACAACTCCACATAGCTAATGAATGTCAGATTTAGGGATGTCCAGAGTCCATGAATTTCAGATTTAGCCAAATACACAATAATCAACTTAAGCCCCATTTCTGAAGCATAGGTCCCCAGATGATTGTTGGACTACCCCTATCATCATGCTTTAATCCTTAATTTTATATATATATATATATATATATATATATATATATATATATATATATATATATATATAGAATGCTGGGTGTTGTAGTCCAGCATCATCTGGAGAGACAATGTAAAGAAACAGGATACTAAGGAGTGTGACAATTCCTGGAGAAAATCTAAGTTTTAAAGCTAAGTATAATAACATGTAAGCATCATTTTCATGACTATGAGACAGACAGTTCCAGTAAGAGATACCACTTTGACTTCAAGTTTTCTGTTTGTTAATGTTACTGAATTCAGGCTGACTAGAAACCTTGCTAAAAAGATCATCCAAAATATATCACATACCAGATCTGTTTGGTGTAACTCTTGGCTCTGTCTCACTCACTGTATATTGTGTTAGCAGGCTAACAGGCTATTTAGTGTTCAGTTACAATCATGGGGGGTTTCTATTACAATCACAGTACTTAAAAAGCATCAATGGGTCACCTGCCTAGGTATCCTGGTCATGCAGTCCCAGCACTTTAGTAAACACTTCACCCCTCTAGTGGCAATAAATTAAACAACAAAGTAATGCTGGGTCATTGGAACTTCAGAAAATTCCTGCAGAACAGACCCAAAGTCAAATATATTTTTAAAGAAACAAGTGCAACACACACATTGCAGAGTCAGTCACAGCATCTTAAATGCTAAGAATTCATCAGTTGGAGGAAATCCCCTGTCCTTCATAGCTTATGATCTACTTCTAGATGCATCTGCTATATCAAATCAATAGAGTAATACTTACTGAAGCTGTTGTTTGGATCCTGTGTTCCTTTCACATTGCCTCGTTTATCAATACCAAGATACCACTGCGTTCGACAAAAAAGTTTCCTTATTCTTACATCCCCTCCCTCCATATAATCATAACTTCTGGTATGTCTTTCTGGGCTGGAGCAGTTCACGTTTATAGCCATTTGCTCTGGAGTCATGTCATTGCAAGCTAGAGACAAAGTGCCCAGAATGAATATTATGTGAAGATATGGTCTGTAGAACAAATTTGGAAGGATCCAAGTTAGTATCCATTTGCGCATTATAGTGCACTGCTTTGGGTGTTCATGGACATCATAATGAAACATAAACCTCAGGTGGATTTCTGTTTCTAGGTCCAGGACCTGAATGAAGTCTGTGCTGTTGCTGCAAATTCCTGACTCAAGACACTTCCAGGCTTGTATCCTTGTCTTCTGTGTAAGCCATAAAACCTGGACTTCTCAATTGTTTCCCAACACGGTTCCCTTCAGAGTATCAGGATATTGTGACATCGGCAGTTGTAATGTTCAGGACTGCACGGACTTGCTGTTAGATGCAAACGTAACAGAACTGTAAAGAAATTATAATTCATATTGTTTATTGTCACAAGTTAAAAACATATACGCTCAGTCTGATAGATGCCATATGCATATGGTTGCAGGAAAACAAATGCTGCCAGTGTGGTATTTTTTTTAGCATCTCTGAAAAAGCATAGGACAAAATGCAGATGCATATTAAAACAAAAAAAGTTTTCCTTTTTTTTAATGGAATCAAATAACAAGGAGTTTCATAATTGCAAATACTTTCTGATAGTATATCAACATGTTTGTTTCCATAGTTTTTGAAAAATTCATGCAACAGATGTTGCTTTTCAAAGCATGCCTCATGCACAACAGCACACATCATAAGGTGAGCTGTCAGAACAGGCTTCAACATTCTGTAGCAAACAGTCACAGACATGCAATGAAAGTATATGAAAATCTGTAGGTATGTGTCAGTGGTATCTTAGTTATGAAAATTCAAAAAATAAAAAGTAATCTGATGCTGCAAACCCTCCGTACTGTTTAGGAAAGATGAGATAACTTACTTGTTCCTGCAGATAACAGCTGAATATACACGTATTCCATTTCTCCTGCCTGCTCTTTGCAACATGAGATTCTGTACCGACAAACTATTTCTCAACTCAGAAAAACTCCAGCACAATCCTAATTGTTTCCATAAATCAACACGCAAGAGGGGTTTTCTGTGTGTGTGTGTGTGTGTTGAGCCTGTTGTTGTTCAATGGTTTTCGATAAATACCTTTTGCTGACCTCACTTGGAAGCAATTAACCGCTCAGCAGCTGAATGCACGAAGGACAAAATGGGATGTGAATTTCAAGTGGTCATCAGAGGGAGCTATGAACATGTTTTATACTATTAGTCCCAAACCTGAGACATTTCTGGGAAGTGACATTACAAAGCACTTAAATACATGTGACATAAGTAAAGATACCTTCACAGAACCTATTTTCAAAGGTTTTGCATTTATCCTTTGGTAATAACATTTTAATAAAATATCAGAGAGGATTGCCATGCTACGCATAAGCAGAATACATTGCACACCTTTTCAATCCATAAATTGTAAAAGTTAATTAAAGGCCCCACATATGTTAGTTTGAAGGGGCATTTGTTGTGTTTTAATTGAGATTGACCTTTTTAAGTTTCCAGGTAAAAATTAGTAGGGCCCCTTTACGGAAATACAGTAGTAGCTGGGGCTGAGAAATATTCCAAAGGTATAGTGCAGACAATACAGGTACCAGTTTTAAACAAAGACCATATGAAAAGACAATCTAAAGAAGTAGAGAGTAGTGGATAATGTAAGAGGGGCAATCATGTAATTAACTAATGGTGGGTCACCAACCCAGCAGGTTATATCTTTTACTATTCACCTAATAATAAACATACAATTATCTGTCTTTTGTGTTGCTTCCTTTATTTCTTTATATTGTTACTTTGAAACCATAAATCGTTTGTTTGATTAGGCTTTTGGTGCAGTAGCTGAGGTTCACTATAAAGGTTTAGGTCTGCTGAAGGGTAGGGCTTACCTCAGGGCCTAGCAGTAATGACTTTAAGGGCTCTTATGTGCAAGTATATCTTCCTGTATTGGATCTTTCATGCGTTCCATCACAAGGGGACACAGGAGTTAACACAGCCCTGGTATTTGTTTTGATTTGAACTCAGTGCGCAGGCACTCGCCTAACACAAATTGTGTTCCACCTCAGTTCTGTACTTCCATGCACCACAGTTGGTAGAAATGAATACACAGGACTGCGTGAACTCCTGCGATTCTTCGCAGGGGAATGCAGGGAGAAACGTTTATGTGTAAGAGCCCTAAAGAACCGTTAGTTACCAGTTAGCAGTGTGTTATTAAAGTAATTGTAATTATTTTTATGTTTTTGTAATTAGTTACGTGGTAAAAGAGCATCTTCTGTTGGCACTGTGCCTCCTTATTTGTCAAACTAATTTCTAGTATTCCTAAAAATAACACAGATAGCTGCAAAAGATGAGTTTTTTTGTGTCTGGGTAATTTCTTTGTTAAAGTCTTGTAAAAATGTAGTCTTGTAGACTGTGCAGTAGGGATACATCGAATCCACTATTTGGGATTGGGCCGAATCCTGTGTGGAAGATTCAGCCAAATACTGAGCCAAATTTCAAACCTAATTTGCATATGCAAATTAGGGTCAGGAAAGGAAAATGTCTTGTTTTGTGATGAAAAGTCAAGTGCTTTCCCTCCCCTCTCCTAATTTACATATCCAAATTAGGATTCAGATTCAGTTCGGATAGACACATGGATTTGGCAGAGACCAAATCCTGCTGAGAAAAAAAACCTGTCCGAATCCTAGATTCAGTGCATCCCTACTGTGCACGGAATAGGCTTTACATGTATATATCAAAGTATTATTCCAATCCAGTACTTTCACTGGTGATTCACAATTTCTAATCATAGCCATCTAAAGACTTAAGTTTTTAAGGGGGGATTTTATCCTATTTCAAGTATACGTTATAAATGAGGCAGCTGACTGTTTTAGGATTAACGTTTGTGTTTTAGTCATGTGTTATTCTTAAATACAAGTATGATCACCCTATCAGACCTTAACTGCAGACCTAAAACTTTCAGCATATATCAAATGACATTTTAGAAGAATGCTTAGAATGAATGTTCCTAAGTGCTGAAGGTTGCCTGTTCTGGTTTAGTGTAAGGCCTCCTGCTTTTTATATGCAAAGTTAAGCCTTCTGACATCAGAAGGTATTTACTTGTCTCATGCCTCAGGCTACTGTACACAAAAATAGAAACTTGGACGCCAGGAGGTTCTTGGGTGAAATAACAAAGAACTGTTTATTAGTCAGAGACAATGACCACAGGTTTACTCACGCAGGAGATGAGGCAATAGCCCATGACACACAGTCATAAGGTAACAGGTAATTCAACTGATGAAGGACTCCATTAGGCATTTGCAGTAAATCAGTACGACCATTCCCATCCAGTGCACTGTTCAAGCAGCTCACAGCTAACCAAACACCCTCCTCACTGAGGTCCCTGCACTGGAGGCATTCACACAGAGCCTCTGGGAAGCTACTCCCTGCTGCAAATCCTTGTTGGAGCTTCAGCTGCTCTTTATACTTTACACTATCTACCTTTCTCTCCTAGAGAGACTATTACAAATCTACCCTAGTGTAGCTATTCATCATTCATAGGGTTGCCTGGTCCTGACTTTACTGGACCCATGCCCAGGCTCAGAGCATACATCCACCCTGGCCTCAGGTGGAAGGCAAAAAGGAAGCTGCCATTCCTTTCCCAGCACTATACCAGTGTGAGGCAGGATGTGGTCACAACGCCTCCTGGCCAATAGCAGGGGATATGCAGATAGTAATTAGATACATAGGTTTCTGCCTAGTAACTAGGCAGAATGAAAAAGTGTAGGGCCTGAAAGCCATAGGGGCAGATTAACCCCTGTGTGTCCCTACATATACATCCAGAACTGCTGTTTTTTTTAGCACAGATGCAGTCTAATGGCTCAGAGTCATTTATCCAAACTTGCAGACAGCCTGTTTCGATTTTGTTGGATCTCATCAGTGCAAGATATTGAAACATGGCTTTTGAGGGGGTAGGACTTAGAGAGTAGTGAAATTGAAAAACCGAACCTGACGAGGGTGAGATGGACATTTTATATGTGTGTCTTCCTGCTTAGTCTTAATTCCTGTTGCAGGATACAGGGACGTTTCTGTTAAAATTGTGGCAGCAAAGTATAACTTTTAGTAGTCCATGTCTCCAAGGAAGTCAGATGATTTCAGAAGCCACATTTCATTTCACATGCAATGTGCTATCATATAAAATGCAGGCATGATGAAATGAACTTTAGCGTGGTCCTGCTTGTAATGGTTAAATTAGGAAGGTATTGTTAAATATCGAAGGTCTGTGGCTCATGAAACAATATGAAGCCTGACTGAAATTCACCGGTGATGATGTCTCCCTTTCACGTGGCTTGGAAATGTCAGGAAGTTTGGGTGTAAACACCTTTAGACTTGAAAATACTCCCTAGAGGCATGCCAACAACTTCCTGCTCAGCATTCCCATTCATATAAATGAAAGAGATAAATGAAGTGATAACAAGAGTTTTTCAGATGTCTAAAATCTGAAAGATATGCGTGATAAGCCTTCATTTTCATTTTCCTGGATTGTTAGTTGAAACAAATGAAAGAAGCTGGCACATATCTGTATGTATTTTCATGGTGATAGAAAATCTTCTGCCAAAATGGAAAAAGTACATACTAAAATGGAAGGGGAGACTCCAGCACAGATTTTCCTAATTTGACATGATCAACTAATATGCAAAATCCTGTCCCCTGATTTGTATATATGAGTTAATAATCATCAGGTTATTGTATTGAAATATATATGAGCAAAGCTTGCCCTTTTAATACTTATGTTGTTTGGTATGTTTCTGTAACTGAATTATGCTCCATATTTCCACTAAATGGTCTGTTGGCTACGTACTGCTGACCCCATTGTCTAATCATTTTAATTACTGTTTGTTTGGTTCCCTGTAAGGATTAAATTCTGCTCAAAGTTAGGACCAAATACTAGTGATTGATATGGGTGGGGTTGTTAAAGTTTTGTAGTTACTGAGGTTATTTTAGGTGGTATAATTAAACTAGGTCACTCTCGGTCCTTACATGGAATATCCGTTGGCTCAACGACCACAATAAGGTGATCATGGCATATTGTGCTATGAATAAAAGTTTTTGAGCAGCATTCCTGCCTACAAGCTGTTCCTTGTGACCATTATATTGAAGCATCAGATGAAGTGTACCTATACTGTAGGTGGGGTACGAACACAAGGAAAAAGCTACTATTGCACAAAGAAGCACAAGGTAACAGTTAACCTTCTTGTTTTAAATAAGGTGATCATATTGCAAGAGACATATTATTTGGGTGGTAGAGTGGGTCTGTCATTCTTCTTTTTCCACCTACTCTGGCAACATAACTACATTGATCAAAGTATCTTCTATTTTTAAATTACTTTCCTACATTCACACTGCATGGAATATTTCTTTTTATACAGTGCTATCTTAACACTAAGGAAATGTTGATGGCCAACACATAAATCCTACCACCCTATTCCAATACCTGTGTTACCCAGCTGGGAATGTACATAGTGGGCCACCCACTTATAATTAGCACAAGGAACTTCAATACAGTCTAGACAAGCTGCTGAATAGGTTATAACCTTTTCAGTACAAATGGCCAATATAAGGTTTACTGAGACTTGGAGATACATCTATCCCAAAATAGGGAGTTATCATGATAGGGAGTTTCTATCTAAAGATTTGCTCACTAATATCCAGTCTGCTAAATATCTCCAATTGGGCCTTGTCCAGATCATGTGTGATGATATGATGCTCATGGGCAGCTAATCATGCAAACTAATCAAGTGAAGGAAATTCTTCACTGCTTTATAAGTAACACACACTTGTTAATAAGATAAGATATTTCACAGTTTTTGGATGACATGCAGCTCCCACATCTATCCCAGGAACTAAACTGCACCCTGATACAAGACATCCCAGAGGTGGTAGTTTGTGAAGCCATCACTGTCACTTGAAAAAGGGCCTGTGACGCTCGAAACATGTCGTGTGGATAGCAATAAATTGCACATTAGCAGTTATTCTGCATACTGTCCGTTTGTCCCCCAATTTGAATTTCTACATGTGAAGCCATCACTGTATTTCCCTCCTGCAAAGCAGTGAATTCTGATGGGTTCCCTATATACATCTACACATCTAATTCAACTGTTTATTTTCTCCCCTTTCTCTTTACAATGTTACAGTAGTATTATTAGTCAAACCAGTCATAGATTCAAAGCATTGAGAATTGTACAGGCCCATTTCATTGCTCACTGCAAACATTACCCTGCACTGATAAAACTGCTGTGTTTCTTTAAAAAATAAAACTATATTTTATATAAATCTCTTAACAGGTCCTCCACTAATTGTCTACTATCTATACTGTACACATTGCTTCTATGGAAAAGTATGGCTGCAAATGGCCCTGTAGATGGCCTTCAGGAACTATCAGTTAATCCTGTTTTATATAAAGAATGGTAAGATGCACAGGAATTCCCTCAAATGTTATCTCTGCGTTAAAGGCTCCAAATGATCCAATTCTATGTATTGCATCAGACTGCAGTTAATGAACCCTGATGTACTCTGAAAAATGGTACCCTGAGACATAATTTTTGGAAATGCCCTGATATAAAACCTTACTGGTCCACAATTCTGGACAAAATAAATACGATGGTACAAACCACTTTGGGTAGAACTCCCAAAGTTTGTTTTTCAGGAATCTATGGAAAACCATTATCAACCATGAAAGACTGATCCTTCCCATAAGAAACTGGAAAATCAGCAAACCCCCCCCCCCCAAGAGGAACGATCTGTAGATACTATTAGACAGACTTCTTTGTAACAGTGGGAGATTCTTAACTGGTTGTAAAGCTCAGGGTGTTTTGGTAACACCCATGCACAGTAACAACACAGTAGTAAAATAATTGTCCATGTACTGTATTTCTAGATCAAACTCAAACAGGCTTTAACACAGTCTTTATTCAGCATAAAGTAAAGTCAGTTTCTATTTACAGCAAACATCAAAGTAAATGGTTTCCCACTCAAGGTTCAAGCTCAAATATACCTGTTGTCCAGGACCCATTGCCGAGTCCAGTACAAGGTGTATCCTGTGAACCCATTCTAATCACTGTATATAAACTGGTAATGGGCCATAATGCTCAAAGAAATGCCTTGTCTAATTTAAACAATACTTGAAATAGCCATTATCTCCCCTAGCACAGCAGACCCCCTTACATTGAGGTGAAATGTAGCATAGCTATATAGATCATACCCCAAGCAAAAATCACCCCAGTGCTTTAGGCACTCAAACTCTTCTTTCATACACCAAGGGGCAGATTTATCAAATTCACATATATGATTCGAAATTCGATAAAATTTTCAAAAAGATTTGAATTTTGAATTTTCGATTGTTTTTGAAGACCACTCCGACCAGTGAATTTTGAAAATTCAATCTAAATGAATGATTCGAATAATTCGAATAAAAATCTTTTTGAATATTCGAATATTCGACAGTTGAATACTTCCCCTTTAAATTTTTATTCCACTGCCTAGTTCGCCAGTTTCGACCTACCGAATTGACTTTCATTATTTTTGAACGAATAAAAAAATTCGATCGAATGGTTAAAATCGGTCTAATCATTTGAATTTTCGCTATTTGATCGTTCGACCAATTGAATAGCGGTAAAATCCTTCGAATTCGATATTCAAATTCGAAGGATTTTTATTCCCACACTATTCCCATTGTCGAATTTGAGGGTTTTTTAACCCCTCGAATTCGACCCTTAGTAAATCTGCCCCTAAGACTTAGCTTCACATTTATTGCATATGGCACAGACAAAAGTTTAAAACAATCATTGGAAGACTTTTCTTCAATCCTAGATATCTGAACTCACACTTTAAGGCCCTCCATCTACCATTAATTTTGTCTATATTACTAATATAGGATGATGTCAAGCCTCACAATAATTGGTCTAAATGGTCAACCACAGGACTAACCCTAGTATTAGTTTGGGTACAGGGATCCCGATGACACATTTCCCAACCTACTATCTTAGTAATTACTGTAAACACCCCATAACCACAGTCTTTCTAGGCTGGTCTCTTACCTAGACTTTTTTTTTCTTTTATCTAACTGACTGCCTCCTATTTCTGAAGCTGTTTTCCTCCCCGGTAATATCTGTTCCAGCTAGAGACTCCTTTCAAGACTGCCAGTTGACCTCAGCTTTGCAAATCTATCACAGCAGAGAGTACTTTGGAACTCTTATTCCAGATCTGAATACATATGGCAGACTGTGCATCAGACCTTCAATCTTGCTAGCATTTATTATCCCAGCTACAGGGAACAAAATAGGGAACCTTATGTTTTTAAACTCCTGTATTTATAACTTCAGATTTCTAGTTAAGAAGCACCCATATTCTCACAGCTGCTCCTGCCTTGAGGCAAAGTGAGAACCTTGCAGAAGTGAGTGGCTGGTTACATAGGGTGGCCTGGAAATTAGGATCCGCTAGTGCAGAGAGCGCTATTGCCACTTTGACCCACTCCGTCCCTGCAGATTCTGGCAAACCTGTTTAGCTTCATAAAACCTTTCTCTATATCACATTGGAAAGCAATGCTTTGTACATATTTAAATCCCAGGAATTAAATAAACAGACCATTTTAAAATTCACTGACCTTATTAAAGCCCTTGAGTTGTAAAATCGAGCCTTTTAATTTTAAAGGAGAGCTAACGTTCAACAAATAATAAGATAAAATAGGTTTTTGTCTATTTTCTGATGATTCACAGCACATTCTGTTTGCTGCTGTAAGTTACTTGAGCTTAGGGACAGACCAGCAATATGGTACATACTGTATATACCATGTAAAAATTCATGATCGAAGGCTGAGTAGTAATTCATTTAGATTCGCATTATATGGCAGCATAGAAACGAGTCCAATATTCAGCCCTGTAGCATCAGCTTCTATAACAGATGTAGCTTCACTTTCTGCTAATGTTATGATGATTTCTAATAACCTTTGAACTCGGCTACACTCTACATGCTCTGCTTGCTCTGGGCTGCTGTTGGGTAACTGATACTCAAAAGATGGCTAACATATAACAGGGCATCAAGTCTTGTAAAAACAAACACAGGAGTAGAATTAACAGTAATCATTTATGATTCACTGTTCCCTTTGCCATGCTGTGTAAAGGTGCCAGAAAAGGATAATGAATCAGAATCAATCAATGTTAAATTTGCTTCATTATTTGTTTTTCAGGACTTGATGGACAGTAATATGCTAGTTATATAAACTTGTATTGTTTTCTTTTTTGGCAACTTTACTATGCTCAAACCATGAATTTATATTCAAGGATTTAACTTTTTTTTCTTTTAGTTTTTTTTATGGTTCCACAAATTTCAATGTATTTGCATGGGTACTTTTCCTTTAGCTTTTTTTTCTTTATTTTCCTGCATTAATAGAAAAATGTCATCCCCTTAAATGCCTATTTTATATGTGTAAATTATACACTACTTAAAGCATAAAGCATAAAGTTCTGCATAGTGGCTTACTTGTATATGTACTGGGTACTACCATGAAAGGAAAATTTAAACAAAAATTCATAACAATATTTTTTTTTTTAATAGTATATTCCATTGAGTAATCCTAAATAGAAAATTGCCATTTAAAAAAATGAAGGGCCACCCCCTGGGTTCCTACAGTGCACACAAACAAACCATGTTAGGTCCCATGAGCCAATTAACAGACAGAGTTCTGTGTTTTGCATCCTCACTTCTTCCTGTTACAGTTAGAGCTGCAGTATTTCTGGTCAGGTGATCTCTGAGGAAGCACACAGACCATCACAAAATGGTGGATTTACTATATTCCAGTTTGGTAAGATTCTTTAACATGCCACTTAATACGATATAAAACTATCTGATGCTTAAGAATTCTTTTTTGGGGTTTAGATTTACTTTAAGACTCTGTTGTTTTATTGGATAAACTGTATTCTGCAGTACATATGTGGAACAGAGCAGCCTTTTGTTTGGCCTTCCAAAGCAGCGCACTGGTACCAGAGATGCAAACTGGAAATAGCAGGTCTCATAAACTGCTACAAACTTAGAATTTCTGCACCCTTTCAGGAATCTCCAATGTTTTGATAGCATAGGGGGTATCTGAAAATGTAACAGCATTTTCTGCATGCGTATACTTTTTTATTTTCTTTTTATTATGTAGTCCAGTTGCTCCATGTAGTATACTCCCTTCCCAGGAGCATATAAATATAATGTTCCGTGTTATGCATTGTGTCTAAGGTTTGAAATGTCTGCCAGAAATGTCTGCAATGTATTAATAAGCTGATAAGCAAAATTCAAGCCGTGCAATATGCTGTTATTTATATTATGTTATATGTATTTTGTGGAACATGTCCCAGTTGCCTACAACTTCAGAAGGAATCTATTTTCTTTTCTGCTGTTCCAAATATTATACTTGGAAACTGTGTAATTTACTTCCTAATTATAAGTAGCTAGGCATTACTAATAAAACATATTTTACTAGAAAAAAATTGGTGTTATTGCTTGATGGTGAAACAATATTTAGCTAGGTAAAATAAGGATAATATTGCAATCTTATTAAAAGGATATACAGCAGTTTCACACTACATTCCTACATGCATTTATGTGGTCAGATCTAAATCCATGATTCAATTTACACAACCATTATATTCTGAGCTATAGAACAGACGTTTTTGTATTTTGCTAGACAGACGATTGCTCGGTAAATATTTAAGAAGTTCATTATCAAGACCATTTTAGAAGGACAAAAATATTTAAATTAGTTATTTAAACATGTAAAATAAAGAATTAAATGACAGACTGCGGACAGAGGTCTGTGACGTTTACTATTTTCTGTAAACATGTAGCATAAAGTTAGGAAATATAAATGGTTCATCTAAAAATCTTGTGAAACAATACATTTAATTAAAATGTCTATGATCTCAAAAAATAAATACAAGTAACAAAACAATGTCTCTAGCTCCTTTCTTCTTCTTCCCGAAAATCAATGCCTTTTTGAGGCACATGCCCTTTTGATTAAAGCTGTCATTTGTTGGAACTGGAACATGATGCATGCAATTCAACTGGTTGCGTGTCCTCACTGAGACAAATGTAGAAATCATGATTCCTGATAGCACAAGAGATTAGTTATTTCCCATACTAGTCTTCTTACAAAACACACGGGGCCATCAGAATGATACAGGAACAAATCATTAGATTGACTTAAAGGGGTTGTTCACCTTTAAATGAACTGTTAGTAAGATGTAGAGAGTGACATTCTGAGACAATTTGCAATTGGTTTTCGTTTTTTATTATTTGTGGGTTTTGATTTAATTAGCTTTTTATTCAACAGCTCTCAAGTTTGCAATTTCCGCAAACTAGAGTCCAAATTTCCCTTGCATTGCATTGATTTGAATAAGGGACTGGAATATGTATAGGAGAGACCTACATAGAAAGAGTAGCAATACATTTGTAAGCTTAGAGAACGTTTGTTTTTAGATGGGGTTAGTGACCCCCTGATTGGTTACTGCCTGGTAACCAATAAGAGAGCTACAAAGCAGGTAGTAGTAGTATGATGGCTATTATGTTAGACATCCAGTCACTTCAACTTTTTATTTTTACACTGGACAATTCCTTTAAATAAAACTTCATTCAACTAACAATCTGAAAACAACTTAAGTGTTCACCACTATGAACTATGAAGAAAACTTCTGAAACCCAAATGGAAATCTGAAATCTGTCAGTAACATGAATAGAAAGACAAAGCTTATAATATAAAAGAAAACATTGTCACTCTTCAGTGCTGTGTAAAAATGCAGCAAAATAGACTGCAATAGACTGCTGCAGTATTTTTGATTAGACACGGTATGTCCCAGCTGGATTCTTTGCAAACAGAATGCAGAGAATATATCAGGATTAAAGAAAACCGTTTGCAAGACATACAGTACAGTAATACTAGATGCACTTCAGAACTGAACACAAGGGCTCATTTTCTAATGGTTAGTAGAACTATTTCTAAGTTGTGCAAGATGATGCTCATCTGGTACTGGGCAACCGAGTTACCTCCTTGTCAGTATGGGGAGAGCATGGGGAGATGTTATATCACATCTATATCTCCCATCTTTCCTACTATCCAACATATAGGGTTTGCCACTGCAATGTCCTCTGATGTCTTTTGAACTCTTTCATAACACATGTAATAGTTATTCTGATTTGATTGGCAGATAATAGTGGGAGTTTATTTATACACTCGTGTGACTTGCACTTGCTGTTTATACATTTCAGCAAAGGGAGTAGTAGAAGGGCCTATTATTTATGTAAGTTTTCTTGTTTCATTTATAGTTTTATATGTTTCTATTGTGTTGTTGCCTTTAAACACTATTCAACGCAGGCAGCATCTCAAAGCTTGGATAGGTTACATAGTTACATAGTTAAATTGGGTTGAAAAAAGACAGAGTCCATCAAGTTCAACCCCTCCAAATTAAAAACCCAGCATACACACACACACATCTCCACTTTCTCACACAAACCATATATGCCCATAGCTATACTAACTGTAGAGTTTAGTATCAAAATAGCCTTTGATATTATGTCTGTCCAAAAAATCATCCAAGCCCCTCTTAAAAGCATAAACAGAATGAGCCATCACAACATCACCCGGCAGTGGATTCCACAACCTCACTGTCCTGACTGTGAAGAACCACCTACGCTGCTTCAAATGAAAGTTCTTTTCTTCTAGTCTGAAGGGGTGGCCTCTGGTGCGGTGATCCTCTTTATGGGTAAAAAGGTCCCCTGATATTTGTCTATAATGTCCTCGAATATATTTGTAAAGTGTAATCATGTCCCCTCGCAAGTGCCTTTTTTCCAGAGAAAACAACCCCAACCTGTACAGTCTCCCCTCATAATTTAAGTCTTCCATCCCTCTAACCAGTTTAGTTGCACATCTCTGCACTCTCTCCAGATCATTTACATCCCTCCTAAGGACTGGAGTCCAAAACTGCACTGCATATTCCAGATGAGGCCTTACTAGGGATCTATAAAGAGGTAAAACTATGTTTTCATCCCTTGAGTTTATGCCTTTTTTATGCAGGATAGAACTTTATTTGCTTTAGTAGCTACAGAATGACACTGCCCAGAATTAGACAACTTGTTATCTATAAAAACCCCAAGATACCCCAAGGTATCTTGTATTTGATCCACCAAAGGCAGCTGTTAGCTTTAGGTAGCTCCATCACAGTAGCTGAAATTCTAAGTAGGGTGATGGGTGAATTTATTCACCAGACACAAATTTGTGGCAAATTGTGCATTTCGCCACCAGTGAATACATTTTTAACTTTACAAAGTTTTTTTTACGCTGGCGATGATTAACGGATGCCCATTGACTTTAATGTTCGCAAATTTTTCACCTATTTCGTGAATTTCTGGAACTTCACGGGACAAATTCGCCCATCACTAATCTGGAAGCCAAATTTATTTATTCTCTATTAAACCTTAGCTATACCAATTCACTTGTAACTGGTATGCCACAAATCTACACAACTGACCTTCATCAACTCTACAGATCCAGAACGTCATTATTATAGCCAACAGTTTTTGCAAGAAACACAAAATATGAACAAAACATCAGTCCTCCAATTCTATTCCAAGATAAAATAGATACATCTGTTTTAAATAAAATAAGAAATGAACCCTTAGTAAAATTGCAATCCAGGACCATACCCTTAAGTTAAAGTTTAAGATCTCTAAAGGATCCAAATCAGGCAAATTACTGTACTGAATATTACATGGGACATCTAGAGACACTAAAGGTAGAAATTCCAAATTCATGTGAGTTTTTTAAAACGCTATTAAATTTGAATACACTCGAAATTCGACAGGGGTTATTTATAAAAATTAAATTGAATATCTAAAACTCCAGACCCATAAACTCCAACTGAATTAGAATCAAACTCAACCAAACTCAATTCGTGTTTTTTCTCTGACAAAAACTCGAATGTCAGGAAGGCTACTAACATTTCCAAATTGGTCCCTGGACATCTGCCATTGATTTATACATGAACTCGGTTTTAGGTGGTGAGTTCTTAAAGGGCCAGAGTGTGATAAAACTCGAATCGTGTCTGGATAATTCACAATTCGAACTTGAGAGTATTGACCATAAAAAATGTCAAAATTAAAATGTTCAATTCGACCCTTAATAAATCTGCCCCCTAATGTGCACTCCTGGTAACTGCTATACTGGTAACTGCTATAATTTTTCCTGTTTCTAAAAGTTTGGGCATTGAGTTTTTCCTAGTAAGATTTCAGAAAGCTTCCTGTCCAATTTGTAGATTGCTTTTTTTGCTTAACCAATGTTAAATGCAATATTGGAGGGTGGCTATATTGTTCACCTTCCTTTCAGTTGGTTTCAGATCTGTTTCACTAGAAAGAGACTTTTCAACTACTTTCTATTATTTATTTGTGACCTTTTATATAATATTGGAGTGTAAAGTTTAATTTTTCACCTTATGACTTTCTAAAGCAGCTCTGGGAGGCTGAATCAACTTTAACGGATACATTTCTTATCTTTATCTTCTGAGCAGAATCCCTGAGTTTCATTCAAGGCAGCTGTTTGAATTGATGTGATAGTTGCTAATATTCCACAAATGCTACTGAGCAATGTATAAATTAAATGTAGCAAATTATAACAGTTAAGAATCTGAACCTGGATCACTGAGCTGCTAGACTGAAACATCAGGGACGGGAACATTAAACTAAAAGTAAAACGGTAAAAAAATAAAACTAGGAAAAAATGTATGTCTTTTGAACTCAACAGAGAAAAACTTTTAGAAGGTGAACAACCCTTTTCAGTTCTTGAGTAATTATTAGCTGTACTGTTAAATGCAAAAAAAGCAGTGTATATTAATTAAGCTCCCATATAGTTTATTATATGCTACATAAGTAGCTCTTACTATTTTGTATTCTGTATGTCAACTGTTATTACTTCTCCCAGTCATCTCCCTCTTTTCCTCAGCCTTGTTTCTGTAAGGGGCAATAAAATTAATAAACAATGGGGCATGTTTACTAAGACTGGAGATAATTAGCAATTAGATTTAAACAGCCACCTATAAGTTAGCAAAGATCTGATTGGTTGCCATGGGCAACATCTCCAGAAATTTCTCCAGATGTTTATCTCCAATCTTAGTAAACATGCCCCAATGTCATGCCCTTCCCACTCACCCATTGGGATGATTGTTGATATTATGATCACCTACTAATAACAGACCGGATTTTTTTTTGTCTGATGGCAGCAGTGCTTTACACCCTTTGAATAAATGTTGAAAATGTAAGTGCACATGTAATATCAAAACTCCAATTTCATAAACTAGCATACTTTAGATGCCAGTTATTGATGATGTTAGTCTCAAGATTATGAGATTGAAAATGTCCTAATTTCTACTTCAGTGTCCTTATTACAATATGATAAATTCCTTCCTACCTCATCTTCCAGAGAAGATATTTGCAAAACTGAATAGTGTTCATACCCAAAATCTAGTCATTTTTAAGCAGATGAATCAAGGTGTGCATTTGCCTATAGCACATATGTACAGTAAGCCCCTTTTCTCATTTGAAATTTCTATTTTAACACAATGCAGAATGGAGTAAAGTATATATATAAATATTGATAACGCAGTGACTGAGTGTACCCTCTAGAAAATGTAACAGTTGGAATAAAAAAAACTATAAAACTGAAAAGACAGCTTGCCAAAGGGCATTAAAAAAGTAAGGTCACATGCAATGCTCATAATTAGTAAGTTCATCAAGCAGATGACATAAATAAACCTGTTCCGCTTTGTCACAAATGATGAATGATGAGGAAGAAAGATGTTGAAAAATGATGGATGAAATGTGGACAAGCAGTAGTTCAAGTATCAGACTTAGGGAGACCTAAAGGTATCGTATGTGGTAGGTTTGTGAATATGAAGAACAGAAAAACAAAGGATATCATCGCCGCTAATAAAAAGCATATAATTGCTTACCTGATACCTTGGTCCAGTGCTCCTGTTTGCTAAAAATGGCACTGGCCCAAGGTATACAGTATGTGTTGGAGCACCACATTGTAATCCTCTTCCACATCTTCTGTCTTTTCTTCAGCCCCAGGTCAGGGCACATGCACAGTAGAGGGGAAGGCATTTGAACATGAAGTTATCAGTGTCTGCTGTTGAAGTGCATGTTGTAAGAAGCATTAATTCAGAACTGTGGACAGATGCAGCTCCAGGACTTTCACACTAAACAGATCCATTGTGTTCTGTTAATTTTTTGACTGGTGCCAATTAAAAAAAACATTTGGTTGGGAACAATACCAAATACATGCAGTGGTTGTCATTCAGAATAGTTTCCTTCTACTTATTTATTTTTTCATTATGCATGCCATTCTTAAAGATATTATAAATGTATTATAAAAAACAGTATGTTATACATCTTATGTTATAAGGGTTCAACCTCAAACTAAAATCAATACAGCTATGGTACCAGGCCCGGACTGGCAATCTGTGGGTTCTGGCAAATGCCAGAGGGGCTGCTATAAGGTCCCATAGAAAGTCAGTATTTAGTGGGCTGGTGGGGGCTGTTTGGGCCTCTGTGTACCTGAAATGCCAGGGCCTATTTTAATTCTCAGTCCGGACCTTCATTGTACTACCTGGAAAATCCCAGGTCAAGTATATGTAGTCCTCTAACTATTGATGAATAAGTGCCCAGAGACAATAAGAGACTGCTTGGGGTTGTAGTCCAATTACAGCTGGATAATTGCCTGCTGCCCATTTGACATCTGTCTGTGACTTGCATAAAGACAGTGAACTACGGATCATCAAGTTACCTAACTTGAAAGCACAGACTCATATTACTAACAAATAATATGTTTGCTTTGTCAAAAGGCTGCCACTGACGTACAGAATGATAAAAGATAATACCCCACCCCTAAAAATATAATGGACTGTAGACGTTGCTTGTGGGTCTGGCAACAAAAAAAAAAAAACACTCTGCCATAGGGAGGGGTTACCTTATAAAATGTGTAAGCTTAGCTAAACTTACAAACACAAGATAATAGAAAGCTATATTATTGGGGCATACTACAATACTGCGTCAGGAAAATGTTAGACTAGATATTCCAAACATACCTACAGTATACTTGTGTTTTACAGGTACTCATTAAAAAGCATCCCATTCATCCACAGCAAAGGCACCTACAGTATATACTGATCTAATTTACATTTTAGGAGCATATTAGCATAAATATGCTGCACACATATTCAACAAATATACTATACTAAAATAGACGTTTAATAACAATAATAATAATAATAATAATAATGCATTTGTTTATAATATTAGTGCCAGCCAATAGTTAATTGTCAGAGCACTAATGAGGTACAGTTGAGTGTAACATTGAAAATACTGTGAAAATTACTGTGAAAATACATGACAGCAAAATTGTAGAATATTGTACTGTAACAGCAAACACTGTTGCACTGTATTTGAAGAATGGTCATTTTCTGATTAAAGAATAATTTAAATGAAATCTGCAATATGTTGGTGAATCCAGCAGCTAGATATCATATTGATGCCTGTAAGATTATCGGCTAAGCAGGCAACCCATATGATCTCTGCCTGAACTATTAGATCAGGGCCTGTATTTGCTACTTTGGCTACCAGTGTCCATAGCTTAAGTTGGCTAGTGATATGACCATTTTGTCAACATTATCTAGATTCTTTGTGTTTGGTGGTCAGCAATGTTTGCCAATTTCAATCAGAAAATAATATTATATTATACCTGTCTTCTTTAACTATAATATCCAAAGGCAAGTCAATATTTTTAAAAAATCTGTTTTTATATGTGTTTCAGCTGCCTTCCTGTATTGCTGTCAGAGCATTTGGTGACGAGTGCTTGTCCCCTCCGTTCATGTGTTCTACCAGCCTGTGCACCCCTTGGTCAGCCTCAACATACTACACACCTCCCCTGTATGCATGTGCATTGCTCCTTACCTGCTCCACTCGCTAGACCACCACCTTGCTTGCACATGTGCAATTTTTCCCACCACATATTTAAAGACAGAAAAAAATTGATGCCGCCCCTAAATTCTCACCACGCTAGGACCAGACTGTCCTAAAATCATCCAGTAGTATGTTTGGCCTCTACAGTCCCTTTTATTTTTTTTCAATGGACGAGGGAGGTGGCAACTTAAGGTATTGCTTAACTAAGTAAACAAATGTATTTATTTCACATGGCAGGGATATCCCTGCTGAAGCCTGTAGAAATATTTTATTAAGGTTCAAACTTATTGTCTGTCTGTGATACAGACAGGCATTTATGAAATCTGTCTGTTGTAATGATTGCTCAATTAGCAATAAAACGGCAGCTTTTAAATATTTCGTTTTTGGGGCCCTTGGCTGTAAGATTATACTGACTTAGCTGTCTCTAGTTCATTGTTTGCATGAATACATTGCCAAGCAATAAGTGTCTTAGGGGGTCCATTTACTAAAGTGCTATAAATTTGAATTTAAGTTTCCGCATGTTATCGCTGAGAATTATCCCATGCTTACCTGCTTACTATTGACAATAGTGTATACATGCAATGAGCTTGTTATAATATATACAGTATATATGTACTTCCTGCAATGTTTGTATGCGTTCCCTGTGCTTGCATGAGTAGCCTTTATGTACTCGCATTCCTTGCTGTGCAATTTCTGGAGCATGAAAAAAGGTTCATGAAAGACTTAAGGCTAGTGCTAAGGGGCTGAATCAGCAAATACATTCTGCTGATTTTGGCACATTAGCAGAAATCAACCCAGTTTGTCCACACCGGAGCCAACACACCAGTTCCAGATTATAACACAAGAGTAGGCTACTGCTTATTGGATGGAATAGTCTTGCGTGTTTCAGATGGCTGATTTTGGCCCCTGTGTGGCAAACTAAATGTTGAATGTGTCTATGTGTCTTACAAACTCCCTTCTGTTTTCTCCCACACCTGAAAAAGTATACAACGGGAAACTCTTTTTAAACAATGATAATAACAAAATATGTTAATTATAGATCATGTTGCATCTTAGTTTCCCTTATCTAGACAGCTTCTGTTTAATTTGATCCTCTCCTGCAAAACTGTCTGTCTACAGCCTATTATTTAGCTTTCTCAACCAATAATGTTTTGTTTACTTAGTCATCTGACATAATTCTTTTATTCCATTTTCTGTTCTCCCTAACCGCTAATTAACGTTTGGAGGGTGGAGGAGTATTTATTAAAATTCAGACTTTTAGTGGTTTTACAGGATTTTCAAACTAAAGTTACAAACTACAAGCTCTAAAATCCCAAATGTCATTGAATGTATTAAAAGATCCAAATATAAAAAGTACAAGAGAGAAAAAGTGCTGAACAATACGCTACAAAAATACAAATACCTTGAAAACGTATAAAAATGTGAGTCATTTCTACTGGAGAAAAATTCGGAGGACTGCTAAATGTCCAAATTGATTTGGTCCAATAGGATCAGCACAGCTCCCATTTACTTCTTGACAACTGTTGCTTAGCAAAATTTTGCAGTAGAGGTTTTCATGCTTTGTACACTTTAGAAATTTTGGATTTTTAGAGCTTTTTAAAAATACAGGAAAACCACAAATTTTTCAAGAATCATGGTTAAAAAATGTAATTCAGTTGTTAGTAAATGGGTCCCTTAGTCTATATTCAGAAATAAGTTGTTGTATCCTATATGTGTTCTAGAGCAGGGGTCCCCAAACTATTTTACTCATGTAAGAGTAAAAAAAGAGTAAAAATAGTTGGGGAGCAACATGAGCATGAAAAAAGTCAAATAAGAGTTGTGATTGGCTATTGGCAGCCCCTATGTTGACTGGCAACCTACACAAGGCTCTGTTTGGCAGTACATCTGGTTTGTATGCAACTAAAGCTTGCCTCCAAATAAGTAACTGAAAAATAAGCGCCTGCTTTCAAGTCACTGTGAGCAACATCCATGGGGTTGGAGAGCAACAGGTTGCTCATGAACCACTGGTTGTGGATCACTGTTCTAGTTAAGATCTAAAAATCCTTATTCTTTTCTTTAAAAAAATGATTTATATTTGTCCTACCATTCAAACTCATTTCTCATTATTTCCTATTGCAAATTAAATCAACCTCTCATCCTAATAATTTTCCCCTGGAGCGATGCTGTCCAACAATTTCAGTAGTGTGGACTCAACTGAAACATATTTCTTTAGACAAGTTAACCTCATCTAGCCTAGAGTTACTTAGATATATACTCTTCCACCACCACTTAAATATTTCTCCTAATCTATCACTTTGCTGACTCCTGAAGAGGGGACA
>CM044436.1:41177067-41191209 GCA_024363595.1 Xenopus borealis
TCTTTGCCTTTCCTTGCCCTTTAAGGAATGAGGATCCAACTTATAAAATGATCAGTTATCCAGAAAACTTCAGGTCCTGAGCATTCTTGATAACAGGTGTGTGCCTTGACCTTGATCCTATCTAAGATATAATTTATCTATACTGGAGGCAAACCACTATTGGGTCTAAATAATTTTTTAGTAAACATGGAGGAAAGTATGGGGATCAAAATTACGCCTATTGAAAAAACCCCAGGCCTGTAGTCATGTGGATAACAGTCATATACCTGTAGTAACTAGTGATGAGCGAATCTCCAGAGAAATTTGCAAATTGGCAAAAAATTTGCGAAACGAGTCACGGCACGCTTTCCGATGCGCAACTCGTTTTCCCGGCGAATTTTCGCCAAGCGAAATTTCGCTGGTGATTCACAAATTTATTCGCCAGCGGCGAATCCCGGGAATTCGCCACGAATTCGCCCCTGGCGAATAAATTCGACCATCACTAGTAGTAACTTGTATTATAGTCAAGTTAACATTTTTCTCTTTTATATTGTGGTTGCATTATAAAGCACCATTCTCACAATGATATTTGCTATGTACGTGCAAAAAAGGCTACAAATTCCATGGAGAGAAAATAATAGTATAGATTAGACTACACTAAAATGATAAACTGAAAAATCTCCAGTATCTGAGTGTTCATTGTAAAAAAACCTAGTGCTATATTATGGCATAAAATATATAATTAAATTATTCTCTCTATTACAATCACAAGAAGGATCTTCTAGCTGCATCTGCTATATTTTTACCCTCTTTCATTATGTATTTGACATAACAGAAATACATTCAAGACTTTTCATTCATGTCTGAGATTTCTTTTGTTCTTTTTTTTTTCCTGTCGTTTTAAATATCTGCTTTGCGTGACTTAATAAAGCTTATATCACCAGTACTAGAGATCTGTTACCTCCTTTGAAAGTTTATATTCTATAGTATAATTTTGT
This sequence comes from Xenopus borealis, assembly GCA_024363595.1. Taxonomy (NCBI): domain Eukaryota; kingdom Metazoa; phylum Chordata; class Amphibia; order Anura; family Pipidae; genus Xenopus; species Xenopus borealis. Next base: position 41,178,045 of record CM044436.1, read on the forward strand.
CTTCAATGAACCTCTGGATTGTAGGTGGTGATAAAAAGGGAGGAGAGGAAAAGCTCCTTTGAAGATTATTATCCTGTTGAGTTTTGTTCTTCAAAGGTTTTTTTTAGAGCTTTAAGGAAGTTTGTTGTTAAAGATCTTTACATTATTGAAATATTTTCACATTGTTTCCAAAATTAAAAGACATATTCCAACCACTTCAAGAGTTTCACATCTTTTGAGGTATCTGTCTTCAAAGATCATTTGGGTGGTTATCTTTTTGTTTGTCTGTACATGAATGGGCACAAAAATGTGTCTCTTTTTTTACACAACCATAATAAATATTTAAATACAGTTTTGTTTTCTAGAAAACTCTGAATTACATCTCCCATATAGTACATTTCAAGCCAATCATTTTAAAAAAATGATTTCCTTTTTCTCTGCAATAGTAAAACAGCATCTTCATGCATAAATCCATACTGGTGACAAAACAATCCAATTGAGTTTATTTAAAGTTTAAATTTTTTTGTAAATGTTAGGTACAGTGATCCAAGTTGTGCAAAGATCACTTGCCTGAAAAATGGCAAGTATGCTAGAAAATATACATTCTGTACCTGTATATTAATTTTTTAGGTGGATGAATTGTATTAAGTATTCAAATATGCTTTTATTTTTTTATTTTATTTTTTCATCCCCAACCTTGACTCTCTACTCTCATGATTTAAGTCTTCCATCTGTCTAACGAGTTTAACTGCATGTCTCTCCCGCTCATTTACTGTATACCGTTGTTCGCCTTTCAAGGAGAAGGAAACCCTGTCGGCCTCCCCTCTCACCCCATAGGCCCCCCTTCCTCCTCCCCCGGTCTACCGCCCCCCGGGGCAAATGCCCATAACTTGTTACTTACACCTCCTTCTATGCATGGATTGTTTAAGACTCACTCTTTCCTGGTGCTTCCATAAAAAATATAAACAGGTATAGGATCAGTTTTCTGGAAACCCATTATAACCCATTATAACCCATTATAATCAATTCCAAAGACAACAGCAGCACTCCGGTATATTTGAAGAAGTGATAAACTTTACTTAAAGTGCATTTAGCCTAAATTACAGAAAGATCCATTATCTGAAAAACCCCATGTCCTATACGTGTACTACAGGTGTGCTGGTGCACTAAAAAAATGAAACCTTTTATAGAATACAATTAAGGTTGGGTTGCCTTTGAACTATACACCTAGCTTGAGATTGACATCATATTTTGATTTAAAAGGCCAAATTAAAATGTACTGATGCTGTTTTGTTAGAGCACAGCATTCGCAATATGTTAAAAAGAATCATGCAATAATCCTGTAGTTATGTGGACCAAATTTATATTGTATAATTTGTAATTTAAATTTGATTTATATGTATAATATTCATTTAATCAGTTCCCAACTGATCCATGTTTCTGGCCGTCTGTTTATTCCTTACTTAAGACATATGAGAATTTAATTAGAAGTAACTGCAAGCCCATCTGGGACATTGGCAAGAGATGTAAGGATGAGATAATATTTAATATTAAGTTTTCATCACAGAGCAGCTGTAACATAAATGTAAAGATATTGAAGGGAAAAAAGTGCTCGGAGATCTTTGTTTTGGCCACTTACAATGATGACTGCATTATGCATTTCTAAACCTGTTTTTTAGCCTGTAATATTTTCATGACCAAAAAGGTTTTGTTTTTTTTTTCATTTGCAATGTATATAATCCTCCTGGTAAGTCTTGAGGGATGTGCAGTGTGGAGTGTGCTAAGAAGAGCAGCAATTGGAACTGACTCAAAGGGGCAAATTTGCAACAGGGTAATTTTTTGCAGTGGAAGTCTCTGCCTTACTTCACATAAACTTCATCAGACGTTAATTCAATGTTAATATTAAAATATGAAAAAACACCAGTGTTTTGTCTTCTTTTATGACTTTTCAGCATACAAGATATGATGTCACTGACATAAGATTGTTGAGGGTGTAGCTTCAATTTAGAAATTGGCCACGTATAATCTGGCAAAGACGATTGCACTTTGATGAATTAGCGTAGTAATGATCGTTGGCCTGTGCGAATATTCACCTGGCGAAATGGCTCAAAACTTTGCTAGTGCTGAGCTCTTACACTATTGAAAAAGAGACCTAGCAACCCAACAAAGACACTTTATTTCATCAGCTTCTTACCATGGTCTAACGCATTTGGTCATGCCGCACAGGTCATGACTATAGGTAAGCATGGGCGCATACACTTTTCTTGTACATTGCAGAACACATCCCACTTGCATTTTTTTACTATCTCTTTAAGTATGAAGCTTTTGAGAAAGAAGCCAGAGGGCTATGAAACACATAGTGGCTGGGAGAATTACATACTCTGCTTTTATATATTTTGGATATGATTTTTAACAAGATGAAATAAATATTGACTTTTAATTGTACGATTGGAGGCTTGAAGGAAATTTCACAATTTTTTCCTGAAATCGAATGATCGGCATCCGATAGTATGAATTAATCGAGAAATCGAATATCTAGCAAAATGATAGCCTAAAACTATTCGATAAGCATTCGATATTCAAATGCTTATCGAATTGTGAATAGATTCATTGGATTTTGGGTGAATAATAGTAAATTGTCTAGTAATGTAATCTAGTCTAGTTATGGAGTGCTCCCCCTTTTTTAATTTTTTCACTTTTCTAGCCATGACTATAGGTAAGTATGGGCGCATACACTTTTCTTGTACGCTGCAGAACACATGCCACTGGCCAAAATTTTCTACTATCTCTTTAAGTATCCTTTATCATCATTAATTCACAAGACCCAAAGATAAATGATTGGTTGCTGTGTTCTGCTGGACTTCTATACAAATATTAGGAGGTGCATGCCTCTGATTGGAATGGAAAAAGCTGCTGCTGAAAATCATAGTAGCTACTCTCCATTAGGAGCAATGGATGCTCTATCTGTCTTTTCAAAGCAAATTTATTATGAACTGTATTTGGGGCGATGGTGTTTTTATTAAAGGGATTGTTCACCTTTGAGTTAACTTTTAGTATAGAGAGTGATATTCTGAGACAATTTGCAATTGGTTTTCATTTTTTATTGTTTGTGGTTTTCTAGTTTCTTAGTTTTCTAAGATTTTTATTCAGCAGCTCTCACACACAAATTACCCTAGAAACCCTGCATTGATTTGAATAAGAGACTGGAATATGAATAGGAGATGGACTGAATAGAATGATAAGTGACAATAACAATACATTTGTAGCCTTACAGAGCATTTGTTTTTAGATGGTGTCAGTGACCCCCATTTGAAAGCTGCAAAGAAACAGAACAAAATTGCAAATCATTAAAAAACTATGAAAAATAAATAATGAAGACCAATTGAAACGTTTCTTAGAATTGGCCATTCTACTATATACTAAAAGTTAACTTGAAGGTGAACCACCCCTTTAAAGTGGATCTATCATGAGCTTTGTCATACTGAAATAAGAAATTTTGTAATTATAATCAATTAAAAATGCTGTACTGTTTCTGGAATAATTAAGTTTATCTTCACTATTCTTCTCTCGGCATCTTTTTCTCCTCATTCTGTCTTTATTCTGGAGTCGGGTGTCAGATGAATAATCCAATATATCCTGTCCCTCTACACGCAGAATTTGTGCAAAAGGCAGTTATTTTGTTCGTTTTTGTTTGTACTGGAATCAGTTATTTGAGTGAGCTCTAATACATCTGTTAGTAAATGAAGCCCCCCTTTAAGATATTTTGGATCATTCATCTGATACCCAACTGCTGCATGAAGACAGACTGAAGAGAAACTGGTGCTGGGAGAGGGATAGTGAAAATAAACTTGAATATTTCAGAAACAATGCAGAGCATTAGAAAGTTTCTTACGTCAGTATGAGGAAGCTTATATTACATTGTCATTTTCACAATAGGGAAGTGGGCAATGCCCAGTTAAATTAAAGTCAGCAATATGTATACACAGGGACCAGTGATGTACCTAGTTATTTCGCCTTTTTAATTCGGTATGATAAGGCAATTTTGGAGAATGGTAGCAGCCGACAAAATAATGCAGATGCAGGATGAAGAATCTTTCAGGCTTCTTGCTGGAGGATTTGGAGATAATGTTATTTTTTACCATGGTAACCCCGTTTACTTCAAGCCAACATCTGGGCTTTCCAGATGTGAGAGCTCCATATCCCATGATAGTTTGCCGAGCATGTGTCTCTTGTTATCTCTGTGAATCTGCTTTGAAAAAGAATTGTTCCTTAGGCTAAACTGGTGGATGCTCACTGAAGATATTTAGTACTAATGTGGATATAGTACATGAGTTAAATTACACCTAAACTTTGAATAACTGTGGAACCCCTTACTAGCTGGAGAGACATGAAACCACAAAAATGTGAAAAGCAGCAAAAACTGTTGGCTCCTTTTAATGGTACTGCAAACAATGTGTAAGATGTTGTATAGTATTTGCACGCCTGTGTTTCACCCCGCACTGATGTTTACCTAGGGGCCGATTTACAAAATTCACGTGAAATGATCGAAGTTCGATCGAATGCGATCGAATACCGATCGTATGAATTTTTCGTGAAATCTGATATTCAAATTTGGCATCTTCGTTCATCAAATACTGAATGATCATATAGATCGAATGATCGGATATTCGATAATTCGATCATTCGATGATCGAAGGAATCAAAATTTTAAAGTTATTCAACTGCCTACTTTGCCAGATTGAACCTACCGAATTGTAATAGAAGCCTATGGGAAGCCCCCCATAGGCTTCTGAGACACTGGGGCCGATGTACTAAATTAATGTGAATAGATCGAAGTTCGATCGAATTCGATCGAACTTCGAACGTAGGATTTATTCGTTTGGTCGAATATGCAAATTTTGGCATATTCGATCATGGAATAGCGAATGGTCGAATGATCGAATACATTAGAATAGATTCGAATGAACAAATATTTGATCATTCGATCAGCGAAGGATTTAAATTTTTACGTTTATTCAATTGCCTACTTCGCCAGATTGGACCTACCGAATTGCAATAGAAGCCTAAGGGAGCACTCCCAAGTCCTGATCGAATAGGATTCGAACGACCGAAGTCTTCGATCGTTCGAATCGCACAAAACATTTGAATGATCGAATGATTTATTCGACCGATCGACTATTCGATCGTCGAATGATCGAATATCGAATAAAAGGTAGCCTAAAACTATTCGTTTAGCATTCGGCGATCGAATGCTAATCGAATATCGAATTTGGACGAGCTAATTATGGGGAATAATAGTAAATTTGAACCTAAATCCTGCTGAACCTCTTTGCTGATACTGTATGTTCTGTATATAAATCATATAATTATAGTCATTATTAGGCCTCAATTTGCCTTTAAGTTACTGGTTCTGGTGGCATCTCCTGATGATGTATGCCTCTTTTGAATAGCTCGTGTCACAATCAGCAACATTAACTTGAGTTTCTCTCTGTCCAGACAAAACTGTTTTTTGGGTGACTATAGTTCCCTTCTAACATTTGAATTATACATTTAAATTCTACTTCCTTTGAATTGTTATGTGTTCTGGAAAGTATATGTGAAGATGCCAATGTCTTTAGCTTGTATTTTCTGGGAGAATGAGACTGCCCTGCCTTGGTTTATGTTTTGGTAAATTATACATGATGGTTCCAGAATAGGACATGAACTATAATCTGCCTTCATCTGGCTATGTATTATGGTCATTTATAAATGAAGGTGCCAGTACATTTGACTTGGAGTAAATTATTCATTAAGGTGCAACTACCAGGAATTTCAACTTATGGCTTGCATGCTGTTTGGGATTACCACGCATGGGTGTGAACTACAGGACACTTGGGTATTTGACGGCTTTACTTAAAAGCAGCCTGAATGAAATATAAAATAGTCACTGCTTTGAGGTGTCTTTATTCATTGATAATTGTCCATACAGCTTTTATTACTTTTCAGTGTGCATTTATTTACCTATACTGTTTTCCCTGTTACATTATAGGGCTTGTTTACAACACAGAAAACAGAATGTAATCAGCCATTTTCACGTTGTACCTAGTTCTCCTGCCTAAAGTGTAATGAATTACACTTTATCTATTTTCTAACTTGTGCATGATTCGGTAGCTCATATTAGGTGGCGGTGGTGCCTGTAGGCCACAACAGGTCCCTATAGGACAGATGTCTGGTCTGTCATTGGGTAAACAATAAATACAGTACATGGCTGGCCTGTGCCTGTCAATGCTGTGATCTGCATTTTTATCAAGTGTGAGGGTAGAGCACAGGTAGACTTTGGGCAGAAGTGCTTTCTGCATTAGTACTAAGGACTGTGTACTTGCATCTACTCCTACTCTTGTATTTGTACTAGAGGCCAGAGCAAATGAGTTCTGATGTGTCCATTTCTAAATGCTCAAAGTCTAGGCACACCAGAGAGTTTGAAGTTAAACCCTGTTTGTATAGAAGAGAGTTCCATAGTTTGTTCCATAGTTTGCAAATTACAGCTAGTCCCATTCACAGACATAAAGAATTGAAAAGCTATAATAGTTTAGACAATGACTATACAAGACAGGGTATTAGAATTTAGCTTTGGAGAGATATTGATTCAACTTGGGTTTAAAAATAGATGAGAAAATAGAAAGGGAGAAAAAAAGAATCAAGAAAATGTGCTGTTTATATAAAAAAAAGTTTATTGTAAGTGCAAGGGAGAGCTAAGGATATACAGTACATTTACCATAAGTGCCTCAAACATGGCATTTAAACATGACATTTAAGCTTGACATTTAAACTTGTTTATGCAAAGCATTCTGTTTAATCAATAAGCTGACTGTTTGGCATTTCATTTTGATAAACTATAATACCATTACACACATTACATTTACTGTATAAGTGGCAATATTTATTAAGTGAATGGCTGTTTAATAGAGTATTTCCTGGAACTGCACGAGAAAGACTATAAATAATTGCACACCAGTTATATTTATCTTATACATAGGATATTGAAAGAGGAGTGTTTTTTTTCTATTTTTGCAACTTGGCAACTGGCCCAGAACAATGTATCAAAATAATGTATCAATAAAAGTAACAATATTCTGCTTGGCGCATTTCCAAGGGGCTTTACATAACACTAACATTAAAGGGATGTCTTTTTTAAAACTATGCATGCCTGATTCCTTGGATCATATATCCTGATGAGGGCCTATTTTCTCTAAAAAGTATTTGCAGCTGTGAGACATCCAATAACTGCAACTTTAAGCTGCAGTGGAAGTCAGGGTACTTTTTTGATACTTACAGGCTTCCCTAGCTACAAAAGGGTGGGGCATACTTGAGATTTAAAGGGCACCTATTATCCAAAAACTTCACTCCAGCAGGGTGAAACAATAGTTTAAAAAAATTGCCCCCTGCGAGCTCCTGGTGTGGGTGGCCAAAGTTTGTGGCATGCATATGTAGTACGTACAGAGAAAAATCTGGGGCGTCCTGCGCTGGTCCATTTTTTGGGACCTGTACCCGGCCCGTACCCGCAACCCGGACCCACGACCCGCATTCTTACCCGCTTGGACCTCCGACCCATACCCGCAACCCGAGATCCACAACCCAGACCTGCGACCCGCTGACCATCAAGAATCAGGAAGTGCTATCATTCTAAACCAGAAGTGACATTATCGGAAGTAGCCGCGATCAGAGAAAAAGGAGTAAAACAGGAAGTGATGTCATTGTGAACCGGATGTGACATCATCAGTAGTAGAAATGCTCAGAAAAAGGATTAAAAACCGCTATAGCGAGGATCCGCGACCCGACCCTCAACCCACCAACCTGCAGAACCACCGGCCTGCTTCTATACCCGCACCAAGAAATTCTACGAGCAACCCGCAGGGTACCGCGGGATTTTGCGGGTAACACGCGGGTACATGCGGGTACCCGACCTGCTGCAGGAATCTATCCCAAGGGCTTTCACCTGTCTGGTTTTCCAAAAACTGGGCTGTCCGGGTGAAAACTGCATGTCCAGATTTCCAAATTGGGAAACCCAGACAGGATATTGAAGTAAAGGGCATGGTGATCAGCCAACCATTGATTGCAATGTCACAATCCCCGCCCCTGATGTCAGAAGCTGTGCCCCTATTGCACCAGACCCACTTCCTATGTTACCTGGCCCGCCCCTCAACTTCACCCACCCCCTGCCCAGAATTGGGCAAACAGGTAGCAACCCAAGGCATCCCAACATGGCCACCTGCACCAGAGCTCCCTAGGTATCACCTAGTGATTTGAGTCTCTTAACTTTGACCCAGGCCCAGCCTATTTTCCTCTCCACATCACACGGCCATATTGTTGTAGTTCTTTGACATCCTCTGTGCTGCCCTGTGTGAGTACAAGTGCATTTTTTCCAGTGTACCAGGCATTTACTACCCATTTGATATGAATAGTACCTTTGAGGAATAGTACCTCAGATTGATCAAGTTTAATGCTGGCCTGGGTTTGGCAGTAGGTGATTAGAATTACTTTTATCTAAATTTAAAAAGCAAATCTGTCCTTAACTGGTGCTACCAGTTCAATTTAAGCTACAGTTAGGGGAGTATATTTAACGGAGAAGTAAAGTCTAAAATAGAATAAGGATAGAAATGCTGTATTTTGTATACTTAACATAAACATGAACTTACTGCATCAGAAGCCTAATCAAACAAATGATTTATGCTTTCAAAGTTGGCCGTGGGGGGGGGGTCGCTATCTTGTAACTTTGTTCAACATCTTTGCAAGACAAAGACTCAGTGTGGCCTGCTTAGAGATCACATAAGTTATCAAAACAGCACAAGTCAAATAATATCTGCCAGAAGCCAATACAACAAGACTATATATGATTAATAATCAGAATATACAGACTGCACTGGGTCCTGTGTTGTCATGTAATCTAATGTGGATTTTGTAGTTTTTGTATTGTTTAATACAAACTTTCTCCAACTCGGCTGAACCAGTGGCTGCAGCAAAATAATCCTCCAAATAGAATCCCAGTTTATCTGTTTAAATCTGGCTCCATGATCTTTGTCCCTGCCACTGAAGTTGGAAACATTAAAGGGGATGTAAAGGCAAAAATAAAATCCAATACAAATCTCTACACAGTCGCCGACTGCTCTACAGGGAAACAAAGCTGCTTGAGTTCTGCATGGCTGGAAACTGAGCCAGGGGCTCCCCTTGCTGTTCATAAGTATTTTTTTGTTTCATTGCAGAGCAGTTAGGGACCATCTGACAATTCCTATCCGCAGCAGTAAATGAAATGAGAATTTCACTGCATACAGTCAGGATTTTTATAAAAAGATACACTTTTTTTATTAAAGTAAATTGGAGATAGGTTTCTTTTTCATTAAAGAAAGTAAAAATGTTATTAAATTTTTTACCTTTACATGCCCTTTAACCTTTAAGACAGGAACTTCCATACTGAACTAGAAGCAAACGCATTTCTGCTTGCAAAATATCTGAAGAAAAATAACAAAGCTAACAAAAATAACACAGGAAATGTGCTATACATTGTTATGATTTCAATGAAATAACTTTTTAATGTGTCAGGTTACTAGTGTTAAAATCATGGAAAAAAGGAAACCGAATCTAAACAGCTCTCTTTTCCAAAATTGTATTAACAATATCAGGTGCTTCAAGGGAACGCCTCTGGCACTATTACAATGCACTTTTCATAAAGGGATGAGAGTCATTTCTTTTTGAACTGTGATTAATGATTAGTGCTGGTCTGCATTCATGTAAAGGTATATCAGCTACCTGGTGTATAGTAGAAAGAAAATACAATATGGTTGATGTACTTTTTGTGAAAAATTGTTTTCTTACTTTATAAAAAAAATAATGATGCATGATTTCAAGCACTTGATCAATACTAGTCCCTTAAGTGTGTCCTCAGCATTGCAATATGGTGATAGCAGATAATAATAACTAGGTATTAATACAAATGGGAAGAAATGAAACCTTCATAATGATAGATAGCTGTGTCAAAATGGGTTGCATATTAATTTACACTGCATTGTAATAAAGTAATAAAGAAACCCAGCAGAACTCCATCATGCTTTGTAAAAGAAAATACACACTTTATCTATTTTACACTAATTTAAAGGTTGTTTCACCTTATATTGTTTCATAGAATGACTAATTCTAAGCAACTTTTTAATTGGTTTTCATTATTTAATTTTTGGAATTCTTGAATAGTGATGGGCGAATCTATCCCATTTCGCTTCGCGAAAAATTGGCGAAAAAATTCAATAATATTCGCGGCACGTTTTTGCATTGCATCATTCTTGACGCGTCACGTCATTTTCAGAGCGCGACAGGTTTTTTTTTTACGTCAGTGAATTTTTGACAGGCAAATTTTTGTTGGCATTTCGCAAATTTATGCGAATCACGGGAATTCGCAGCGAATTCACGGCTGGTGAATAAATTTGCCCATCACTATTCTTGATTTATCCTTCTTCTCCTGACCTCACCCAGAACTAAATGTTCTGTAAGACTACAAATGTATTGTTTTTGCTACTATTTGTTACTGGCACTGGTGCTGGCAATTTTTTTTTTAAATCGCTTTATGTAAAATATTGGCTTTTTTTATCGGTCAACTCCAGATTGTGGGCTAGACGAGCGCTGGCACAAGGTTGCTTCTAGCTTCTATATGTATTTTGTGGTCACAGCCTCATTGCACCCCCGCCTAATGGTTTTAAAAATTAGTGGTGAGCACAACTTTTCCTGTTTGTTAGAGATATTACATCAATACTTAGTTGAGTCTCCATTTGCAAATGTAACCGCCTCTCAGGTAAATTTGATGGCTGCCAAGCATGGACAGCCTGCTTCAAATAATCCCATAGATTTTCGATGATATTCAAGTCAAAGCACTGTGACGGCCATTTCAGAATATTGTACTTCTCCCTTTGCATAAATGCTTTGTAGATTTTGATGTGTGTTTAGGGTCATTGTCTTGTTGGAATATCCAAAACCTTTGTAAATTCAACTTAGTGACTGATGCTTGAACATTATCCTGAAGAATGTGTTGCTATAGGGCTGAATTCATCTGACCTTCGACTTTAACAAGGGCCCCAGTCCCTGAACTAGCCACTCAGCCCTACAGCATGCTGGAACCTCCGCCAAACTTGACAGTAGGTAGCAGGTGTTTTTCTTGGAATGTGGTGTTCTTCTTCCACCATGAAAAGCACTTTTTGTTATAACCAAATAACTCATTTTTTGTCTCATCACTCCAAAGCACTTTGCTCCAAAATGAGTGTGGTTTGCCTAAATGAGCTTTTGTATACAACAAGCAACTCTGTTTATGACATGAGTGCAGAAAGGGCTTCTTTCTCATCACCCTGCCACACAGATGTTCTTTGTGCAAACTGCGCTGAATTGTAGAACAATGTACAGATACACCATCTGCAGCAAGATGTTCTTGCAGGTCTGTGGAGGTGACCTTTGGGTTGTCTGTAACCATTCTCACAATCTTCCGCTTATGCCGCTCCTGTATTTTTCTTGGCCTGCCAGATCTGGGTTATACAGAAACTGTGCCTGTGGCCTTCCATTTCCTGATTAAATTCCTTACAGTTGAAACTGACAGTTTAAACTTCTGAGATAGCTTTTTGTAGCCTTCCCCTAAACCATGATACTGAACAATGTTTGTTTTCAGATCTTTTGAGTGTTGCCTTGAGGATCACATGTTGTCACTCTTCAAAGGAGAGTCAAACAGAAGAAAAAACTTGCATACACCTCAAATACCTTTTCTCATGATTGGAAACACTTGCCTATGAAGGTCAAGGCTTAGTGAGCTAATCCAACCATATTTTTGTTGCCAGTAATAAGTATTGAGCAATTACATGCATTCAAATTAGCAACATTACAAGGGTACCCAAATGTTTGCACAGCCAGTATTTCACAGATATTCTGCTTCACTAAATATCTTTGTTCAGAAAACACCCCAGTACTCAGATGTTCTTGGGTAAAGATCACTAAAATTGTAAATGACTGATTCTGCGTGAGATTTCCTTTTGCACTTTCTGCTATTATGTTCTCCCCAGAATAATATTTACAGGGTGGATATATCCACTGCCTTTGACTGAGAGATATTGCTTTCACCATTTTCTGTTGCCTGGGGTGCCAGTATCCATTGCATTGCACTAAATAATATACTTGAATGCCAATGCCCATATTTTGTTAATATATGCTTTTCTTGGGTTTCCCCATGCTTGTAATTTTATATTGTACATGGGCTGTCATAACTAATGTTCTCTTAAAGAATAATGTGCCTGATGTGGCAGTAGTCGTTGCCTCTTCATAGATAATGTTCTTAAGCTGTAAATACTCAAGAGCTCTTTCTGAATTTTCATCTCAAGTATCCGCTGCTCCCCCTGTAAAATTCAACATAATAATATGCTAGGAATGTTTCCTTGAATGTTGAAAATACACCTCCCATTCACTTCTATAGAAGTTGCTGATTTTTTCATTGCATTTTCTAGATTTTACTCAACTAATCTTAAATATTCAAAGTTTGGAAAACTTTGATGAAATCATGGAAAAACTGCAAATTCTAAATCGAAATATAAAAGCCTCCACTGTTCCCACTGTATAATTTGACTGGGGCACCATTACCCATTGCTCTCACTACATATTGTCCCATACAGGGACCTGCTATCCAGAATGCTCGGGACCTGGGTGTTTCTGAATAATGGATCTTTCTGTAATTTGGATCTTCATACCTTAAGGGACAAATTTTCGAATTTCACGTGAAATGATCGAAGTTCGATCGAATACCGATTGTACGAATTTTTCGTAAAATTTGTCCTCTTCGATCATCGAATATTGAATATTGAATAGATCGAATGATCGGATATTCGATAATTCGATCATTCAATGATCGTAGGAATCAAAATTAAAAATTTATTCGACTGCCTACTTCGCCAGATTGAACCTACCGAATTGTAATAGAAGCCTATGGGAAGCTGCCCATAGGCTTCTGAGGCTAAGTCCTGCTCGAATACCATTCGTAAGATCGGAGCGTTCGATCGTTCGAATCGTGCGAATTTTTCGGACTCTCGAAGGAAATTTCACGATTATTTCGTGAAATCGAACGATCAGTATCCGATCGTACAAATTCATTGAGAAATCGGAGATCAAGCAAAATGATAGCCTAAAACAATTC
>CM044436.1:41199117-41223909 GCA_024363595.1 Xenopus borealis
GTCCCGAAAAAAACCATATATGGTTTTCTTGGGTTAACTAAAACACCACCCCAGGAAAGGTACTTAAAGCAAAAGAGTACAAAATGTCTGAAAACTGCTTGGCAGTAGATGTTCCGTTTTGGACAAAATGGCTGGCAGCGAAAGGGTTAAATACACTATTTGGGGTTACTCTTGCTCCTTTTTTAGATATTAAATGAGTATAACTTTATGTAGCTATTCTCTGCCTGAAATACATTTCTTAGACACGAGTTCAACCTCCAACCTTTCTACCAAAATAAATGATATTGATCAAAGGCAACAGGTCACTCCAAGGATAAATACAAGGAGAACCTTACAGTTTGATGGAGAAGAGAGAGAGAGAGAGCTGTTATCAAAAAAAAGTTTAGGGAGTAATGCTTATCCTGACATGGTATAATGCCTTTTGCAAACATCTTTGAGCATTTATAAATGATGACCACCTGCTGACATGCTATAAAGAAGAAGTCATTCCAGCCTTGAAGGTTTTTCTGGAATACAGTGCTTGTCACACATCTGAACACTTTGACTTTATTGGTGCCAATGAAATGAAACATTCTGAGTATGAATGTACAATAATTTATGGCTGCTCTATTCCTTCTGTGGCAGTTACCATTGCAGGACAGTTAGTAGCAGGGAACAAGTACTGCCTAGGAAAGATATTGGAAAGGATACTCTGCTTTCATTTAACTTGCATACATTAAAGGGGAACTATCACAAAAATGTGAATTATAAATTTAAATATAATTAATTAAATATTCTGTACTGCTTGTGAAATAATCAAGTTTGTCTTCACTCTCCCCCTCTCAGTATCTGCCGCTCTTCATTCTGTCTTCATGCAGGAGTTGGGAGTCTAATTGACAGAGCCAATGAGTGGCTGGTTACAAGGGGCAGCAAAAAGCCTCCTCTTGTAACTTTAAAGGGGAAATACCACAAAAATGAAAATTGAATGTAAGCTTTGCATACTGAAATAAGAAACTTTCTAAATACAATAAATTAAGATTACATACAATTTAGTTAAGATTACATACAGTTTCTAGAATAATCATTTTTGTCTTCACTGTCCCCCTCTGTCCCTTTTCAGCCTTTCTTCATGCAGGAGTTGAGAGTCTGATTTACAGTTAGCGCCAATGTATCGTTCAGGGGTGAGCTTTTGCTTAGACGTTGTATTAGAGCTCATTCTTTCAGAATCTTAAAGAATTATGTTTCTCTTCATGCATCATATGTGCCAAAGTTAATTTGTTGGATTTGATTGAGCTGGAAGCAATTATTTGCATGAGCCCTAATGCATCTGCTAGGAAAGTGAGCCCCTCTAAAAGATACATTGGATCTCTCAATCAATATTTGACTGTATTTTGTAAATGAACCAGTGTTAAAAAAGCTTGGGATAGACAGAGGAAAAGTAATAAAATAGTGTAGTAGTTTTTATTCTATAGTACACCCTGTGGGGTCATGCTCATTAAGGGAAGTGACCTTTTCCTTCACGTACAGGGTTGATTTATCCTTTTAACAAATGTTTAAAAAACAGTGACACCTACTGGGGTTTTGAGATTGGATACTCACAAACGTAAGTGTTGATATAAACTTGCTCCACTGTTGCAAACACCAATGGTTCTAGAGAGATGTTCTCAGAATAGTGTAAAACCTTTTTCTTAAATAAAACTTCTTATATAAAATTGCTCTCACCTGTATTCGTCATACGTTTCCCATTTAGCAGTCACTCTGCAGTTTTTTGCTCCTGGTTTTGCACAATTGGTGACAGTAGCCAGGTTCCAAACGTGTGATAAGGCTTTCCTCTATCGGTAGGTCTCACTGCTTTTTAAACAATTGGTTAAAGGGTAAATTGTAATGGGTAAACTGTAGGCAAAGGAAAAAAAGCATGTCCCTTAATGAGCATGACCCCACAGAAGGGTGTACTATAAAATAAAAACTGCTACACTATATTATTACTCTTCCTCTGTCTATCTCTCAGCTTTTTTAGCACTGGTTCATTTACAAAATACAATTACTGCTACATCTGAAGGGCAACAGACAACTAGAACCAGCTTATGGAGTGGACTACAGAGTTCCTAAACATTTTATTACACATTTAATGAATATCTGACACCCAACGGCTGCATGAACAGAGAAGAAGAGAAACTGATGCTGAGTGAGGGTAAGTGAAGATAAACTTGATTATTTCAGAAACAGTACAGAATTGTTAATTTATTGAATTTAGAAAGTTTCTTATTTCTGTATGACGTAACCTATATCAAATTTTCATTTTCTTAATAGTTCCCCTTTAAGTAGAGTAATAATTAGTAATATGTGTGCCTCATATATCCTTATGTACTTTTAAATTTTATTCCAGTGGCTATGGCAAGGTTAAATCATGAAAACAAACATCAACATTTCTGATAAAAAATGGCTTTTCCGTCTCCAAACCAAAAATGTTACGGTAAAAATGAAGCTACAGACATTTGCTCATCTCAAATCAGAGTTCTACTAAAATGCCATTTTTAAAGCTCATTCTCTCTTTAGAACAGTAACTTCTGCTTGTTTCTTGGCTTTCATAAAATGATTTATGATGGTGTCGATCTACTAAGATTAAATCTTTTCCACACTGTTTAAATATATGTCCCTCTCACACGCTGTGCTTTACGTCACACACAACAGTGTTTCATGTGGATTCACTCAGCTTTCAGACTGGCTCCGTTTTTTTTTATCTTTAGAAAAGTCTTTCATAAGAATGGACCAAATCTTTTCCCTCTTTCCACTTTTATTATACATGTATAGTTCTCTTTAAACGGATACTTTTTTTCAAAATGCATCAGTTAATAGTGCTTCTCCAGCAGAATTCTACACTGAAATCCATTTCGAAACGACCAAACAGATTTTTTCATATTCAGTTTTGAAATCTGACATGGGGCTAGAGACATATTGTCAATTTCCCAGCTGCCCCAAGTCATGTGACTTGCTGTACTGCAAGTTGGAGTGATATCAACCCCCTCCCTTTTCCCCTCCAACAACAGAACAATGGGAAGGTAACCAGATAGCAGCTCCCTAACCCAAGATAACAGCTGCCTGGTAGATCTAAGAACAGCACTCAATAGTAAAAACCCATATTCCATAGTGACTCCTTCAGTTACATTGAGAAGTTTGAAACAGCCTGCCAGAAAGCAGTTCCATCCTAAAGTGCTGGCACAAGTCACATGGCCAGGGGCAATATGTCTAGCCCCATGTCAGATTTCAAAACTGAATGTGAAAAAATCTGTTTGCTCTTTTGAGCAATGTATTTCAGTGCAGAAGTCTGCTGGAGCAGCACTATTAACTGATGCATTAAAAAAAACACGTTTTCCCATGACAGTATGCCTTTAACTACATGTTGTCTCTCACCATTACTGAATAGAATCAAGAACCATTACCCCAAAGAACCATTAAAGGCGGCAGCCTTTTGCATTATTGTATTTATCAGTTAAAGGTTTTGTTTACTGTTATAATCAAAAAAATAAGATCCAAAATCTTTTCTGGTGATACATTTTTCCACAGCTGACTTCACTTTGGATCCACAGCTCAATTAGTTTGCCTTGAAGAGTTCAAACCAAAAGCATCAGTTTTTTCAAAGTAGATTTGAAAAAAGACAGTACAGATTTTAGGAAACACAAATGATTAATCTTTCATGTTTCTATTTTTTTTTTAATTCTGGAAATGACTGTTTTTCTTGGCTGTATAAACTTCTCTGGACAGTGATTGTATATTTTATAATTGGGATGCTCGACGAAAACGTTTTTGCTCAATGTGCTTCACAATAAAGCCAGTTTACTAAGCCAATGTAACTTTATTTCAAATGTAGTCGGGCTTATTGATGATAGAGGTAAAACCTTGCTGCACTGCAGTAATTCATTGTACCACTTTATTAGCTTAGATTTGTGAATTAGAATTATTAAAGTAAATATCACCCAAGATAAATCTGCACCTTCTGTATATCAGTAAAGGGCAGCCTATAGAATTCAAAATGATATATTTTAGAATACTTTCATATTCCTAATATATTCAACCGCATTTAAAATATTAGGCATTATTAGAGTTGCTCTTTGTTTTAGTCTTTTCTGTATTAAAACAATTATCCAGAGAGGTGTGCATTATATCTATACTGCTTACCCTGCCACATTACCACTCAATATTAACAATAATAGCCACTGTTGTCAAAGCAAATAGTTAATGTGTGCACGATGTATGATGTCAACAATGGCTGCATTAAACTTGAATCAAGAATGTGCTCAGGCTGCCTGGAGCTTCTGTTTCTAATATCACAGTATATTATAACCGTTTGCACCTTTTGCTTAATCCACAATAGAATCACATATAGTAACAAATGCCTTCTACTTTAAAAGCTGGAATAAATACTACTTTTTTTCCACAGATGGAGAATGGCGATTGGACTTTAATTTGGATGACCTGGTCCAAGTGGCTAGAGAGACCTATCATTCCTCAGTGCTGGACGTTAAAGATGTAGCAATTACAGAGGTATAAATATATATATATATATGTTTATAGAGCAGTGATCCCCAATTCGTAGCTCGCGAGCAACATGTTGCTCTCCAACCCCTTGGATGTTGCTCCCAGTGGCCTCAAAGCAGGTGCTAATTTTTGAATTACTGGCTTAGAGGCAAGTTTTGGTTGTATAAAAACCAAGTGTACTGCCAAACATTCTCTCCTGTAGGTTGTCAGTTCATATAGGGGTTACCAAAAAGCCAACCAGAGCTCTTATTTGACATCCACATGGACATTTTCATGCTTGTGTTGCTCTCCAACTCTTTTTTAAATTTAAATGTGGCTCACGAGCAAAAAAGGTTGGGGACCCCTGATATAGAGAGAGATAGATATACCTGCCCAACTGTCCCTTTTTCAAAGGGACATTCCCTCTTTTTACAGCTCAACCTGCAGTCCCTCATTTGTACTGGAAAGTCCATATTTTCTCTGCACTTAACAGCCAGAAAAAGAAACTTAATTGGCTTTTGGCAGAGAGCCCAGAACAGCTAACAGGGGCATTAAGATACTTTGTAACAATTTTGAGATAAGAAAAAAGTAATTGTCACAGTTTAGATAAGGAGAAATATTTTAAAACTTTCATAACCTGCCAAATTCTGTAAAATTAACATGATAATTAGGGTGTGTGGTCACAAAATGTGCGAAAATTGTTTTTGGCCCTCTTTTTACTTCCAAAATGTTGGGAGGTAGGAAAGAAAGTCAAAAGGGGTTATCTAATAAAAGACACTAAGGGGCTGATGTACTAAATTCACGTGAATAGATCGAAGTTCGATCGAATTCGATCAAATTTCGAACGTAGGAGTTATTCGTTTGGTCAGTATGCAAATTTTGGCATATATTCGATCATCGAAAAGCAATGGTCGAACGATCGAATACAATCGAATAGATTCGAATGAACGAATATTCGATCATTCGATCAGTGAAGGATTTAAATTTGAAAGTTTATTCGATTGCCTACTTCGCCAGATTGGACCTACCGAATTGCAATAGAAGCCTATGGGAGCACTCCCATAGGCTTCTGAGGCTAAGTCCTGATCAAAAAGTATTCGAACGATCTAAGTCTTCGATCGTACAAATTTTTTGAATGATCGAATGATTTTATTCAACTGATCGAATAAATTATTCGACTGATCAATTCGTCGAATGATCGAATAAAAGGTAGCCTAAAGCTATTCGACGATCGAATGCTAATCGAATATCGAATTTGGTCGAACTAATTTTGGGGAATAATAGTAAATTTGCCCCTAAGGGGCAGATTAACAAAATTCACGTGAATAATTCGAAGTTTGAACGAATTTGATCGAATTCCGATCGTACGATTTTATCTGACATTCGAATATGCAAATTTGGCCACTTCGATCATCGAATACACAAAATTCGAGTGCATCGAATAGATCGAATAATCGGATAATCGATAATTCGACCATTCGATGATCGAAGTAATTTTATTCAACTGCCTACTTCGCCAGATTGAACCTACCGAATTGCAATAGAAGCCTATGGGAATCCCCCCATAGGCTTTTTTTTCTATCACCTGCTCGAATACCATTCATACGATCGAACACATTGATCGTTCGAATCGTACACATTTTTCGAACAATCGAAGGAAATTTCACAATTTTTTTTGTGAAATTTAACAATCGATATTCGATCAAACGATTTTTTCAAGAAATCGAATAGCGAAGTAAAAATAGCCTAAAACTATTCAATAAGCATTCAATAGTCAAATGCTTATCGAATTTTGGCCGAATTCTGACAGATAGGCAACAGGTAGTGAGAATGGGTAAAATCACGTCCAGCACCCTTGTGACCAGCACTGGCACTCCTCAAGGTTGTGTTCTCTCCCCACTGCTCTTCTCCCTGTACACCAACGACTGCACCTCTAAAGACCCCTCTGTCAAGCTCCTGAAGTTTGCAGATGACACCACACTCATCGGCCTCATCCAGGACGGTGACGAGTCGGCTTACAGACAGGAGGTTAAAGAGCTGTCTGAATGGTTCAGTACATACGACACTTTATTTGCTAATTGCACATTATTCTTTGTATTCTGTATATTTTGTACATTCTGTATACTTGTATATACTCTTTTTATTACCTGTGTTTTGTCACTGTTATTGTCATTCTGTTGCACTGTTGAGCTCTGTCACTTAAACAAATTCCTAGTATGTGCAAACATACCTGGCAATTAAGCCCATTCTGATTCTGATTCTGATTCTAAAAGCCCTCGAAGAAGGGAATAATGATAAATTTGCCCCTAAGTTTGCCAGGAGCATAAACCTATAGTAACCAATCAGCATTTACTGGTGCAGCCTATGATTAAGTCTCTACAAAACGCATAAAGCTATGTATTTATCTACTTTGTGGACTTAAATAAAGTTCTCAGTTCTTTTATAAGCCTGTTTGTGGAATCTGTGAGTTTCTGTCATTTGCTTTGGCTGGATACCTCCACCTCAAGCTGTAGGTCTGTGGCTTGAGCGCCCAGACCCCAAATATTACTGGTGAGACAATACATTTTTTTAAATTTTTACATTGGGACTTTTCCTTTAAGAGCATTTGCAGGTCACCACACATCTTATTGTTTTCTATGGGTTACTGTTCCTGGGCAAACTTAGTACCTTTTATTACTGTACATATGAGGGTAAGACTATTCACTTAATAAAACCAAGAGCTTGTGGATTTTATTGAAGATTACATAAGATAAAGGACTCACATTAACTGCTTTAGCTGAGCTTACCAATCTAATTAACTAAGCACCTTAAATCCAAAGCAGTAATTTGTAGTTTGATGATGGAACTGCAATTTCAATGTGATACCAATTAATTTTGCTCAATTTCTTTTTCGCATATGGGCTGAATGCAACTTTGCACAAGAAGTCAGAGACTCTGTTAATTACAATTATCCAAAATTGGATAAAAAAAATTTTCTGGTGTCTAAATAAGCTTATAGTGTCCAAGGCTACAGTCTAGCAGATCCAGCACCATGTAATGTAAAGATGTGCAACAATTTTGTTTTTGGAAAAAGTCTGTAAATCAGACCTTTAAAGGAGAACTAAAACCCTTATTGCCCTAGGTAGACCCCCTCCCTGCTTCCCCCCGCATAGTTAGTTACCCCTGAAATTGCCCCTAAGAGTTAGCTCACATATCAATGCAAAGAAAGCGAAGTGGAGCTCATGGGCGCCACCTTCCAGATCTCTGGTCTGCTTCTGTAAGTGAGTGCCGTATTGACACATGCGCAGTTGGAGCAGTCTTCCGGTTCGTAGCAACAGGGCATGTGCCCAATTTGTTTGAGCTTTTCATATTAGGCTGTGTAGGCTTGTGGGATCCAAAACAGACATTTTAGACTTGAGGCCATTATTTGGCACCCAAAGAACACTTCATGCTTGTTTTGCTGCCCAACTCTTTTTACATTTGAATGTGGCTCACAAGAAAAAAAGGTTGGGAACCCCTGGTCTAAAGTAACTAAGAAAGCCAGGAGGCTGAGCAATCCCCCCAAAGAAGTTTTGTGAGTACAGGGGTGACACCAACATATGTGTTTTACTGGTAGTCCACAAAGGGTCCAGTTTAGTGAGGGAACTCATCAAATGTGTAGGAAGTACCCAGTGGGCAGAATTTATTTTTAAGATTTATGTTTATGTTTTGTATGCTGAAATGGTCACCCCCGTGTTCAAATAAACTGTCTAAATGTCAATAAAATGTTTGTTGTTGATCCCACAAGCCTATTTCATGGACATTACCTATTTCTTTATGGGAAAATAAGGTTTAATAATGGAGGAACAGAGAATAGTAAGTAGATATAAAAGACTAGAAGAATAAAAAGTTTAAGGGAGAAGAGGAGGAATAATAATTTGTAAAGTGGGCCCACGGTTTAAGGTTTTATGGTAGGCCCACAATCTAAGGTTTTCTGGTGGGCCCCTGGTATCTCAGTCTGACACTGGAGCTGAATGCTGAGGATCAATTGCAAACTCACTGAACAGTTATGTCCCATGTGGCCCCCCTTCAAGTCGCTGACTAACTCAGAGTTAAAGAGCTGAAAAGCAGGAAATATTGTTCTAGCTTTTATATAATTACATAGTTGCATAGTTAAATTGGGTCGAAAAAAAGGCAAAGTCCATCAAGTTCAACCCCTCCAAATTAAAACCCAGCATCCACACACACTTTCCCATAAACCATGTATGCCCATAGCTATACTAACTGTAGAGTTTAGTATCACAATAGCCATTGATATTATGTCTGTTCAAAAAATCATCCACCTTTGAAGGTTCCCAAACATTTTAACATTAATGCTGAATCATCAGATAGAGTTAAAGGAAAACTATACCCCCCGAACAATGTAGGTCTCTATAAACAGATATTGCCTAAAACAACTCATATGTAAAACCCTGCTTCATGTAAATAAACCATTTTCATAATAATACACTTTTTTAGTAGTATGTGCCATTGGGTAATCATAAATAGAAAATAGCCATTTTAAAAAATAAGGACAGCCTCCTGGGATCCTAGGATCCAACGGTGCACACAAACATACCAAACAAACTATAAAGTTAGGTCACATGAGCCAATTAACAGACAGAGTTGTGTCTTTTGCTTCAACACTTCTTCCTGTTACAGTTAGAGTTGGAATATTTCTGGTCAGGTGATCTCTGAGGCAGCACACAGACCATCATGAAATGGTGGTTCAAGGCAAGAGAAGTAGAAGGGCAATATTTACTTAAATATATATACCAGGTAGGTAAGATTCTTTAATATGTCACTTGATTTGATATAAACTATCTGTTGCTCAAAAATTCATTTTCGGGGTATAGTTTTCCTTTAAATAATTTTTTTACCAGCATCTGATGATTCAGCTCTTAACGAGTGCACAAAAGATCTTTTGTACGACCAATGATCATGGGAAAGATCATAATTGTAGCATGTTTGTCCACCTTTTGTCATGGCATCTCTACTGTGAGGAAATCATGGCCATAGGGTGCATGGTTGTTTAAATGAGTAGAGCCTTGACCTCTATTCACTAGGGACTTCTTATGCTACTCACATTAAGAGAAGAGAATACAATGAGACATATTGTGTGTAAAACAAAAATGTGCCATTGTATTATACACATCTAAAGTCTAAGTCCTGAAAAAAGTTGTGATTCTGGTTGATTTATTGAAAATTTCTGCAAAACCCCTTCTAGTCCTGCCCATCTTCTGCTTTCCAGGCTGTGCAGGGGATGCAGGCAGCATTCAGCACACTGCACTGTAGGATAGGAAACAATCAGCAGCTAGGCTGACCTGATGGGAAACAGAAGCCTGTCTTTGCTTGTGTGACTGTAGGGCTGTGATTGGCTATTACTCTTAAACTGTGATTTTGGCAGGGACTATTAGGACATACCCACCCTGTTTTGAAACATGGACAGGGACTGTAGCACATTTATAGGGAGCTCCAATAAAGGGGAAATGTTTAAAGATATTTATTCTTAGCTCAGAGGGAAACCAGCACTATATATTATTCAATGTTGCCTAAAAGATTTGGGGGGTCATTTATATGTCTCCTTTAAGTGTATATGGTGGATCAATTTTGTACTTTATATTTTCTTGAAAAAAAACTGATGCTGGGTTAAAGGGCAAAAAGTTCAGTTTATGAAGCAGAGATTTTCCTACATATCTTCAGGTCTCGACAAATTGAATCTCAATATCTGCACATAATGCTATTAAAAACAATTTTAAGGCATTGATATTTATGTTTTCATTTCAGTTTATTTTATCTTTCAGTCTCACTTTATTGGTTGAGGACCAGAATTTCATCTTGTACGTTTCCTTAACCATTATGGTGCTCAATCCAAGAAGAATTTTTATCAACGTAAATTATGCCTGTGTAAGCCTTCATTCTTGATTTGTTTAAGTTAAATGCAGTGCCGTTGTTTGGGTGAGGGAGATATGGCCAACTTATATACATGATAGGAGAATGTAGGCTTTACATGTACATTAAGCTTTAGTTCTCCTTTAAAAGTATTTAAGCACATAAACTTTTTGGGGCTGATTTATGAATAATCTGTAAGGTTAACTAAGTGGTAAACACTATTTAACATTTTTTTCCAAGCTGGAAACAATTCATCTTCACAAAGAAAAACATTTTCTGAATCCTTACTCCCTGCAAAATGAGGGGAGTTATAAGTTAGAGCTGAGCAGCACTGTGTGCTGTCTTCCCATGGAAAAGAATAATTCATTCATTAAAACTTCCTGACATTCAATACATTTTTCAAAAATTGGAAAAACATAAACATTAGGTTATGTCATAATTTATTCAAACAAGATTTTTCTAAGCCTTTTTTACTGAAAATTAAAATATTAATAAATGATGCCCCTTTAGTGTGCTCTTTAGAATTTTTGACTTACATTTATAATTAAGGGAGAACACTTTTACATTAATTAAATATACCATCTTCTTACATAAAACAGCGGGCAGAACCCTTTTTTTCTGTAGCTCATTCTATTATGTTGAGATTGTATTTATAAGGTAGATTTTTATCATTGAGTGACCTAACGGTTGATGCATATTGGGAATGACACAGTAGAAAAAAATGCTGCAATTAGACTCTATCAAACTAAAACATATTTAATGGTAAAGCTCTCACTTTAATAAAGTCAGAAACCACAGTTAAACTCATAAACTAGA
This sequence comes from Xenopus borealis, assembly GCA_024363595.1. Classification (NCBI taxonomy): domain Eukaryota; kingdom Metazoa; phylum Chordata; class Amphibia; order Anura; family Pipidae; genus Xenopus; species Xenopus borealis. Next base: position 41,210,317 of record CM044436.1, read on the forward strand.
AACTAGAAATGTTGTGGGATTCATTTGAAAATCAGAACCAAAATAGTAGAAATGGAAAATTACTCTGAATTCTGTGGTAAAAAATATGAATACAAATTTTCAGACAATTCTTAGCAGAAAATAAATACAAAAAGTCCCAATTTATTTAGAACCATTGAATAGTCGAATTCGAATAATTAGAATATTCGAATAATTAGAATATTCGAATAATTAGAATATTCGAATAATTAGAATATTCGAATTAGAATAATTAGAATATTCAAATTTAATTTTATTCGAATATTCAAAAATTCAATGGTCGAATACTTCCCTTTTAAATTAAAATTCGACCACCTACTTCGCCAGATTAAACCTACCGAAATGGGGATCATTCCCTAAGATCGAATATAAAAAATTCGATCGATCGCTTAAAATTGTTCGAATATCGATTAGAATTCGATTCGAATATGCGAATGAACGATCAAATTTTCTATATTCGATCGTTCGATCATTCGAATTGCGGTAAAATCCTTCGAATTCGATAGTCAAATTCGTAGGATTTCACCTCACCACTATTCCCTGGTTGAATTTCGAATTTTTTTATCTTTTGAAATTCGACCAATAGTAAATCTGCCCCTTATTAAATGTAAATTTTCCGAGCTTTTAAGAAATATAGAATTTTTTTTAATTTGATTAAAATGTAAATGACCCTCTTAAACTCACATTGTAGATGTATAGAAGTTAAAAAGGTTTTAAAAAGGCATTTATTTAGCCATTGATGGCATGTTTCCCAGTGTGGTTATCCATGCAGACGAGACAAACAAAATATAAAGACATAAATGAAAGCTTGAGAAATAACTACATTAAAGTAACATTTCAAGTCTGCCAAATACTGTGAATTAGGAACATTATTTCTGCACACAATGAGACCACCAACAAAGCTGTCATACTCTATATTATTTCATTCAAACAAATGAAAAATGTTAATTAAACAAAGTCTTTCCTCGACTATTAAATGTTGTAGGTGTGTAAAAAGTTATCATTAGAGGACATAAAAGGTAAGTACAGATCAATTTCTAAAGCAAAATAAACAAAACATATTTGATTTTACGGAACAGCAAATCAGCTACAGCCATGTCTAATCTCATCTTGAAGTGCTTGGTATTGTGTTGTACACTTAGGGGCAGATTTACTATTGGTCAAATTCGACCAATCGAATTTCGGTCGAATTTTAACCATTCAAATTTGAATATCGAATTCGAAGGGTTTTAGCGAAATTCGATCGAATGAATGATTGAATTTAAAAAATTCGATCAAACGATTAAATAGTTCAAATCCAACGATTCAAATTATTTTAACCATTCGATTGAATTTTTTTTATTCGATCTAAAAAAGCTGAAATAACCCTATGGGAGCTTCCCATAAGGTTTTACAGCAATTCGGTAAATTTAATCTGGTGAACAGATTAAAAAATTTAAAGGGCAAGTAATTCGACCATCTAATGGTCGAATGATTGAATAGATTTTCATTCGAATAATTCGAATCGATCTAATTTTTTTAATTCGAAGGCCAAAGTGCCCAAAAATGTATTCAAAACTTCGAATTCTAATCTTTTTGAAAATTTGATCAATTCTCCATTGTCAAGCCCCTTAAATTTACATAGTGAAAGCAAATTTTGTTGGAAGCAACTTTCCAATGCATATTATTACTTAATTACAATTAATTGCAAATTTTGAATGGTTTCAGAGTTAATTGTAAATGTAATTGCTATTGAAACAGTATCTGTCTGGCGGTATTCTGCTCTCCTGGCTCTGACTCCTGGAACTATGTTGCAAGTCAGCTGATTAAAACTGATTTCAGGCTGTAAAGGAGACCTGACTCCTGACTTGTTTATACATTGTTTTAAGGGTCAGACCCACAGAACTGAAAGGTATAAACATTGCTTTCAACGGCAATTACATTTAGAACTAATTTAAAAACCACTTAAAACAGTGGAAAGTGATTAATGTATATTGGAAAATTCCTTAGAATTACAATTTCTTTCATTGTGGAACCTACCTCGACCCAATATGCTCTTGGAATTGCACTGTTTTGCTTGTGGAGGGGATTCACTGGAAGGAAATATAATTTTCAACTTGTTTGAATACTGTAGATTCACTTCCAATTGACTTCTTTGTCAGGCATCTCAAGACATTTTTTTTCATAAATTGCAAAAGAAGTATAATTCACAGCAAAATCTTTACTGGGATAATTACTAAATATAAAAATAAAGCCCACATTAACTTGCACTATGTATTGTCAACAAATTTGTTAATAAAGCCTTGTTTTAGCATCTTTTTATTAGTCTGGTTATCTAGCTTGATATCTTTCAATCAGCAGCTAGAGTACTAGTCAAATCCCTGATACAAACCAGGGAATACTAATGGATATGGTCTCTGCATGAGGGGTTTATACACAAACCATCTGCACTGGTGATGTGTACAATAAAGGACATGTTAATTTTTCAAAGACAAAAAAGTTCACATCAATAATGTTTTCTGTCTACATTTTGGAAGTTTAATCATCCCATACAATGGTGCTTGAAAGTTTGTTAACCCTATAAAACTTTCTTTATTTTTATATGAATGTTACTTAAAACATCATCTGATTTTCAAACAAGTCAACAAATCAGAATCTGCTGTTTTCACTCAATGGCATGACAACCAGGTGTGAGCAAGACCCTGTTTCATTTAAAGAATTGGAATCCAGCAAAGTCTGATCACAGATTCAACACATCTGTGGATGTGTGTCATGGCTCTAACAAAGGAGGTGTCTAAGGACCTCATAAAAAAAGAATTGTAGATGCCCATAAAGCTGGAAAAGTTTATAAGACTATCAATAAAGAGTTTGGACTCCACCAATCAACAAATTGTGTATGGAGGAAGTTCAAGACTATTGTTACCCTACCCAAACGTGGTTGACCATCAAAGATAACTCCAACTGTAAGGCGTCTAATAGCCCAAGAGGTTACAAAAGAACCCAGGGTAACTTCTAAGCAACTGAAGCCTGTCTCACATTGGCAAATGTTGATGTTCATGAGTCAAGAACACTGAACAGCAATGTTGTGTACGGTAGGGTAGCAAGGATAAAGCAATTCTTCATCTACTTTTGGGACTTTTTTTGAAAATCAGGTGATATTTTAGGCCACATTCATATAAAAATATAGAAAATTTTAAAGGGTTCACAAATGGTCACACATCACTGTGTTACATTTGAGTACCATTTATTTTCAAGTTATATATAATTTCCTTGACCAGATATTTATTACACTAGTTGGCCCAACCTGCCAGGATAACTCGAAAACTCAAGCAAAGATTATGCAATGTAAGATCCGCTTTTTATCTTTAATCTTTTTGAGCCACATCCCCCACCCACATATATATATATAAATGTATAATTGTATTTACTCTTTTTACGTTAAATAAAGATTGTACATGTTTTATTAATATGAATGGGACTAAAATAATTTTCATTGCTATCCTCTTTTGCTGGTTGGAGACTAAAACCCAAAATGAAATTGCTGAAATACAGCAGGGGGTTAACTTCCACATTAACAAGTATGTGATGAGCATGAAAATTCTACAGAAATTCACCATATGTGTTTTTTGAGAGATATGACTTTAGTCATTAATTCAAATCTTGAGTATAATGCCCTGTAACCTGTAGTAATGGTATGTATAACCTAGAAGTAGAAGTAGATTTTAAGAGAGTCTATGATAGATGAGTTGATCTTCTACTGCTCTGCAACATTTTAAAAATGGTCTGTAGTTACATAGTTAAATCAGGCTGAAAAAAGACCAAAGTCCATCAGGTTCAACCCCTCCAAATTAAACCCAGCATCCATACACACTCCCCTCCATACATATTAGCTTGTCCAAGAAATCATACAAGCCACTCTTAAAGGCATTAACAGAATCAGCCATCACAACATCACCCAGCAGTGCATTCCACAGCCTCACTGTGAAGAACCACCTACGCTGCTTCAAATGAAAGTCCTTTACTTCTAGTCTGAAGGGGTGGCCTCTGGTGCGGTGATCCTCTTTATAGTTAAAAAAAGGTCCCCTGATATTTGTCTATAATGTCCTCTTATGTACTTGTACAGTGTAATCATGTCCCTTGCAAGCACCTTTTTTCCAGACAAAACAACTGCAACCATGACAGTTTACCCTCTTAATACTCTCATCCCTCTAACCAGTGAAAAAGTGAAAAAAACACTTACCAAAAGCTCTATCCTGTTTTCATATGGGCAATGATATAATCACAAATTATGAAGACTGCTGTATTTTTGATATGTATTGAACATGTATTCACCTTTACATTATCTTATTAGGTTTAGTATTAAAAATGAAGTACAGTTGGTTAGAGGTGATGTTGAGACCACAATGATATTTATTAGAATCCTAAATCTGTTCTGCATAGTACATGTATAAATTTTACTTCAGACTCATTGCAAGAAAGCAGCATGTAGTTAGCTAAATGCTGCAAAGCAGGGCCGGAACTAGGGGTAGGCAGAAGAGGCACCTGCCTAGGGCGAAATGATGTGTGGGTGCTGGACAGGTGCCTGTTTAAAGGGAAACTGTCATGGGAAAACATGTTTTTTTTTTTTTTTAAACGCATCAGTTAATAGTGCTGCTCCAGTAGACTTCAGCACTGAAATCCATTTCTCAAAAGAGCAAACAGATTTTTTTATATTCAGTTTTGAAATCTGACATGGGGCTAGCCATTTTGTCAATTTCCCAGCTGCCCCTGGTCATGTGACTTGTGCCAGCACTTTAGGAGGGAACTGCTTTCTGGCAGGCTGTTGTATTTCCTTCTCAATGTAACTGAATAGTACGCAGTGGGACACGGGTTTTACTATTGAGTGCTGTTCTTAGATCTACCAGGCAGCTGTTATCTTGTGTTAGGGAGCTGTTATCTGGTTACCTTCCCATTGTTCTTTTGTTAGGCTGCTGGGTGGGGGAAAGGGAGGGGGTGATATCACTCCAACTTGCAGTACAGCAGTAAAGAGTGATTGAAGTTTATCAGAGCATAAGTCACATGACTTGGGGCAGCTGGGAAATTGACAAAATGTCTAGCCCCATGTCAGATTTCAAAATGAAATATAAAAATATCTGTTTGCGCTTTTGAGAAATGGATTTCAGTGCAGAATACTTCTGGAACAGCACTATTAACTGATAGATTTTTTTGCCATGACAGGATCCCTTTAAGATTAATCTACCTACCCCTAGTCCGGATTCACTCCCCTCTGCAGCTCTCGCCTACCCCCACTGTCACTTTCTCCTCTATGCCTCCATCAACTCCTCAACGACTCAAACTGCCTAGGGTGTCTGGGTAACTGGGTAAGTACTGTTTTTGCTCATTAAATACAGGCAGTCCCCGGGTTACTTATGAGATTCTGTAGGTTTGTTCTTAAGTAAAATTTGTATGTAAGTTAAAACATACTGTATACATTTACTTATTATGTGCAACAAGACAGATGTCTGTCTTAACATAGTATTTATTTTTACCTTTCTGTGCATATTTAATTTTAACTTTTTGTGTTCCACAATAAACATCACACAGCAGAGGGGATTGGGGCAGGTGGTTAAAACTTAATGCTAATAAAGGCCAAGCAAACCATAGTATATTACTGTAATAGCCCCTGTATGTAAGTATGAGTTGTATGTAAGTCGAGTATATGTGACTCGAGGACTCCCTGTACTAAAATACAGATAGAAACAAGCCTACATTTTGCATAACCAATCACCACTGTATTTTAGAAATTGGATAAGGTTTCCCCTAATCACCTTCATTTATTTTCAAATACCTTGAAGCACTTACACTACTAACATGCCTTTGTTATAGTTACATTAAACTAGTACCTAACATCTGCCAAAAGAAATGCCCTACATTCAGTGTGGAAATTAATATTGGAGCCCAAGTCAGAGATTCTGTGAGTGATAATTGGGGTACTTTACGATGATTCATTAGCAAAAGTATGGGCAAATAAGTTCACAAAATGGCCTGATGAGTCCTGATTATTTTCTAGATCTTAGACAATGATTCTGGCAAACATTTTATATGTGTCCTTACTTGACTCTCTTTCGCTGAAAATACTGTAGACAAACAGCTGTAAATCTATTCTCGTTTTTTTTTTAAGGCAGGAATAAGATTTTAAGTTATTCTAGTTTCTGCTGCTCCTATTCCAAGATTGCATATTTTAAAGAAGGGGTCAGAACCCCTTGGCCACAGTCCACCACTGCATGTTGTTATTGAGTACTAATATTTATGTATGTAATTTAAAGATTTTCTCAGTATGTTAAATGCTTTATTTTAGTATATAATTGCTCTAAATTATTAGTGATGTAGGCATTTGCATTAAAAAAGATTGTATTTTTTCTAAATGTATCTTAAAATGCAATTTTTTTCCTTAAATTAGAATAAGTGAAGTCTTGAAAGGTGTAAAGGTGGACAGGGCCTTTTGCTGGATACTTTGGTAGCTTATTTAATTTTCAAACTATATTTATGTATTATATATTAAATGAGTTTTATATCGAAGAACTGCTATGAGGTTTACAAGTTTACATTTTTATGCACATTCTACAGAAACATACTGTATCATAACGTGTCAAGATCGGGTGAATGTTGTAATCATACAAAGTTAATCTGGTCATACACTAAAACATCCAAAAAAAGCAGATTTTTTTTTAAAAGCCTAAGGTGGCCAATATCGACCTAATCCTGTAAATTGACACTCCAGAAAAATGATCCGATGATAATGTCAGATAAAGCATACTGAGCAACAACTTTTGCTTTCAGCACACCACTTACTTATCACTGCAGGGTGCATTCCTATCCCAAACAGCTTCCAAGCCAATTATGTCATCCAGACTGTGTAGGGAAGAAGCACACCAAATTTTCTGGCAAAGTCTTTATCTGATTTTATTTGCAGAAATTGGAAGCACAAGCTTTCAGGAACCAACTCCCTTCCTCAGGTTGGTCTCCAAAAGCTTGGGCTTCAAATTTCTGCAAATAAAATTAGATAATTCTTATAGATTAAGAATATGTTTGCTAAGGTTGGCTGCTCTATACTCCAGCTATAAAAGCAAGACAAAAGTCAGCTATAAAAGGGCTGGGGGCCCACCGAGTTTTTTTTTTCCCTGTGTCCCGCCGACCTAGTCCAACCCTACACCTCTCACACAGGAGCTAACATCTTAAAATCCAAATCCCACTGAAGAAATTTCCTTATACAGCCTAATTGGGTTGATTTGTTTTGCTTATACAGAAGATATACTGAAGAATGAGAATCTCCAGGCTTTTGTGGCTCCCCACCATTTTTCAGCAGTCACGGAAAACTAGTTAACTCAAACAGACTAGAACAGCTGGGTTTCATTTCAAAGTTATGAGTTCATTTAATATTGTAACTTCCCAAATTACATTTCATTGGGACCTATCTAAAGACGCGTGGCAGGTCCATTGGATTTTTCCAGCAACAATGGTCTTTATACAGAATATATTCCTGATTTAACATAAGCAGAAACATCTGGTTTTTTTTGCAACATTATGATATAATATAAGAATTGTATTTCTAGACTGGGATTTAAAGTAACAAACAGAACTTGTTAATCATGGCCACGGTAATGCCAGTCTTGGACAAGACACTAGTTATCCTTTAAAATAAATATAGCTAAGAGTCTGACTCAGGCAATGTCATCTACTGTACTAAACAATCTGCAGATGTTCTGAATGTGTCAGAATTGCTACTGCCCAAAAATTCTACACATAGCAAAGGAGGACTTGGAACTGTCTACTTGAATTTGTGCGTTTATATTATATTTCATCAGAAAAACAGATATTGAGCCTCATCTACAAACAGACTGCAATGTACAAAGTTCAAACTTTAGATACAAATTACCATTTTGTTTTACTAACACTGCTGCATCCCCCCCTTCCAACATAATTGCAGGCGGATGCTAAGTGGCATCCACCACAAATAGCATCCAGCATACCAATGTGGACATAAAAATTGTCCATTTTGATTAGGGATGCACCAAATCCAGGATTTGGTGCGGGATTCAGGCAGGATTCAGCCTTTTTCAGCAAGATTCGGCAAGATTCGGATTCGGCCGAATCCTTCTGCCTGGCCAAACCAAATACGAATCCTAATTTGCATATGCAAATGAGGGCCAGGGAGGGAAATCACATGACTTTTTGGCACAAAACAAGAAAGTGAAAAATGTTTTCCCCTTCCCACCCATAATTTGCATATGCAAATTAGGGTTCGGATATGGTTCGGTATTCGGCCAAATCTTTCAGGAAGGATTCGGGGGTTCGGCCAAAATAGTGAATTCGGTGCATCCCTAATTTTGATACATTGAACCTAAGTTAGCATCACTGTTAGCTGCTCTAATTTACCACAATGCTTTGCATGTTCTATAATTAACAAACCTAAAAAGAAAGAGAATTACATAAGTATGCATCGTCATTGTGGTTAATTGATTCTTGGTAGTAGGAGAGCAAACTACTGGGAAATATTTCAATAGGGCCTATAGCAATAAGGTGTAATTTAGCACATTTTAAGTTTCAACACAGATTTTGCCCTCAGTTACTAACATACATAAAAAAACTCAAACGGCTTTAATCTGAAAAAAATATCAACAGCAAATTAAAATAATAAAAAAGTCAATAGCAAATGAAAATCACATTATTTTGCTGCAAAATTTCAACTTAAAAAAAAAAAAAAAATCTCACAAAAACCCAGCCATGTTGCTGGCAAAGTCTGCTGTCTCTGGGCCTGCAGGTTTTTCTGTTTAATTATCAAGTTGTGGACTTAGAGGCCTATTTTTTAAAGGTGGGATTTAAGTGGTTCTAGAGGTTTTTCAAACTATGACTAAACTCACAGGGGCAAATTCACTAAAGAGTGCAACTTCGCCAGTGACGGCTTCACAGCCATCCCAACACTTGCCATGTGAAAATTATCTCAGACAATGCTAATTCACTAAAGTGTGAAGTTGCGTCCAGGGCGCCGAACACTGGCGAATTTCCTCTAGCATTACTTTAGCAGAGCGAGCAAATCAAAGTGAAGCTGCGCTAGTGTTCAATTCTGCCTATCGCAACTTGATCTTGCGATCAGGCTAATTTGTATATGCCGGTTAATTTAAAGAGCAATGGAGCTATTTGTGTTACATGGTGCATCTAATACATTTACACTAATAACTAGACATGCCAAGGGAACCTTAATATAGCCAATAGAGTTGTTTTAATGCCCTACACATAAGCCGATATTTAAATAATGTGCCATATGGTAGAAAATTTAGTGGGAAAACCAGGTACCTGAAAAAAATTTTTTATGCCATTTGCAGCCTAACACCCTGAAAAAAAAAGACACCAGTGTTTTTTCTACTTTGAAGATATTACATTCAAAAATTATGATGTAAGTAAGTGAAGATTGAGGATCTTCTATGCACTCCAGTGCACTTTGCCAGGTCTGAGCTGGCAAAGGCAAGTCTGGTGAAAGAGGTAATGTTCAGTAAAATCAGCATCTTAGTGAATTTGCAGAGTTACATCCATTCGCAAGAGAGAAAATTCGCCTGGCGTTAGAGTGCGAAGCAACGCTAGTGTACATCTCCTTTGCACTCGTTAGTCAATTGGCAAAGTAATGAAATTATATCACATTGGTGAATTTCCGCTAGCGTTAGTCACTTTACCCTTTGGTGAATCTGCCCCACAAATTCTAAAACCATGATTGTAATAAATTTATTAAAAGATACGATTATAAAAAAAGTTTGAATAAAAAAAGCGTTGTACAATGTACTAAAAAACATGAAAACTTCTAAAAATTTAAATTTTTCAGACAATTTCTAGCACAGAAAACATCTGAAAACCTGTAAGGGTGGTGGCACACATGCAGATTCTGGGAGATCAATTGCCCAGCGATAAATCTCCTCTTCTGCTGGTGACTAATCCCCCCAAAACAGTGTCGGACTGTCCCCTCTCCCAAGCGGATCCAACAATTGCAGCGCCATCTGTGCATGCGCACGGAACCTATTCACTGAGGACAAGCAGGCATGCCAAGCAGCACCTTCATGCAGGCGTGCTTGTGCGGCATAGTGGGTGAGCACATCACAGTAGGGGGGCAGGGGGGTCAGCAGGGACCCTGGACAGTAGTCCCGGGGGGCCCCAGGCCCCCCAGTCTGACCCTGCCCCGAAATGCCTTCCCACTTGCAAGATTACGAATCACTGGTGGGATGGCATACAGATCGCTTCTGAAGTCACCCAAAGTTTCCTTATGAATGCAAGAATATGAATTGGGTAACTCCAGGTCAAGCTGACCAGGTGCCCTAGATGACCCAGCCGGCCACTGCCCTCCCCCTTGACTGACTACGAGCACATGTGCACAGCTCCAGAGGGGAGAGAGTGTTGGAAGGGAGGGAGCGTCATGGGGAAGGGTAGAGAGCATCGGCAGGGAGGGGGAGAGTGTCCAAAGGGAGGGGAAAGAGCACCAGAGGGGAAGGGAGAGAGTGTCAGAAAGGAGGGGAGACATAGCAGGAGAGAGAGCGCCAGAGGGAAGGGAGGCAGGGGAAAGCAGCAAACATGGACCAGGGGTAGGGTAGGTAGGCAGAAGACAGGTACCTGCCCAGCGCCCCCCTTTCATTGCACCCTAGGCAGGTGCCTCTTCTGCCTACCCCTAGTTTGGGCCCTGCCAGCGAAAAGGAAATTCGGGGAGATTAGTCGCCCGCGATAGAGGAGATTTGTTGCTGGGTGACTAATCTCTACATCTGCCCCCACCCTAAAAGAATGAATTGATTTAAAGTATTCCAATAGGATCAGCTCCCACTGATTTCTATAGCACCCCGATACTTGTATGGTTTTGTACAAGTTTTTTTAACATTTTTCTTGGTTTTTACACTTAGTAAATATCAACATTTTAGAGCTTTTTAGAAATATAGGAAAACCACAAATATTTTCGGATTTGTGGAAAAAAGTCCAGTGTTCTACACAATGCCGGAGATCCCAAAACAAAGACTTACAGTTTGAAGCAATCAGGGGCAGGGCTAAATTATATTTGAAGGGTATTTACATTCCTCATCATTGGCTCCTCATTTCCTCATTCTGTCACCCTAGAAAAATGCATGGCCCTCATGCTACATACACACAACAGACTGGTGTACTAGAAAATCCAGGTCTGAGTACCATTCTATCACAGCTTGTCACAGCCAAGCTAAAGAGAACATTTATTTTATTTTAAGAGAACAGTATAAATTATATCAATTGATAGGGGGTGATATTAGACCCCCTGTCCTGGGCAAACACCCCTTCTAGCAATTTATTAAAATGGCCCTAGTTTGGGAATATATAAAATTGAGTTTCATATAACCACCTTATAGCTATGCACTGAGAGAAGTCCAAGGATATTTTCTGCTATATGCCTGCCACCTATGGAAATGAATGGCTAGTTTATCATCTTATCAAACAAACATAAGCAACACCATGCACAATGCACCACAAGAAAAAATGATACCCTCTGTTTTGTTTTGAGTAATTGGCCTGCCAAGGTTGTGATATAGATGTTTTTCATATGCTTTTCTCCCAGTTGTTTTGCTTTATGTCATTTCCTTTTTCTATTTATAAAAGTACTTTGGAATTATTAGCTTTCTTCACTGGAGTCATCATGTTATTCACTTAGCCTGTAGCTTATTTATCTAGGAATAAACTGCAACAGCTTAGTAACCTTCCTCTTGTAGAGGTACCGTGGCATTCACATAGTAGGTCTCTGTGCTACAGGCCTATTGCACTCAGCAAGCTGTTACTCTGCAAAAGCATTTTCCTTTATTTGCTCTGTAAACTTTCATCCCTTTTCATCTAATTAGAACATTTGTGTTTATCTAAAACTTTCATTTTAGGAATTCTTTTTGAATGTGTTTGATCAAATCAGATTGTGGATCTATTTATCTACTCTGTTGCATCAAGGGGAATGCTAGAAACCCATGCAAGATGTTTATAAAACTTTTGTTTTGCCTATTATCACCCTGCATATATATTACAGAGCTTATTTCCTAAGTAATAACCTATGTAAATACTTCTCTACAGATATCCAGCTGTATTAACCAATGAGTCATCAGACTATCAACCCAAATAATCCCTGTTGCTCTAAAGTCTGCACTTTTAAAACTAACCTTCACAAGCAACATTCTCAGTGTAAGCATAAATTCTGTCTTCCTCTTCATCGTTGTTATTATTGGTGCTGTCTGTAATTTTAATTAGGGGAATTGAGGATGGAGCGGTAGATGGGGTTTTCATATAAGATAGGACATCATAGCAACTTAAAATGTTTACATGATTTTATAATAGATTTAAGGTGTGAAAATTATGGAAAGATGTGTTTTCCAGGATATCAAGAATGCTCGGGATCTGGGGTTAACAGTTGGCCATACTTTTATTGTGACATTTATATTATATATTCAGTATTTTGTACATTGGTCCCTAAGCTCAGTAAGTGACAGCAGCACAGAGCATGTGAATCAGTGAATCAGCAGAAAAGAAGACGGGAGCCACTGGGGCATCTTTGGCAACGGTGGTTGTCTTGGGCTGGTACAGAAGCCCAAAACATAATGTACAACATTTCTAGCTATTTCTTGAGTTAGGCTTTAGTTCTCCTTTAAGATTAATGGCACACATATTCTGTGCCAGCAATTTACCACAGGAAAGACAATTGCATGTTGCTAAGGATTGTGGCTCAAAAATCTGCATGTTTACGTTTTTGGGCTAAAATAATGAGCGGCTTGGTATATTCTCGGGAAAGGCATTTAAAAACTACAAGTCAGAGGACACAGATTCTTCTTCTGGGGCATATAAATAGTGCAAGTAGAAGCATTCAAGAAAGGCAAAAGTTTAAAATGGAAAACTGATGGCTTCACTTGCAAAGATAATTGTTTTTGAATATATAAATAGCAAAAATATATGGGTTGAGAATGTGGCTTCAACAAAAAATTGAGATGGTTTTGTTTCAGGAGTTTCGGAAAAAGCAAATATGCTGAACTACTTTTTCTTGGTGTATACAATAGATTAGTCAGATACAAAGAAACCCCTTTGTAATGGTAAAGATGCCACAGTTCATCAGTGCCTGCCATAGGATATGGTACTTACAGTTGTGTTCAGAATAACAGCAGTGTGTTTCAAAAAGTGAATAAAACTTAAATTCCTTATAATAGCTTTTATTTCCATACACACAAATGCATTGGGAACACTGCACATTTTATTCCAAATCAAAACTAAGAAAATTTGGCCCGATCTCGGAAAGAGAGGAAAAGGGAATATTAGCCGGTTCCACGAAGCACAGTGTCTACATTCTTCTTTACAAACTCATTCACTGTATAAACTGAAAAATGTTTCAGGATTTTGCTTTCCTTTGTATCACTGAACTAATATTTAGTTGTATAAGCAGTGTCAGTGGAAGTGACATCACAGGTGCACTACATGAATTGTCTGTCCCTCTTTCAAGGTATTTTAACATTTTAGCATTATTTCTCAAAATAGAAATTAGTCGAAAAAGGAGTTTATTCTAAACGTTGGGGTTTCTCAATTTTTGCAGATGCG
>CM044436.1:41232674-41245168 GCA_024363595.1 Xenopus borealis
TTTAAAAGGTTTTTATTTTGCTATTTAGAACACAAACCAAAAGACAAAAAAATTAAACAATAATAAGATTACAGCGCTATATTAAAAGACATGATAGTGTTAAGGTTACAGTGGTATCTTGAGCCTACCATTATCAAGGACATTTGCACCTCCTTAATGGCACACAGTTTAATAGGCATATAATAGTACACTTTGCAAGTCCTAGGGAAAGCACAGTTACATTCGGGACTCATATATTGGGATCAGCCGCTGGGTTAATTTCCAGCCATGGGTCCCATACTGCTTCAAATTTTTGAGGGCATTATCTGGCCATATAGGTAAATTTAATCATCGCTAATCTACGATTCACTAATGTGATCCATTCCTTATTGCTATTAATTTTTTCCCGTAGAAAAGCAGGGTTTGCAAAAACATTCTGGTTTTGATATGGGATGCAAGATCGTCTACTATTCCCAGCAAACAACATTCTGGGGTTAGGACACCTGGGAGTAAGACTTGGGTGCTTATGTATGTAGTGATCTGATTCCAGTAATCATATATTGTAGGACATGTCCACAGCATATGGAGGAAGTTAGTTTCTGGAGCTTGGCATTTTGGACACTGTGCCACAGGGCTTTAAGCTGCATAGGTGTGACATATGTCCTGTGAATGATCTGAAATTGCACCATTTTATCTCTGGTGGATATTAACGAGTGATATAATCCTGCTGTGGCCTCCTTCCATGCCCCATCTTCCAATGAGGGTATATCTGTCAACCATTTCGCCTTGGCTATTTTAAAGGGACTACCCAGTGTAGTTACTAAACTTTTATATACATCAGACACAAGTTTTTTTGGGGTAGTAAAGTTGTCTGGATCCTCCCGGTCCCAAATTGTGCAGTGAAGGCATGGTGAAGCTGGAGATAGCAGAATATCTCAATATTTCCCTGGCGTAAGGTGTCCTTAAGCTGGGCCAACGTGGGGAAAGCACCCTCAGCCAGCAAACTCAACATGTCTAACTCCTAATTTTGGCCAGTAGTGAAAGTCTGGTAGGTAGCAAAGGTGGGGTTAATTGGAATTCCTCCATAAAGGAGTAGTATACTGTATTCTGTGCTGGGGAACTCCATGGAGAAAAGAGTAGATTTTTGTTTATTAATTATGAGGCCAATAAATGAGCCAAATCTATCTGCTAGGTCTAAGGCATGGAGAAGGGAGTCATTTGGGTTGTCTAGAAACAGCAATACATCATAGCCGTTGAGCAAATTTTTTTCTTCTAGCCTACCATAGCGAAGGCTGACTATTCTAGGGGACTGGCAGATCATAATTGTGTAGGGTTCTAATGCAAACAGAAGTGGGGAAAGAGGGCACCCTTGCCTAGTACCACGACATAAGGGGAAGGACCTGAAGAGAACATTATTTACTCAGATTCATGCAGTAGGGGCGTGATAAAGGAGTTTGACCCAGTTAATGAATTGTGGTCCTATACCAAAGACTTTCCACAATTAACGCCATTCAACTGAGTCAAACGCCTTGGTGGCGTCTAGGCATGCCAGCGTTCTAGAGCCAGAGTTTGAGTGGGCCATTTGTAAGTGGGAAAATAGTTGCCTAAGATTGATGGTTGTGCTCTTGTTGGGCATGAACCCCGTCTGATTAGGGTGGACAATGGTGGATATCACCTTGTTCAGGTGAAGGGACAGTATTTTTGCCAGAACTTTAAACGTCTGAATTTATAATGGAGATGGGACGGTATGAGTCACACGACTCTGGGGTTTTTCCCTCTTTGTGTATCAGGACAATGGTCGCAGAGTAAATTTGGGGAGGGATCCAGATTCACCTGCTGCTGTAATGGTTTCATGAAGTCTGGGAGTTAGGTCCTCGCTAAGCATTTGGTACCATGCTGCGAGTAATCCATCTGGGCCTGGGGTTTTGCCAGGGGCCAGACTGCCTATTGCCTCCGCCACCTCACTCATTGCTTTAGGATGGTCAAGGAACTCACCATCAGCCTGTTCTAAGTGAGGGGGATTGGCTCCTGTGAGAAATTCCTCCAGTTCAGTGTCTGTGTATGCGGCTCTGGAGGAGTACAGATCTTCATAGAAGTTTGGAAACTCCTGATTTCCTCAGGCTCCGTTACATAAACACCTGGGGCTGAATTTATACGTGAGATAATCTTGGAGGGGTGGGCTGACTTGGCTAAGTGTGCTAGCATTTTACCATTTTTGTCCCCTTGTTCGAATGACCTTTGACTTGCATAAAATAGTTTTTTCCAGGTAGAAGTAGCCTGGGCAAGTTCAAGGTTCCTCTGGGCCCCCTCCAGAGCTTGGTGGTTATTGACACTGTTATTTGCACCTATTGCCTGTCCAGCATCTTGTAGTTCCCCCTCTGCTGCATCAATGGCCTGCCTAGCATGTTTCCAGGCTTTAAATATTTCTGCTATAAGGGACCCACAGGATACCACCATTGACGCCTCCCATGTCATGTCTGATGTACTACTATGGCTAAGTCAAATGGGAGAGAGTTTCCACATATGATTCAGCAGGTATTCTGGTACAGCTGTTGCCCTTGATTACTTCCTTGGTATCCTGACACCTTGCTTCCATCCAAAAGCCAGTAATATAAAATTCAAAAGTAGGTGTGGATACAACTTTGCTCAGGCAAATCTGCTGCAAAAGGTGCCTTTTTATTCATAAACATGACATGTTTAGAGCTTACGCTCTTTATCAAGTTTATGAATAAAAAGGCAACTTTTGCAGCAGATTTGTCTGAGCAAAGTTGTATACACACCTACTTTTGAATTTTATATTTCCACATATGATGTTGTGGTTGTGGCTTAGTGCAGATGGAGAGATATATTGGTGTGTGGTCGGAGAGGGGACAGCAGCTCTTTTACAGAAGCTCAGAGGTTTGTTTGTGAATTTGCACTCTTGTTGCTACTACACCATCAAAGCCATATTTACTCTGCTTCCATAAAAACTATTGCCCCACATCCAGAATTTGTGGCAAAAATACTTTTTTTGAGCAGCACCAATCTTTGGTCTTCCAGTTTATAATAGAAAGTATCTTGCACCTTAAAAGGAAGTCACTCTCAGTTTGTCCACTGGAACCATGGACACTGTGCAGCCATCCCATTCAGCCCCTGTCAGTTGGGAACCAACCCCTCCTGATTTCCTATAAAGCAAACTGGATTTATTAGCAATTCTACCTTGAGGGGATACTGTCACGGGAAAACGTGTTTTTTTTCATAACGCATCAGTTAATTCTGTAGCTCCAGTAGACTTCTGCACTGAAATCCATTTCTCAAAAGAGCAAACCTATTTTTTTTATATTCAGTTTTGAAATATTACATCTGTCAATTTCCCAGCTGCCACTGGTCATGTGACTTGTGCCAGCACTTTAGGAGGGAACAGCTTTCTGGCAGGCTGTTGTTTTTCCTTCTCAATGTAACTGAATAGAACACAGTGGGACATAGGTTTTTACTATTGAGTGATGTTCTTAGATCTACTGGGCAGCTGTTATCTTGTATTAGGGAGCTGTTATCTGGTTACCTTTCCATTGTTCTGTTGTTAGGCTGATTGGGGGGAAAAAGGGAGGGGGTGATATCACTCCAACTTGCAGTACAGCATTAAAGAGTGATTGAAATTTATCAGAGCACAAGTCACATGACTTGGGGCAGGTGGGAAATTGAGAAAATGTCTAGCCCGATGTCAGATTTAAAAATTAAATATTAAAAAATCTGTTTGCTCTTTTGAGATATGAATTTCAATGCAGTATTCTGCTGGAGCAGCACTATTAATTGATGCATTTTGAAAAAACTTTTTTCCCATGACAGTATCCCTTTAAAGAACTTTGATCATGGTTATCTTTTATACAGTGATAAGGACATGATGACTATAACTCTGTCAAGGCAGGGATAGAAAGAGCGACACTGTCCTTAATGTTCGGCCCAGGATTCTTCCAGCGGACACCACGGAGCGTTCCGGCTTCTTCTTTATTCTTATTGGTGCAGTAGAGCAAAAAGACAAACTTTACTGAATAAGCTGGCTATTTCATTCTACAGTGCATATGTCTGCCATGGAAAATTTGAAGAAAGACGAAGCAGGAAAAGGAACACTCCATGGTGTTCACTGGAAGAATCCTGGGCTAGTGCCCTGGGTTTCAGGCAAGTGAGATCAATCAGATGAGTCAGATCACCTTCGCCTATAAAGCAGAAAATGGAAATCATCACCAATGTAAAGAATGTGTAGTCATTTCTTATGTTTTTCTATAGAAACCTAGTGTTTTATATTGAGTAAGAATGAAATAAAGGCTAGTGTATTCTTATAGTCTCCCCTTTGGCTACACTAAAAGTTGAGGGCAGAGGGTGCACTATGAAAATACAGGCTCTCCAGCTGTTACTCAAATGCAATTTCTAGGATTCCCCACAAGCTGAACAATCTGGATGGAGATGCTGGGGATTCTCACTGTGTTTCTACTGCAGTGATGAAGCTTGCCTGCCCCTATACTCTGTGCCTCCTGGTGGTTATTATAGAGAAATTATCAGCCTGGTATGGACAATAAGGAGGATTAGAACAGAAGAAGCCTATGAAGAAGAAGAAGACTGAGGCAAGTAACACCATAGAAGGCCCTCCTATATTTCTTAAAAGCTAACACAAAACACAATTCTAAGCAACTTTCCAATACACATTTATTACAAATGTCCAGTGCTAGTTATTTGTAAAAAATAATTGGTATTGAAAGGATCATTTGCTTAATGCCTGGTTGTACTTTTTAAATAAAGTATTAGTTCCCCAGTAACAGCAAGTTTGTTAATCAGCTGCCTTGTCTCAACAGTCTCAGCCATTTGGGAAAAGAACAGAAAGGGACAGACTAACACTGCTGTCAATACCAGTATATATACATATAACAAATAACAAAGCCATACAAAACATTGCTGAGAATTATGTTTTCTTTTATTAGGTAAAAAAAAATGTTTTGGGGGTTGGCATACAAAGCAAAATGATAAAATATTATTTCTTTGCTGTTTATCATTAAGATTGCTGCCATCATTAAACTTCTTGTGCCAGACTGTATAATAGGGGTGTATAATATCATTATTACTAAATACAAACTGCTAAACACAAATTGGGAAACATCAGGCACATGAGTACATTGTGATTAACATAATTGTTTATGGGATAATATGTATTGCTCACTGTAGTAAGAATTACTCTGACAATGCAGTCCATCAGCTAATGAGCATGCATACATTACATTATTAATATATATATTTTTTAATGATTTCCATTTTCTCTGTAAAAATAAATCAGAAGCTTGTACTTGATCCCAAGTAAGAAATAATTAATATCGGAGGCAAAAAAATCTTACTGAGTTGATTTAATGTTTATAGGTTTTTATTTGCAGACAAAGTATGGGGAAACCCCAATGTCCAGTGCATTCTGGATAACAGGTCTCATACCTGTACCGTATACTAGTGAAACAATAGCATGAATTAAATTATTCATTTTTATATGCTGAAGCGGTAGTGAAAGCAATGCTTTTTTGTTTATTTGAAGACACAAAACTGTAAGAATAATTGAGTTCATACACAATGTTCTACCTTTAATGGCACCCTTGAGAGATTGCTGGGTTTAGCATTAAGCTTTGTTGCAGATGATATTCAGTGTAGAGTTCAGTGCAAAGTTATATATGCAAAGCTGCACACAATTTATACAGATTATAGATTAGAGGTTGAATTCATGTCTGGTGTCTGTAAATCATGCAGGCTGCCAGAGATCATGAACTCCATTAAATTGCTGGTTGTACACAGTGAATGCATTTATACGCATTGATCAATCTCCCTTCATTGGGGTGTCTGTCAGTAAGCTCTTCTGTCTGTTTAGATTACAGCAGTGCACACATCCCAATGAATTCACATGAATGCACGCTGCTTCTAGGAATGGAGTGGTTGAGCCATGATCTGGCCACACAATGACTTTGAATGCCATACTTTCCACTACTTGGATGTCACCAGGTCTAACTTTGACAAAACCAAGATGAGAGCTCTGGGCAGACAGGGGAACTGTAAGGTGTGACAGAAGGACAGGGAACAGGACTGTAGTCAAGGTCAACACTGATACATCAGTGCCAGGCCCGCCATCAGGGGGGACCGGGGGGACAAGTGTCCTGGGCCTGAAGGGACTGGGCCCCCCTTACGAGTGCTGAAGGAGTGCTGCCTTTTGTCCCAGCAGAATGCGGAAGTGCCGAACAGTTGAAATCCTGGAGCAGTGGAAAGAGCCAAAGTCACGGAGGAGCAGACACTGAAGTCCTGAAGCGGCAAAAATACCAAAAGTCACAAAAGGAGCTGACACTGAATTCCTGATGCCACAAGTTCAATTCTACTTACACCAATGTGGGGTTTTTTTTTTTTGTTTTTTTTTAAATCCCCTGGCCACCAATGTTTTATTTTAATACTCTATAGGCCCCTGCCACCATTTAAAAAAAAAATTTTATAATTTTGGGGCCAATGTTTTTTTTTTTTTATATTTTGCAATCTATTTAAGCTAGCCAACTACATCAAAGTCATCTCATATCTGGCCAGCACTACAGTCCACAATACGCCTACAATATAGATATGGTCATCTTTGAGTCTTCTATTTTTATAATGATTCAGTTAATCCTAATCCTAACCCTGCACTCCACATTGAAATGGCACTATTTATTTAATAAATGTGGAAGGTGCATAATGCATACAGTACCTCTTAATCAGTGACCTAGTATCTTAAAGGAGAACCAAACCCTTGTTTTTAAAAAAAAAACCTTTCCCTCCTATTCCCATACAATACATAGAACCCCCTCTTTGCTCCTTCCAGCCTTAGTGGTACCCTGGGTAAATGCCCATAACTCTTTCAGGGCATTGGAGTTCACAGGCACCATCATCTTCTCTTCAGAAATCTTCAGAATGAGAGTGGCGTATCGGTTCATGTGCATTTGGAGCAATCTTCCGAATTGCGACAGCTGCGCATGTGCCCAAAGTGATGAAAATTTCTGAAGCGCCAGACGAAGACTTGAAGATTTCCGAAGAGAAGGGGTAAGTAAAGAGTTAGGGGCATTTACCAAGAGTAACAGCAAGGCTGAGAGGGAGCAGGGACTATTTAGGGTAGGGGGTTAGAGTTTTTTTTTTTTTTTTTAAAGGACCAGTAACATCAAAAAATTAAATTGCTTTAAAGTAATAAAAATATAATGCAGTGTTGCCCTGCACTGTTAAAACTGCAGTGTTTGCTTCAGAAACACTACTATTGTTTATATAAATAAGCTGTAGTGTAGCCATGGGGGCAGCTAGTAAAAGGAGAAAAGGCTCAAGTTACACAGCAGATATCAGATAAGCTCTGTAGAACATAATGTTATATGTTATCCATTATTTATCCTGTGCCATGTAGCCATTTTTCAATTTCCGCCATTGCTACTCAGCAGCTTGTTTATATGTACTATAGTAGTGTTTCTGAAGCAAACAGATCAGTTTTACTAGCGCAGGGCAACACTACATGACATATTCTTTACTTTAAAACACTTTCATTTTTTGGTGTTACTGTCCCTTTAATTATGAATGACACTACAATGTATTGTTGCACTGTTTGCTTCAGAAACACAGCTATATTTTACATAAACAAGCTGCTGTGTAGCCATGGGGGCAGTCATCTGAGCACAGGATACACAGTAGATAACAGATAAGTTCTGAAGAATCCCATTCTATACTGCAGAGCTTATCTGTTATTGACTGTGTATCCTGTGCCTTTTTTCCAGCTTTGAATGGCTGCCCCTATGACTACACAGAAACTTGTTTATATAAACTATTGTAGAGTTTCTGAAGCTAACACACTGGTTGTAAAGGTGCGGGGCAACACTATATTATATTGTCATTCCTTTAAAATACACTTGTATGGAAATCCTAATCTTTACGCCTGTACTTGTTGAGACAGCGTGCCCTATTTCCTAAACAATTCAGCATAAACTGTATTCTGAGTAAACACAAATTATATAAATAATCATACAGTATATCCTAAATGAGTGTATGTTAATAGTTTGTTACTGAGAATAATATACTTGAATGGGTATTTTTGTAGCTACAGTAGGTCACAGATGGATAAAAAAAGATGATATCTAACATTCATGCTTTATTACTTAATGTATGGTGTTCTAAAATATATAAATAAATGTAACAAACAAGGAAAAGTTGTGCTCACCACTAATTTTTTAAAACCATTAGGCAGGGGGTGCAATGAGGCTGTGACCACAAAATACATATAGACAAATACAAGAGGTCCTCTGCACTCAACCCATTATCAATATATTTAAGACATTGAGACATTCTGTGCATACAGCTACTAAAAATGCCTTACCCTTTAAACAACAGGGATTGTTTGTCCATATATTGCAATATATTTAAGCTGGCCAACTACGTCAAAGTCATCCCATATCTGGCCAGTTTTCATCTGATTCATTAAGAATTCTTTTGCTTAATTATACATTTTACAAAGGGACTAAGTTTTACCTGCAACTTACTTGCTGCTTTCAAAGTAAAACTCCCAAACTTGGTTGCCCTTTTATTAGACACCAGTGGGATCACCTGACTAAGGGTGGGGGCTACAACAAGGAGCTGGTCACTGTTCCAGTATAACTACAACAAACAAGGAAAAGTTGTGCTCACCACTAATTTTTTAAAGAAAATAATGTATATGTTGTATATGCTCATTTGTCTAAGACAATAGTTTTGGGGAAAGGGGGTGGAATTTCAGAAAACAGTTCAGTAAAGGGTATACATTGTAATTAATTCATTCTGCCATTTAGATATTGTGAAAGCTAGTCAGCTGACTAGGGCAACATCTTCAAAAAAAAGTCTACAGTAAGTGCAGTTGATTTATACCATCATCTGAATAAATGTGAACCGTCACAAACAAAAAAAAGAGCCAGCACTTCACAATGGAACTGCTCTCAGATAAGCTGTTGTTTCTCCTACTCAGTGTAATCGGAGGAGTCACAGTCAGACTTGAAGTTTTACTATTGAGTGCTGTTTTCTTACCTACCACTAGAAGCACTGGAAAATGTATCACAATGAAGGTGTCAGTTCCCACTGTTCTGTTGAAAGGCTATTGGAAGGAAGGAATGGGTTAATATCAGTGCAGAGCAATAGTAAAAAAAGTACTTTTAAAAGTAAAAATACTGAGGGCTCATGGGAAACTAAGAACACGTCAATTCTATGACAGATTTCAAAATAAAAAAACTCTGCTGAAAAATGAATTTCAGTGCAGGATTCTGATGGAGGAGTGCATACATCAACTGATGCATTTTGTAAAAACACATTTTCCTGTGACAGAATCCCTTTAAGGTAGGCACAACTTAACACGATTTGAGGGGCTGAGCATTGGTCTGAATTCACCACTAACCCTAACGTGGGACCTTGTTGGGGGTAAGCAAGCAAATGATCAGCAAGTTCTTATCTCTGCCACATATTTGTCCATAAACAAAAAGGTGGTTTCATTGCAAACTATGTTGATTTTGATAGAAAGCAAATGTTTAAGACAATGTGTTTTTTATTGGAAAACCACTGTGAACTGTATTTGACACTGGCCATAGTGACGGCAGCCTTTCATTACATCGAACCACCATTCTGATTCCATTTAAAGTTAATTAATTTCAATTTATTCTGACTGATTGTACCCATGAGCATTCAAATCTGAATTTTTAGCAGTTACATTTTATTTTTAAATGCTACACACTGCAGTATTATTACATAATCTTTTAAAATACAGAAATTTCTGTTGAATTCACAAAAGGTCAAATGTGCATTTTGATGTGTTCGGCATGATAATCCTAATAACCGTTGATTTTCTTACCTGCACTAATCCTATTCCTTTATGTTGATACATTCCAAACCCAATAAATGTATATTTGAGTGCTACAATAAGTGCATGGGACCCCTGCAAGTTGAGAGATGAGAGAAAGTGCTATATTAACAAGAAGAAAATAAAATGATCATTTGGAAAAAAAGCTGCTATTTGATATGGCTTTCCACTAAAAACTTGCACTTACTCAAGAAGTCCCAGGGAATTTGTATTTAGATGGATGGCAAATGAATGCTGTCGTGTAATAAACAGCTAAATCCAAGAATCTACTTTGTGTTTCTAAATTAAATATTAACATTTCTAATAAATCCTGTGCAGCATGTCATTCCTCATTTGTTGACTTTATCCTTTTCCAAAAACAGTTTTACTGTTTAGAAAAAAATATTTACATTATACTACTTCTGAAAACTTCCAGGTCAATCATGCTGAACCTAACAAATAATACCTGCTGTCATCTGTGCCTTCATACATTGCTGGGTCTATTTTGACCCTCTTGAAAGGCAACTAAAGTCTAAAATAGAATAATGTTAGAAATGCTGTATTTTGTATACTAAATATAAACATGAACTTACTGCACCACAAGCCTAATCAAACAAATGATTTATGCCTTCAAAGTTGGCACAGGGGGCTGTCATCTTGTAACTATGTGAAACATCTTTGCAAGACCAAGACTGTGCACATGCTCAGTGTGATCTGGGCTCTGGTTGGGTGGTTAAGCTTTGGGATCATCATAAATGATCAAAACAACACAATTCAAATACAGTATCTGCCATAGAAGCCAATACAGCAAGATAGATTAATAATCAGAATATGCAGACTGAACTGAGTCTGTGGATACAAATTTACACAGTCTAACAGGGAAACAAAGAAAGCTGCTCGAGTTCTGGGAATTAAGGTGCGGGGCTCCCACCTGCCATATGAAGGTATGATTGTTTCCCTGCAGAGCAGTTAGGGACCATTTGAAATTTCCTATCTGCAGCTTTCAGAGCAAATAAAATGAAGGGGGAATTTCCCTGCATACAGTCAGACTTATTATAAAAAAATAAATAAATAAAGTATATTGGAGATTGATTTCTTTTTCAAAAAAAAAAATGGGATTTTATTTTTTTGCCTTTACAACCCCTTGCAAGCCACTGTATGTTGCTGCTAATACTAATAGCAAAAGCATCCCTGTAAATGCTTCCAGCAATTGAATGTTTCATCTAAATTGTATCTAACAGTGTAGCATTAATATATAAAAATGCCATCTTTTGTGGTTATTCTATGATGCTGCAAAAGATCAGTGATCAGGAAGAGCTGCAGAAACAAAGTAAGAGGCATATTATTTTTACCTTGATTTTTATCACAAGATTGTCTTTACATGTAACATCTGCCCTGTTTGCACCCCTTGCCAAACACCCAGGAATGAGTGGGTCCACTTGTTTAATCCCAGTTCTAGCCTCTGTTTTTCTCGAAATATAATCTGTTTGGTCATGAGCCTTGTTTATTTCTCATTATTGTGTATTATTAAAAGGTATGTGTGTGGTTATTCTGTTGTAACAAAAGGAACAGTGAGTTTGTGGAACACAATAAAAATAGACATGTTTTATCTGAAACAGGCTGAATCAGGTACCATATTCTGAGCATATTGTTTTAACTGCAAAGATTCTAATTGAATACTTTGGCAAATCTCTCCTACAAATGCCTTAATGTCATATGTGAAATATTACTTTCTGGTTAGGTAGAAAGTCGTACCCATTTTGAATTTTGTTTTGACTCCTTGACCCCAGTTCTATTTCAATAAAGATCTGCACCCAAACCATGTTATTTAGTGCACCCACGTGTATTATATAATTAATTGCTAGTGACAAATCCTAAATACTGGACAGCTAAATGCATATGCCATTTTGTTGCATGTTAAATTAATTTGGATTTGAGGTGGGAAAAATGTATACACTTGTTCTAGTCTGCTTTAATATTATTTTTAATGTCTTCACTATGTAAATGAGTGGGTATTGGGACAGTTCGGGAATGGTACACGTTAAGATTTATCACCGGCAGTTAAATCTGCCCTACCACAGGTGAAAATCTCCTGATGATGATTTGCTATGCTGTAAGTAAAACCTATTATTCGCAATCAGGTTTAATTGAGGGAAAATGTGACAGGAGGCACTTTCTCCTAATTAAGCTGAATCGCCGGAAATATGTTTTACTTTTGGTGATCTTGATGTTATATATACTGTGGCAAGACATTTTTTTGGAGGTTTGTATCCTGCCCCCACAGTAGCACAGATTTAACTGTGGGCAACAGATCTTACAATCACCCTTACTGTTTAACGTTGGATGGTTCAGGTTCTGCTGTTCTCTAAAACATTTCCCTTGTTTAGTAATTAAAACATGCACATTGCAAAAAAAATCTGAAATTAAAACCAGCACTTTAGACGCTTAAATGCAATTTAAAGATCGAGCCATGACAAAATAAACATAGCACGGCAAAATCAACAATGTGGAATATTTTCTAAAAAAGAACAGACCGGTGATTTACTTAACAATCAGCATTGGCCAAGTCAGTTCAAAACAACTGCAGCTTAAAGTAGCAGAGCTGTGAAGAACAACTCCATCTCCAGCATATTCATTTGGTACCACGCTCTGCTGCTTACTA
>CM044436.1:41259348-41271054 GCA_024363595.1 Xenopus borealis
CTGTACATAAATTTGCAGCCCCAATAGTACGCATTGTGCCCGTTTTGGGGTGTTTGGTGGCTGTGTCTCTATGTGTATTTATAAAATAGGGTATCATTTTATTCAGGGGAATGTGCAGATTGCTACTGAGCAGGTTTTTGATAGTTGCCATGGAAACTTAAGGAGAAATCAAACTTTGCAACTCTTTTTTCCTTTATTTCAGACCAAATCACTAATTCTATGAATGACTGTGCCCACAATTCTCCGTGTATAAAAATTAGAATTGCATCTTTGAATAGCTGAAGAAGTGTACTTTTCAGACATATAGGGTTTGTGGGGGTTATTTCACAGTTTGAGGGGTGTTTTGACTGTAAAACTGCAAGTAGTACACATATAGCACAGCCCCCAGATTTTTCTCCTGAATAGAACGATACCCCATATGTATAGATACACATAGAGACGCGGCCACCAAACACCCCAAAACAGGAGCAATGCATAAGGGCAATTGCAGTCGAAAATCTGGGGGCTGCGCTCTATGTGTACTACTTGCAGTTTTACAATCAAAACACCCCTCAAACTGTGAAATAACCCCCACAAACCACATGTTTGAAAAGTACAAATCACTGAAAACTGAGTCTATGAGATATTGCCTTTCCGAATAACAGGTTTCCAGATAATGGATCCTATACCTGTAATTATTGTAGAGTTTAGTATCACAATAGCCTTTTATATTATGCTTGTTCAAGAAATCATCCAAACTACTATTAAAGGGGAAGGAAATCCCCAGGCTCTAAGTCAAACCCCCAAACCCCCCAGTAGGCCCTAATTTTCTAATGTTGATAACTTTACTGTTAAAGGTAAAGTAAACTACCCTTTTAAACATGAGCTCATTCAGCTGGGCTTCAGTAATGTCACAAAACAAATATGAATTAATTTGTTTCCTTGTACCTTAGATTGAAAGGAAACATGATACAATGAATAATTTGTCCTAATAATTCCCGATACCTAATGTAGATGAGGGTTATACTTAAGTACCTGAGGTTCAAAACGTGGGTATCCATTGTGAAAACCAATAAGGCTTCTCTACCAAGTAAGCCACAAAACAGACATACAGTAGAACCCCCATTTTCCGTTTTTTTATTCCAGGGGACTAGGAATAAATGATGTAAAATTCTGTAAAATGTAAAATTGTCATGAACCCCGCCCGGAGCCGTGTCAGGCGATATGTTCACCATCCGGCGTCGTTCCCACAATGGCGGCGCCCAGGGCCACCACGTGGGTAGCGGCGCAGAGTAGTGACTTCATTGCGTCGCGACGGATGCGGTGATGTCACAAAGCCTGCACCTGCGTCCAGGACGCCAGAAGGGCGCCCAAGCATAGGGTTTCCTTGCTGTGTTTCTAGTGTGCTTAAATTCAATTTCCTGAACCCTGTCTTTGACTTTTGCCTGGTTTTTGACATTGATCCTGTGCTGCATTCCTTTTAAGTACTGCCTGGACTTTGACCTCTCTTTTGAATTATTCCTGAACTATACCTAACCTTGGACTCTCTGGAAGGCTTCCTCCTTAGATCCTGACTACCTCCCTGTGGGAGCCGCAGGCCTCCTGACATTATACTTTGGCCATGGATCCCAAGGAAGCCACGCCGGATGCCGGAAGAGCCCTCCGTGGGCTGGCGTCCCGTATGGAGGCGTATGAAACTCAGCAAGTCAGAATTGGTACTCGATTTAATTGTATCCTCCTCCTCGCTACAGTGGTGACCCTCAAGCCTGCAGGAGTTTCGTGACTGATTCAATTTTTAATTTACATCCTTCACAATTCTCATCCGAGTGGGCGAAAGTGGGTTATGTTATGTCTTGTTTGGAGGGCAAGCCACCTGAATGGGCAACACCTCTCTGGGAGATGCAATCACCATTGACTTTTGATGTTAATGAATTTCTGCGGATGTTCAGAACCATCTTTGATGCCCCTGTCGGGTCGCTACTGCTTCATCACGTCTGCTGCATCACGTCTGCCGCAATCTCTGTGCCATAGACTTTAGAATCCTCATGGCTGACACGTCCTGGAATGATGAGGCATACAAGGCACTTTTTTGTCAAGGTCTGTCGTCTCGCCTGAAAGATGACCTAGTCTCCAGGGGGGAAATTCAATAAAGCGCGAAGCGTCTAACGGTAGCACTAGTTCGCCAGCATGACGTCAATTCGTAACTTCGCAAATTTACTAAAACCAACTCTGGCAAATTTTCGCTAGCGAAGTAGATAGACTAGCGCAACTTCGCACCCTTACGCCAGGCGAAGTTGCGCACTAATGAAGGACCGTAATTACGCAAATCAGATCAACATTTTCTTGAATGTTACCACTTACGCTAGACTTTACTTCGCCAGGTCAGACCTGGCGAAGTTCAATACAATAAACAGGAGTTTGAAAAAAAAATTGCAAATGTCCCAAAAAAACGCTGGCGTGTTTTACCATTCTAGGGTGATAGTCTGAAAAAGATCGATTTTTTTGGGGGGTTCCCCTCCTTCCCCCCTACATTTCCTAACATATGGCAACTCAACTATACAGGGGGCACATGTAGGGCAATAGGACTTTTTTTTTTATTTATTAAAGGTTTCCTGGGCTTATGTAGTGTAATGTAGTGGCTGTAACATATATTTGCCTGGCAACCTAACGGGATCGCTACTTCGCTTACGTTTGCCTACCTTAGCGAAACTTCGCACTTTAGTGAATTTGCGTAGTGCTGGCGAAAATTCACCTGGCGAAGTGCAGGGAACGTAGTGAATTTCCCCCCTGGGATTTTCCTGAATGATTTGATTGCTCTCGCTATCAAGGTGGACACCCGACACAGAGAACATCAGGCTGATAAAGAGTGAGGCAAGAAATCCTATCCAGTGCTGGCACCGCGTTTTCAAAGCCCTGTTGTACCTCCCTCCTCCTTGCAGCTATCCAGCATCCCTTTGGAGGAGCCCATGCAACTCGGGAAGGCTCGACTCACTGAGCAAGAAAAACTCTGGAGGCCTCTATCTGTACTGTGGTGTGCAATCCCATCTAGCTGTCTCCTGTCCTGTAAAGCTGAGAAATATTACTGCTCCAAGTAAGGCTGGTGTTTCCTTTGTTGGTGGCATTTCTTCTAAGTCTTAAGAAAGTTCTCATCAGTTTCGTATCCCTTTGCAGATCTGGCTGTTCTCCAAGTCAATTCCTTGATTCGGCCTTCCTTGACTCAGGAGCTGCAGGGAATTTCATTGACTTGACAATCACTAAAAAGATTGGAATTCCCCTGTTTCCAGTGTCACCTCCCATACGGGACTTCTCCATCGATGATAGCCCCCTCTCCAGTGACATTATCTCCCTGTCTACTGCAGAATTATCCATCCAGATTGGGACTTTGCATCTGGAAAGACTTTCATTCTTGATCATTCCTTGTCCCTCCACTCCTGTCGTGTTGGGGCTACCTGGGTTAAGGCTTCACAACCCCTCTATCAACTGGTCTTTTGGCCAAAATCATCCGTTGGGAGTCACTACTGCCAAGGCCATTGTCTGACTTTTTCCCCTCTCCAGCGGGTTGCAATCTCCACAACGGATTTCCAGTCCTTGCCTCCTGTCTACAGGGACTACTCGAATGTTTTCTGCAAAAAGTCAGCAGAATTCCTTCCCCCGCATCGGCGATATGACTGCCCTATAGATCTCCTTCCTGGAACCATGCCACCCGGTGGGCAGACTTACCCTTTATCTCCCGTTGAGACTGCTGCCATGAGGGAGTATATCTCCGAGAACCTCCAGCGAGGCTTTATCCGTCCTTCCACCTTTCCAGCTAGGGCAGGTTTCCTTCTATTGACTTTCAGGGTCTTAACAAAATTATGGTCAAGAACAGGTACCCCATGCCCCTTATTTCGGAACTCATTGACCAGCTTAAAGGGGCCAAGATTTTCTCCAAGTTGGATCTCCACGGTGCTTAACACCTCATCAGGATCCGAGAGGGTGATGAGTGGAAGACGGCTTTCGATACTCGTGACGGGCATTACGAGTACCTTGTGATGACCTTCGGCCTCTGCAATGCCCTGCCGTCTTTCAGGAGTTTGTTAATGATGTATTTCGGGACCTCCTGGGGAAGTCTGTTGTCGTGTATCTGGATGACATCCTCATTTTCTCCCAAGATTTGGAAAGTCATCGCTCCCAAGTAAAGGAGGTCCTCTCTCGCCTTAGGGAAAATTCCCTTTTTTGCCAAATGAGAGAACTGTGTCTTCAAAGTTCCCAAGATCCCCTTCCTTGGCTACATTATCTCTCCTGAGGGGTTTTGAGATGGATCCTGCCAAGGTTTCAGCTATCAAGAAATGGCCGCTTCCCCTGAGTACCAAGGTGATCCAAAGATTTATTGGCTTTGCAAATTATTATCGCCAGTTCATTAAAGGCTTCGCCTCCCATATTGCCCCCTATACTCTCCCTCATCCGCAAGGGAGGGAAACCTAACTGTTGGTCTCTTGCGGCCCTTGAGGCCTTCCAGTTCCTGAAAGATGCTTTCATCTCCGCCTCTGTCCTTCGTCACTCTAAGCTGCACCAACACTTCTTCATTGAAGTTAATGCCTCTGATGTCGGAGCAGGGGCTGTCCTTTCCCAGAGACATTCTACAGATGGTAAGCTCCACCCTTGTGCATACTTCTCCAAGACGTTTTCCTCCGCTGAGCAGAATTACAATATTGGGAATCGTGAGCTCCTGGCCATTAAACCTTGAGTAATGATGTCACCTCTTGGAGGGTGCTCCTCACCCGGTCACTGTTTACACTGGCGGTAAGAATTTGGAGTTCATTCAGTCCCTCAAGAGGCTAAATTCGCATCAGGCAAGGTGGGCTCTGTTCTTCTCCTGTTTTAATTTTGTCCTGACATATCGTCCTGGGACCAAAAACCAGAAGGCTGACGCCTTGTCTCGCAGTTTCTCCCAGGAGGATCGTCTTCCTGTGGAACAAGATCCTATCATTTCTCCGTCCAGGATCATCGCTGCAGTGTTACCCCAATTTGCCAAGCAAATTTTGTCTTGCCAGTCTGCCGCTCCTCCTGATACCCCTATTGGGATGGCATGTGTAACCCCTGAGCTACGCCTTCCCATCCTACAGCAGACTCATAGCTCCAAACAAGCTAGCCACTCTGGTCCAGAAAAGACACTCAAGCTCCTTTGTCGCCCTGTCTGGAGGCCGACCATCGGCAAGGATGTCAAAGACTTTATTTCAGCCTGTACTGTGTGCTACCTCTAAGTCCAGTCACTCTCAACCCTGCAGTCTTCTGCAACCTCTACCAGTACCTTCTTGTCTATGAACTCATTTAGGTATGGACTTCATTGTTGAGCTACCACCCTCTAGTGGGAACACCGTCATCTGGGTAGTGATTGACCGATTCAGTAAGATGGCACATCTCATTCCCTTGAGGAAACTCCCCTCTGCTGTAGAACTTTCTCACCTCTTCAAACAGTATATCTTTCATCTGCATGGCTTCCCTGTAGAAATTGTCTCCGACAGAGGTTCCTAGTTTGTCTCCAGGTCTGGCGCTCCTTTTGCAAGTCTCTGGGAGTATCTCTCCACTTCTCCTCTGCCTATTACCCTCAAACGAATGGGGCAGTGGAGCATGTGAACCAAGCTCTTGAACAGTTTCTTAGAAACCATGTTTTGCTCTGTCAAGATGGATCTCCCCCCGTGGGCAGAATTCGCTCACAACAATGCCAGTCACACTTTCTGTCCATATACGGTCAGCATCCTCTAGCCTTTCCTTAAGACTTCTTTCTCTCTGACGTTCCGGCTGCTGATGATCACTTAGCTCATATGTCTGCTATCTGGGCTGCACCCATGTCCAATTTGGAAAAGAGCTCCTTGGTGCACAAGACCTTCGCTGACCGTAGAAGGAAGCCTTCCCCTCCATATAAGGTTGGTGATAAAGTCTGGCTTTCTTCTAGGAATATCCGCTTGAAGATTCCT
This sequence comes from Xenopus borealis, assembly GCA_024363595.1. NCBI lineage: Eukaryota > Metazoa > Chordata > Amphibia > Anura > Pipidae > Xenopus > Xenopus borealis. The sequence goes on from CM044436.1 coordinate 41,265,285, forward strand.
TCTCCTAAGTTGGGTCCCAAGTTCATCGATCCCTTCTCCATATCAGAGATCATTAATCCTGTGGCTATCCATCTGCAACTACTCCCTGAGATGCGGATTCCCAATGTGTTTCATGTCTCCCTAGTGAAGCCTGTTGTATCCAACCACTTCTCCTCTAACCAGTCTCCTCCTTCTGCCATCTCTGTGGACGGCCAGCATATGAGGTTGAGAAGATCTTGGACTCTCCAGGGGATCTCTCCAATACCTCATTAAGTGGAAGGGCTTTGGCCATGAAGAATGCTCCTGGGAGAAAGACTCTGATGTACATGCTCCCTGCCGTGTGTGGGAATTCCACTCTAGGTTTCCCCTAAAACCCAATCTTGGTGGTCCTGGGGCCCCCCATGGGGGAGGGGGTACTGTCATGAATGCCACCGTGTCAGGAGTTCCGAGGCGGCGCGTGTTCCCCATCCGGGGTCTGCCTGCCTTTTAAGTACTGCCTGGACTTTGACCTCTCTCTTTTCATTTATTCCTGAACTATACCTAACCTTGGACTCTCTGGAAGTCTTCCTTCTTACATCCTGACTACCTCCCTGTGGGAGCCGCAGGCCCCCTGACAAAAATCAGGCCTATACATTATATATTGGTGGGACCACACAATAAACAATGTAAAATGATACAGGTTATTAGTGATGGGCGAAACGGCCGCGTTTCGCTTCGCCGAAAAATTCGCGAATTTCCAGAGAAATTAGCAAATTTTTCGCCGATTCGCGAAATGAGTCGCGCATCGTTTTTGACGTGTGTCGCGTTTGACGCGCGTCGCATCAAACGCGACGCGGCGCGTCGTTTTCGGCGCGCATCGCGTCGTTTTCGTCGCGTCAAAAACAACGCGCGACTCGTTTTTGCGCGGCAAAATTTTTTTGGCGAATTTTTTGGGCGGTTTCGCGAATTTATTCGCCAGCGGCGAATCGCGAGAATTCGCCGCGAATTCGCCCCTGGCGAATAAATTCGCCCATCACTACAGGTTATGAAATATAGAAATTTTACTATATTAGAGATTTCATTCACGTATGGTGGGAATACTTTCTATCATCAGTATCTTGGTCATCAACCTAGACGAGGAAGTCATTAAATTAGCAGGTTTTCCTAACCCCTGTCTTTATTAACTCACCAGTTTAAATGTCAACTTTTGCAACAAGTGCTGGAATCTGCTAGCTCAATAATAGGTCTCAAATGGTATTGAAACTTCCAAATCTTGCAAACAAAAAGCTAGACTATATTTAAAACTCGTCTCATCAGTCATCTGGGATTATGTCATAGAACACCTAACCATCTGGTTTCGGCAATTTTTTTTCTGTAAAATAAATTGAGATGTTTCAAAACTGCTAGATTACAATCCCAAGCATGAATAAGCATGTATTGAATGAGAGGGTAAACAAGAAACTCAGCGGCTGTTAGAGCATGGCAATAGAGAAAACAACAGAATGCATTTTCATGTGCCATCCACTCTGAAATCAGCACATTGAATTGCAAAAATCCAATCTCAAAAAAAAGACAAACTCTCAAAACGTCTTTTAACTTATACTTATATAAACTAAATAAAATGTTTGTGCATATGTTTGTTTGTGCATGCATATTCTGAAATTAAAACAAATATGGGCATATTATGATCCCCAAAAAATAATGCCTTTGTTTCATGTAGGATTGACTCAAACGGCAACAGGTAATGTAAACTGGCATGTTTCTACAAAGAGTTTCAAAATATATGCAGCCGATTCTCCTTTCCTGAGTGCGATATGGTAAATGGGCTTTGGTGTTGGTATTGTATTCAAGCCTTCCTGGCCAAAGCCTGACAGCTACATACTGCAGGCGCAGCTAAAGACAGAATGTATAATGGGGCTTTATTTATCTGGTGCTGGATCTGTTCAGATACTTTTTGTGTCTTTGGGGTTTTTGGAGTTGTAGCAGAAAAAGGGATAACTGGAATAAAGGAAGGCTTTCAGCCAACTGTATATTCATAGAAAACAAAAGTCTGCACTGCTAGGGAACAGTTTATGCATACTGTAAAATGGGCAAGCACCAGGTCCGGACTAGGATTCACAATAGGCCTGGCATTCCAAGCACAGTGAGGCCCAAGCATTCCCCAACCAGCCCAATTAATAGTGAATGTCTATGGCAACTTACAGCAGCCCCTCTGGCATTTACCATAACCCACCGATTGGAAGTCCAGGCCTGGCAAGCACAATATGCAAAGGGGATAACAAAGAAAATCATATCTAGCAATTTCCTTGCTAACACCCAAATATAAATTTGCTGACACCAACATTAACAAATCAAAATGTTTAATTTTAGAATTTAATATACTAAATACTATGTAATATACTGCACATTTAAATCTTTTTGAAAGACCTTTTAAAATAGATTTCTGTCCAATAAACCTGCAACAGGTTTATAGGTAAAAAAATGGAGTAAGTCTAAAACAAAAAATATTCGAAGCATAACAAGTGTTAATGTGTGGAATCTCTTACCACAACAGAAACGTGGTCCAGGTGCTCCTGCCCCAGGCCCTCAACTCAGGGGAGTGGACAATCCATATATGTAGCACAAACTACTTTATGCAAGGCACACTGGAAACCCACGTTTAGATCAGACCAGAAGAAAAATAATGAATAAAAATTAAAACTTTATTTTATATAATCATCTCTCCCCTGAAACTCTATGGACACTCTATGATTAAGTGTCCTATTGACACGAAATGCGTCAGGTGAGAGATGATTATATAAAATAAAGTTTTCATTTTTATTCATTATTTTTCTTCTGGTCTGATCTAAGCGTGGGTTTCCAGTGTGCCTTGCACCAACTAGTTTATGCTACAAAAAATGGAGTAACCCAGGACAGAATTGTTTAAATGTAGTGCGTTTGCCATTTGTTCAACCTTTTGCAAAAGTAATAGTGTCTAAATTTTTTAAAAGCAGAGGACTATATATTTTTGCCACAAGTCAGTTTAGTTTTTGTGGGTAATTATGCTGTCTACATCTACCCAATGTAGGCTAATGGTGTATTTGTACACTGAGGGCTTTCAGTTCTTTCAAAAATTCAATGAACTTGAGGGGAATTCTATAATTGCGAAATGTAAATGGATCATGGCATGGGATAAAGAAGAGTCTTATGTGTGGTGCATTTCCCTGTGGAAATAATTGCCATAATTACTGCACACAAAGGAACTATTTCTGTTTCATTACACATGAAATATTGGGAAAAGGTCACATTTCTCAATATTCATGAAACGTATCCAAAATATACTTCCAGATGTAGCTATGGCAAGCGTAATGATGTTACATATTTACATCTATTTTTAAATTTACATGGAATTTTTGAGGGAATGATGGGAGACCAGGGGACAGACAGCAACATTTGGTATCTCCTGAAAAAATTGTGTGTGTGTGTGTGTGGGGGGGGGGTGAATGACAGCTCTGCCTATGTCACTTGTAATGTAGTATAGTAGGGATAGAATCAATTCAATTAAAACTGTATAAGGCAGTTGGACCAATTTATATTGCATGTCATAACCTTTCAATGTAGAGGAGATAAGATATGGATATGGGTGTTTTTGCACTCTGCAACCATTTAGGAAGAGAAGTCAACATCTTTCCTCACATATGACTGTAGTGTAAATTCTTTAGCCCCACAGACAGAAAAAAAATAATATTAGTTAAAACTCTACAGCAGAAGTTCAACCTGCATCTTCACAGATGCTATTAAACAATTTGTAGCTAAAAGCTCTCACGGATTGCTGGAGCTGGAGGGTAAAATATAAGACACTGCTGCTCTATATCATTATGAGAGAAAATAACTGTCAAGGCCTTTTAAGGGCTTTGTATGATTTGTTGTTGTTTAACAGCTGTATTCCTATATTTAAAAATAACTATTATAAAAGTAGGCATAATATAGCGTGATGTCAATGAAGACAATGCATCAGGAGGTGTGCTTTCCTGCCGTGCATCTTTCACAACAGAAAAATCATATAAACCAGAAATTAAAATCACATTAAAATGCTTTTCAGACTAGGTCTAGCACAAAATATGAACACTCATTGGCCTAGTATTTATAAAGGTATGGTGTCGGAAAGAAAAGAAATATTGCTGCAGGAAAAATTTAAACATCCAAATCTATATGAAAGCAGTAATACAATGATTCTAAGAAAAGCAAGTCAGATACAGCATTTTTAATTTTATAGGTTTAGCCTTAAGCCCTCTCCATCAGGAAACCTGTTAGTCATTAAAACTATTATACTCAGCAGGGTTTATGCTCCATGTTCCATGAATGTCTGCCAGAAAAGATAAACATAGCGCCTAAAACTTCTTGGAGAAATGTATTGCTTCCTGTATCATTTTCATGGAAGTAACCAAGAAATACATTTGATTACCAAATTATTCTGGACACCTGTATAGCCCACATTCAGAAACCAAGGGTGCCAAGATTAAGTTTGTCTTCCCTCTTTGACTATAATTGGCTCTACACGTCCAATAGCCGTTGAAGCATTTTATTAACATTTGGCCACAAGAGCATTAGGCTGATGGCAAACCAGTCACCTGTGTTAACTCTCTTCTTGACTGAACAAAGAGCAATCATTTCTTGCATAAACTATTAAAAAAATAGCAGCCGCTTTGTTGAGCAATATATCAGATTTCAAACATACAGTATCCTTAATCTGTTTAAAACTCTGTGGTTTTGGCTACAAGTATTCAGCAGGTGCGCATACAGCAGCTTTTTCGGACAGGTTTCATTCGCAATTCACACAGCTGTAAAAAACAAAGCTGAACATAACAAAACCTGCCATTAGCCATTGCATTACATTCAACAGCCTCAGGGAATGGCTGGTAAGAGTGGCAATTCTTCAATTTCTCACCAGGCTTCTCTGCCTTGTTTCAAACAGAGCCAATGCACCATTAGTGCCAGAATCACAGATCAAGGATGTATCTATTGCATATGAAATGTAACCTGTATTATAATGCATGATGACGATAATGCAAAATGATGCTGAAGCTGGCCCAGAGCTACTGTCTGACGGCTAACTTAACCACTTGTCAGTTCTCTCTTGGCAAGCCTATATGGACAACAATTTATTTACATAACATTAAACTTTCAGGAATCAATCGATAAGAGGCGCCCCATATGTTTCTGCTCAGTAACATATACAGGTATTGGACCTATTATCAAGAATGCTCGGGACCTGGGGTTTCTGGATAATAGGTCTTTCTGTAATTTGGATCTTTGTGCCCTAAGTCTACTAATAAATCATGTACACATTAAATAAACCCAATAAGCTGGTTTTGCCTCCCATAAGGATTGATTATATCTTAGTTTGGATCAAGTACAAAGGATCTGTTTGACAATTACAGAGAAAAAGAAAATAATTTTTTAAACTTTAGATCATTTGCTTATAATGGCGTCTATGGGAAACGGCCTTTCTGTAATTCAGAGCTTTCTGGATAAGGGGTTTCCACATAAGTGGATGAACGCTCTTACTTTAAACAGCAAAATGTCAACAGCAATTCACCTTAGAGATACACACACACATATATAGTGATTAAAGTACCCCCTCTTGTAAATCATAAGGATATTATAAGGTACCGAGGAGATTCATGACCATATAAAAACAACAACTGGGGGTACTTACATCAGAACTCACCGTTTGTAACTGATGACATCAAAATTCACTGTTTATAAAGACATATATTCATGTTTTTTGTGTATTATATATATATATATATATATATATATATATATATAT
>CM044436.1:41301721-41316697 GCA_024363595.1 Xenopus borealis
GGACTCTAGGTCACTGTGCCTCTGGAAACTGTGGGGGCATTACTGGTGTTAGACTACTGAAATTAGTAGTGTTGCAAGATAAATGTAATTTTACCAATGCTTTAAACAAGAGTTTAATGGTTCCACAGGTGTAGAAAGATGAAAGTGCTCCCAATCTACTCCTCCCTATATTTTCAGGGACTGGCATGGAAGTGGTCTGTCTGCAAACAAGCTAATTCCACACCTGTCCCTGAAAATAAAGAAAGGAGCAGATTGCAAGCACATTAGTCTTTCTCACCTAGAGAAAAGCAGATACAGGGCCCCGTGAGCCATTATTAGTCTTAGGCCATTATATGACAGCTGGTTTCTTCACTGGAGTTGCTACACTGGGCAAGAAAATAATGATCTACAGCCTTCTGCTCTGACTATCAGTGTTTCCCTGATGGTATGGTTTGGCGTGGCCATAACAAAATCCACCCCTCTGAGCACAACAGTGGTTTTGTCCTTAATGATATCTACTAATGCAGAAAGAACATAGTGTGACATTACAGTTTTCCTGCAACCTATAATAGTGTCAGTACTAGCGATGTACCAAATCCACTATTTGGGATTCAGCAAAATCCCCAAACTCTTTTATGAAAGATTTGGTTGAACACCTAATTTTCATATGCAAAGGAAAGGAAAAAGTGTGAAAATTGATTTCACTTCCTAGTTTTGTGATGAAAAATCATGTGATTTCCCTCCCTGCCTTTAATTCACATATGCTGATTAGGATTTGGTTCGGCCACACACAAGAATTCTGCCAAATCGTGCTGAAAAAGGCCGAATCCTGAATCGAATCCTGGATTAAAAAAAACTGGGAACAGTTGATTAGCGAAAACTTGATCACTTAAAAATCACGAAAAAACAAGTCAAACACAGTACTGTCACATTCTAATCTTATGTACAAGTCAGTAAAATTCTAAATTTAGCTATAAAAAGAAATGTTAAAATAGCTTACCTTTTCAAAATATACCTCCAATTGACTTCTTATAGATGCTAATATTTATTGAGGCAATCTGTGGGTTCTGGTCCATGCTAGAGGAGCTCATGAAAGACAGCACTATTTATTAGGCCTGTGGGGGGATGGCTGTTTGGGCCTCTGTGGACTTGAAATGTCAGATCCTATTGTGAATTCCAGTCCAGACTTAAATGTCCCTCAGTCCCTATTATTCCAAGGCATCTCTGCTATTAAACCAGAAGTTTGATGCACAGTTGGCAACAGAGACCTAAAGGAGTAATTGCATACCTCTTAACTGAGGGTTAAAGTGTTTTTTTATGGTTTTAATCAGTGGCCTAATTATGCTCTGGGCCCCCCTGCAAAAAACTTGTCAGAGGGACCCGGCGCACTCCGATCTCCATCCCAATCCAATCCGCACTGCGACACCACCCACTCCCACTTGCGTCCCCCTTCCTCACCACAGGTAACAGAGTAGTTGTTGAAGAGGGGGGTTTCTATTAGCTATAGAGGAAGCAAACCTCACAGTCCAGGTCCCCTGCAACTTCAGGGTCTGCTTCCTCTATAGTAACTTCACTGGTTTTAATGAAGTGCTGTGTGTGTGTGTGTAGTATTAGGCATGTAATTACCTTTTCTAGGGTTTATTTGCACATAACCTACATATGCATTCATACGCCATCTGGTGTCTATGTGTACTACTGTAATACTACTGTGACAGTTTCAAGTTATATCAAAAAATAAAGATTCTGCCTGACATCTGTTAAATAACTGCCCTATTTCTATGTTGCTTCTCCAAACTTTCTCTCTTTTCACTTCCACAACATTACCCTAACCTGATTTCATATCTCTCCAACTATATATTCAGTTTTTTGTTTTGTGGAGGCAACTCGTTTGCTTTGCTGTAATACTATTTGTTCTGGTTTCCACCTATACCACATCCCTTGTAAACTCAAACAGCCTATTTATCATGCTGTGCCCATAGCAACCAATCAGATCTTTGCTTTTGATTTCTAACTTGTAGTGGACTGTTGTAATCTTCTTTCGTATTGGTTGCTAAAGCTTCAACATCACCAGTGATGTGTTTCTCCAATGTTTTACACAGCATGCTAAATAGGCACCTGTGTGTCAACATCTCTGTACTAACATCAACATTTCTTTTTTTCCTTAAAGAGGTCCTGTCACTCAGACATTAAAAAACCTGTATAATAAAAGTCCTTTTCAAATTAATTTAAACACGAAACCCAAATTCTTTTTTTTTATTAAAACATCAATAGCGTTATAAATGCATTTATATGATCATATATTGCCTGGCCCTCTTCTATGCCTTGGGTTTAAAGAAGAAACAAACCCAAAAGTTAAAACACCCCTACACTGACCCCCTCCTTCCTCCCCCCAGTCTAAGTGTTACCCTGGGCAAATGCCTTTACTTACCCCTCTGTGCAGATTCTGTCCATGCGCAGTTGTCTCAAAACATAAAATTGCTCCAACGGCGCTTGTGCTCATACACCGCTCTCATTCGAAGATTACCGAATAGAAGAAGAAGGTGCCAATTAACTCCGCTGGACAGAATCTGCAACAAGTCATACTTGCAACACAGACTTTTTTTGGAGACTGATCAGGCCATCCATTCAGGAATGGAGCTGTTAACATGATGTTGCAGCATATATTAAACTTTTATGATTACAGAATATTTTTACTGCTGAAAGCTATTTAATGTGGGAACCAGCAATGTTATTAAACCCCTTTTTTAACAATTCATCCATTTTAACACTACGGGGCAAATTTACTATTATTCCCCAAAAATAATTTGTTTGTATTCGATATTCAATATTCGATTTTCGAATGTTAATCGAATAGTTCTAGGCTACCTTTTATTCGATATTCGATCATTCAACGATCAAATACAAAGCTATTCGATCAGTCGAATAACTCATTCGACTGAACGAATAAATCATTCAATCATTCGTGTTCGATTGTACGAATCCTATTCGATCAGGAGTGCTCCCATAGGATTCTATTGCAATTCTGTAGGTCCAATCTGCCGAAGTAGGCAATCGAAGAAACTTAAAAATTCAAATCCTTCGCTGGTCAAATGATCGAATGATCGAATATTGAATAATGATCGACTCTATTCGAATGTATTCGATCGTTTGACCATGCCCTATTCGATGATCGAATATGCCAAAATTCACATATTCAACCAAAAGAATAAATCCTATGTTTGAAATTCGATCGAATTCGATCAAACTTCGAATCCTTCACGTGAATATAGTAAATTGGCCCCTACCTGTATACAATATCCACCATTTCCTTTAACATTTTGATGCAGATTCTGCAATAGACCCTGTGTATTTATGACAGTATTTCTTTATGTGGAAAAAGAGGCTTAATACTGGAAGAATAGAGTATAGTAAGTAGAGCTAAAAGAATAGGAGACTAAAGAGGTTAAGTGAGGAGAGAAGGAATAATAGTTTGGAAAGTTTGGCCCCTGGTCAAAGGTTTTCTGGTGGGCCCCTGGTCTAAGGTTTTCTGTTGGGCCCCTGGTCTAAGGTTTTCTGGTGGGGCACTGGTCTAAGGTTTTCTGGTGGGCCCCTGGTCTAAGGTTTTCTGGTGGGCCCCTGGCATCCCAGTCCGACACTGTGTTTAACCAATGTAAAAGAATCCCTTAGAACTCGAATAATTGCATAGTGTAGTAGATTTTATTCAGCTCATTTACATATGCAAAAAAGGACATTTCCTAGCAGCAATTATTGGAGTTCTACTGTATCTATATTTATTTAGACAACCGTTCATTAACCACTAACTGTTAGACCCAGATCTCTAACTGCCTCCTGCCTATATCATCCTGGATGAACCAACATTACATCAGACTCAACCAAACTATAACACAGTTTATTATCTATCTACCAAACCTGGCCCTTCTCCAACCTTTACCACTACTGAGGACATGGCCATGAATTTTCCACTTTTGTTATGTTTCTCATAAGATGAACTATATTGATTTATTCAATGAAATACACTGGAAAACGTATTGACCCGGTTATGTAAGCAAGCAGGCCCGGACTGGCCATTTGTGGGTTAGGGCAAATGCCAGAGGGGCTGCTATAAGGTCCCATAGAAAGTCAGTGTTTAGTGGGCTGGTGGGGGCTGTTTGGGCCTCTATGTGGGCTGATGGGCCTCTTGTGTACCTAAAATGCCAGGGCCGCCTATTTTAATTCTCAGTCCAGTCCTGTAAGCAAGCAACACGTGCCACATTCTGTCAAACATGTTAGTGCATTATTTGACAAGGTGAAATAACAATACTGGTTTTATAATCCATTATCCCACTATAGATCAATAACAAATTGTCTAAGATAGGTGGTAACTCCTACTATACAGTTTACAGTATTTGTAGGATAGTGAAGTCAATCCACCACCAAAGTCTATGTGAGAAAATAATCACATTGTGTATAACTTGTACATAGGGTAGCCAAATTATCTAGAAGAAAAGGAGAAACACACCAGCCTTCCTATATTTTTCCTGTATAAATATTATTGACATCAAGCACTAGTATTACGGGTGGCAACCCTACTTATAGAACAGTGACTCCCTCAGAATTTTTTGCATTAAAGTTGTATATGTGAGCAGATGATTAATTGCCAAAGCCCCAGTTGTGGTAAATGCTTTTTCCATTACCTCACAGAATACTTCCCTCACACATTCTCTTTTTTTGCCTGTCAGCTTGTGTGGTTATAACTTGATTTCTCTCTTTATTTTTTCTTTGTTTACTGTCTTTCTGATGATTTTCTCTCTTAGCAAGAAGGGACTACTGTTCTCACTTAACTGGCTTTTGGCAGAGAGCCCAGAACTGCCAGGAGGTTCAGATAAGATACTTTTGTAACAATTTCTAGATAAGTATATTGTAACAATATGAGATAACAGGTCCCTTAGGAAAAGTTAGACTCACAGCTTAAAGGGCAATTCACCTTCATCAGCAAAACTGTAATAACTGGGGGGAAAAAATCACAGAAATATGTTTAAACTTTCAAAACCTGCCAAATTTTGTAAAATTAACATGGTAATTAGGGGGTGTGGTGACAAAAATGGGCATGGTCAAAAGAATTAGCCTTGCAACAACTTTTTTGTCCCTCTTTTTATTTCCAAACACAATTAAACTGTGAATTGAATGGGAATGCGTGGAGAGCAGTGACATCTAAGAAGTGCTGAATGGAAAGTGAAAGTAACTAAGGCATAGAGAAGGGGCAGACAATATTTGATTGACAGCTGATCATTTTAAATGAGCTTACAACAGCCATGAATGCTTTAATACAAAATAGAAAATGGATTCCAGGTTTAATTCGAAAAGGACTTTTATTATACAGCTTTTTGTGTCTGGGTGACAGGTCCACTTTAATATGGCTTTCAAGCTATGGTTACCAGAACACTTGAAAATTCTTTCTGGGGAAACATACCTCCCAACTGTCCCTTTTTCGGAGGGACAGTCCCTCTTTTGAGAGCTCAACCCTCACTCCCTCATTTTTACTGGAAGTCCCTCTTTTATCTGCACTGAACAGCCAGAAAAAGAAACAAAGTTTCTTACTTAATTGGCTTTTGGCAGAGAGCCCAGAACAGCTAACAGGTTCAAATAAGATTTTGAGTTAAGAAAATAATTAATTGTAACAGTTTAGGTACAGAGAAAGGTTTTAAAAATTTCATAACCTGCCAAATTTTGTAAAAATTAACATAATTAGGGGCGTTTGGCCACAAAAAGTGGCATGGTGTTGTGGTCCCAGAAAAGCTGGTAGTAATCAAATAAAAACCAGAAAACAATTACGAAAAGAAACAGGCGTGTAAACAGATTCTTCCACATAATATAATAAGCCATGAAGAAAAAGCGACATTTTCGTAACATTGTTAAACATACGAGACGTCCAACCTATTAAAAATCACGTTCCCATAAGTTATACACCCCCTGACGCCTTGGTTCAGCCTTCTGGCAAGGGTTTGCTATGGGTAACGCCTCCGTGCCTCGGAACTTCCTCCTTTCCTACGTCCTACAGTATAACAGGTCCGTCCAGGCACAAAAGACGGTATTCATTCAGTTCCGGACGAGCAGATAATTATGACGGACGCAGAGGATTCTGGGAGGCCCTTTGGCTCTAGTTCCCCCGGCCAAGATGTCTGACATGGAGGATGACTTCATGTGCGATGATGAAGAGGATTACGACCTGGTAGGTTAACGACAAGTTTAAACTGTGAGGTAATTAATGGGTGCACCCTGTGTTGCCGGGCGGAGGGATTTCTATGAATGTAGGCCGTTAACTGGCATGGGTGAGTGGTATGACTTGGCGGGACGTCTAGTACTTACTTTCACTCTGGGTATCCCTACATTGTCACCAATGACAGGACAGGGTGCTCTGGTACTGCTGCTTCCCATTCGCTAGTCACCTGTACGCCCCTGTGGTTGGAGCTGGGTAAAAGAAATATTTCGGGCGGTGCTTCTGCTTTTGTGATCTGCATGCTGTGACTGTCAGAAGGCACCTATGTCTTCAGATCAATGGTCTGGGGGAGTTCTATCTAGAGAATGCTGGATCTGTGTTAGTGCCTTGCCCTTCAATGGCAATGTTTACCAAGTGATCTAGGAGTCCAGATAGAGTTTTTTCCTAGTAGTCCTTGGAGGGATGTCCAGCAAGCAGCCCTCCAGTTGTTCTTGAACTTTAACATCCTTTAGTGCAGATTTTTGATGTTCCTAAAGAACTTCCAAGAGCTGGAAAATTTTAGAACATCATTAATATATACATTAATATCTGTCATGTATATAGTGAATAAAGTATACCCTATTGTAAGATATTCTAAGTCACTGAGGAGTTCCATTACCATATAATGCTCATATTTTCCAACAGTGGCGTAACCAGGGCCCCACTATTGGGCTCTCCCCCATGAGTTGGAGTTCTCCTAGCCTCTCCAGTGGGCCCTGAGAGGGAGCGGGCCCTGGTGCAATTGCACCCCCTGCTCCCCTGGTAGTTACGCCACTGTTTTCCAACATGAGGTAGTTAATTTATTATAATACACAAGTTTTAGTGAGTCAGGACAGCAATGATTTCACCGAGCTCCATTTATAACTGATAACATCATAAGAGCTGTTTATAAGGATATAATTTATAGGATATTCATGGCTATTGTGAATTATATGATCATTTTGCACAAGGACCCTAAAAAATAGTTTTTCATGCCTGTATAACTGTAAAACATGTGTGTCATGGCTAACATTAAAGGAACAGTAACATAATTTAAAAAAAAAAAGTTTCTCTTTTTAACGAAAATAAACGAAAAGAGAGAGAAATGACATACCAATTCTCTACATGCGCTCCTCTTCTGAGATGGCGATATGGTGACGTAGCGATTTTAAAGATTCATCTCTCTTTTCGTATATTTTTGTTAAAAAACTAATTTTTAAAAAATGATGTTACTGTTCCTTTAATCAGTGATTTTAATTTAATTTGTGTCTCCTTCAACTGGAATCAATAAGATCAAAGTAGGGATGCCCTGCAGCCACTATTTTGGATCCTGCTGAACCCCCGAGCCCATCGCTAAAGATTTGGACAAATACTGAACCAAACCCTAATTTGCATATGCAAATTAGGGGTGGGAAGGGGAAAACATTTTTTACTTACTTGTTTTGTAACAAAAAGTCACAATATTTCCCTCCCCACCCCTAATTTGCATATGCAGATTATGATTCATTCAGCTGGGCAGAAGGATTCTGCTGAAAAATGTAGTTGCTTTGTGACATTTATTAGATACAAAATGGAAGCCTTAGATTGGAAAATTAAATCAAATGAAACAAATTGCTGTTATCAAGAGATAACAAGATATTGTCTTCTTTTGGAAACAAGCATTTATTTTGCAGAGCATGGTGTAGAATTTGTAGCCTTAGCTTTGCTTTTCATGTGCTAGAATACTTATAGTACATCCCCACCCAGATTTATTTGCCCCCTGTAAAAAGTTATTCCATAATCTGATCTAAGGATCTTAAAAAAATGTCATGGCTACATGAATAATTCCAAGCAGGTACTTTTTGCCATGAACATTGTATGGCCTATATGCACAGAGCTTCATACTGTGGCACAGTCTCATTGGAGTAAAGCTAAACCTGGAGATTGTTTCATAATGCTGGTTTTTGCTATGATGCTGGCCTTGAAGCAGTAATATAGCTTTGGGCTACAACTACCCTTGAGGACATGATTTTTGGCTGTCTCTTATTATGCAACAAGCCCATCTTGACCTTCCAAATAAACAATCATGTCCTATTAACCTGACATGATATGAGAGAGAGAGACCGAGATTGCTGACATGATCACAAGACCAATACTGTTATATTTGTATAATCTAAAAAGATATAAATAACATGCTAATTTGCCTGTCTACAGAATGTATGTATACAGTATTTACCCCTAAAAGCTGTGTATACTTATTTCTTTTCTTAAAATATAACTGGCAAAACACATTCAACATAAACCCAATTTTTTTAGGACAGTCTAAATCAGTGGTCCTCAAACTTGGCCCTCCAGCTGTTAAGGAACTACAAGTCCCACAATGCATTTGCCTGACTGTGGCTGTCAGACTCCATCATTGCATTGTGGGACTTGTAGTTCCTTAACAGCTGGAGGGCCAAGTTTGAGGTCCACTGGTCTAAATGATCCCTTTTTAAAGCAATTAGAGAAAGCAAGTAGAAAAAAGTGAGGTACATTTGGAGAACCATAATACCGTAAAAGCTATTTTATAATTATTGTTAGAATAACACATGGCACCTTTAAAATGTAATGTAATTTTACAGTGATTAGACCACATGACCTCAATAGCTAGTATTTAATAGAAAGAAGCTTTGTTTTTTATGAGCTAAAAATGTGAAAAGTGTAAACAAACGTCTTCCGTTTCTTAAATAACATTTGTTTTAAACCCAGGAATACTCAGAAGACAGCAACTCTGAACCAAATGTTGACTTGGAAAATCAGTACTATAACTCCAAGGCATTGAAGGAAGATGATCCCAAGGGGGCTCTCAACAGTTTCCAGAAGGTTGGAATATTGCTTCTATATGTATTCATTTTGTTGTGTGCATGACTACATTGTAGAGTCTATCAAAACAAACCATAAAAAAATGCAGATGCTCTAATGTATATATGTCTGTATTTATTTATAGAGCAACATGTATCAGATGAAAATGATAATGTACAGGCCTTTCATAAATGTAATTAAGGAACAGTTCAGTGTAAAAATAATCACAAGGTAAATATAGCTCTGCAAAATACAAAGTGCTTGTTATATAGTTGGACATAAAATCACTCCAGCCTTTATAAATTACATTTTTGGCTAACATAACAGAACACTACTTCCTGCTTTTCAGCTCTCTAGCTTACCTTATATACTCGATTATAAGATGACCCGATTATAAACTGAGGTACCTAATTTTACCTAAGAAAACTGGGAAAACTTATTGACTCGGGTATAAGCCTAGACACAACTAAGACCATTAGAAATGCAGGTATAAACGGTTCCTTTAGCACTAGGCTGCCAGTTGGTGCCTGAGGCACAACAAAGACTGACAGGCATTTTACTTATTTACAAAGGCTTGGTATTACAGCTTATCATACAGAATCTACCAAACATATCCCTTTGTAATCGGATTGTAGATCTACTGCACACCTATTATCCAGTTGCTTCTTTCTCATCATGACCTGAGAAATCCCAAAGCAGGAGCTACTTCAAATACAACTCTCAATATATAGCACTGCAGCCGAGTTGTAGTTCAACAACTACTGGAGAAGCATTCCGATCTCCCCGGTAATAGGGCGGGGGTACAGTGCTCCCCTTTTTCAAGTTATACACAGCCATGTCACCCAGCAGTGCACATTCCGCCAAAGCGCCCCCCCATCGATCCCCCGGTAGTTGAAGGAGCAAAACTTTACCTCGCCCCCCAGTCTGATCCTCATATAAATCGCACAACCCCTTCCAACTCAACACAGCCCCAACACTGAAACTCAACTCCCCCCACTTTCATGTCCCCTCCCCCCCCCAATAAATTGTCAGCCAGAAACTTACCCAGTCCCAACCTGGATAAAAAGCAAAGGGGGCTCAGCAGGACCCCCCACTTCTCCCTTCCCGAGCGTGCGGATCAGAGAAAACAGCGTTTTATTTTGTTGCCGTCGATGGCTGGTGACGTCATGTGATGCAAATCACTCTCAATGCGCATTGGAGAACCCGGCGATCAATTTTAATCCTTGGCTGGCTTGCGGGCCCCATCAGGGCTGCAGGGGCGCGGGACTTCGGTCAGTAGCACAGCCACTCATATACTGAGTGGAGTATAAGCCGAGGTAGACTGTCTCAGCACATTTTGGGTGCTGAAAAACTCTGCACTCAAGTCTATACAGTAATTAGTCAGTGACTTGAAGGGGGACTACATGAGCTATAACTCTTCAGTGAGCAGATTCAAAAGCAACAGTTGTGATCCCTGTGCCCCTCTCCCCCTCAAGTCACTGATTGGTTACTGCCTGGTAACCAATCAGTGGAAACAGAGCTATTATGTTAACCATCCAGTCACTCCAGCCTTTATACATTACATTTCTGGCCAACTAGCTATATTAGAAACATGTTTTATTTTGCACAGCCTATCCATTTACTCAGTTTTTTTTTTACTGAACAATTCCTTTAAACACTTATGCATTTGAAGGGATGAAGTCTGACCATGCAACTTTTAATTTAATAAAAGTCATGGTCACTGTGGACTTTTCTGACCTCAAACCACTCATACCTAAATTTTCATGCATTTCCCATTTAAGTGATTAGGACCAATGGAAGGCAGTCATGGCTGCTTTTCAGCCGGCTGACCTTTGCCAGTTTAAAGCACCCCAAGTGGCAATTAGTCTGCTTTCAGGTTTTGCTTTTTCACCCAAATGTACCTTTTAAAATCTGCACACAAATATTTCACTATTAAATATATGTGGTTTTATTAAATAAATTCTATCTCTATGGTTTACATTATGCTCTTTGTTGTAGAATTGGAAAGTCAAGTCATGTTTATAAGCACATAGTTTAGCGATATTGTTTGTTTATATATAATTGTGGGGAAAAACATTGGAAATGTTGCTATTTGCATCAAGCAATTTCATCTGCTGCTGCAATAACGCTGTGTAGTAGAACTTGGTATTTTCTAAATGTGATTTTGTTTTTTTTTTTAGGTCCTAGAACTTGAAGGAGAAAAAGGAGAATGGGGATTCAAAGCATTAAAACAGATGATCAAAATAAATTTCAAATTGGTATATTGTTTATTTAGCACTATTGCATGCAAGTAATATGTATAGTTATATGCTTATCTGAATGGCAAATCTCTGTTATTGTTGTCTTTAGCTAGTAATCAAATGTTTCTATTCCCACCAGTGACTAGTGAAAGCTGATCATTGCTTGGTTACTATGTGTGTATCCATTTTTCCTATATATCACAAGCATAACATTTGTATGTCATGAATAAATTAATCTAGACAGTCAATGAGACTTTATATGTGTACAATTGTAACACTAGATTTGTATTTGTATTTGTATTTGTACTTAAAAATGTATTGGCATTTACATTGTTTCCAGATCCACATGTTTTACCTGCACTAGTATTTTGCATGGTTTTTAATAGAATCATTATAGTCAGGGCATACTACTGTGACAATTATAGCTTTAATTGTTTAGTAAAGTAATGTATTTTCAACATATTCTCTATCGATTTTGCTTGTGTTGGGAAAAAAAAGAAATACATAGATGTAAACTGCCCCTTTAAAAAAAAAAAAAAAAAAAAAAAAAAAAAAAAAAAAAAAAAAAAACACCACATTTTAAGGAGATACTTAAAGGAGATACTTTTATAGAAAGTATATTTTAAAGAAGGAAAATCTTTGTGCACTTGGGGGTGCCTAACATTTGGCACCCCCAAGTGATTGTACTGACTTACCTGAAACCGTGGGCCTGTACTCCTATCAGCAGAGAACTGCACCGGCTCGGGGTTATACCAGTGAGCCCCACAGAGCGATTCTCTTCATGCAGCTGCGCATGCGCACTAGAACGAAAATCCAAACTTTAACTAAAAAGTCGACTCTGGGAAATTTGAAGACCAAAAAGACCTGAAGAGGAGCGTTCCATGGTGCTCACTGGTATAATCCCGGGCCGGTGCAGTTTTCTACTGATAGGAGCACCGGCCCGGGGTTTCAGGTAAGTCAATACAATCACTTGGGGTGCCTAACATTTGCCACCCCAAGTGCACAAAGCTTTTCCTTCTTCTTTAAAGGATTAAAGGGGTGGTTCACCTTCAAGTTAACTTTTAGTATATTATAGAAGGGCCAATTCTAAGAAACTTTTCAATTGGTCTTCATTACTTATTTTTCATAGTTTTTTTTAATGATTTGCAATTTTCTTCTGTTTCTTTGCAGCTTTCAAATGGGGGTCAACAAATGCTCTGTAAGGCTACAAATGTATTGTTACTGCCACTTTTTATTACTTATCATTCTATTCAGTCCCTCTCCTATTCATATTCCAGTCTCTTATTCAAATCAATGCAGGGTTGCTAGGGTAATTTATTCCCTAGAAACCAAATAGCTGACACTGCAAACTAGAGCTGCTGAATTAAAAGCTAAATAACTATAAAACCACAAACAATAAAAAATGAAAACCAATTGCAAATTGTCTCAGAATATCACTCTCTGTATTATACTAAAAGTTAACTCAAAGGTGAACAACCCCTTTAATGTGACTTTTTATTTGTCATAGATGTTGCTGAACTTTTATGACAAATTCATATAGTTGCTTAATCTCTCTCTTTTTTTCTGCTTGTAGGGTAATTATCCTGAAATGATGAACAGATACAAGCAACTGTTGACCTATATCCGCAGTGCAGTTACAAGGAATTACTCTGAAAAATCTATTAATTC
Organism: Xenopus borealis; assembly: GCA_024363595.1. Classification (NCBI taxonomy): domain Eukaryota; kingdom Metazoa; phylum Chordata; class Amphibia; order Anura; family Pipidae; genus Xenopus; species Xenopus borealis. The sequence continues at coordinate 41,314,643 of CM044436.1, forward strand.
TATTCTTGATTACATCTCTACATCCAAACAGGTATGGTTTTTTTTTGCTTTGTTCACTCATTTTTTTAGTCACAGTATAATAATTGCTCTGAAGGACAGCATTATCTTTATTCAGTATGCCAAACTGAGATGCTGTAAAAAAAACTCCCTCACTTCAAGTCTAGTTTCACGACCTCCAGTCTTTGAGATGGCTTGTATGTTAACTTTGATATGCTAGCATCATATTGGCTATAATACCGATTGGCAGATGGTTCAAATTTGGTGTTACAGCAAAGGTGGCTGTACCGAAGACTTAATAGCGTAAACCTGTTTTCAGATTTGTATTATGGTACCATGGGCTGGTTATGTTACATTAATGTGTATTTAATTATGCTGCAATTCAGTAATATATGTATTTATTTACAAAGTGGATGTGGCATCAATATTTTAGCAAAAGATATAGGGATATGATTATATAGGGAATAATGTATCCTGTATAGTAAAATACAGTAAAAACCAGAAGCAGGATACAGATAAATATTCATTGAACAAAACCTTCGTAGGATCTTTGTAGGAGTTTCTAATGCCCATACCTGTCATCATCTTTCACTTCAGCTGGGTGCTTTGTAATTAAGGTTATTTTTTTCTCCAGTGTTTTAAAAGATGAGTAGCAGCTATAACTTTGTAACATGGTTTGATTGCTAAATAGTCTACTGCTTTTTTAGTGTTGTATTTTATTGCAGAACAATTGTTTATGTAGTGCTTTTGAAATTTTAAATCTTTATTGCACTGTGAGAAGAAAAGAAGATGATAAAGAATATACAGTCTAAACCGATTTTGGAGCTGCTAATGGAATATGGTTTGACATCCATTGTTGTAATGGCAAAGAGCCAAATGGGAGACTAGACAGGCCAGTATTGTCCTCTTTGATTTTGCCAGCATTCATACAGACATAGCTATATTTATGCTGCTGCTTCAGTCGACGGCAGGCAAGCACCAAAGACAAGGCTGACTGACGACTACATTGTATTTTTGTTCATAGATTACTGGTGTGTTTGATGTCCTGAGTTATGCTGAAGCCAGCAATAGTTATTTGTGCTTGTCAAACCCTGAGGAATAATTGTCACTCATGGAACATCCCTTGAGATTTCTCGCATGGGTTCAGTTATTAGGGATTGTTCTGAACATACTTTTTTACTTATACTTTTTCTTGTATTATAATTGATTTATTTTGCAATTCCACTATGTAGCGAGTTATGCCTTATTAGAGGACTACCAATAGAGGTCACTGTGGGATTGGACTATATATATGGATTTTCTAATCACTGTTCCCTCTATGCTTATGATTAAGGGCGCCTGTGCCCGAAAAGCGTCAAGCTAGATGTGATATGTGCCTTTTAATGTGGATTAAAAAATCTTTTGGATTTTAAAGCACTCTGGTTTGCAGAAATTCCGTTTCTTCCTCTCCCTGAACATGCTTTTTAAATATCTGTTTTTTAATTTTACTTAATCGGGAAATATTTCATATTTCAGTTTCCTGGTTCTTCATATCCGTTGTCAAAGAAGATGGGTAGTTTATAAATAATGTTTCTCATTTATATGGGATAATGGGGTTGCCAAGTCAGTAAAAGCAAGTAGGTTTGTAAATATGCTAAATGGCAACTTATGTCAGCTGGTTCAAGAACCTACTTGGAACAACTCTATTTTGGATCTTGTAATAACTAATAAAATGAAGCAGGAAGGGGTGCAACCTTTAATATCAAAGGGGGGTCAGCTGGTTGATGAGAACAAAAAGCTCAGATTCTGAAGGCATATCTGTCTACACAAATGAGGAACCAGCTAATGAAGGTTTCCTTATAAATATTCCAAATTCTAGTAGTACATCTAATGATGCATGGTTCACACATGACAAAATTCAAAAGAGAATAGAACATGTTAAGATAAACAAAGGTCTGGGGCCAGATAGTATTCATCCCTGGGTATTTGGCAAGCTTAGCTCTGTGATTGCCAAACCTCTTTACTTAATTGAGGTCTGGCATGGTCCAGAGAGACTGGCGAATTGCTAATGTGGTGCCG
>CM044436.1:41327350-41341317 GCA_024363595.1 Xenopus borealis
TAGTTAGATGAGGTATATCATGCCAACAAAGGGATGTTAAGTTGCCCTCCTGTCTCTTACATGTCCTTTTGAACGATGCACATGTTAGTGAGTGACAGAGGACACATGATGCACTGGGGTCCTATCCGTATGGGCTGTCCTTTGGTAAGAAGTAATGACAGGACTGGCTTGTGCCCCTGATACTGTGGTCTGCATCTTGAGCCAGATTTTTTTAATGAATAATGAAAAAAATGAATCTGCATGGAGGGTTAAATATGGACTTGGGGGCATTTGCCCAGGGTATCACTTGGGCTGGGGGGAGGAAGGAGTAGAGTCCAGCACCAGTAAGAAGGGGAAACAAGCTGCCGATAACACAGAAACCAGAGCAGACTTGCAGCAGGGACTAAGGTACATTAATCTGGGGGACTGTTTAGAGCAAATTTACAGATAGAAAAACATTTACTTAAGTTGCAGTTTGTTATATTTCACCAACATATGGCACCTTTGTGACTTTAATATTAATAATCCAACCAAGCTTGAAGCTGTGATTTAATAAAAACAATCTCCGAAGGAACGGGTGTATATTTTATGCCATCTTAATGATCAGTTCTGGTGGTTATTCTTCCATTGTAATGGCATTCAGTACTATAACAAGTATTCTTGTTTTTTTTTTTCAGAATGCGGAGGAAAGATGCATTTAAGAGAAGGGGAGTTTGAAAAGGCCCACACAGATTTCTTTGAGGCTTTTAAAAACTACGACGAATCTGGCAGTCCCAGACGAACAACCTGCTTGAAATACCTTGTCCTAGCAAACATGCTTATGAAGTCTGGAATAAACCCTTTTGACTCTCAGGAGGTACAACACTCAATCATATTTCTGTTATGTTTTATTGCTTGATTTCTTGTGTATTCAGTTACATCAAAATCCTTCTATGTTTAGGCTAAACCATACAAAAATGATCCAGAAATTCTAGCAATGACAAATTTAGTAAGGTAAGCCATTGCCTTATTTTCTCTTTCACTTTTATATACCTGTATTTATGTTAGCCACAGCAAGAACCTATTTTAATGCAAAAAAGTCTGCTTCCGATGGCATATATATATATATATATATATATATATATATATATATATATATATATAATATATATGGAGCAAACTCCAAGAATGCAGGGGGAACAAGGTCACAGGTCACCTGTGATTACATTCAGGAAGGGGACCCCGAAAACCTTTGTGGGGGGGGCACCTGCCTCAAAGTTATGCCGCTGTCTCATTCTCTGTAGGATACTGATATGCAAGTCTAAGCACTACTGGATGGCTTAGACTTTTGCAGTAGAGTAAAATCTGCGCTACTGCAATATTTGTTGTTTACAGCTTAAGTCCTGTTTGCTACACTGGAACAGAATTTTTTCATTTTATGTGTATTTGAAAGAGAATGCAGAGTTTCCACAGAAATTGTACTTTTCTGGTGCAGCTGCTAATCTCGTTAAACAAGCAAATATTTGTGTGCTGAATTATAATTTGTCTAGTGTAAATAATAATGTCTTTATTATACAGTGCCTATCAGAATAATGACATCACTGAGTTTGAGAAGATTCTAAAAACAAATCACAGCAACATCATGGACGATCCCTTTATAAGGGAACATATTGAAGGTACAGTGTCCATGCAATACATTTCTCAGCTGGAAAACTTTCGACTTCAAACTGTATTGGTTGTTGAGCCATTGCTTTTAATAGCCAAGTGGAGATGAGTTTGTGCTAATGCTGTTGAATATGACAACTGTATTATATTATTGTAAAATTGTATAAGGTTCTCATAAAGGGGTTGTTCACCTTTGAGTTGACTTTTTTAGTATGAGGTAGAGAGTCGTATTCTGAGACAATTTGTAATTGGTTTTCATTTTTTATTTGTGGTTTTTGAGTTATTTAGCTTTTAATTCAGCAGCTCTCCAGTTTGCATTTTCAGCAATCTGGTTGCTAGGGTCCATATTACCCTAGCAACTATGCATTGATTTGAATGAGAATATTGAATATTAATAGGATAGAGACAGGAAATAAAGATGAATAATAAAAAGTAGCAATAACAATAAATGTGCAGCTTTAGAGAGGATTTGTTTTTTGAGGGTGTCAGTGACGCCGTTTTGAAAGTTAGAGTCAGGAGAAGAAGACAAATAATTCATAAACTATAAAAAATAAATAATGAAGACCAATTGAAAGGTTGTTTAAAATTGGTCATTCTATAACATACTAAAAGTTAACCTGAAGGTGAACCACCCCTTTAAGGAAACAAACATGCAGTGCTTACAGTTCGTTTGGATTAATTCAACTTGTTTCTGTGGTCTTTACAGGAAGTAGTATAGTTTCACTGGGCAAATATAAACTATTGTATCTGCCATAGTCTCCTAAGAGGGCAAATCCTATTAAACTATATGTGAAAGATCATGGACAAAGTAAACTCTGAATGCTTAAAAACCACAACTGCATTTTTTTAGCAGTTTCAAATGGGTGTTCTTTCTTTAAAATTTTCCACTTGTGCAAAGAGTAATTTGATGCTTTGTTGGTATTTCAGAGCTTTTGCGGAACATCAGAACACAAGTGCTTATAAAGTTAATTAAGCCTTATACAAGAATACATATTCCTTTCATTTCGAAGGTAAGACAGTACTGATCAGTATCTACAGATATAATGATTTTAATTCACGATCCAAATGTTACATTTTACTATTGATTAGGAATGCACTGAATCCACTATTTGGGATTTGGACAAATCTTTGAATCGTTTGTTAAAGATTAGGCCAAATGCCGAACTGAATCTGAATCCTAATTTGCATATGCAAAATAGGGTTGGAAATAGGAAAAAGCAGGAAAGTATTTTTTTCACTTCCTTGTTTTGTGATGAAAAGTCATGTGATTTCCCTTCCTGCCTCTATTTTACATATGCAAATTAGGATTCGGATTCAGCTCGGCAGGCGCAAGGATCTGGTCGGATCTGAATCCTGCTGAAAAGGCCGAATCCCAAACTGAATTCTGGATTCAGTGCACCTTTACATTTGATGAGTGTCTCGTTAAGTGAATCAGCAGCTGTTGTTATGTGAGCAGTTTGTTTTCAGACAATGGTTTGTGTGTATTTGTAACTGAAACCGAGAGTGACATCACTTGTGGGGAATACTACACAACTGCCTTTAGTATAAAATCACGTGAAGACCTTGGAGTTACCAGTATTGTGTACAGTACAGGCTATGTTCTCAATGTTACATACATTACATGATGTGAAAGCACAGCACAGTGAAGAAGATCTTTAACAGGAATACCTAGTTTGCATGAACCCCTCATAAGAACATATATCTGACAAAAAAGTGAACTGAACTACTTGCAGTGTCCTATTGAAAAAATACAGTAAGTAAAGTGAAACTGCTCCATTAGCCCTAGCTAAATGACAAATACTATAGGAAGCGGCTCACTTGCAGTTTGTGAGTTTTCATGTCGTCTTATTTGTAGGACGTTTGTGGTTTCCTTTGACGTGACGGATTAAACCGGTGTCATTACTGGTCTCAGAAGACGTGTGTAGGGAGGATTTTGTCATAATAACTAAATGTAATAATGTAGGTAATCTGACTGTTTGCATGTCAAGGTGTGTGACTCGTGAGAAAGCTTAGACTATTATTCTCTCTTTAGGGTTACGTAGCTTATCCACAACAACCATTCATACGATCAAGTCAGCCTTTGCAGTTGTAGGGTCTTTCCTCTGTTTCCCCAAGTATCACATTTTTAATTCCTTTCAGAGTTCAATCTAATTTGAGCCATCCGATATTAACTTTGTTCTGCTTTGTTATTGTGTTTTCATTAATTTAATGATTCATTTAGCCAATTTTATTTTTTACTTAAGTGAACAATGCCAATAACTATACCAGTAATAATAGCCCATTTTACCTAGATGGAACAGGCACTAGGCTCATTTATTTTGTATTCACTAATTTTTTTTGTTGTATTTGCTATTTAGTATTTTGTTTTGTTTGCAATTTGTTGCTGATTAGCAAACACAAATATCAGGGTCATTTAGGTAGTTTGTGTAGTGATTATGATTTAAAAAGAGTTAACACAGTTGTTTGACAATAAATGGCTTCAGCCAACCACTAACCATGAGTGAAAGTTTTTGTGTTATCATTCATATTCTCTGAAGAATGGTTAACAAATCATAAATTCTGCCAGGGTATGTAAACTTATGAGCACAACTGTAACTACGTTTTTCTGTGCCTATTTTCTTTTAACCGATTACAAGGGAGCTTTCCTGACTTGTAACTTCGGGTTATCCGTTGGTTTTATTATGGCTCTATAATCCAGGAACATTTTGGGGCAGATTTATCAAGGGTTGAATTGAAAATTAAAATTTCGAAGTAATTTTTGGGTACTTTGACTATTGAATAGGCCAAAATTCGATTTGAATTGAAAAAAATTGATTCAAATTTAAAGATTGAACCATTCGAAGTACTGACTCTAAAAAAATTTGAATTTGACCCTTCACCACCTTAAAGGGATGCTGTCATGTGAAAACACGTTTTTTTCAAAACACATCAGTTAATAGTGCTGCTCCAGTAGACTTCTACACTGAAATCCATTTCTCTTTTATATTCAATTTTGAAATCTGACATGGGGCTAGACATTTTGTCAATTTCCCAGCTGCCCCTGGTTATGTGACTTGTGGCAGCAGTTTAGGAGGGAACTGCTTTCTGGCAGGCTGTTGTTTTTCCTTCTCAATGTAACTGAATAGTACACAGTGGGACATGGGTTGTTACTATTGAGTGCTGTTCTTAGATCTACCAGGCAGCTGTTATCTTGTGTTAGGGAGCTGTTATCTGGTTACCTTGCCATTGTTCTGTTGTTAGGCTGCTGGGGGAGAAAAAGGGAGCGGGTGATATCACTCCAACTTGCAGTACAGCAGTAAAGAGTCATTGAAATTGACAATATGTCTAGGCCCATGTCAGATTTCAAAATGAAATATAAAAAAAAATCTGTTTGCTCTTTTGAGAAATGGATTTCAATGCAGAATTCTGCTGGAGCAGCTCTATTAACTGATGCATTTTGAAAACCTTTTTTTCCCATGACTGTATCCCTTTAAACCTGCAGAATTGCTGTTTTAGCCTATGGGGGACCTCCTGAAGGAGTGTTTTTGAAAAATCTAATTTTTTTTTAAAGGAAATCGTTCAAATCGAACGATTTAATCAATTTTAATTCGATCAGAAATGGTCAGTTTTCGATCGAAAAATACACTTCTAAAAAAAATTAGGTTGAATTTCGACATTTTATCACTTTGAAATTTGACCCTTGATAAATCTGCCCCTTAATGTTCTATGGATCTGTGCAGTTATAGAGTGAGAGAGTATCTTGTGCCTTCACTGTATGTTTGGTGTAATAAAATGCCCGACACATAAATACAGCACAGTGGAATCCTTATAAAAACCAACCATCTTTGTGCCCGTTAAAAGCACAAAGTAGAAAATGTGAATTATTGCATTAGTTTGTAATTTATTGTATGTTAGTGGTCCAACTAGGCTTTGTTCGGATAACCTTGTATATGGTAACATCAATAAGCTTCTAGCTAGGCTTTATGGGGATAACCTTTTATATGGTAACATGAACAAGCTTGCTGAATTTAACACCCTCATTAATACAAAGTATTTTAGAATGCTCTTTTCTTAACATTTTTTTGGTTTTCAGCTTATTTGCTGCTTTCTCTTTCTTACTTTCAAATCGGGGGCAGTGACCCTGACAGCCAAAAAACTATTGCTCTTTGGAGCTACAGTTATTGCGTTTTATTACTTCTCTTCCTAGTTAAGTCTTTCTCCTATTCATATTCAAGTTTCTCCTTCAAGCCACTGCATAGTTGCTAGGGGAAAAAAAATCATTTTAGCAACCAAAAAGCTGTTTTTTCCAAACTGGGGAGATACGAAAACAAAAAAACACACCATAAATAAATGTTGACCATCTGCACACTGACTTTGAATTCCACTGTCTACATCAGCGGTCCCCAAATTTCTTTGCCCCAGGGACCAGTATAAAGCCAGAATTTTTTGCAAGGACCTGGAGGGGCATCAACTGCACATGCTGCGTCAAATTTGGGCACACCAGTGTCAAATTTTGCATGCTCTGCATCAAATTTGGGTGTTCCAATGTCACATTCGGTGTGTCCGTGTCAAATTCAGTGCGTCGGCTTGGAGGCCCAGTTCAGGTATGTCCGCTGCCCAGTAATGGGCCATGTCCCGGTGGTTGGGGACCCCTGGTCTGTGTCATACTACTAGTATATTTAAACACGAAGTTTTAAATATGCACTGTATATTTTTTTCCCCCAAAAAGGACCCTCAACACCAAGATTGCTTATAAAAGAAAAAGCATGGAGTTGCTATTTTTTAAAGAAAGTAAAAATTGGATTTTACATTTTCTCCTTTCCCGGTCTTCTATTTTAGATGTTTTATTTCTGTAAGTATTCCTGGGGTGTGTTAATAGCAGTTTCTATTTATAAAATGAATCGTAATCTGTCACTTTAGGCAAACAAACCTTTCCACTTCCTTGGTTTCAGCACTGTACATATTGTGAAATCCTACAACAATGGCTGTGACTTGCCGTGTGTGAGAGTTAAATATAGCCTGGATCACTGGGTGGCAATATGCAATGAAAAGGAGCATTATGTAATTGTATATCTTATAGCAGTAATACAGTCCTATCATCAGAGGATGAACTTTATCTAGACTGCAGAGGAGGTTTATAAGCATTATTGCCTTCTATTATCCTTCCCATATGACTTTAATATGCCTTTGTTGCTTCTAATCTAATCTAATCTAGCCCATTTGACTTTCAAAGTTCTTTCACTAATGGGTGTGATTGAGTCAAGTCTTTGAAACTTTGTTCAAAGCCAACCAAGCCTTGACATTTATTCACAAAGCACAGTTTTTCCCATATGTGTGCGTTTATAAAGCGTGTGCATGCATTCATTTATGAACGAAGCATGAACGGATTTCTTATTGTAAGCAGAATTTCTAAACTGAACATATCTGACCTGATATGCATTTGTAAATGTCCATTCCATTCTACAGAAGTAATAGTCCTTTTAAATAATTGTGTGAAGCCAAATGTGCTTTTATATAATGCAAGATGAGATGTACTTGCTGAGTGCAGCTGGCAATTTGGCCATGTCAAATGTAGGCAGCGTTTAGGATACAAAATCTCCACAAAATCCAGTCATGCTCAATGAGACTTCTTTGTCAGCCGCATCATCTTTCTGGTTGTCACCTGAAGTAGAAGCTGATACCTTCATGCAAGAACAGAACATAAAAATGAACCTGCTCTCTCTCAGTGACGTACATTCCTATGAAAAAATATGGAACCCATGGATCCAATATAGAGGGCTAACAACGAATAGATACACTTGGAATAACAGGCAAGCAGCCAAACCCTAAAGATTGTTATATTCCCCAAAGGTATATGCAGACAAACATATTCTGTCAAGAGTGCCCAATCCCTAAAGGATACATTCTGTATTCTCCTCTATACTATGCCTTTCTTCTCTTATACTAATGGAGTTCCTTTCCCTCTCATCAAGTAATATATTGGCATTTAGCTACAGCCTTTTGTTAAATGTCTATATTTTAATGAGCTACTTAATTATATGTTGAACACAGGAACAGCAACTGTTACTCGATTTCTGTTTATTACTTTGTTGAAAAATAAAAATATATTTAAAAAAATAAATTAATTAACCTGCCCTATCTGAAAAATGCTATGATTTTTAGCTGATTTTCATCTGATTTTTCAGTGGAGTAGTATATAAAACTATGACAATAGCAATTGTGCCCATGGGGACTCTAAGGTGACGTATGAATAACTTTTACAACCATCTTAAAAAAAAAAATTACATTTACATTGCAAGTTACATTATTTATGTATAGGATAGATTCACAAATAAATATTCATTTAGATGTTGAGGTACTGAACATTTATGTGTTATACTATTTGGGTTAGCATTACTTTCCCTGTCTTCATTATATCAAGGTGTGGTCCATCAAGAATGACTAATGAAAAGCAACAGCTATAACTATGCATGGATTTTTCAGATTAATAATGTTTTTTTTTATTGGATTAGAGTGACTGGCCCTTGAAATGGTTTCTATACCTAAGGACCACTATACAGTCATATGAAAAAGCAAGTATTCTCCATGTAACGTGTTTTCTTCTTTTTTTATTTTTTTTTACCATAGCTGAGAATATAAATGTTTGATCTTCAATAAAACAGTATATAAAGATGCAATAACGTATTTAACCAAAAAAAGGAAACCTTGATTTTGCAATCATTTCTTAATTACTGCAGCTGATGTCAGGTTTTTCTGGTGAAACAGGGTCTTCTGATCATGTATTGTTGATCTTACCCAGAAACCCACTTTCTAGAAAACTCAGGAAGGCACTCTCCTGTTAAGTCCATTTCATGTTAATAATTTTAATATTTAAAAATTATTTCCTTTTTCTCTGTAATAATAAAACAGCGGCTTGTACTTGATGCTAAGTAAAATGCATAAGCTCATGTTGCAATCCTATTGTGCTTGTTTAATGTTTAAATAATTTTTAGCAGACTTGGGTATGGAGATGCAAATTCTAGAAAAAACTCAGGTCTTAAGCAATTCAGATAATAGATCCTGTACATGTACTGTAGTCAACTCTATTTTGCAGCAAACTGTCTAGAGTAAATTGCTGCAAAAGTACTAGTCTTTGCCTAAGGGTTCATATAGTCTTTTCCTGATGTTCTTTTTGGACAGTTCAGATATAATTTGTGCAGCTACCTGTAGTAGAATCTGGCGCAAAACCAATTTCTAAGATCTGAACCGCAACCCGCATATTTACCCACTTTTATCCGCTACCCAACCCGGACCCGCAACCTTATCCTTGCCTTATCCACAACCAGCCGACCACCATCAAACACTAAGTGACGTTGCTGTAAACCAAAAGTGACCATCAAATGTGGGCGTGGACAGAGAAAGTTTTTTGTAAAACATTAAAAGGCATAAAATATAGACAGTGTCACATTAGACCTAAGATACCCGCATCTGGAAATCCTACCATTATTCCACAGGGTGCCTGATTTTTTTTGCGGGTAACCTGTGGGTACCTGTCTCCGCTGCAGGACTCTAACCCATAGGAATCATGGTAAAATTATGGGGTTTTTAAAGACTTCTTGTCTTCTACTCTTAGGCTCAACTTGCTGGGACGGCCTGGGCAAGTTAGCAGTTTGAAATTTTCTCGGACCTACTTTAGATCTCTTCCCAGGCTCATAGGCATCTATAATTGTATTTCTTAAAGCCAATCTAGGCATGTTGATATCACACTTCAACAACAAGGAGCAAACCAAATGAAGTCTCTTGAGACAAGTACCTCAACCATTTGCACCTGATTCTATTTTTCGAGGTTTGAGCTAGTGATAACTGTAAGGGTGACTTTCCTTTTTCCACGTCTAAATTTTATTTTTATTTAAGTTACGCAGTACACTACAGAATGCAAATGCGGCATGATATTTTCTACATCACCTTTATCTATCAGTATTTTTTAATGAAGATCAAGTACCCATATGTCGAAATATGTTGAAAAAGTAAACATTTTACAAGGGGGTGTACTTACATTTTCACATGACTGTATGTGCGCTGTCATACACTTATGCTTTCTCTTCTTTGGCTCATGATATTCCTAGAGGTACCAAACGTTCATATTATACCTCTGGCTTCTTTAAATTTTAGAGGTACTTAAGGGGACTGTGTGTAATATAAATATATACAGACCATAGAATAAGCTCTCTGTTGCATTTTCAAAAGTACATCCTTCCAACAAGCGTGAGGACATCCATTCGATTAAGTAGAGAGGAGGTTTCATCTTAAGATGTTGAAAGGGTATTTTACAGTGACCGCTGTGAAGTTATGGAATTCATTAAATAGATTCAAGAAACTAATTGGCAAGGAACAAAATAAAGGGGTATTAATACAGGTATTTTATCTGTTATCCGGAAACCTGTTATCCAGACAACTCTGAATTACAGAGAGTCTCCCATAGACTCAATTTTATCCAAATACTCAATGTTTGAAAATTATTTCCTTTTTCTCTGTAATAATAAAACTGTACCTTGTACTTGATCCAAACTGAGATATGTTTAATCCTTATTAGAGGCAAAACCAGACTATTGGGTTTATTTAATATTTACGTGATTTTTGAGTAGACTTAAGGTATGAAGATCCAAATTACAGAGAGATCTGTTATCTGGAAAACCCCAGGTCCCAAACATTCTAGATAACAGGTCCCATACCCGTACCAAGTTGATCCAGGGACTGGTCCGATTGCTCTCTTGAAAGGAATTGTTCTCCTCTGAGGCACCTTATGAAGACTTCATATGAGGTTGGTCATCTTCCTCTGGATCAACTAGCAGGAGCTACTAGTAGCAGCTACTTGTTGTGGCTACAAAATGCCAAAAAAATACCCTGCCATAAACAATACAGTGAGTTGCCTCTGCTAAAACACACGTAGTGTCTTCGCAAAGCCAATTATCACTATTGTCTATTTTGTAGCCGGCTACTAGTAACTCTGTGCGTCTTTACCCTTAGGGAGGTTTCACTTAGAAAACAAAGAACTTGATGGATGGCAGTCCTTTTTTTAAACCACATCTACTATGTCACTCTAGGTAAGAGTATTTAGTGTTACAGAATTAACTTTTATTGCCATTTTAACTGTGTATGTGACCCAGCAAAAAGTTGTACATTTGTTCATGTGCACGTTGCTGTTAAAGTGCAACATGTTAACATTAACCTTTTCTTTCTTTCTTAGGAGCTAAATATAGATGTAGCTGATGTTGAGAGTTTGCTGGTGCAGTGTATACTAGATAAGTATGTTGTTTTTGTTTTCCCTCCTTTGTTTTATTGCATATGGGACTGTATTTGTTTTTCTTAGCATGAACCTCCCTTATTTAAATTACCAGAGCCTTCCTAAACTTGTGATCCTTGGATTGCTGTTAAACTGAATAACTTTGTATCCCTGACTGCTATTATAAGTTGTTTGGAACCGCTGGAGGGTCATATAGAAATTTATGTTTTAAAATGTGAGTTGTCATGGTAGGTATGAGACACACTTCAGCCCTTATCTGTGGTGGACCATGCCCAGTTGAGCTGACCACACCCCCTGATGCTTGAACCCCAACCCTACGCCTATAAGTTCCTTTAATCAAGACTCTCCTGCCTATTTAGAAACAACTGGAGTGTATGCAAAGTGTGGGTATCATTAATCTATGTCCCCCTAGAGAAAGAAGGCTGTTGTAAAATATTCAGGATTCAGGATTCAGTTCAGGATTCAGATTCAGCCAAAATTCTGCCTTTTTCAGCAGGATTCGGATTTGGCCAAATACGTCTGGCCGTTGATCGTTCTAGTTAGTTGAAGTTTCTAAACCTGACTGTTTTGCCAACCTGTCAGCCTGCTGCACAAATATGGCAGTCCATGTAAAAGTGTCATGCAAATACTTTATGGCAAAGTTAGAAGTAGCTTTCAAAGCCAATATTATAACAGATGTAAAAAAAAATCTAATTATAACAAACAAGGGAAAGTTGTGCTCACCACTAATTTTTAAAACCATTAGGCAGGGGGTGCAATGAGGCTGTGACCACAAAATACATAGACAAATACAAGAGGTCCTCTGCACTCAACCCATTATCAATATATTTAAGACATTGAGACATTCTGTGCATACAACTACTAAAAAATGCCTTACCCTTTAAACAAAACAGGGATTGTTTGTTCATATATTACACTATATTTAAGCTGGCCAACTACTTCAAAGTTAACCCATATCTGGCCAGTCCTGCGCTCAATTTTCATCTGATTCATTAAGAATTCATTGCTTCATTATACATTTTACAAAGGAACTAAGTTTTACCTGCACAAAAATAGTTTAATTTCAGGTGTCCGTATCTCTTTAAATCATTGCTAAGTCCTTTGTATTGTACAAATGTATTGCATAGGGATAGGCATTTGCCTCCACTGATTTGAATGGGAAATACCCGAACGTGTCAGCACTTGCCTTTTTCAGTACGACACGCACAAGATCATTTTCTGCTGAAAAATTCTACACGTGCTGTCAGCCTAATGGTAATGCAGTGCCTGCGTCACAGCTATAATAAAATCATTCCTGTAATAACAGTTGTGTAAGAGTTAGAGGTCACTGCCCTATGAATGCTCCCATATCTTTCTACTCCCGGTATGGCAACAATTCTACGGCTCTAACTGCCTACAAAGCTACTTTTAAAATGTGATTCTTTATTCTTGTGCTTTCGGAGCAGGGTTGAGTAGTTCATCTGTGGAGTATTTAAACCCTCTCCTTCAGTACTGCATAGAAAAAGCAGACAATGAAAATGAGAAGGAACCAAAGTGTTTAATTTGCATTGTGAAGACTTATTGTGCAGAGATATACACTGTGTGGCCTTCCAGCAGTTCTATCTATAGCAGTTGGGTTTGAAAAGAATTATTAAAGAGACACTGACACCAGAAATGAAACCTTTATTTACATCTATCATGACATTGTCTTTGCATGCTGTCTATACTTTTGCCGTAAAAGTATTTGTCCAATGTTTTTACATTACCCATCTGATCCCCCCCATTTTCCCTTTGAGGGCAGTGCCATATTTAAGCTTCAGTAGTCTAACATTAGAAACAGCCCGCTTTAGCAACTTCAAGTAATGATTACTTACAAAACCAGAACTATCTGTAAAAAACAATCAACATGAGCTGTAGGCACCTTTTAATGTACATTAATATTTTGAAGAATATTGTTTTAGTGTCCGTATCCCTTTAAGCTGTTGTTGAAGTGCCCTCTGTACTGGATAGCTTGCGATTATATTGTGATAGCAGTTGTACAGTTCAAGTTGGATATAGTGTGCAGGATGGCAGAGAAGTATCCCAGCTCATTCCTACTGAGTATATTGTCCTGTGCAGTAGTCATATGATCCATTGCATATGTCATAGCTAATCTGCTATGCAATAACCTTGCAATAAACAGATGTTAATTGCCTGATATTTAGCGTTGGAAAAAGGAAAAACAACGATCGATAAGCTGCTGAACTTTGATTGTGACTTTAAGGGAAATTTCTGGTATAATCATGTTTTTTTTTTGTTGCAAATGAGCCAAGACACAAACAGTGATTTTATGTTTCCCTAATTTTATACTGTTATGTATCACTATAGAATTCATAATGCATTTCCCTGATTTTGCACACATCACTTTTTTATGGTCCCCTGAAAACATATAATGGGGGTTCTACTGTACCTGCACGCCGTCTCCTCTGTATTGGGATACCTATGGCATTTTTGTTCTCCAGATTCCTGGCATAAAGATACAAATCACTCTTGCCCTGCATTGGTAAGACTGATGTGTTTGTGTCAGAAACTCTACTATAGTTTATATTAAAAAAAAAAAGCTGTTGTGTAGCCATGGGGACAGCCATTCAAGCACAGGATACATAGTAAAAAATAGATTAAGCCTGTAGAATTTCATTGTTTAATATAGAGTAGTGTATCTATTATCTGCTGTGTATCCTGTGCATTTTCTCCCTCTTCAGCAATGACTGGCTGCCTCCATGGCTACACAACTGCTTGTTTATACTAACTTTAGTTGTGTTTCTGAAGTATTTTTTTATTACTTTAAAATTTTTGGTGTTACTGTTGTGACATTACAGAATTAGCTATAGTCAGGAACTTTTTTTGTTGTTATTATTAATCATAAATAGAAGGGATGCCACATAAGCAGTTGATTGCCAATAGATTAGCCACAATATTGCTAAAACACTATATTTATTCTGCAGACTGTTTTACAATACCTACTTAAACGCCTCTACAAGCTCTATTTTTGTTAAGTATAGCAGCTGACATATTAGCTTGGTGTGACATCAATTCCTGCCCAAGTCTCTCCCTGCTCACTCAT
>CM044436.1:41347064-41357759 GCA_024363595.1 Xenopus borealis
AGACTGCTTGCAGGCCGAGTTAGAGAGCTGAAAAGCAGGAAGTAGTGCTCTGTTCTGTTATTTGAGACATACAGTCACTCCACATTTTTTATTTTGCACAGCCTATCTATTTACCCAATTTGTCATTTTACTCTGAACTATTCTTTAAATGTTTATTGTAGGGGAAATCCTTTGCTGCAAAAGCTATTCTTAAAGGTGATCATTGAGTTGCCAGCATTCCATTGATTCTAATCACTAACCTACTACCCCTTGGAAGCACCCCTCTTTAAAAAAAAAAAATCACCTGCTCAGGAAACATTCTTCTTCACCGTTCTCAGGCATCCCTTGCACATATTGAAGCTGAGTGCATGAACATTGCAGGAATTGGCGAAGACGTTTGTACAGTAAAAATTAGAATAACTGGGGTGGGCACACCTCCAGTGGATAATATGCCCACTACTATAAATATAAGATCAGAGTCTGTGCTGCTTATTCAGACCACATAGATTGTTAAAATCCACATTAATGCCACCAAAGTATTTGGGTGGGTAAAACACAACTGTGAATTATGCGTGCATACAGAATTTGTTTATATTCTTCATAATTCCAATGGTATATGCATGCAGAAGTTCAGTCTCAAACTTGCTTGATCCCTGCAAGTAGGCAGAACATTTTCCAGGTTTTAGAAAGACAAGAAGAAATGCTGTGTAATTCTGCTTGTGAATTTCAATGTTACCCTCTGACCTTTGCTGTCACCAAAAAAGCTGGGTCATTATTCCAGGGACAGTCTGGTTTATATGAAGTAGCGCCATTTCTGTAGCAAAATCATGACTCCCTGATTTGGTTAGTCTGGTTCTGTGGGTGCTTTTTGTAGCACAGGGATATCTCCATACAATTGTTGGGGTGAGGGGATGTAATCCTATCTGATGCCATAACAGACCTGCTTCATTATTAAACCAATACTAGAATTTTTTGCTTTGAAGAGAATACATTACTGAGCACCTCACAGCTGTTCCATGAACAATGAGAAATATGTTTTGTGGCAGTATGTTATGCTCTAGGGTCACTGTTCTTGGCAAATAAGCATGATTAGGCAAAATAAAGGTTTTCAAGGTGAATTCAACCCCTTATGAAAAAAAAAAACCCCTGCCCTACATAGACCCCCTCCCTCCAGCCTAGCCGCTACGCCAGGTAAATGCCCCTAATTTTTTTTACTTACAGCTCAGTGCAGATTCAGGGCATCAGAGTTCAAGGCAGCCATTCTGTTTGGAAATCTTTGGGTCTTCTGGCACTTCTGCAATTTCCGTGATTTTCAGCAGTTGTCTCGAGCCAGAAAATTGCTCCAACACTCTCTTCCTGGAGATTACCAAAGAGACGAAGATGGCTGCCGTGAACTCTGATGCCCTGAATCTGCACCGAGGGGTAAGGAAGCAGGGAGGGTAGAGGGTAGGGTTTTTTTAATAATGGGTTGAATTCTCCATTTAGGAGTCATAAAATTAGCAATTTGAAAAAATTATAAATCATATTCCTGTTATTTGCTAATTTGATGATACGCTTTTTTTCCTCTGCTGATCAGTACCAAGATAGAGAATACTGTTTATGGTTTTTATTGGTTACCAATCTGTGGTGTGCTCCTGCTTGGTATGGACCCTAGGCAGTTGATTTGGGGCCCAGGTGAAAGGCCAGATACATGAAGTTGCCAGCTTTTAGATGCAGTTTTTTTTTTACTTGCGTTTTCAAGGATTTTTTGCTTAATAAAATATCAGAATTTGTGAGTTTTTATGCAAAAAAGAATTGAATTGTGGCAAAAATTTTAATTCGCAAGGATCAGTTGCAAGCTCAGTGAACAGTTATGTCCCATGTGGGCCCCCTTAAAATTGCGAAGAGAGAGATGCAAAGCAAGTAGTTTTTTTTTCTGTTGTGACTTCTGGTCACTCCAGCCTTTATAAATTACATTTTTGGCCAGCTATCTATATTATAAACATTTCTTACTTTGCACAGCCTATCTATTTACCCATTTTTCATTTTTACACTGAACTGTTCCTTTAACTGTGGACTTAGTTGACTGTTACTAATCCCTGATTACTTTATACTCTTAACCAATACAGTATACTGTCATGGTTCGTAAATGTTACAGCTTTCTAGTATTCCACAAGTAAGTTGCAACTCATACAGATATTGGTCCTATAGACTGATCGGCAGCTTATCTGCCCATGTGTGGCTGCTTCTGACCAGTCCCCCGATCAATAACAAGCCAAAAACCGTCCATATGTTGATTGGACAAATTTGATTTTTTTTTTCTTTGATCTTGGACTGCATCGCCCCTGTTGTTAGTAGGCATATCTGGTTAAGATCTGCTTGTTTGGTGACCTCCCCAAACGAGCAGATCTAATAGTGTGTGGCCACTATTAGTTGGTTATTGATTCTATATGTCATCCAACCCATTTAGAAATAATATAATACACTATACACACGACAGCCATTCTCAGACATTTACAGACCACAGACTTGGTGATACCAACACTGTTGTGTACCCTCCCACCTCAGCCTATCCCCATAACCCTGGAGGAAGGTACTGCGGGCAAGAACCAAGCAAGCCCATGGTAAAAGGTCAGTGATTCAATAATATTTTTGTTGCCTGTTAATTACAACTGAACGGGAGCCACCACTGCATTTTTTTATAGAACGAAATCGCTGACCTGACATAAGACTTTATCTTCTGATGAACTGGGTTTCATTTACTAACCTGGGAGCAAACCGTTGGCAATTTGAGAATTACAATTATACCCATATTTGCAACGACAAGATAGAAAAGGTGGGGGGATAAAATTGTCTTTCTTTGGAAAAACAAACATAACAAACATACCAATCATCTTAGTTTTTATGAACCACATTATGATCACATTTTCCTGTATGCATGCTAAAGGGACCTGCCAAATTGCCTACTGTAACTCATTTTCCATGTTGTAAACAGGACAGCGCTTTTTATACAAATATATAGCAGCTCAGTCATTAATCTTTTATAACACAGGTCCCCAACCTTTTTTGGCCTGGGAACCAGTCTGTAAAACCAATTTTTTTTGGAAGGACCGGGTGGTCATGGATGCAGGAGGTTGGGAGGGGTTGGCATCCAATTCTGGTGCTCCACTGTTGAATTAGGTGTGCTGTTGTTGGCGCTAAGCTTGCGGCCCAGGTAAGGACTGGTGGTTGGTGACCCCTGTTGAGTAATATACATGGGATGTATAGTTTTCACTTGAATGTAAAGTTCTATTTCCAAAAAATCTGTGATATATGTATCTTTATCCATATGGACAAAAACCTCCAGACCCGCTTGTAACATCTCATTTCTAAACCAAGGTTATTAATATGAAGTTGGTCTTCCCTTTGCTACTAAAGAAACCTTTAGTCTTCTGGGAAGGCTTTCCATTAGATTTTGCTACAGTGTTGTTGAGATGTTTCCATTCAGCCACAAGATCATGAGTGAAATTGGGCACTGATGTTGCAGAATATGCCTGGCTTTTAGTCGTAAGTGTTCAGTTGGGTCTAGGCTCTGTGCAAGGCATTTCAGCAGACCAACTATCTATGGACCTTGCTTTGTGCTTTGGGGCACTATTGTGTTGAAACATGGAAACTGCTGCCAACCCCAGTCTTTTCCAACATTGGCAGATGGTGTTATGACGTTTATTTACTATAGAGAACACTTTCCATGTGACCTCCAGCCAACACTTGGCATTACACATGAAGATATTAGCATTGTTTGCCTATTATTACACAAGCTTCCTAGGAATAATTATTGTGCTGTCATTTCTTCTGGGAACAGTTTGAGTGTTCCTGAAGATGTTCTTTTAGATTGGTTGAGTGTTTGTACACTTTTGACCTATATATAGGAATGCACCAAATGCAAGATTCAGCCTTTTTCAGCAGGATTCTTCTGCCTGGCAGAACCAAATGCTAATTTGTTTCGGTATTTGGCCAAATCTTTCACAAATGATTCAGGGGTTCAACCGAATCCAAAATAGTGGATTCTGCGCATCCCTACCTATATATAGTGCTCTTTGATGGACCAACCTACATAATGGAGTTGACTAGTTGCTACAAACAATACACACCCATTTGCATACACCAAACTCTAATACTAAAGGTCATGGGGCAGAATTTCACAACGTCACAGAACTCACTGTAAAAAAAAATTGCATCCTTTTTTCTAATTTGTATGGATGCTCGGATGTCTGTTGGAAGAGTCATCTGGTAAATATCACATCAGAGAGTTAATTGAATAGTCCGCTTTTACTGTGTGTGTGTGTGTGTGTATATGTATATAGTGTTATATACCCCTTAAGTTCCTCTAGTCAGAACATTCCAAACTTAGCCGACTTTTCCTCATAACTGAGACTTTCCATACCCTTTATCTACTTAGTTGCTCTATTTTGCACTTTTTCCTTTTCATTAATTTTTTAGCATAAGAGACCAAAATTCCATCTGCTCCTGTAAACCTATATTTTTGTAAAGGAAAACTTTTCCCCAAAATTAATACCTGAGCAACAAATTAAATGACATATTAAAGAATCTTTCCAAACTGAAATATATATTTAGATAAATCTTAACCTTTTACATCTCTTGCCTTGCACCGCCGTTTTGTGATGGTCTGTGTGCTGCATCATAGATCACCTGACCAGAAAGACTGCAGCTCTAACTCCTAACAGATGTGAAAGCAAAAGACCTAACATGTATGGTTTGTTTGGTATGTTTGTGTGCACCGTGAAATCTAGGATCCCAGGGGGCGGCCCTTACTTTTTAAAATGGCAATTTTCTATTTATGATTAACCAATGGCACATACTGTTAAAAAAGTACATTATTATGAAAATAGTTTATTTATATGAAGCAGGGTTTTGCATACGAGTTGTTTTATGCAATATATTTTATAGAGACATACATTTAAAAAGCAGCATGTTATTTGTATATATATATACATACACAATATCAAAACAGGGGGTGGGGTTGTGGGAGCACTCTAAAGGCTTTAAAGTATATATAAGTATTATAGATGCTAATGCATATACACACAAAACAGGGGTTATTTTGTTACAAAGTTATGATCATAAAATTGATAAGCCACCATACCACGTCAAGGTAAACCCCGAATGGCATTCCCTAACTTGTTTTATTTATTATGTGCATTCTAGCATTACCTGTAATCAATGTCCGTTGAACGCTGTTTATTCACTGAGGGCTAAATCCTCCCCAGCCAGAAATCAGGCTTTTAAAGGAGAGATATTCCCAAAACATTTATAATTTTATATATTACATTTATAATACTTATAGGCCACCCAGGTGGCCTTCCCTCAAGTCACTGATTGGTCACTGCCTGGTAACCAATCAGTGGAAACCAAAAGAGCTGCAAAGCAGGAAGTAGTTTTCTGGCTATTATGTTAGACATTCAGTCACTCCAGCCTTTATACGTTACATTTTTTTGCTAATTTACTATATTAGAAACATTTTCTATTTTGCACAACTGTCACAATGTCACTAGGTTGCAGCGATCACTGTGCAACCTTACAGCTACTTTATTGTAATTTATCTGGGTATTATATCAGGTAATGTATATTGTTTGCTTCATTACCTTTATGTGACCCTTTTTGTCTAGAAATTTAGAAATTGTTTCATCTTTACAGTTTGCAACATACAAGTGGCTTGTCACAGTGTCCTACAAAATGTCACAGCACAGAGGTTTCATTTGGTGTAGAATTTTGTACATGCAGAAGTGCATTCCTCAGATCTCATTCTCTTATCTATAACAAAGAGGCATTTGTTTGAGAGACCGAAAGAATGGGCTATAGAGTTAGTCTTCTACATAAAGTTCTCCCACGTATTTTTTTTTTCTGGTGAGGTTATGTACAGAAGAAAGTTTGAGTGTTTGCACTACAAATAATGCAGAAATTACTGTACATACACTGACATACTGTCACCCTGTTTAACAATTCAAAGTATAGAACATGATTAGGCAATACGATCATAACACTGTATAAATAGGCACAAAGAACTAATGGCTCCTTCGCTATGCATTATATTTCTAGAGGTCTGCCTTATTCTAATTATTTTTTAAAGGACCAGTAACATTTTTGTTGCATTTATCTTTTGTATCTGTTCAGTACCTATTTATGTAACACAAAAGTCCAATTCTATATGGAAAAGGATTTTTATTATTATAATTCTTTATTTATTAGTTTTCAAGTTAAAGGGGGTACAGAAAAAAAAGGGTACATAAGTAAGTATCGTAAACCACATATGTCACATACATACATTTGTTCAGTTCATATTTCTGCGCATAATAACTCCCGGAGAGGGATAGGGGGAACAGTATGTGTACAGGAATATTTTAGAGGGAGGGGGTAGGGCAATGGAGGAAAACATAAAATCCAAGTAACATAACGAAAAAAAGAGAAAACAACTTTGTCGCTTATATCAATAAACACTAGCTTTTATCTGAATTAGTGTATGACATTTTCTGCCCTTATACTTGTACCTTGGGTTTATTAGTGTTTTGTGCTTAGTTCTGCTTAGTTGAGGTATTGCCTTGGGTCAGGTTGGTTTTGAATCGTATCCATGGTTCCCATATATTTTTGTTCTTCCCATATGTACCGTCTCATCGTCCTTATATCCTCAAATTTTTCAATTTCGTCCATTAATGCTAACCATTCAGGGATTGTGGGTACCTCCTGGCTCAGCCATTTTTTAGGAATCAGGCCCATGGCAGCTTGAATCATATATAACAATAACTGGTTTTTTATTACATCTTTTGTACTTGTGTTGTAGTGTAGCGCTATTAATGCCGGGAAATTCCCCTGAGATGGGAGAGGAGTTATTGAGTGCATTATTTTAGATATTTCTCCCCAGTATGTTTTAATCCTGGCACATTCGAACCATATGTGCGTGATGGATCCCTCCTCTTCCCTGATGCGTCGCTAAACATTTGTCTCAATTTCACAGGGGTGTAATACCATTTCATAGTTACCTTCTTGCACTCTGGAGGATACCGAGTCTGAATGGATGGATTTATAAATTTCTTTCCACTCCTCTGGTTCTAGGCTGATTTTTAAATCACCTTCCCATTTTTCCTCATTGTTTTTATTATATCATGTCTTCGCTGCAGTTAACCCTTTGTAGAACATGGAAATAGGTCTTTTAATATTATTTGGTTTACTTATTTTTTCCCACCAAGTCTGTTCTCTTGCTAGGGCTTTAGGTTTCATTGAGCGGATGTAATGACCCAGTTGCAGATAGCACCATATATCTCTTTTGAATTTGTTGTAGGGGGATTGTGTCTCCTTCATGCAAAAAGTCAACAATGAGTGAGTCTCTGTTTCCTATTTTAGCCCAGTGAGCAAATGTTCTGGCTTCTAGACTTGGTGCGAAATCGGGATCGCCTATTAAAGGCAGTAAAGGAGATGGCCTCCTTGATAGCTGGTGTTTTGCCATATTGTTTATGGAAAATTATTTTATTCTTTAATTCTCTGGAACATCCATGAATGATATGACTCCTGTTTATCTACCAGGTTAAGTACAAAAACATTGTATTCAATACAGTTCATCTGTGAAATGCTATGCAAATTGCCTGTACCCCTGTTCAACTTGAATGGTTGCCCCCATGGCTACACATCAGCTGATCTATATAAAATATATTTGAGTTTCTTAAATATCATATAGTTTGTAAAAACCCTTTTTTTAGTGTTAAAAGTCCTTTGCACCCATCGACAGTCCACCTTGTAACTAATGGTTACTGCGCAAGTAAAGCTGGCCATAGATGTGCAGATTTTAGGCTTGTATCCGACGAACGATCGTATGTCGGACTCCGTGAAAAAAACCCGCTGGGCCCCAACCCTCATGGGCTCCCACCAGGCCAGATCTCCCTCTCCCAATCAAAATGAATTAGAGAATAAATAAACTTATGACATTCTGCGCCAGGTGTGCATGAGCAGTGGCGTGCTGCGCCTGGTAGCGACATCAGCGTGCTTGCGCCAGCCGGCATTTCAGTAGGTGAGCAGAGGAGGAAGGTAGGGGAAGGGAGGTGAGGCCGGGGGTATGAAGGGAGGCGTGGGGCTAGAGGAGGGCCCTGGACGGGGGCCCTGAGACCCAGTCCAAACCTGTATGTCGCACTCTTCCAACCTAAAAATAACCATTCAGATTAAAGCAGCAAAATAATAAATCAGATTATGTTCTGGATACGACAGCAATTGTATTAAAGTTATGTCTGAAAAATAGCAGTAACAGTCACCCATTGATATAAACAGTTAGGCAATACATGCAGAGATATTATCAGTAGCCGACATAAATCTCCTAAGCTATGTAACGACTGAACCTTCTATTATGTATGACTTTATCTTTGTGTCTATGGAAATCTTAAGGGGTTTGTACAGGGCCGGTTTTAAGCACATTGGACCAATTTGGCCCAATTGGGCCCCGCACTTATGGGGGCCCCACTCCAGTGCGAGATCTGATTCCTATTCCCTTAATTCCCCAGTTTCCCAGCCTGCCCCCATCCCCAACTGGAAGCTATCACTTGGACAGAGGGGAAAGCAGGCACTATTTGCCCATCCAGCTCTGTGACCCTGCGACAGACAGCAAAGTTCCTTCTAGGGGGCCCCACCAAAATGGTTAAAATTGGGCCCCACACTTGGTACGGCCGGCCCTGGGTATGTACATGGCAGGTCAGCAGTATAACAACAGTGTGCTGTCCCTTACCTAACAAAAGAAAAACTTTGGAGCTGCTTGAGTGCACATCAGCCTTTACCCATCCCTCCCAAAACTCTCCCCCTTGCTGCCCCCTATCTTAGATTATTTTACCTAATCACCGGATTGGATAACAGCATGGCTGGGGAGTGTAGATTTCTTTAAACTATCGAGGATGCAGACCTCCCAGCAAATGCGGGGTTGCCTTCCTCTAAAGTTATACCACTGTGACAGGTGATGCCTCAAATGTGTATTGAACACTATCTGGTAAAGCTTATTTTGTGAATTTCACTCTACGGGACTGTGGTGATCTCTAACTTTACTCTTTGATAAATATACCCCATAGACTGAAATTTGCCCCAGGTTTAGTAACCCATAGCAACCAGAAGTCTGAATTTAAAGGAGAACTAAACCCTTCATTAAAAAAAAAAACCTAACCCCCCCCCCATAAACCCAGGCCTGAATTTGTGGTGAGGCCACAAAGGCCTGGTCCTAGGATGGCAAAAAATTAGGGGCTTTTTACCCAGTGCTTGAAAGTGCCCTCACTCACGTGAAGCCAGCGCTAGGACTATGTGGTGGCGGGGGTTGTGCACGCGGGAAGATCCCGGAGCCGAGACCATACGGCCTTGGTGCGCCGCTACTTGGAATCCCGCCCTGCATAGGCCCCCTTTAACTTTTTACTCACCCCTCGTGGCAGTTTCAGGCATCGGAGTTCAAGGCAGCCATCATCTTCGGTAAATTTCTTCTTCTGGGTCTTCAGTAATTTCCGTGAGTTTAGGCGCACCCTCAGTTGTCCGGTACTGCGAAATTGTCCAACTGAGTATGCGTCGAAACTCCATTCAAGAGACGAATATTATCGAAAAAGATGGCTGGCTTGAACTTCAATGCCTGAAACTGCTGCGAGGGGTGAGTAAAAAGTTTTGGGGCATTTGCTTGGGGTAAGAAGAGCTACATCGGTGGGGGGGCAGGGTCTATTGGGGGGTAGGGTTTTTTTTAATAATGGTTTAGTTCTCCTTTAAACAACAAGCAAGCAAATGCTGCCTACTAATTGCTTCCTAGACCTCACTGTATATTGGTCACTGCACCGTTTCTCACCATTCTACAGCATACATGACATACATGACACGACCCGCTCGTATTGAGCTTCCTCGGCTTCCGTCGCAGCTGACTCCCTGTCAGAAGCGAGCGCTCCGCCCAGAGGCGACGATACGGTGGGGCTTACGTAGCTGGGCGGCCCGGGGTGTGGATAGAGACAGAAGGAAGGGGAAAAATAACAAGATCGAAGGAGAGAGACAGGAGGTGGAAAATGGATGAACCTGGGCTTGTCATCTTGTATTGCCGGACCCTGTGACACAGCCGCGCTCCTGGGCAACGAGTGTAGGCGGAGTCGCCTGAGTTAGGCCCTGGAATCATGGAGATGAACGAGCAGGTAAGAGTAAAAAGCAGGGCAAAGGTACAAGAGAGTCGGCTGACCCCAAGTTATTCTTGTTTGGCGACGTACATAGGCCGGACTGGCCTCCTCACTTGCTAATGGGACAACATAGGACTTTGAGGCTTTCCTTTCCGCTTGGGGTTGAGTTATGCGATTTTACAGATTAGCAGCCGCTTCAACTCCCAGCTTCTGTAAGGGGTTGCTGGGAATCGTAGTTCTCTTTACAGCTGCTGAGGCCAATTTCTGTTCTCTAGTGCCTTGTTTGGAGGCCACATACAATGTCTTAGCAGAACTGCTTTATTTTAAATCGCTTAATTTTAAAATTCTTAAAAACTTTTTATGTGTGTTTTTTGTCCTTTTTACTTTTATTTACATTAAATGAATTGTACCAAATTTTTCTCCAAATCTCCTAAACTTTCCACTGGGTCTTTACAGGCTCTGGGGGGGTAAGTCACAAAAATTCAGTAAAGTAAAACTGGATTAAGTCGCAAAAGTACAGTAAAGTAAACTGGAGTAAGTGGGGTAAGAGGCAAAAGTGCAGTAAAGTAAAACTGGA
>CM044436.1:41358707-41375369 GCA_024363595.1 Xenopus borealis
GGCAAAAGTGCAGAAAAGTAAAACTGGAGTAAGTGGGTGGGTAAGTCCCAAAAGTGCAGTAAAACTGGAGTAAGTGGCTAAAGTGCAGTAAAGTAAAACTGGCGAAAGAAAGTTTATTTTATTTGGCTTTACTTTATTATAAAAAAAGGTCGGATTTGCAAAAGCCTTGGTCCATTTTGTGAACATGATGGTTTCTTGACAGATAATCATTCAAGACAGCTAGTTATTGAACTTTGAGTACCAAATCCACAGGAAGATGCCAAGACTTATTCGCAAACTGGGGAGTCAGGATGAAAATTCCCAGTGAAATCATGAAATGTACTTAATAGAACTCCTGGCGTACTTTGACTTGTAGAGATTTTGTTCTAGTGTAGTTTAGGTGGCCTTTATTAGTAAAATAGCTGCTATAGTATGAGACTTTTTGATATGTCTTTATTCCCACTGACCTGGATCTGCTAATAGGTTGCATACAGCCTTAGGGACACTAAAATAAAAGATACCCAATGTTCCCTCTTATGCAGTTTGGCTTATGTGCAAAAAAATATTTTGTGCGCACATTTTAAACTTGTGTGCATATTTTAAAAAACTGTGCGCACATGTCAGAATCAATGCAAAATGTTGTGTTATCACACAAAATGCTTTGTGCTCACAGCTTTGATGGAACATTGAAGATACCCTGGCATGAGGGGGGGGGGGCAAATGCCCCTAATTTTTTACTTCCCTCTCCATGCAAATTCGGGCTTCAGGAGTTCACTGGCCCGAATGCGCAATTGGAGTAAATTTCCGGTCCTGAACAACTGTGCATGCGCTGAAAGTCACGAAAATTGCCGAAAAGTTTTCAGGACTTTTGGTGCATGCACAGTTGTTCAGGACCGAAAATTTACTCCAACTGCCCAATGTGGCAAAAACGCCAGTCTGATTCCGAAACAGACCGAAGAAAGAAGATGGCGTCCGTGAACTGCGGCCCAAATCTGCACAGAGGGGTAAGTAAAAAATTAGGGGAATTTGCCAGGGGGCAGGTAGGTTGAGGGGGGGTGGGTTGAATTCTTCTTTAAGTGTTTTTTTATGGGGTTTAAAAAAGCGGCTGAGATAGACCAGCAGAATTGCCACAGTAGTCCTGGTGAAATCCTATTTATAAACTGTGTAATGAGTTTGGTCTGTGTAGCAAGGTGTAAAATCCTGGCGTCAATGTTGTTCACTTGTAAAAAGCAGTGTACACCATCATTTACTGTGTTTGCTGTAACTATGTCCCACTGACTTACATGGGCTACAACAGGTAACACTATTGTTTATCTTACAAGCATTAGTGCAAATTAACATAATATACACATCTTTATAAATATTGCTCTTATTTTTGTGTTTTCAATGTATGGCTTTAATTTATGGATAAGGACAACAGATGTTATATAAATATAATACTCTCTTTATTTAATACCACCCCCTGCCTTCTCACCTTATTTTCATAACCCCTTTTCCTTGTGCCAGTACAAGGGTAGAGAGGCTTCAGTGCATATGTAGAGTGACTGCAGTAAGTTAGGATGCAAATGACTAGTAAATGCAGGGCAACAAACACAGGGGTAAACTCTGAATGCTCAGGGTTTGTGTATGTGGGGGCTGTGGGATCACCACTGTATTGTGGGTGCAGCTCAACGAACAAGATGTTCTGTCACTGGTCACTTCTGTTTAGTTACCAGATAGGCACTCAAGGGATGATTAAATCTTTAAAGTCTTATTAGTAAGGATGTACAAAGACTTAGATTGAATTGCACTGAATCAATAAATTTGTTTCCATGTTAAGATTGTTCAGTTGAAGCTACAAAGGCAAAAGTAGAAACATTTTATGTAAAGCTGGTATATAAAACTCTACTGCCGCAATCAATGAAACGGAATAGTTGAACAGATTTAAAAAAATAAACAAATAAAAACCGGAAAATTTACCCCCTAAACGATCAAATGCCTTCAAAAGTCACATAATTAGTGAAATTAAGTCCACCTGTGTGTAATGTAAGTGTCACATGATCTGTCAGTAGAAACACCTTTTCTGAAAGGCCCCAGAGGCTGCTACACCACAAAGCATGACTCCATGAAGACCAATGAGCTTTCCAAACAAGTCAGGGACAAAGTTGTGGAGAAGTGCAAGTCAGGGTTGGGTTATTAAAAAAAAAAATAAAAAATATCCAAATCTCTGATGATCCCCCAGAGCACCATCAAATCCATCGTCTTCAAATAGAAAGAACATGGTACTACAACAAACATACCAAGAGAGGGCCACACACAAAAACTCACAAACTGGGCAAGGAGGGCATTGATCAGAGAGGCAGCACAGAGACCAAAGGTAACCTTAAAGGCGTTGCAGAGTTCCACAGCAAAGACCGGAGTATCTGTCCATAGGACCACAATGAGCCGTGCACTCCATAGAGCTGGGCTTTATAGAAGAGTGGTCAGAAAAAAACATTACTTAAAGTTAAAAATATTAACATTTTGAGTTTGCTTAAAGGCATGTGGGCGACTCCCCAAATGTATAGAGGAAGGTGCTCTGGTTAGATGAGACTAAAATTTAACTTTTCTGCTGCCAAGGAAAATGCTATGTCTAATGCAAACCCAACACATCCCATCACCCCAAGAGCACCATTGCCACAGTGAAACATGGCAGTGGAAGCATCATGCTGTGGGGATGTTTTTCAGCAGCAGCGGATGGGAAAGTGGTCTGAGTCAAGGGAAAGATGGATAGTGCTAAATACAGGGATATTCTTAAGCAAGACCTGTGTCAGTCTACCTGTGATTTGAAACTGGGACGGAGGTTCACCTTCCAGCAGGACAATGACCCGAAGCATACTGCTAAAGCAACACTCGAGTGGTTTAAGGGGAAACATTTAAATGTGTTGGAATGGCCTAGTCAAAGCCCAGACTTCAATCCAATTGAGAATCTGTGGTCAAACTTGAAGATTGCTGTTCACAAGCAAAAAAACATCCAACATAAAGGAGCTGGAGCAATTTTGCCTTGAGGGATGGGCAAATAAAAATCCCAGTAGCAACATGTGGCAAGCTCATAGAGACTTCTCCAGAGCGACTTGCAGCTGTAATTGCTGCAAAAGGTGACTCTACAAAGTACTGACTTTGGGGGGGAGTTGAACAGTTATGCATTCTGAAGATTTCTGTTATTTTGTCCTATTTGATGTTTGCTTCACAATATAAAAAAAAAACTTCAAAGTTTTAGGCATGTTCTGTAAATGAAATGGTGCAACTCTCAAACAATCAATTTTAATTCTAGATGTGAGGCATGGGGTTGAATACTTTTGCAAGGTACTGTATATTTCAACATAGAAAAAATCCTAAGAATAGTGTGGCATAACATATATTAAATCCAATTTACAATATAGACCACTGCATTGGTTTCATGTGATGGCCAGCATCTAAACTGCCAATTATGATAACAACAAACAAAAGCATTTGATGTGCGATGTGCAGTAATCAGCCATGTTGAAATTATACCAGTCTGTTCCTGCTAGTGTCATCTTCTCTGTGCTTCTGCTTTACATAAAGACAAAGACATTTCAGTTCGGGTTTTGTGTAGAGGTTAATTCATAGTAACTTAAACAGATTTTCTCTTCAGGGTTAATTTACTTTAGCTCAGAAACCACACCCACAATTACTGTGGGCAGTTGCAGTTTGAATCCACACCAAGAAATTCAATAAAATTGTGAAAGCCGTTTTTTTTGTTTTTTAAATGATTATCATCCGAAACCACATGACCTCGGCAGGTTGGAGATATTTTTGAAGTGAGGTGGTATCCTGGTATCTTTTGTAAATCCTGGTATCTTTTGTAAATCGTTGTGCTTTAGGGCAGAGACCAGCTCAGATTCAGGTAGATTAGGCACCCGGTGAAAATGATACTCTTCCTCGTGAGGCAACTTGGGGCAGTGCTCAGAATGCCATCCCATCGACGATTTACATTCTATCTGGTGGGAAGGCAGTTCACGGAGATTATTCACCCCGAAGAAGAGAAGATTTGTCGCCGGGTGACTAATCTACCCAAATCTGAGTGTGTCTCTGCCAAGCTATCTTTTGGCATTTCCCTAAGTACCAGGGCTGATATGAAAAAAATGTACTGTGGGCAACAATCCTCCATAAGATGCCTCTCCACCAGCAATAACTGAAATCGCCAGTAGTAAAACCAATGCATTGCTTTGTTCTCCCTATTTTGGCCATTGTCGCTTTGGGAGGAAACTACAGGCAACTTTGCAATGTGTAGGTTTTGCCACCAGCAACTTAAATTATTTCCAATGGCATTTTCAGGAGATTTGTCACCTGCAGTTGCTCATTGTTGTCGCAGACAACAAATCTCCCTGTTGTCCATTGCTCAAAAGTTAACCTGTATTTTTTAGTATATTTCTTTCCCATGCTATGATCTTTGGTTATTTTATAATCTTTTTTTTTTTGTATCTGTTTCTATTGGAAATTTCATTGCCTTGATTTGTTTGCTTTTCTTATCTCTGTTGTAAAGATACATGAGGTCCAGGAGAAATGAAAACTACAATATAATGAAACTTTGACTAGTTTACATTAGGGATGCACTGAATCCAAAATTTTAAGTTTGGCCAAATCCCTGAATCCTTTATGAAAGATTTGTCAGAATACAGACCCCTAATTTGCATATGCAAATTAGAGGTTGGAAAGGAAAAGGTGGAAAAAGAATGTTTTACTAATTCTACTGAAAGAGGCCGAATCCTGGACTCTGTGCATCCCTACTTAACGTACATACTTTAAATTCTATTTGAAGTCATACCCCTTTAACTTTAGCCTTATTGCACTGGAATATTTCAGCCAACAGAAAAGTGGCCAAATCTGTTGGTACTGACCTGCTTTAAGGGGTGGAGGGGGGCATTCTTGGTTACCCTGTGTACATTGTGGTAATGAAAGTGAGTTTATCGCACCTGTGCTACTTCACTTTTGTGATGCATATGTGCTGATAGTGTGTACTCATTAAAGGAACAGTAACACCAACAAAAAACAGAAAATGTTTTTAAGGAATGAAAATATAATATAGGGTTGCTTTGCACTGGTAAAACTGGTGTGTTTGCCTTAAGGCCCCCATACATGGGCCGATAAAAGCTGCTGACAGACTGAGCTTCCCTGATCGATATCTGACCGAAAGTCGTCCAGATCTCAATCGGGCAGGTTAAAAAACCTAGTGGGATTGCGGGCTTATCTCTGCTTGTATGCGGTCCCGCGATCCAACTGCCCGTATAGCCTCTATTCTGATCAGATTTCTACTAACTGATTCTAGGACTGATCCATAATGATTTGCTGTTTTTATTAATCTAGCCATTATCTTTGGTATCAAAAAGGAAGGTGATACCAGAACCTTAACAAAAATTTAATTTAAATTAGTATAAAATTATTATAAATCACTGAGCTAAAGGCTTTAAATAATACATTTTTTTATAAATGTTTCTGAAGCAGTTTTTTTTTTTGGATATTTATTCTCCCTCAATCCTTTATTATTTTTCCCTAATCCTTCTACCGAAAAAAAAAATGAAAAATGTGATCAAGATTTGAGATGAGCAATTGCCAATTTATGCAGTTATATAGCCTTTCTATGAAGCTTCAGTAGGTGCCCAGCTATTTGTATTGTTGGTAGGCATATACAGTATGATTAGTACCTGGCATGTCAACCATTTGAGAGACACTGTGAGCTATATTTTAGTTACTCAGTGTCTTTGCATATACTGAGCTAGTTAGACATGTTATAGGCTAGTACAGTGATCCACAACCAGTAGCTCATGAGCAACATGTTGCTCTCCAACCCCTTGGATGTTGCTCCCAGTGGCCTCAAAGCAGCTCCTTTTTTTTTTGAATGCCAGGCTTGGAGGCAAGTTTTAATTGCATAAAAACTAAGTACAGTCCCAAGTAGAGACTCCTGTAGACTGCCAGTCCACATAGGGGCTACCAAATGGCCAACCACAGCCCTTATTAGGCACCCCAAGGAACTATTACATGTTTGTGTTGCTCCCCAACTCTTTTTTTTTTTAATTTTGAATGTGGCTCACGAGTAAAAAAGATTGGGGACCCCTGGTCTAGTATGTCAAATGGAATGGGTTGGAGATTGTGGAAGCCAACATTTAGCCTGCTAGCTAACCCTATTTTATGTTTTATTAGTATTAAATTATAATTGATCATCTTACCAACTAGTACCTGGAATGGATGGTTTCCCATTCACATTAATGTGAAGTTTTTTGGTTTTTTTTAGAATGAATAAATGCAATTTTCTATGCTGGAATCCACCTGTTTAACATGTCTTCTCTTTCTGCATCATTTGAAATCCTGTCAGGGAAGGGAACACTGATGTCACAAATTGTAACAACTTCTCCACAGTTTACATACAGCATACAGGGACTGCAAAAACCACAATGCTATGCACTATAATGTCTTGTTTGTTATTGAAATCACCTGTGCAGGGAATTGTTTGGGTTTGAAGGATGCTGGCGAAGGACCAATGGCTGCTAATAAAAAGTAACCGTATTCGGCTAGCTCAGCAAAGTAGTCAGACAGATAGATCAACTGGAAAGCAGGGGGATAGGCTTAGGGAACTGTTCCAAACCATTAGAAACCATTAAAAGTCTGCATATTTTTTAATTGAAGTGTATTGTAAAGTTGCTTGCAATTATGTTCACTTTTCAAAAAGCTTATGTTTGTGTGGAGTTCCCCTTTAAAGGAAAACTATACCCCGTGAACAATGTAAGTCTCTATATATATCTCATAAACAACCCTGCTTCATGTAAATAACCATTTTCTTAATAATATACTTTTTTAGTATGGGTATGGGACCTGTTTTCCAGAATGCTCGGGACCCGGGGTTTTCCTGATAACGGATCTTTCCGTAATTTGGCTCTTCATACCTAAAGACTATTAGAAAATAATTTAACATTAAATAAACCCAATAGGTTGGTTTTACCTCCAATAAGGATTAGTTATATGTAAGTTTGGATCAAGTACAAAGTATTGTTTTATTACTACAGAGAAAAAGGAAATAATTTTTAAATATTTGGATTATTTGATTTGTAATAGAGTCATGGAAGACGGCCTATCAGTAACTTTGTGGATAATGGGTGTCCGGATAATGGATTCCATACCTGTATATGTACCATTGGGTAATGTGTATATATAGAATTGTGCTAATTGTTTTCATGACTGAAATCTATACAATTGTTTTATTTATTTGTTTTTTAACATTTTAGAATGGAAAATTATCAGCTGAAGTAGAGCCCTTTGTCCCTCAAAAGAAGGGGGCAGAAGCACTTGCAATACCCATGGCTCTTCCTAGTGACGGTGGCAGTGTAGGTGGACTGGAAGCTACACCGATTCCGAGTTACCTTATAACTTGTTATCCATTTGTTCAAGAAAACCAATCCAATAGGTAATTCTTTCTGTAATCTATAAAACAAGTATGTTGTCCCTTTTGTTTTCTGTTCAGTTCTATAAATAGACACTGTCGAGCATACACGTCATCGGGGATTTGACATCAGTTGAACTTTTTTTTTTTTATTGTCCTTGTGCAAATATATTACTTGTTTAACATGTACACCCTACCGAATTATTATGCCATGGCAGCAGAGGCCAAATAGTAAGATTAATATGCTGCATAAGTCTTAAAGGAAGGCCTCCATAGTTAAAGGAACAGTAACACAAAAAAAATGAAAGTTTTAAAGGAACGGCAATGTACTGTTGCACTTCACTGGTAAAAAGTGTTGTGTTTGCTTTAGAAGCACAACTATAGTTTATACAAACAAGTCATTCAATGCTGAAAAAGGAGAAAAGGCACAAGATACAAAACAGGTAACAGAACTGTAGTATACAATGGGATTCAGAAATTATAAGTTTTCTACTGTGTATCCTATACTTGAATGGCTGCCCCCATGGCTACACAGTGGCTTGTTTATATAAACTATAGTAGAGTTTCTGAAGAAAACACACCTGTTTTACCAGTGCACGGCAACAGTACATTATATTGTCATTCCTTTAATACACTTTAATTTTTTGGTGCTACTGTTCCTTTAAGCACAGTTAACTTTGAAATATTTGAACCCCCCGCATTACTATGATCTTGGTCCGTACCTAAAATGTCACAATTTTCGGGCATCCAATCTGGGTTCTGCCCTATAGTATATCAAGATAATATAAACACGGTTTGTAAATTCAGTAAAAGTGGTTTGTTCAGATACATTTCTATCTGATAGTTTGGCACACAGGTATATCAAACTTATTGTTATTTCTTTTCTACCCTAAGTGAGAGTGTGCACAGTAGACTCTTTGTGATGCTGATCCTAAGGTTAAAACTAAGTAATCCTTTTCAGAAAGGTCCACCAAAATACACCAGTAAACCCTCAAAGTAATGCTGCTCTGAGTTCTCTTTCCTTCTGTTGTGTACACATGGGCTTCTGTATCAGACTTCCTGCCTTCAGCTTAAACTGCCTTGCCCTGGGTGTGAGCATGCTCAGTTTGTTCCCCCCGTTCTATACCGAAATCTGTGCCCAGAGCTATAAGTGAGCAGGTAGAGACTCAGGTGATGTCGCACCAAGCTAATACTGCAACTGCTATGCTAAACAATCAGAGTTTCTAGAGTTTTCTACTCCGGTATGGTAAAACATTCTACAGAGTAAATATAGCATTCTATCTTGCACTATTGCAGTTATTATATTGGCAATAAAATGCCTCCATAGCTTTCCTTCTCCTTTAAAGGACATGCTACCCTTCTGGTCCAAGCTACGGATTTCTTTATTTTTAATTCCATAGATCTTTATCCAAGGCCATGCATCGTACATTGTAGATTCCACCATACAGAAACCATTTTCTCACACATTTACATAAGAGCAGTCTTGAATGGTGAGGTTGGTCCTTTGCATAATGCCAGTAAGCACAGAAAGGGTCAGCATTGTTTGCACCATAACTGGATTTCTATATTTCGGTATATTTTTATATATTTATTTTTTTTATATTTTTTTGCGTGTGTATGACTGAATTATCACAAGCAATTCTATTATGTGAGGTGAATCAATTCTTAGCAGTTTACCAGAATCATCGGAGAATGCTAAAAATGCTAAAGAAATGCTAAAAATATATATATTTTTGTTTCACAGACAGTTTCCTCCATATAATAATGATATTCGGTTGCAGCAGTCAAACTCAAGCCCAGCTGGGCCCTACCTTGCGTATCCCATTCTATCTACTCAACCTCCTGTGTCTCAAGAGTACATGTATTATCAGTTGATGCCAGCACCATGTGCTCAAGTTATGGGATTCTACCACCCATTTCCAACTCCCTACACCACTCCTCTGCAAGGAACTAATGCACTAAATGCAGTTTCCATAGACTGCAGTGAGCGGGCAAACCAGCAGAGCCAGATAAATATCCTGACAAGTCAAAGAAATAGGAATACCAGAGCACCACTTATTCCCAAAGTAAGGATGTCATGCGGAATATTGCACTTATCTGTTTTTCAGTGTCTTCCTGAGGGATTGTTATGTTTCATTTTGTTATGTTACACTATAAGGTTATAAGAAAAAAAGGACCCATAGTAAAGCCATCTGAAAGATTTTCTAGTGACCATAACACCCGTTAACTAAATAATTCCATTAACTAAATAAAGATTCATATTGGAAGGTATAATATGTTTTCTGGTCATATTAATTATTTCCCTACATGGATAAGCTCTGATATGGCATTCTTAGCCAATTTAGTCAGCCCGTGCCTTGAATATATACAGATATGGGACCTGTTATCCAGAATGTTTGGGACCTGGTGCTTTCCAGATAACAGATCTTTCTGTAATTTGTATCATCATACCTTAAGTCTACTAGAAAATCATGAAAACAGTAAATAAAGCCAATGGGTTTTGCTTCCGATAAGGATTAATTAAATCTTAGTTGGGATCAAGTACAAGGTACTGTTTTATTATTACAGAGAAATAGGAAATCATTTTTTAAATATTTGGATAAAATGTAGTCAATGGGAGACGTCCATTCCGTAATTTGGAAGTTTTCTGGATAATGGGTTTTTGGAGATAAGATCCCCTACCTGTACTACAAACTATATAGTCATTATGTATACACTAAGGGATAATTTTATTTTAAACGTATTATTGCCTTCCAAAATGCTAGTTAGAAAATCTGACCTACACGAACGCCATATATACAATTTTCTTATTTTTTAGATTGCTCTAAATAGTCTGTGTGGATTTGCAGTTGTGTTAATGTTTAAATTTAACATTTTACATTTTCAAAATAGCCACAACAGGCATTACCACAACCCAATTTCAAGAGACCTCCCATGAAGAGCGTGGCCATTCAGAAAGAATCCTGTGCTTCAGGCCCTGACACAAGATCCAAAATAGTTCTCTTAGTGGATGCCTGTCAACAAACAGGTAAAGAATGTCAAGGTATAACACATTTAAATTTCACATTTTCACTGTCTACATGTGCAAGTGGAAAAAAGATTAAGTTATAAATCAATGGCAAAAATTTTTTAGAAATAATCTTATAGTGCCAGGATGTTTAGTTTCCCGAAGCAGACTTCCAGAATTGGTGGGGGTTGTGGACAAATATGTAGATTATGAATTTCAAGCAGAGGTGGACTTTCATGGAAGTATTTGAACTTCCTGTGGGGTTGTTTCATCAGATTTTTAGATAAAATGCAGTCAGTCTGTTCAAACAACATAAGTGCAGTAATAAAACGGGGAGTTCTATCCCAAGAGGAGCAGTGGTCCTGCTCGATCTGTGGGTAGATTTTATCAGCCCATGTATAGCCACCTTAATGTCCAGGGCACACTCTGCTATTTGGGGAGATTAGTTGCCCAGCGACAAATCACTTTTTCTTCGGCGTCTAATCTCCCCGAACTGCCTTCCCACTGGTTATTTACAGAATGGCACTGTGATTGCTTCGCCTGAGGCGTTCCGAGTGCCATCCCGCTGGCCATTTACATTATAGCCAGTGGGAAGGCATTTCGGGGAGATTAGTCACACGAAAAAGAGATGATGTGTCGCTGGGGACTAATCTCCCCCAGTAGCCTTGTTTGACCTGGCCCTTAGGGCTAGTCCACACGACAAGATTCTGGGAGATTTGTCACCTGGCGACTGATCGCTACTTCTTTGGGGTGACTACTCACGAGGCAATTTTCAGCGAAAAAGCAGTGCCGCGTGTGAATATGCGCAGGCGACTTTACGTTTCAACGGGCGGGAGACAAGGGCAAGCAATTTAGGGAGATTAGTCACCCCAAAGAAGCGGCGATTACAAATCTCCCTGAATCTTACCTTGTGGACTAACCCTAAGGGCCAGGTCAAACAAGGCTACTGGGGGAGATTAGTCCGTGTGGACTAGCCCTTAATGTGGCTATACATGGGCTGATAAAATCTGCTGACAGATCGAGCAGGAAGCTTATTGGCCCGTGTGTGGGGGCCCTCCGCCGAGCTTCTCCTGATCAATATCTGGGCAAGAGTTAGCCAGATGTCAAACGGGCAGGGGTAAAAATCCCATTGGATTGTGGATCACATCTGTTCGTTGATGCATTCTCGCAATTCAACCGCCCACGATCAAGTTAGCTAGGTATTGCCCACCTTAAGGTGGGCATATCGTGGATTGATCCACTTGTTTGGCGACATCGCCAAACCTTAAGTCATGTAATTTATCAAATTTGCAAATACTTTCCCAGGAAATTATTTATGATTGTTTCCTGATAGAGCGACTGTGGTCAGAATTAAGCCTTCTAGGACAGGCATATGGACATTGTACTAGTATAGCTATATGTTAAACTGCACCAGTGATGTTGACCATATTAACCATTTAGAACTTTGCTTTAATTGGTAGTTGCTTGTAGTTGGTTGCTAAGGGCATCTGTACTTGTGCTATTTAGCACTCATGTTTATAAACAAGCCCTGCAATCTTGAGAATACATGCTGTTTTAGATAGAGAGAATCTTATAGTGGTAGTATATCTGCATCATTGTGCTAGGACCTACTTAAAGTTTAATGAATAGCATGTTAAGGAACTGCCCCGCCAGATTGTGATTCCATTAAAGTATTACTGCAGACCAAATTGATCATTTGTTTTTTAGATTTCCCAAATGAAATTGCAAACAAAACTCTCTGTGAAAGTGTTGGTGCAGTACCCTGGAAGTCGAAGGGCAGACGCAGGAGGTCATCCCACCCTGCTGCAGAGTCATCAGGTGAACAGGGAGCCAGTGAAGCTGATATTGACAGTGACAGCGGCTATTGTAGTCCAAAACATTGCCAAGTTGCAGCAATATGTATGAGGCATGCTGATTGTGGCACAGTCAGTGTAAGTACTTGAATATCCTAGGATATGTTTCTCTATAAATCAAATACTATATGACTAGCAATGAGCAAACCATGACGACCATAGAATACAATGGGTGAATAAAGTTGTCACGCGACAAAAAATTTCCACCCATAGACTTTAATGCATTTTGATGAATTTTTCACTATTTCGTGAATTTTTGGCGATGCAAAACTGATCAGATTCACCCATCACTATATATGACTGCTGAACTGTTTGAGGAGATGTTCAGTTTTTGTATTACAATTTACACTGGAAAACATAAAAAACAGCACCACACAGGATTCTCCTTATTTAAAAAACCCTTTATTAGAGCTTTGGGCATCACCACAACGTTTCAGGCCATGCAGCCTTTTATCTAGCTTGATAAAAGGCTGCATGGCATGAACCGTTGCAGTGATGCCCTAAGCTCTTTTATAAAGGGGTTTTAAATAAGAAGAATCCTGTGTTCCTAACATTTTCCAATTGGTATGTCTGTGGAAAGTGGCCACTGAAGAACGTGCACCACGTGCTCCACAGAGAAGTGATAATCATCATGCTGACTACTTTCTTGCCTTATTACAATTTACAGTGTATGATGATGGTTAGATAATTTCCCAATCTTTGCCTTGAGCTGTCCACATATAGGCCAGATGGTTTTTACATCATTCTTAAATTTGTGGTCAAACTGATGTAACTTTCAGCATTGATTTGGCCAAAAATATACTAATTATTATCCACATTCCCATATTATTGACTTATCCAAAACCACCACATGTAGATTGTATAAATCAATCCTTGGGTCAGTAGTTGGATCAGTGGAATTTGCCCAAGCTTTTTAGGGTCAGTTGCAAAGACCAATTGGTTGGATTTCCTGAAACTCTAGTCTACTCTAGTCTATATGTGGCCAGCTTCAGTCTATATGTGGCCAGCTTTGTTCACTTATCCAGGCCCGAATTTGTGGAAAGGCCTCCACATTAACCCACATTAGTTAAGAAACACTGGGGATACGCAGGAGATACGATAGTGTTTTAAATTTCCCATGCAGCAATCCCCATTGTTCTGGTCCAGATGATGAAAAGTTGTGAATAAAGAGCAGAATATGGGGGCGACGAACAGCAGTGGGTCTAGGGGTGCCCACTATATAAATCTGGCCCTGCACTTAACTGGAGAGATATTCTGTTCCCCTTGTTACATGCTAGCGCTTAAAATAACTGGCAAAAATTGAGTTTGTCTGTCAAAGAAGTCAAATGTAAAGGTCTGGTTGTTAATAAGCTCGGATACAGATTACGCTGAGTACTCTGTCACTCCCAGTGCATATATGCATTATTAAAGGGTCAGGATACGCTCTTGTTCAGGAGATAGCTTGTGCTAAACATACCTTTTTGCCTATTGTTTTATTTATGACACATGTACAGGTATGGGACCTATTATCCAGAATGCTTGGGATCTGGGGTTTGCGGAATAATGGATCTTTCTGTAATTTGGATCTTCATACCTTAAATCTACTAGAAAATCATGTAACCATTAAATAAACCCAATAGGCTGGTTTTACTTCCAATAAGGATTAGTTATATCTTAGTAGGGATCAAGTACAAACTACTGTTTTAATATTACAGAGAAAAAGGAAATAATTTTTTAAAATTTGGATTATTTCATTATAATGGAGTCTATGGACGACGGCCATTTCGTAATTCAGAGCTTTCTGAATAAAGAGTTTCCGGATAAGTGATCCAATACCTGTATAGTTTTTGGTTATTTATTATGCTAAACCGGGCAAACTGAAATTGTCCTATGTGATGCAATAGTGCACAGATAATCCCCCCTGCATAATTGATTTCTGGCAAAAGAGTTGTAAAGAAGGGGCAAGGAGAGGGAGACTGTGTATACAGAACTTATTATGTTTATGTTATACTCTGCTAATCGTAGGAGTCTTACAAAGTTTAAAACCATAGCAATTCAGTTACTATGTTATCATTTAAAAAAATAAATAAAATATGCGTATACAATATATATACTACTTTACTAATATTTATGTATAATTATTGTGTGCATGTTATATAAGGTTTTCACTATTTGTATATTTCTTTTTCAGATTTCAGATCCAGCAGTTTCTGCAGGTACTGTCTTTTCTACTCTTAATTTATTTTAGCTATATATGTGCAAGTATTGGATAGTGAAACTTGTTAACCAGCAATGCCACTTGTATTAAGGCTTTATTGACTTTTACTTAATTTCTGCCTGTTTTGTTGTTCCTCTGTAGTAATAGGACAGTACCCTAATTTATCTACATAGTCTGGTATAAATCCACTTGGAGTAAAAAAAAAAGTGTCTTGGTTTCTTACTGTTTGGTTATATCTTGGCATACCAAATGGTGCAACTCCCCTGCACCCCCCTGTCCATTTGGAGCATTTTAAATACAGGAAATAGATATTCCTACAGTGAAGCGTAGTAGGTTACTGTAGGTGTATGCAGTTATTTGTTTATATCATACATAGTAATGCACAATCATACGGTGTATCATGTTTCTAAATTTAAATGATATGACAAATGTTCTTTTTAAGCTGGTGGGAGCTGGGCCAGTGTAGCTTCTCAGGCAACTCAGAAAAGACCATGGAATGAAAAAGTACAGACATTTTCTAGAGGAGGAAGACAGACTGAAATAAGAAACACTGCACAGGTAGTGAACTGTTATTGTTTTTTGCAATCAAACTATAATTTTCCACTAAAGAATTCTTGCTTTGCCTTGCTTTGTGCCAGATTGCTGCTGTTGGGGACATGTTCATGTTCTAGCAACCATCAATGGGCAAGCTTTTGTTTAACACTGCAGTCTTGCTCACTTCCTGTCTCCTCTCCCAGTAATCTTCACTGAATTAAAATAACAAAAGAGAGTGTGTTTTTTTTTTTACTTAAGTTGCTCCTTTTACAACTACAGCTTGGATATCGCTTAAGGGGGCAGAGTACATCTTCAGAGAGAAGACATAATTTGCAAAGGAAACAGGAGAACAAGACAGGAAGTGCAACTCCGCTTAACAAATCTGGACAAAGCCCAGATCATCTTTATTTTGAGGTAAATGGGAAATCCTTGTCCTTATTTAACACATGCAAATAGTATGGTTTCAATTAGTGTAACATATACAAATAGTATGGTTTCAGTTAGTGGTCTCGTGTAGGCTAGTGTCTTTTATCACCATTTTAAACTGAGAATAATGGTTGGAACCTAGGTCTGACTGGTGACCTGTACCTTCAGAATATTACAGCTGTGGCCTCATTATCCAAGTGCTTCAAAATTATTAATAAATAATAATGTAATTTCAGCACTAGAAATCTAGGATTTCTTGGGTGAGAAGAATGGGGGTCATTTTAAACTGCTGGAGGACCAACTGTATTAGAACATCTGGAAAACATGGTGCTCAATCTGTTTTGGGGTGGGGGGGAGCATTTGTGGCTGTTGTGTTAAATAAGCCTGATATACCTATATTCAATATGAATTAATAAATAGTACTTGCATTGAAAAAGTGGTTTGTCTTTTAATTATAACATTGCATGTTGTTAGTAACTCTATATTAACATATTATTTCATACAAGAATATCATTATATGCTAATGTGATCATATTTTCACATGACACTAGATGACATACATACTGTAATATAAACATATAAAATTACCATTAAGCGTAATCTTTCCATTTTTACATTATTAGGATGAGGATGAATTTCCAGAGCTTAACAGCAGCAATGGTGCTAGAAATGACAATGCACAGACAAAGGTACCAGCCAAGCAATAAACTTTAGTTTTTTCATTCTGACTTTGTTATAACAGGTACATGCTATATTTCATTTTATATATTCATACCTCATCTAAATAAAAGAATCCGTGGTAGAAATAATCCATATTGTTATATGCATTAAGGCTATTTATGCTCTTCGCAGTTGAACGGTTTGCCTGAAAATTCACCAATTAATATTGTTCAAACACCAATTCCAATCACCACTTCTGTACCAAAGAGAGCCAAAAGTCAGAAGAAAAAGGCTCTTGCAGCTGCACTGGCTACTGCACAGGAATATTCAGAAATTAGTATGGAACAGAAAAAGCTCCAGGTTTGTTTTCAGGTTGTTTATTTTTAAGCCTGTGTTTACTGATTATTGTTATCTGTAATTATTATTCAGGGGATTTAGGTCTTCTCCCAGTATATGATCTGGGATTGATCTGGGCTTAGCATTTGTACATAGTAAATCTGGCCATATACATACAGATCTCCCTGCAGTAACATCCGAATTATTGGACGTCCCCATCTCCCGACTTGCCACTAACCTTTCCGATTATAAATAA
>CM044436.1:41381899-41392737 GCA_024363595.1 Xenopus borealis
TCTTGTAACCACTGGTTGGGTCTTTCCTTAAGGGTTCATATTTATTGCTATCGCTGAGTAGTGTGGTTATCTTGCAGTGATAGTCAGTTGTGTTGAGCAACACTATGCATTGCCCTTTGTCTGCTGGCAGGATAGTGAAG
Organism: Xenopus borealis; assembly: GCA_024363595.1. Taxonomy (NCBI): domain Eukaryota; kingdom Metazoa; phylum Chordata; class Amphibia; order Anura; family Pipidae; genus Xenopus; species Xenopus borealis. The sequence goes on from CM044436.1 coordinate 41,382,040, forward strand.
TTCAGGTCCCTACTCAGAGAACTGAGAGCTCTCCTCTCTTGTGTAGTAAGATTAGAGGGAGGTGTTCTGGCACTTGACAAGGCAGCTGCCACTTTTATCTGGAGTTGTTCCACTTCTTCCTTTTTCATGTGATTATTATTGATAGCCAATTGTGTGGCTGTGATGAGTTCAACTACTGGGATGTGGTGTGGTGTCACTGCATAGTTTAACCCCTTGGCTAGCACATCCTTTTCCGGCTGAGTTAGTACCCTATCTGATTCTTAACCCACGTGACTTTGGTGTTCTGTGGTGTCTCATCTTTCTGTCTCCAGGTTAGTTCTTCTGTCCTTTTCCATCTGCTGCTTCGTGACAGTAATGTGGTGAATTTGCTTATTTGTCTCTCCTTGCTCTTAATTTGTTGGGCCATCTGTGCATATTCAACAAAAACAACTACCCTTTCCAGAGTTCCATCAGGCAGTTGTTTTGCCAGACCCTTTTTCAGATGTTCAACTTTCAGTTTAAAGGGCAAGGAAAGGCAAAGAAATAAAATCCCATTTTTATTTCTTTAATGAAAACGAAATCTATCTCCTATATACTTTAATTAAAAAAAGTGTACTGTTTTTGTAAGAAACCGGACTAAGCAGTGAAATTATCCCTTCATTTAGTGCAGTGGATAGGAATTGTCAGATGGTCCCTAACTTTTGGCAGGGAAACAATCATACTTATGAACAGCAGGGGGAGCCCCTGCCTTACTTACCAGCCATGCAGAACTCAAGCAGCTTTGTTTTTTGATCATTTATGACGATCCCTAAGAAGCCCAGATCACACTGAGCATGTGTATGTAGTCTAGTCTTGCAAAGATGTATAACAAAGTTACAAGATGACAGCCCCCTGTGGCCAACTTTGAAAGCATAAATCATTTGTTTGATTAGGCTTGTGGTGCAGTTAGTTCATGTTTATGTTTAGTATACAAAATACAGCATTTCTAGCCTTATTCTATTTTAGACTTTCCTTGCCCTTTAAGGGCCACAACGGTAAAGTTGATCTGTCTGACCCGTTCATTTAGTAGATGTTTTTGGGCTTTCTATAAAATCTTGTTGGCTCTGTGACTTTTTACGGTGGAACCCAGGCATAGGCTACAAGGAGTGAGTCCCTGATGTCTGCATCTGAGATTAAAGCATAGATGGTTTTGCTAGTCTGCCAATTATCTTGCTGTTCTTTCATATTCCCGAACCAGTTTTAGAGTATTCTCTCCAAAATTAATGGCAATATGACTATGAAGATTTTCATTCATCCAGGTCATGGTATATCTAATATAAGTAATTCTAAAAAAGCTACTGGACTTGCTGAGTAATTTTTGAAGACGTTTCACTACTCATCTGAGCAGCTTCTTCAGTTCAACTTAATGGCATGGAAAGTTCTCGGCATATAAACTTTTCCACTAACCCAATCACAATGGCACATTGTGAATGGATTAGTGGAAGAGTTTATATGCCGAGAACTTCCCATGCCAGTCAGTTGAACTGAAGAAGCTGCTCGGATGAGTAGTGAAACGTCTTCAAAGATTACTCAGCAAGTCCAGTTGTTTTTTTTTTTTTTAGAATTACTTATATTAGAAATACCATGACCTGGATGAATGAAAATCTTCATAGTCATCCCAAGAAGGTACAATTCAAATGTTCATTTTTTTAATTTTTAAATGTTGATCTTGCACATGGAAAGTTACAAGTCAGGCATACCTGTATTATGCCATGGCGAACTTATCCCTTAAGTCTTTATAATAATAGTTTTGTCTCTTTGTTAGAAGCAGGTCTGAGTGCTCCAAGTGATACGTCTCTATCTCCAGCAAGTCAAAACTCCCCCTACTGTATGACTCCGGTATCTCAAGGCTCACCAGCCAGTTCAGGCATAGGCAGCCCAATGGCAACTTCCACCTTAACCAAAATTCACAGCAAAAGATTTAGAGAGTAAGTAAACAGCATTGAATTTTTTTTCTATTGCTATAAAATTTCAATAATTTGCTTCATTCGAAAGGATCATTGCTTTTCTTTTCTATCCAAATTCTGCAGTGGTATTCACTATAGTTGCAAACTGCAAATATTAAAATATAAATGGAAATTTACAGTTATGCACTGTATGAATGTGGACTCATCTTGAGTATGTTCCACTAGTCAATAAACAAGGATTCAGAAACTAGAGTACAGATACTGAAAATTATTTGAGAACATATGGGAGATGATGTTTAATATAAATTGTAAACAAGACACAGAATCTACAGATGACTTCTTTTTTAAACTGATTTGATGTGTTAGTGGAAAGGACTGCCTTTTATAATTAACCGTGATACGATCACCTAATCTGTAATAAAAGTTCCTGAACTGTGATTTAAATCGCTTAACCTATTTATTGTGAAAGAATATGATTGTTTGTAAAGTGACATTCTCTGCATTGTCTAGTGTTGTTCTCACTAGACAAAGTACAGTAAGTCCCACTTTATAGAGATCAAGCATAAAATTATTGGCCCTGCTGGGATGTGAAAAGACGTGATAAAAATGGTCACATCCAGACTTTTCATTAATGCATTTTTCGGGTGGTTATAAACTATGCATATTTTCACATTTCATTATTTTCTAATTCATATCAGGTATTGCAACCAAGTTTTGAGTAAAGAAATAGATGAATGTGTAACAGTGTTATTGCAAGAACTTGTCAGCTTTCAAGAACGTGTCTACCAAAAAGATCCTGTGAAAGCAAAGTCAAAAAGGCGACTTGTTATGGGATTACGAGAAGTTACCAAACACATGAAGTTGAATAAAATAAAATGTGTGATCATTTCACCAAACTGTGAGAAAATTCAGTCAAAAGGTGAGTTTCTCCACTAAACCTATAATTAAGCTTCCATATTAAGGGCTGAATAGAACAAGCAAGTGTTTTGGAGATTATTCATAAATTGAGAGAGTATGAGAAAGGATGCAAGTATGACTCGGATCTTCTGACCTGTTAAAGACTTTTAAGTTGTCTGAGCAACTTCTAAGGTTTCACTAACGTCTTTGAGACAACAGTATTTTGACCACCATGATGCTCTGCATGTTTCTGTTGCATTTTAAGTTAAAGCAGTGGGTTGTCCTTGAGAAAAACTTCAAAATGCAATAAATCACATCTTATGCAGTACAGAAAAGGTAGATGTGTCGTAGCGGGAGATCTTAATCTAACATTGGACTCCCTTATGAATATACATAGAACTACCCCACAACCCTTTACCAAACAACAGTTCACGCAGGCAGAGCCACCATTAGTAATCACGGGACACCAACAATATTTTTGGGGCCCCTTAGGCCCAAACCCCACCCCTGATCCCACTCACACCACAGTTAAAAGACCATATAGACATCAGCGCTAACAAAGGTAACCCCCCTCACACACAAGTTATAAAAAGATATTGATGGTCAGGGCCCCCCTATAGGTTAGAGAAAAAACTTTGGCGCCAGGTCCCCCCATAAAAGTTTTTTTTACAAAAATTGATTGGTCGGCAGAAAATCAAACCTTCCTGATCAATATCGTGTCCAGATATCTATCAAGAACACCCGTCGGAAGCCCCAATACACAAGCAGAAAAGCTGTCAAATTGGTCTAAATTACCTATATCAGCAGCTTTGTCTGTCCATGTATGGTCACCTTTACTTCACGGCTTTGTCCTTATTGATGTATGGAGAGCTCAACATCCATTGGAGAGAGACTATACTATTATTGGCATCCCAACTGAAAAACAGGCAGTCCCACACCAGAATAAAGTATCGAAAAGACCAACAACACAAAATCACAGGCCCACATTTTTCTTCCTATTATTCCTCATTGTATAACTTATACAGTAAACAAGATGAACCCCATTTTACACAAGATGCAATATTAAAATATTTAGATTCTTTACAAATCCCACATCCCACAGAAACACACTGTGAACAACTGAATGCTTCACTATCCAAAGAAGAAATTACTCAAGCTATAAAACTACTGAAGTTAGGTAAAGCTCCAGGGCCAGACAGCTACATCAACACCTATTCTAAAGTATATGCAGATATTCTAACCCCCCACCCGATAAAACTATTTAAATCAATTATGGATATGGGGCAAATTAAACCAGAATTCCTCCAGGCACACATCTCAACCATCCCCAAAGCAGGTAAAGCACCAGATCAGTGTCATAACTTCAGACCAATGGCTTTACTGAATAGGGACCTCAAGCTTTAATCGAAGATCCTAGCATTATGCCTGAATAAAATTCTACCATACCTTATACAATATGATCAAGTGGGATTTGTGCCTGGACGACAAGCCCCTGATAACACTAGGAGATTCCATAACTTGCATCATATTATCAAACATGGAAAATTTTAAGCTTTAATGTTATCCCTAAATGCAGAAAAGGCGTTTGACAGGATCCACTGGGGGTACATGACACAGACACTTACCAAATTTGGACTAGGAGAAAATTTCCTAAAGGCAATAACTCCACTGTACTCAAAACCTTCGGCTAAAGTCTTGGCCTCGAGAATCCTGTCTGATGCCTTCAACATCTCTAATGGAACTAGGCAGGGGTGCCCTTTGTCCCCCCTGATTTTTGCTTTAATGGTTGTACCACTAGCTATTAGGATTAGACAGAATGTAGACATTCGAGGAGTCGCAACAAAATCGCGACATAGCAAAATAGGACTTAAATTAACCATAGATCCGGATTTACTATACTGACATAATTACATACGTCTGAAGAAGACAATTCAGGATAACTATCTTAAATGGAAACCATTGTGTATTTCGAGGGTGGGCAGAATAAATGCTACAAAAATGAATATATTGCCAAAAATTTCTGTTTCTGTTTAGAACAATACAGGTTGATCTCCCACTGTGATACATTAAAACTTAGCAAAAACAAATTAGTTTTTATGGGGAGAAAAAGCCATGCACTGCTGCCAAAATCAAACAACCAGCCTCTATAGGAGGACTTGGACTGCCAAACGTTAATGTCTACTACAGAGCATCAATTGTGGATACAGCTATAAAAATACATAGCCCACTGTCTTGCAGGTGATGGCTCTATTTGGAAACAGCGGAAACACCAAATGATAGTATACCTCAGCTCCTATGGACTTCATTGCAATATAGGCCTAAACAAATCTCACTGCTACTACAATAGTGCAAAAAATGTGGGATAAGGAACGATCCAAATCAGAAGTTAACAAGCCTCTTTCTCTTAGGAAACCTTTACTTAGCCTTACATTTCTCCTAAATGACCTGCATATACAAACGTGGATAACTAAAGGATTGTACTTGATTAAAGACCTATACGGAATAAACAAGTACCTAACATTCCAGGAGCTACAAAACAAATATCAACTCACGGAATTGGACAGATATACACATATAAGGATAACACATCTACTAATTAAGCATATACCGAACTACAAAACATGTACCCAACAATCCAGCTTAGAACAGCAAGTCTCAGGTTGGTCCGAGAAGGCGACTTTATCCAGGTGTTATAAACGCTTCGTTATGGATCCTCCAGAATACAAATACCCTTATATGATTAAATGGGATATAGGGATCCTCACTCGTCCTTTAGTACAGAACAGTTTTCGCAACATGCGTGGAAGTCTGTATTTCGCATAATATCTGATTATCTCCAGGTAAATATACCTTTTGATGTTCCCGGACTATGTCGCTAAACATACCACAAAGCTGCTTTTTCATCTGTTTAATTCCATCACATCACAGCCAGATATTGGAAGCCAGGAGGCCCTATTCAACTAGAACAAATAATTGCATCTATTGATGTCAGAGCGGCAATGCAGCTCATGGCAACCTGCAACGAAAATAGAACTGTAACATATGATGCTATATGGACACCTTGGCTGACGTACAGAAAAGAGCAGAAGGCAGACTTAGAAGCTTCTACGGTACAACACCGTAACGAAATGCAGCTTGGACGAGAGGGTATAGGTGGAATCCTACAGTTCCTTTTTACTCTTTGTCTTTCTGTTATTTCAGCTTGTGTTCGTTATATAAGCTCATGTTTCTTCTTGTAAACCTGCTAATTGAAGTTAAAAAAATATGCAATAAATGGCATTGTTTACCCAATATCTAAAACCTCTATATTTGTAGTGAGGCAACTGATCTCAAACAATATACCTTGCACCCAAACCTGCTCATAAATGTGGCCCATTCACTAAATAATTCATCCTTTTTCCTTTAGAACAAACATTGTCTTGAGATTAATACACACATCACTTTGTTGCTATTAAAGGAACAGTAACATCACAAAATAAAAGAAAGAAAAGTAAAGAAAATTTCATGTAATGTTGCCGTGCACTGGTAAAACTTATCTGTTTGCTTCAAAAACACTACTATAGTTCATATAAACAAGCTCCTGTGTAGCAATTGCGGGGATTGAAAAAAGGCTATATGGCACAGGTTAAATAGTGGATAACAGAAGCCACTATTATTTTCTACAGACCTTATCTACTAGTTAAAGGAGAAATGTCATCAAATAGTGTTCTCTATCTTTTAAGTTATACACAGTAAATTTAACAGTTAAAAAGAATACAGTGTTTTTTCAGAGTTAGACCTATTACTTAATGAAAAAGTAGCCTTATATCACCTCTGCATTCTCAACCAAGCTGTTATTAATCCCATGCAGCCAAACACAAAAGCAGCATAGTCTGGGACAAAGTGTCATCACAAACATCTCCCAGTATGTTCCGCCTTCCTGATAAAGTCCACCCCCTGATATGATTTCAAATCTGCATCCCCCTGGAGGAGCCAATCACGCTGATTTCCCCTCTCCACCAAAGTTGATGTCATAAAGACACACCCTCCACCAGAAGCCTGCCATTTGCAATGATTTATGGGGATTGTAGTTTAAATGTGACATTCATTACTTTAGTATTTTTAACCCTCCATAGTTGGTTATAATGAGGATCAGAGAGTAAATACAATAATAGCTATAATCTCAGCCATAAAGCAGGGCAGGGATTCTTCTTTTAATGGGTATCCGAGAGTAGCAGTGCCAATGTGAAACAATGTGTTCTAAATGTATCTTGAATCTCAGCCATACAGCATGAAGTATAGAATACAGGCAGTGTAGGACACTCTTATGTACATGACTGTTATATATATTTAAATATGTGTGTGTATATATAATTTATGTTCATACATACTCCAGTAGCTTATCTGTGGTTTGATCAGGTGAACAATGCAGTCTGGGTCTGAGGTGTAAACAGTACAGGCTTTTACAGGCATGAACAATACTGGGAGAGATTACAGGTGTGAAAACTACTGCCCCCCTACAAGGAGCAGCACTGCTTAAATGATCCTCTACAATCAGTTTGAAAAATGTATTTTCCAGTTCTTTGTCAACCAAACCAGAGGCATAAATGCAGCTCTTCAATACCGCTTGCCTGTCTGCAGACAGAGAAGTGTTGCACACAGATATGATGTAACTAGAGGGTGAGGGAGGGGAAATATGACTCAGGGAACATGGGCAGGGCTAAGTGAATGTTGCTGAACTGAATGGACACTCCTACTTTCAGATTCAGAAAATGCTTGGTCTGGAGAGCTGTTAGAAAAGAGTGATACGTGTTTTTATAATACAAATTTGATGCAGTTGGGTAAAGATTTTATTGTACTAATTAATTTTATATATCCATGAGAAAATGGTATGGTTTATAGTTCGATATTTCTCCTTTAACTTGAGCCTTTTCTCCTTTGAATGGCTGCCCCCGTTGCTACACAGCATCTTATTTATATAGAAAGTAGTAGTTTTTCTGAAGCAAATAAACCAGCTTTACCAGTGGAGGGCAACACTGCATTATATTTGTATTACTTTAAAACACTTTTATATTTTGATGGTTTTTTTTCATTTATATTGCCAAAGGTGGAATGTACCTTGCAAACGCTGAGGCATTTATTATTTATTAGAGGTCATGGGAAACTGCTTAAGGTATCTATATATAAAATGTTAAGGAAAACATTCACTGGCACAAACAGCAGTTTGAAACAAGAACAAGACCAATTTTATTTGTAGTGTAATTTTTGGGTGGAAACCCTTTTGTATAAATGTAAAAGCAGCCCTACAAATCTCTGCTTTTTGCGGTTTATGGCCCAACCAAGTTTCCAAAGCAACCATTGGGTATTTGTCCATAGCTTTTTTTAGTGTCTAAAAATCATGTAGCAGCTCTGGCTGATCTAAATAAACAGACCCTAAATACAGTAGTGCATGTATAATAGATGTGTTTATAACATGTTTGTGTGAGTGAATATATATTATAATGGATCTGCCCAGAAATGTAAGAGCACCAATACTGCTACTAGTGAACCAGCTTCATGGATTTTACAATCTATGGTACTTTTAGTGTTAATGCATTGTACATATGGGTTTATTTAATTATATATTTTCTGCTTTTCAGGTGGCCTGGATGAAGCACTGTATAATGTTATTGCTATGGCCAGGGAACAAGAAATTCCTTTTGTATTTGCTCTTGGTCGAAAAGCTTTAGGGCGATGTGTAAACAAACTGGTTCCTGTTAGTGTTGTTGGAATCTTCGGTTATTCTGGTGCTGAGGTAAGTCACACTAATTTCAAAAATAAAATTTTGTACAAAGTTAAACCTGCCAGCATTTGAAAGATCTGACCAATTACAGGCAAGGCTGCCAATAGCAACCAATCAGCAATTAGGTTGCTGTTAGAAAACAAAAATATTGATTTGCTGCTTGAGTATTTATACATTAAAAGACTATTGGTTGCTATGAGCAACATCATCCTTTAATGCTTCTGCACTTGTGGCAGGGGCTGTCCTAAATTAGTCCTATAATATAAAGAATGCTAAGTAGAATTTCTTTGCTAGAGGAACTGTGCATTTTCACTCTTAAAGGAGAATTCAACCCTGTAATAAAAAAAACCCGTACCCCCCACCCCATGTAGACCCTGCTCTCCCCAGCCTACCTCTACCCCCTGGTGAAATGCCCCATACTTTATACTTACCCTTCAGTGCAGATTCAAGCAGCAGCCGTCTTGCGGGTCTTTGGTAGGCTAACTAGAAGATCAGCGTGACAACACATGCGCAGTTGGAGCAATTTGCCAGTTTGCGACAACTGCGCATGCGCTGAAATGGACGGAAATTGCAGATCTCCCAGTCAGCTTAACGAAGACCCACAAGATGGCCGCATTCAACTCCGCTGCCTGAATCTACGCCAAGTTATAAGTATAAATTGTGGGGCATTTCTCGGGGGGGGGGCAGTAAGGCTGGAGGGAGGGGGGTCTACGTGGGGTGTATGGGCTTTCTTTTTCATTACAGGGTTGAATTCTCCTTTAAAGAATGATCAGCTGAAAAAAATATATTTTTGTCCACACCTTTAACCTTGTTGAGGTCTTGTTTTCATTGCAGAATTTATTTCATAATCTGGTGTCACTGACTGAGGAAGCCAGGAAAGCTTACAAGGATATGGTTTCTTCAATGGAGCAAGAACAAGCCGAAGAAGCTTTGAAGAACATTAAAAAGGTTCCTCACATGGGTCACTCTCGCAATCCATCTGCAGCAAGTGCAATTTCCTTCTGCAGTGTTATCTCAGAGCCCATTTCAGAGGTGAATGAAAAGGATTATGGTAAGTTTCTTCTTCTTCAAAACCAATTTTAGGACAGGATGTAGAGAATATTTTATAAAGGCCCCCAAGGGCCCAATCATAGAAGACTTATGGGATACTGTGGGGCGCTAACATTCGCCGCACTTCGGCAGGCAAATTTTCGCCAGCACTACGCTAATTCACTAAAGTTCGCAGTTACGCTCAAGTCGGCGAACGGTAGCGTAGTTTCGCTAGTGTTACTTCACCAGGCAAAGCGCATTTATGCTAGCGATGCATAATTTGCTAACAGGGTGAATTTCAAAGTATAATAGAAGTATATTACAGCCACTACATTACACTACACAAGCCCAAAAAATCTTTAATAAATAAAATAATATTTTCCTATTGCCCTAAACATGTTCCCACTGTATAGTTGATTTGCCATATGTTAGGAAATGTAGGGGGCAAGGAGGCTTTCTTAATTCCTTCATGATTGCTTGAGCCCCATAGTGTATAATAATGCCACATTTTGTCAATGCTTTATAGATATTTCCTTTTGTGTAGATTACTTCATTAATGAGCTAAGTATTAAAAATTCTCAAATAATAATAATAATGCTTGGGCATGAAAATGATCCATGTGGATATCTCTCAATAATGGATGTATTAATATATGCAAACTCCATTAAGTCATTGTGTTAAGCTGTGCAAAGAAAACACAAAGCAGCCATGGTAGCTTCTAGGCAGAGTTTCATGTGGTGTTTCAGTTATTTATTGCTAAAACAGGATGGGGAATAAACAAGTGAATGAATTATGTTCTAAAATACATTAACATCCATTATATATTTAAAAGAAGATTTAATATAAGCATCATACTGAAATAAGAAACTTTCTAAATACAATCAATTAAAAATGATGTACTGTTGTCTGAAATAATCAAGTTTATCTTCACTATGCCTTTCTCAACATCTGTTTCTTTTCATTCTCTCTTCATGCTGGAGTTGGGTGTCAGACATCCATTTACAGTTAGATCCAATATATCTTATAGGGGGGGTCCTTTTTGCCTAGAATATGTATTAGAGCTCACTCTATTAAAATCACTAGACA
>CM044436.1:41429086-41442878 GCA_024363595.1 Xenopus borealis
TTCAATATTAATATCAGTTAACCCCCTACATATCTTTGAACCCCCATACTAAAAGCTTTGGACTAATGCCAGAAGTGGTCTGTTCTCGGCCTGTGGAAAAATGCACTCTGAGACTCAGCCTTCTTTTGTACGTGCATCCTGAACAACTGTGTCACCCTGGGTGCAAGCACACATGGTGTATTTTGGAGTATACATGCATACATAGGCATTTTAGTGCCAAAATCCAACATGCATGCCTGAACCAGAGCCAATGCAGTGGTTCCAGGTGCAGGCAAGGAAGATGACTGATGCCAGTGTAGTGACTGATTCTCAGCTTTTTCCCACAGGCTGAAAATTAGCTACACCTGGCATTAGCCTAAAACAAAAAATAAAAACATTGAACAGTTGTAAGTTCATTAATTGTTTGAAAACTAAGACCAAATGTGCTACCTCCATAAATGTCTGCCTTCCTTAGCCTGGGACTATGTGCCTTTCTACTAATGTTGGCCTGTAAGTGCAATTGTCACAAAACGGTTATAGAATATCCATCATCACATATAAACTGCACTTTGGCATGTGTCACTTTGCATTTGACTCATCAAATCTTTATTATTAATGTAATTATTTATTAACACAAGAATCTTTTTAAGCTATATAGTGCACATGGTAATACTTTATTTTAGCTTTTCCTCCTTCTGAAATTACTAAATAGGGCAGAGACACGTGGTCAAATTCGGGAAGATTAGTTGCACAGTGACAAATCTCCTCTTCTTCAGGGCGACTACTCTGCCCAAACTGCCTTCCCCTGCCTTCCTGCCGGCTAGAATTTAAATTGACAGAGGGATGGAACTTGGAGCACTTCATTTTCTGAAGTTGTCTGACGTTGCCTTCACGAGGAAACTTGGGGCGACTCCGAAGGCAGGGGAGGCAGTTTGGGAAGATTAGTCCCCCAGATGAAGTGGATATTTGTCACCGGGCAACTAATCTCCCAGAATCTGACAGTGTATCTCTGCCCTTAAGGAGAGAATTTTATGCAACATACTGTAGTCATTTATATTCACTTTTTTGTCTAGAAGTGATCCAGAGGAAGGTGAAAAACCCCTTCTGAATTTTCTTTGGGATGGGGAATGAGCACATTGCTTGCTTGCAGAGGGCAATTGAGTCAGTCCCAGGATCAACTTCTACTAAAACTTACTTTTTCCTTAGAAGCTAATCATGTCAGGAATGTACTATAAAACAATATAGCACCTTTAGATTAATCCACCTTTCATCTAATCTCAGTGGATGTCTTTGTCTCTGCTTGAAGAATCTACTGGTATTGTGTGGCACCCTCATATGTTTATACATAGTTCCCTCCATAAACACCTATTCTCCAGTGTAAACAATCTCGGCATGGCCAAAATTTCGTAACTAAGACCCTGTAGTAGATTAGTTGCTCTTCCTTGGAGTTTCTCTATTTCATTAAAGTACTGGAGACTAAAACTGCACTGCACTGCCAGTGTAAGATAATCAGCAAAGTACTGTATAGATCAGTGGTCCTCAAACTTGGCCCTCCAGCTGTTAAGGAACTACAAGTCCCACAATGCAATGATGGAGTCTGACAGCCACAGTCAGGCAAATGCATTGTGGGACTTGTAGTTCCTTAACAGCTGGAGGGCCAAGTTTGAGGACCACTGGTATAGATCTTTCCTCCACCTTGTGGTTGCATAGCACATTAATTATCTCAAGGAAAGTGGGTTTAGAACATTTTTGCGAATTGCTATTTCCAATAAATCTTACAATTTATTGTCCATTATTCTTCACAATGGATATCATATAGAACTAGACTGACTTCCCTTCTATCCTTGAATAACCTGGGAGGTCTCTATAACATTACATGGAACAAATAACTTGCCATTGTTTTGTTCTCAGGCATACTCCCTTAGTGCAGAGAAATTATGTGAAAATATATTATTTGATTAGGGTTGATAGTTCAACACAATAGCTGACCAGGGAGAAATTGAAGGTGTACTGTATGTGAGTGCAGGTTATGTTATGAAAACATGGCTTTTTATTAATTAAATGTAATTTTCATTTAATTGCATTATCATCTATAGGTGTATAATTTTTCACTGATACATAATAGTGCTGAAAGTATGTCTCATATGCAGCTCTGCAATAACAAAGGAAATATAAATACTGATCACCCTCTAGACTTCCAAATTCATGGCATTTAAGATTATATTTCTTTGTTAACTATCTGTTTTCAAAATAAAACTCTAATATTAAAGGATCCCAGTAATGCTTATTCTATTGCATCCTCTTCACAATATCTTTATGTGGATAATCAGGAGACATTTGTGGAATTATCCTTCTTACTGAGGATGTGCAGTTTTGCTCAAAAAAATGCCCCATTCGTAGTGATGGGCGAATTTATTTGCGAGAGGCGAATTCGCGGCGAATTCCCGCGATTTGCTGCTGGCGAATAAATTCGCGAAATTTTTTTCCTGGCAAACCCTCAACATTCAGGATTATAATGGCATTTAAATTACCCCTTATTGGAAGTAATCAGTTGCAAATCTTTCTGTCATTCCAGATCAGCACTAGAAAGCAGTTTGAGTTTGTTTTGGGAAATTAGACTGCTGTCCTTCCCAAATTTATAAAATGATGCATCATTTGTAAAACGAACCTGAGATAAAACATAGTAATAATGTTAGAAATGCTGCACCAGAAGCCATTCTTATGCCAGTGGCTCAAAGGGTATATTGATCCATGTGGTCCCCTCCACCAAAACTGGTAGAATTATAACATTTACCTCCACATTATTTCAGAAGAAAATGTCCTACCTGTTGCAGGCACGAGTAGGTGGTTATTACTTGGCAGTCATATATTTTGAACAATACCAGCACATGTATCAGCCATAAGCAGAACATTTCCATGCAGAATAGAGGAAAACAGCCACCACCTGATGGGCAGTTTGGTTGCTATGGCCCCCCTTCTGTGGCCCCTACCTGCTGTGCTTGTTTAAAATGTATAAACTTTAAATGGTATCACTACAGAGATTAAAGGGCAACTAAAGTATAAAATAGAATAATGTTAGAAATGCTGTATTTTGTATGCTAAATATAAACAAAAGTTGGTGCAGCGGGCTGTCATCTTGTAACTTTATTAGACATCTCTGCAATATCAAGACTCGCACATGCTCATTGTTGTCTGGGCTTCAGTTGGGAGGGTTAAGCTTAGGGATCATCATAAATGATCAAAACAGCACAAGTCAAATAATATCTGCAATTGAAGCCAATACAACAAGACTGATTAATAATCAGAATATGTAGATTGCACTTGGTCTGTGGATACAAATCTCTACATAGTCACTGGCTGTTTTACAGGGAAAAAGACAAATCTGCTTGAGTTCTGGGAAGTAAGGTGCCGTTTGAATGTATGATTGTTTCCCTGCAGAGCACTTAGGGACTGCCTGACAATTCCTATCCACAGCAGTAAATGAAGAGGCAATTTCACTGCATAAAATCAGGTTTATTATAAAAACAGTAGACATTTTTTAATTGAAGTATGTTGGAGATAGATTTCTTTTTCATTAAAGAAAGTAAAAATGGGATTTTATTTTTTTGCCTTTAGATCCTCTTTAACTGGCCCCTGCATTGATTAAACCTCATATTCAGACTAATCCCCTGTATTGTTCACACCTGTGATCCCCCTGCATTGTTCACACTTGTAACACCTCTATTGTTCACACCCCTAAAGCCCTGTACTGTTCACACCCATACTGAAACTAGCCGCATTGTTCACCTGTTCATACTTTATACAAAATGCTAATGTGCACCAGCACTGTGCTACTGTATGTAGTACATCTTAGAGTGGTTCTGTGTGACATACTCTGCCTGTGTGTGCCCTGCATGATAAGTTATATGCCTGCAGTGAGCACCAAGCATTTGTTTTTTTTGGTGTGCTACCACAATTAATTTGGACATTGTCTTGTGGTAACATGGGTGTAGTTTAAAAACAAGGAGTGGTCAACACTGGCTTCCATTATTGGCCCTCCACTATGTAGGCCAGTTAAGGCCCTCGGTAACACAGAAGTTGGACAGCACTGAACTAGGGTATTACATTTCCTGACACATCATTTTGTCAGAGCTGTTAAACATCACTGTATGCTGTGGAGTATTACATTGATTCTGAGTTGTTTCAGCATGGCAAACTGGAACAGTTCAGGGTAAAAATAAAAACTGGGTAAAAGGCTGTGTAAAATAAAAAATGTTTCTTATATAGTTAGTTAGCCAAAAATGTATTGTATAAAGACTGGAGTTACTGAATGTCTAACATAACAAAACAGAACACTACTTCCTGCTTTTCAGCTCTCTAACTCTGAGTTAGTCAGCGACTTGAAGGAGGGCCACATGGGACATAACTGTTCAGTGAGTTTGTAATTGATCCTCAGCATTCAGCTCAGATTAAAAAAGCAAACAGTTGTGGCCCTCCCTCAAGTTACTGATTGGTTACTGCCTGGTAACCAATTAGTGGAAACCAAGGGGTAAATTTATCAAAGAGTGAAGTTCTGCCACTAGAGGGAAATTCTGCAGCTCTCCATTAATTTCTATGGGATTTTGAAAGGCCTATTTGATAAATACACCTTTAAAAATCCCATAGAAATTAATGGAGAGCGGCGGAATTTCCCTCTAGTGGTGGAACTTCACTCTTAACTTCACTCTTTGATAAATATACCCCCAAGAGAGTTGCAAAGTAGGAAGTAATGTTCTGGCTATTATGTTAGACATCCAGTCACTCCAGTCTATTTACCCAGTTTTTATTTTTAAACTGAGCAATTCCTTTAAATCTGAAGGGATGGTATTTTTTAAAGAGCATTAACAATAGTAAAATAAATACAGATTAATATTAATTTAGACTCTTAGTTTGTATGTGTCTCTTTTCATTTTGACATTCTTTCACATAGATGCAATGAACTTTTGGGATCTGACTTTTACCATTTCTGCAACCTTTAAAATGGAAATTTCAGTGATGTTCTTTAAGGGTATGAAAACAGAGAATGTTTATAAAGTACCAGTATAGCCTTTAGTGCTGTACAAGAGAAGCTTGTATAAATATAACATGTAGGACACATTGCAACTATTTTCTTTGCAAAATTTTAAGATTTAGCTGAAGATGAGGGAGATTTTTCTAAAGATACACAATTTGTATAGTTATTTAAATGTTATTCTTATTTGTACATACCATTATTTTTCCTTCCAAACCATGTTTATCAATCTTCTCAGCAACAGCTGGCCATACAGTCAACACTTCTGCTATGCGTTGATGTACTTAAACTGTTTATTTGATACAGTAGATTTAGGAATCTCAAGAGATTCCATGGAGTGATAAGACAATCTGTATTAACTGTTTATAGCGTAAAATACGATTGCAAACTATTCCAGTCTGTTCTGCAGTAGGGCTTTCCAAACTGTGTATTGATTTGTTGACAGTTTATTATTTGCATATAAAGAACATAAACAGAGTTGTAATTTTTAAAACAGCCTCATTTTACAAACATTGGAAAAATTACAAACTGCACTAAAATGTAAAACATGAATGCTCAGTAATCCTATCTTAACTATGTGTGTTGAAAATGCTGGATTAATGAAAGTTTTATCACTGGCAAGAAGCAGACATTCTTCTAATACTGTCTAACAAGATGTTGGAAAAGGGTCAATATGCAACTTTCATCTTACAACATCTACTAAATGAAAATGGTTGACAAAGCATATCATCAAAGTCTGACCTAATATATTGGTTCTTGGTGGTGTATTTGAATGGGCATTTAATCTGTATTTTTATTTGCATAGTGCTACAAGCGCTGCACATAAAAATTATACATTCATAGAACAGATGGAGAACAATACAAGAAGATATAAAGTATATAAATTATATTATAAATGAATACATCAATACAATTACATTCCAAATTAATTGCTGAGCAAAAAAAAACACAAGAGGAAGGAGGTCCCTGTCTTCTGGCGTTTACAATCTAAATAAGCTCCATTTGCATTTGATTGCGCCTCAAGAGACAACATCTGGTACAAGTAAAAGCTGGTATTTTAAACCACCATGGTTTGAGGCCTGTCCTTTGTAAGATGCTTTGGAGGCCCTAGTGCAGCAATGTTTGCTTCTGGTTAGTGCTTACTATTTTGCTTTTAAATGAGACCTCAACTTACACTTTATTATGAATATTTCTGTATATAAATAATTAGTCAAGTTTTGAACAACCAAACTTCTTCTTTTGAAAGTTACATTTCATCTTTGAGCCTTAAGTTAAAAACATATATATACAGATTTAATAAAGGTCGAATTTGAGAGTTAAAAAACCCTCGAATTCAACCATGGGAATAGTTAGGGAATAGAAATTCTTACCTCAATTAATTCGATTGGTGGAACGATCGAATAGTAAAAATTCGATCAATCTATAAAATCGTTCGAATCTATCGATTCAAACGATTTTAACCATTCGATCGAATTTTTTTATTCGATTAAAAAATACTGAAACCCAATTCTGTAGCTTTGATCTGGCGAACTAGGCAGTCGAATAGAAATTTAAAGGGGTAGTACTTCAACTGTCGAATAGTCGAATATTCAAATATATTTTTATTCGAACTATTCAAATCACTCGATTCGATCGAATTTTCAAAATTCACTGGTCGAAGTGGTCTTCAAAAACATTAGAAAATTCTAATTCGAATCTTTTTGAAAATTCGATCGAACTTCGAATCCTTCATGTGAATTTAGTAAATCTGGCCCTTAATGATTACATTTTAGTAATATAAGGATATTACGGAGGAGTTCCATGACCATAAAAAGTATAAGAGTCATGGAAAAGTCATGGAATGCCAAGGTGACTTTTAATATCCTTATATTGTCCAACAGGGGGTACTTTTATTTATAATAATAAAAAAATGCCTATGATGAAGTGCAGAAGTGCCCGAAATGCGCACAAACATTTAAATGATGCGGTGTGTGTACTTTGTTTCTAATAATACACATGTTAAAGTGAGTCATGTGAATTAAATTCAAACCATTACCACCAGTTACATGAAAGAATATAGATGTCAGTGTTACGGCAAAATAATATAATACATATTATACATATATTGCTACATATTTTCACCCACATGCTTTAATATCACCTTTCTCCTGTCTGAATTTAGGCCATCAGTCACACTCCCACCCCAGCCCACCCCCCCAATTATAAATTATAGCAACTTATTTCTGTCAAATCAATTGGCATAAAGCTCTCAGAGAGAATTGTGGTAGTAAAAACATCTGTAAATACCTGTCACCACTTCTCATAGGCATAACTAGCATACGTTGAAAATTGGATGGCACACACAAGTAGCAAATGTGCTAAATCCTTAATGCTTTTATTTCTAGAGATAACTGGGGCCCACACCAAATTATTTTTCAGGCCCCCAAAATGTTTTACCAATATTTTTTTAAATTGTATATGAATTATGGCCTTGTGGGGCCCTATACCTCCTGGGACCCCCTGCAGCCACAGGGTCTGCTTCCTCTGTAGTTATGCCCCTGCTCATAGGAAAATATAGTAAATGCTCAGCATATGGCTGACACCGGTAGCCGCCTACCATAGTCAGGTAATTACCTAATTACGAAAATTCGATGGTCGAAGTTACCTCATTTGCATATTCGAAATTCAAATTGTTTTTAAAATTCGATCGAATTTTGAATTCTTCACCCAAATTGTGTAAATGGGCCCTATTTATGTTTTTTGCAAATCTTTTGGTTACAATTTTAACTGCTATATATGCAGATTGGATTAATGTGCAGGTTTTCTCTTTTAGGCCCAATGTTTGTGGATCGCGTTATAATGCTTACTGTTGTCCTGGATGGAAAACCCTACCTGGAGGGAACCAATGTATTGTCCGTAAGTAATCTCTATTTACAGTACCATTTGTTAGTCTGGAAATCAAACCTTAAGATATACCAAAGATAAAAATAAAGAGAATTATTTTGCTTTATTGATAATTTTACTACTTATTAATGTCTATATAGGCTGATTGTTACTAATAGCATTTCATGAAAGGCTTTTGTTTAATATTCTTTTTGCTATTTATTTGATGAAAATAATGTAAAAAATATAAAAGCACCTTTTTAAGTTTTGTCATTCTTCTACTTGTTATCTACCTGCATCAAAACTCTGGGATGGAGAATTTAAGGGGACCTGGCAAAATGTGAAAAATGCGTGACATTGCTTTATACATCTGTTTCACAAGGTTTTAGATATTATAGAGTTGTTGATACATTATACAGTATACAGCATTCATTTTAGATTTCATCAGGAAAAAATTCAAGTTGAGAAAAATATTTCCATTTCAATTTTCCTTCAGTGTGGAAAACTTTTCACATTGGTCAACTGAGCGAATTTGAAGCAGACCTGCATTATTTGAAGGGAAAAAAATGGGGAAATTATGTTTTTGGAGAAAAGTTGTAAAAACTTTCAGAATTTTTAGCCTAAAATTTGATTTGAAAAAAAAAAAAAAATTAATTTCGAAGTACTGGCCCTTTAAAAATCCTTTGACTATTTACCAGGTTGAAGCTGCCAAATTGCCATTTTAGCCTATGGGGGACCTCATAGAACTTGTCCTGAAATTTTTTCAAAGTACTGAGGAATCAAAGGATTTTGGAGGAAATCCTCCCCCCAGACCCCACTCTGACCCCAACCCCGACCCCATCCTCGGTCCAAAAATGATTGAATTAAAATGATTGAAAGCAGGAACGTTTATAAATGCTCTATGTAGAAGATTATTCATTTTGTTTTACATTTATATACAGCTATTTGCCGGCATTCTTGTGGAGATGGTTTTTGTTCTCGGCCTAATATGTGCACTTGTCCCACTGGACAGATAGGCCCATCATGTGGATCCAAGTCTAGTGAGTATAAGAATGTTGAAATATTTTTTTATCAATTTGTTTGATGTTTCAGATTTAAAATTAAAGTGATACTGACACTAATTTTTTTCTTTTCAAAATATCAATCTACATTTAGGGGCAAATTTACTATTATTCCCCAAAATTAGCTCGACCAAATTAAAAATTCGATAAGCATTCGATGGTCGAATTGTTTAAGGCTATCATTTTTCTCGCAAGACGATCAGATACCGATCGTTCGATTTCACGAAAAAATAGTGAAATTTCCTTTGAGAGTCCGAAAAATTTGTACGATTCGAACAATCGAACGCTCTGATCGTATGAATGGTATTCGAGCAGGACTTAGCCTTAGAAGCCTATGGGGAGCTTCCCATAGGCTTCTATTACAATTCGGTGGGTTCAATCTGGCGAAGTAGGCAGTCGAATAATTTAAAAATTTTGAATCCTTCGATGATCGAATATCCGATCTATTCAATCTATTCGATGATCGAAGAGGCCAAATTTGCATATCCGATTTCACGAAAAATTCGATCGTTATTCAATCGAACTTCGATCATTTCATGTGGATTTCGTAAATTGCCCCCTAAATGTTACCTAAAGGGCATGTTGACTGTTTTTTGCTGATAGTTCTGCTTTTAAAAGTAATTTTTATTTAAAGTTCCTAAACCTGACTGTTTTGCCAACCTAACTGTCACTTTCCAGCCTTTCAGTTAGAGTTTCTAATGGTAACGGACTACTGCTGCACAAATATGGCAGCTTCCTCATAGAGGAAAATGAGGGTAAGAAAGGTCATGTAAAAATATCAGGCAAATACTTTAATGGCAACATTATAAAGATTATCAAAGGTAATGTTATGATAGATATAAAATACAGTTATTTTCTGGTGTCGGTATCTCTTTAAGAGCACATGAACCCTGGTAAAAGAGTTTAATCGTTTAATCATATTACTATTTACAGTTTGGAAATCATCTTGAGGAACATCTCTTATTTATTACTATGATGTATGTATACGATAAATGGGCACTTCCGCCCACATTAGGAATGGTTTATAATTTTTTCACTGAGGTATAACCATGGGTCATATGCACTGTTTCTGTGAACCTCTTGTTGCTCAGGGATTTTGTGGAGGGACAGACTAGTTTAAGGCATATTGTACATGAATAAGAAAAAATGCCATAAATAACGAGTGAAAATGAAATTACCATTAACTTCTCAAGTTCCACTAATTACATTTTATTATATACTTGGCCCAGGCAGCACTCTGGAAATATTAATATAAGATTTAGTACAACAAATGTAGGAAATATTGTATTTTGGATGGTAGATAGACTTTCTGAAATATCAATTAGATTTTTTTTTTAAGCAGATTGGAAAAATAATTGTCAGCAGTTCTTATGATTCCACATCCCCCAGATAAAACAGTGAATTAACCATTAAAGGAGTATTACAGAAATTGACATGTTTTGTCCCATACAAAGTTAGTTTCCTTCTTTATTGATGAGATCATGTATAATTTTCTATCCCTTTTGAAATGTCCAACATTATTACATACTAGCCACATTTAAAGCTATATTTTATGACTATTCAAATCTATTAACAAAACAATATTTTTAGTTTTGTTTTTTATTAGTTTATTAAAACATACACAATAATACATCAAATACCTTATCACTTGAGCCTATTTAGCAAGCTGTTCAAGATCCTTCACAGTTACAGTATTCTGTAACTGGTTGGGGGCTGGTTGAAATGCTTTTAACTTACTTGTGAAGTCATAAGTCTCCAGCAACAATTAATATAGCCTGAATAGCTGATGTCAGTGGATCACTTTTGTGCCATTTACTGTAGACGTTGCAAAATAGTGGAAAAATAGATCCCATTCACCATGTTTTCAGAATGCAACAGTATTTGTCAGAATTGCAGCATTACTGTGCTTGTTTGCTAGTAAATCATGTAGTAAATCATGCATCTCTACTTGCATCTCTAAGTTCCTAGGCACCATTCAGGTGGGCTGTTCTATTGTGTGTGGTTCAGCTTGAACAAACTGCACATTCTACAGGCACAACATTCAAAAAGGACACCTGTATTCAATATACGATGGGGTTAAAATAATGTACACCTTGTTTCTTGTTTTATAGAAAAGGTTGTTTAGCCAACTTAATACCACACACAAACCTACACTACTGTATTAGGAGTTTTATTTAATGTTGATTATAAAGAGATATTAGCAATTTTTTTCTGGGCTAAGGCTGCAGTGAGGATTTTTGTTACTGTAAAAAGCAGGCAGTATTAAAAATAAGTCAATTAAGCTTTTTATTTTAACAGACATTCCCACAATATAGATCATAAGAGTTTTTTTTTTTGTGCCTCAGCTAAGCTCTGCATTACATTGGAGGTGCTCTCAGGGTAGACTGGGCTCAAAGCCTTCTTAGCACTGGGACCAGTCAAAGGACTGTGCTCTTTTCCTTTTACTGAGATCACATTGCATAAAGGCAGAACTGTGATGATTAAAAAACAGCTGGGCTATATCAAACCAGCAGTTTTGGTAGCACAATATGCACACATCATCATGACAAGGAGACTCCTCAACTTTGCTTTCAGCCCTCCCACTAAACCCCATTGTTACATACCTTAATGAAGCACCAGAAGCCAGAAATGGTGTAAAATGGCCACAGCATGTTTTCACATTTTATGAAATTAATAGGACTTTGCCAGCCTCACCCAAAATCAATATTCAAAGGGCCCAGTTAAAAAAAATTGGGGTCCCAAAAAATATTATTTAAAAAAAAAACATTGGTGCCAGGGCCCCCCATAAAATGTTTTTTTTTTTAAAAAAATTGGTGGTCAGGCCCCCCCAGGCAAGTTAAAAAAAATTGGGGCCCCATAAAATATTTTTTTGAAAAAGTTGGTGGTCAGGCCCCCCCCGACAAGTTAAAAAAAATTGGGGCCCCATAAAATTTTTTTTTTTTTAATTGGTGGTCGGGCCTGAAAAGTAAAAAAAAAAATTGGGGCCCCATAAAATATATTTTTTAAAAAATTGGTGCAGGGGCCTATAGAGTATTAAAATAAAAAATTGGTGGCCAGGGGATTAAAAAAAAAAACCTACATTGGTGTCAGTAGAATTGAACTCATGGCTTCAGGACTTCAATTATAGCTGTTTTAGTGACTTCGGGTATTTTCGCGGCTTCAGGACTTCAGTGTCGGCTCCTTTCGGGACTTCGGGTCTTTCCGCCTCTGTAGGACTTCGCAAAGGTTCAGCACTTCCGCATTCTGTCGGAGGACTTCGAAGCGCACGCTACTGTGCTCGTAAGGGGGGCCTGGCTCTTTGAAGATTGCAGCGCTGGCAGGCCCCCCATCAGCCCCTCGCCCGGGACACTTGTCTCCCCTGTCCCCCCCTGATGGCGGGCCTGACTACTATGCTCTGCCGTTCCATACTTGAGATCAGCACTATGTCATTATATTCACTGCTGAGTATTAGGCTGACTCTACCTGCAGAGAGAATGGCCTCAACTGTCAGTCCGGAATCTGCATGTTTGTCGATGATAGGAAATCAAAGTAGGCTGTCACCTAGCACAAGCAGTAGTTGCATTTGTATCAATCGTGCAGTCACAAGAGAGAACCTCCTTTTTTCCTCTTCTAAAATTTCCTGTGCAGTACTCTGACAAGGTCCTACCACTGCTGTGACAAATAAAATGTAAAATACACTATCATATATCCACAGTTTTAATCCAAAAAAACCCAGCCTGAAGCCAGTGCTAATTATACCTCAAGAGGGAAAAAGATTCTTCCTGATCCCAGTGGCGATCATAAACATTCCCTGGATCAAGCATTTGACATTCATTTATACTGTGCAGACTCTCACGTTTATACGGTGTAACAGTACTGAAACCACAATATAGCAGAGAGCATGCAGGACAACATCCACATTCGGTTATTGTAAATTAATTAATATAATAGATATTATGAGAACATAGAAGAAAACTCCTGACATTTCACAAAATATGCAAAAACAGGGGAGGGTGGGATGTTTCAGCCTGCTCAGAAGATAAGGAAATTAACAGCTTCTTCCCCTGATATCACTTCCCTCTCTTTCTCTACCCCAGCCCAGCTTTCCCCTGCCTTAACTCATTCCTTCTAACTCACACAGCTACATATGATTGTGCCAATCTTTAAATATAAACCAGTGTAATCTGGCTGATGGTTATTCAGATCCCTTGTCATGCAGCTCTTGCTCTTATAGCTCCATGGCTTTCATTGTTTTAAGAAAATACCTGTAATCTAAAGAGACAAAATACAGAAAGAGCAAAAACTTAAACATTGAAAAAAAGAAAAACATCTCTTGTCAGATAGCATATAATGCTGTCATTGGATGAGTGGAAATCTTTTACCACATAATTGTTGTGCAAACTCTTCTTTAACTACACACAATCACGCAAATTATAGCACTTGCAGTATACACATAATTATAAACCAAACTGTGTTTTGGCTGCAAGCAGGAATTCTGTGTAATGAGCCTGCTTGCCATATAATCACAATGTACATTGCTTCCACTGCTGCCATAGAGTCTGTAAGGGTCCATTTGCACAACGTTTTTCTTATTTGGGGTGCACGTTGGATAGAAACAATAAAAACAATACAAATGGGCAGTCTGGATTTGTGCTCTTCTAGGCCAAGTTGCACCTTCACTTAAAGGACCAGTAACATCAAAATAGAAAAATGTGAAATTGTGTTGATGTTGTCCAAAATATGTTTTTGCATCCATGGTATATATTTGTGTATGCATTTGCTTATCTACTGGCTACTTTCAGACATAGTTGTTTAGGTGAATACAAAACTATAAAATGTATAGCCCCACAAAATGAAAATAAGGAATCTTTCATTATGACTT
>CM044436.1:41460974-41492988 GCA_024363595.1 Xenopus borealis
GTTCCCCAGATAACAGCGAAATTACCACTCCCACTCTCACCCGTTCAGTAGTATAGGTCTATGGTTTCAAAGCGAACAGGAGACGGCAATCATTCTGAAAAGCCCGGAACTTAGATCTGTCCCCAGAGAAGCGTTCGGGTAATGGCATCTTTGGATCCTTAGACTGTGCTGCAGCAACTGGAATGGGAACCGAAGCGGATGGTCCAGCAGGAGAAATAGAGAAATCTTGGATCTGAGTCTGTAGTTGCTGGTAACCAGCTTGAAGATCTCTAACAGCCCGAGTGAGACCAGTCATCTGTTGGGCGATAATCTCCAAAGGGGAAGGGGCCGGTTCTTCAGACTCCATGGCAAAGTGATACTGTCAGGATCACGGTGAGTCCGAAGTAATTAGCCTCTCCCACGCTTCCCACTGAATGACACCCTGGAGATGAAACAGAGTGTTTCCAGTTTAGGAATAGCAGGGGTGCCGATAATTCACTGCAGGAACGGCAGGATATGGATGATACAAATTCGGCACCCAGTGCAGAGTAGCAGAGTCAGACGTAAGCCGGGTCATACACAGGAATCAGTAGTAATGAGACAAGCCAGGGAATAATCAGGAAACGTAATCAGGAGCAAGCCGGGTCATACACAGGAATCAGCAGAAATGAGACAAGCCAGGGAGTATTCAGGAAACGTAGTCAGGAGCAAGCCGGGTCATACACAGGAATATCTCTTCAGAAACGTATCAAGCAGTTCACAAACAAACGAAGCTCTGTGTCTGGTAAAGATCACTTTGCAAAGAACCTCGGCCTGAGCGTTCCTTAAGACGCCAGCGCATTTGCGTCAAAACGTGCGCGACGATGCGCACGCCAAAGTGCCGCGCGACTATTCGCACGCGCGGTATGGGAACTAGGCGCTAGTGTGGAGACTTCAATGCGAATTAGCACTGGACGCTGACACAACCTCTCTGTCCAGACTGTGAAGAACCACCTACCCTGCTTCAAATGAAAGTCCTTTTCTTCTAGTCTGAAGGGGTGGCCTCTGGTGCAGTGATCCTCTTTATGGGTAAACAGGTCCCTGATATTTGTCTATAATGTCATCTAATGTATTTGTAAAGTGTAATCATGTCCCCTCACATGTGCCTTTTTTCCATAATTATGTTTTCATCCCTTGAGTTTATGCCCTTTTTTATGCAAGACAGAACTTTATTTGCTTTTGTAGCTACAGAATGACACTGCCCAGAATTAGACAACTTGTTATCTATAAAAAACTCAAGAACCTTCTCACTTAACGAAACTCCTAACACACTGCCATTTAGTGTATAACTTGCATTTATATTATTTTTGCCAAAGTGCATAACCTTGCATTTATCAACATTGAACCTCATTTTCCAGATTGCTGCCCAGTTTCCCAACAAATCACTCTGCAAAGTGGCATGGAACCTATAGCTCTGCACAATTTAGTATCATCTGCAAAAATAGAAACCATACTTTCAATGCCCTCATCCAGGTAATTAATAAACAAGTTGAAAAGCAAGGGACCCATTCCAGCCCTGCGGTACCCCACTAACAACACTGGTCCAATTAGAAAATGTTCCATTTACCACCACTCTTTGTAGTCTATCTTTTAGCCAGTTCTCTATCCAGGTACAAATACTATGTTCCAGGCCAATATTCCGTAATTTAACAAGTAACCTTCTGTGTGGCACTGTATCGAATGCTTTAGCAAAGTCTAAGTAAATCACATCCACAGCCATCCCAGAATCGAGGTCCCTGCTTACCTTCTCATAAAAAGAAATTAAGTTAGTCTGGCAAGATCTATTATGCATGAAACCATGCTGGCACAAACTCATAGTATTGTTATTTGCTATGAAGTCCAGTATCCTATCCTTAATTAATCCTTCAAAAAGCTTTCCTACCACCGATGTCAGACTAACTGGCCTATAGTTTTGAGGCTGAGAATGGGATCCCTTTTTGAATAGTGGCACCACATTAGCAATTCGCCAGTCTCTCGGCACCATGCCAGACCTCAATGAACCTCTATTAAGTATAGAGGTTGGGCAATGACAGAGCTAAACTCGCTAAGTACCCTGGGGTGAATCCCATCTGACCCTGGACCTTTGTGTATCTTAACATGTTCTAGTCTCTTTTGAATTTCCTCATGTGTGAACCATGCATCATTGGATATATTATTAGAATTGGGACTATTAACAAGGAAACCTTCATTAGCTGGTTCCTCATTTGTGTAGACTCCCGAGATTCGCTTCGCTGAAAAATTCGCGAATTTCCAGAGAAATTTGCGAATTGGTGAAAAATTTGCGAAACGAGTCGCGTCGTTTTCAGCGAGTCGCACGAGGTGCATCTTATAGTACAATTGTTCTACAGCCAGGAGGCTCTAGAAGGTGTTGCTTTATGCCCACTTGGATGCTTGGAGGTATTACTTCATATTGGCCAGAATAGATAATACAAATATTAAAGATTATAATGATTAGATATGTGCAGTAGAATATAGAGCTTTGCAGTAAAATGTAAAAATCCATCAAATACGGGTGTAACTATGCATTAATGTGTTCTGAAGCAAATTTTTACAAGAAAACAAAACTAGCAAACCTGTGAACTAACACTCCCCCTGGCAGCTGAAGAATCTGCTGCCCATGTTGCTATGCCCAT
The DNA here is from genome assembly GCA_024363595.1 of Xenopus borealis. Classification (NCBI taxonomy): domain Eukaryota; kingdom Metazoa; phylum Chordata; class Amphibia; order Anura; family Pipidae; genus Xenopus; species Xenopus borealis. The sequence goes on from CM044436.1 coordinate 41,463,626, forward strand.
GTGTAATACCTGGTGCACAAAATAGAGTTTCTGTGCCCACACACTGCATGCAAGGAGATCAGTATGACAGGCAGGAATATGCAAGTTGCATGGTAAACTCTTTTCTACACTCATTAATGTCAGGGCCAATATGATAAAACAAACAAACAAAAAAATCCTCGAGAGATATATCTTGAATAATCTTAGTTTGTGTTTCTTTCAGGAGAAAATATTTGCAAATATTTGGGAATTGTTGCTATAGTTTAACAATGACATGTTTGATGCATGCATAAAGCCTATTAAATTAGACGTTAACAACAGCTGTATAGCATTTACAGTGTCTATGGAATGATTTATATCTTAATGTAGCTTTATGTGTACTGCAACTGCCTGCATAACACTGTTAGAATAGCTGGTTTTATTTGCCACCCATTTCAGTGCAACATCTGGTTCTTCCTAATTACTTAATCTGCAGTACATCATGATGTGGATCCTCAGCTCTTTGGAAAGAGATATTCATTCTTGGACTAGAACCCGAGCACAGATGTGGCTTTTGCTTCACTGCATTTACACATATGACAGGGTAATACTCTGTTGCTTGCCTGTTAGCAGATGAAAGTAAGAAAGTCCAAAAGACACATAAGACTAACATCAACCCTTTTAGGGGGTAATGTTTGGTGGGTTTGAATGACAGTGAGGCAACATGTGTCCTAGAAAGAAATAAGAAGTGTTCCCACAGGTTAAAAATCCCTGTGGGATCCCAGTAGTCACTATGTACATCAGGGGTCCCCAACCTTTTTTGCTCGTGAGCAAAATTTAAATTTAAAAAAAGAGTTGGAGAGCAACACAAGCATGAAAAAGTCCATGTGGATGTCAAATAAGAGCTCTGATTGGCTTTTTGGTAACCCCTATATGGACTGACAGCCTACAGGAGAGAATGTTTGGCAGGATATCTGTTTTTATGAAACCAAAACTTGCCTCTATGCCAGTAATTAAAAAATAAGGACCTGCTTTGAGACCACTGGGAGTAACATACAAGGGGTTGGAGAACAACATGTTGCTCACGAGCTGCTGGTTGGGGATCACTGATGTACATTGTGATTTAATCTAATTTTATTGGCAAAGGTATCCATTCCCCACTAATATTTTGGTTTCCTGTCCACTAAAAATAAAAGGACTGGAAACGATAAGTGAGTTATGATGTTCCTTACCCTGATCTATTCACTGTTCCATCCAATTTTTCATTTCTCTTTAGTTCAACAGATTTCACTTAGCAATGAACATAGAAAGAGTGCCTTGATTTTGCATTCATACTTTCACATTTTCCCAGCAATTACACAATTCCATATGATCTCTTGGACCCAAAACTCATTTGATTTCATTTACACTTTCCTGCAGTTTATATCAGATTTAATGTCCTCTGAGAAGTTTAATTCTGAGATTTTACTGTATATCAAAAAGCCTGTATAGATAACAAACATGGTCTTTGAGGTTGACAAGATTACAAAATGCAGGGCCTGATTGCAATACAGTTCTGAGCAGTGGGAGCATGGATGGAAAACACTATATTAGTATTAAAGAAACACAATGATTTTTCCATGAATGGTGCTGTTCATTAGCTGTGGAAAGAAGCTGTCTTGTTTTTAAAATAGTGTGTTAAATATTGGTGCTGTGAAAGTGCCAAGCATAAACTCCAGTCCATGTACAGTCTACAAATGTAATCACTATTATTAAAGAAATGGAGATGGGAAATCTAAAATCCATTGCACTAAATCTTGTAACACAGGATATAGCCCAAAATCTTAAAATTTCATTGTAATGTCAGTGGTCCTAACGGTTGTATTATCTCTACCGCACACCTTCCTTCCACTGACCTGCAGTGGTCCTTACAGTGACTTTAGTGATATGGATCATCACATATTTGATAGGACAGTTAACCTGTAGGGTTTATATACAGTGCAAGTGGCCATGTTTTGCCATGGATGCAAAATGAAAATGAAAAGCTAGTATCAATAACCCTGTTTCTCCTCACTTGCTAAAAAGCCATTGAATCCCTTGAAGCAGTCTACTATATCTGCTATTATAACTGATACAGGGATAGAATTTCAAAACTTTGCAGCTCCCTTTCCGAATATTTTGATGGCTAATTTCAATGAATGCCCTTGTGTCTGCTGGAATATCCCACTGGTAAATAAAGCATTAGAGATATTATTATATGATCCCTGTATATATTTATACATAGTTATCATATCCCCCCCCCTTAAAAGCCTCTTCTTCAGTGTAAACAACCCCAGCGAGCCCAGACTTTCTTCACTGCATCTTTCCATATTTACCAGCTTAGTTCCCCTTCTTTGCATACCCAAACATGGCATGGCCCAACAAAGATGTTAAATGCGTGAGTGAAATATGTAAATAAAAATAACTAAGGATTCAACTTATTATGATTATCAGCAATCCACAGCCATGTTCCTTCAAGGTTTTGGGTTGAATAAAGAGATTCTAGCTAATAATGACTATGGGGATATGTGTCAGGGGGCCCCCAACGAGGAGTAGTCAGGACCTAGGAGGAAGCTTTGGAGTTAAGTCCAAGTTAAGGTATCAGAAGGTATCAGGAGTAATTATCGTCAATTCCAGGCAAAGGTTCGGTAGGCAGGCAGAAGTGTAGCAAAATCCAAGTTCAGGCAGGGTCAGGAAGTTCAGCAATAAACCAGCATGAAATATAGAAGCACCAAGGAACCAAACAGGAAATCATATTATCGGGCATTGAACCGGTGACCTCTGTGTCTTTTTGTTTTGAAATTTCATGACACCTGCAACCCTTTGATAAATTGTTGGTAATAGTTAGTAAAACCAAGAAATCTTTGGATGGCCTTGCTACTTGTGGGGAGAGGCCAGTCTTGGAATGCGGTGACCTTGGAAGGATCCATCTCGAACCCCCTCATGGGAGATAATGTACCCCAGGAACAGAATTTTGGGACAATCAAAGACACACTCCCCCAACTTGGCAAAGTGGGAGTTTTGTCTCAGCCACGAAAGCACCTCTTTCACCCGGGTTCGGTGAGATTCCAAGTATTTGGAGAATATCAGAATGTCATCCAAATACACGACTACGGATTGCCCCAAACAATCTCTGAAGATGTCATTCACAAATTCTTGGAAGATGGCGGGGCCGTTGCAGAGGCCGAAGTGCATTAGTGCCCATCTCTGATGTTGAATGCCGTCTTCCATTCATCCCCCCTATCGGATGCGGATTAGGTTGTACACCCCTTGGAGGTCCAACTTGGTTAAAATCCTTACCCCTCTGAGTTGGTCAAATAACTCTGAGATGAGAGGTAAAGGATATTGGTTCTTCACCGTAATCTTATTGAGGCCTCTGTAATCAATACAGGAACATAAACTGCCATCCTTCTTTTCAAGAAGAAGAACCCTGCCCCGGGAGGAGAAGAGGAGGGTCTAACGAATCCTCGCTAAAGTTTATCTTAGATATACTCCTTCATCGCAGAAGTTTCAGTAGGAGACAAGGGACAGGTGCGCCCTCTGGGGGGGGGGCATGATACCGGGGAGAAGCTCAATGGGACAGTGGTAGGAGTGATGATGAGGGAGAGTCTCAGAAGACTTCTTGCAGAAGACATCCACAAAGTCTTTGAACATAGATTGCAGCTCCGCAGCAACACCCTGCAGATGGGCTTGGCCGGTAAACAGTTTTTTAGACAAAAAGGGCTCCAACGGGATATCTGATTAGCAGACCAGTCAATGGAGGGATTGTGCAGACATAGCCAGAGTAACCCCAGCACCACAGGAGTGGATGGGCAGGTAATAATTAAATGAAAGTCTCTCTTTATGCAAGGTCCCAACCTGCACAGTTAATTCTCCCATCGTCTTGGAGATTATTGCGCTGGAAAGAGGTCTGTCATCAATGGCAGTAATCTGCAAGGGAGTAGATAAGGATAAAGAAGGACACCCATGTATTGAGCAAAGGAAGCGTCCATGAAATTCCCTTCAGCCCCGGAATCAAGAAAAGGCAGAACCGTCAGTAGTCTTAGTGGCGAGATGAATCTGCAAGGGCAAAAGAAACCTGTGAGAGTTTTCTTGAGGAACAGGTACCACGCTGCTCACATCAGACTTCTCAGTTCTACCTTGATGAGAGGAACTTCCTGCCTTCAGAGGACAGGAATTGGTCTGACCACCACAGTATAGACAAAGGCCAGCAGAACGTCTCAGAAGTTTATCTTGCTCGGAGAGATGTGCCCTTCTGATCTGCATAAGCTCTTCTGGGGGAATGACTGGAGATAGCTGGGGGGATGCAGACAGAAAAGGTAGTTGGAAGCGAGGAGCTAGTATGGGCTGGAATCTCTTGCTGTGTTCTTTGGCAAGTTGATACTCTCTGAGACGCGTGTCCACTTTGACGGAGAGTGCAGTTAAGTCTTCCAATGACTCAGGAAGTTCCCTGGAGACAAGATTGTCTTTCAGATGAGTGGAGAGGCCTTGGTAGAAGACAACTTTGTATGCCTCATCATTCCAGTTAGTTTCTGCCATTAAGGTTCTAAAGTGAATAGCATACTCAATGGCACTGCAACTTCCGTGACGGATTTGCGGGAGCCGGGATGAGGCATTAAGGTGGCCATACATGGGCCGATAAAAGCTGCCGACAGACCAGTCGGCAGCTTATTGGCCCATGTATGGGGCCCTCCGACGGGCTTCACCGATCGATATCTGGCCGAAAGTCAGCCAGATGTCGGGCGGGACTAAAAATCTCGTTGGCTCGCGGCCGCATCTGTTCATAGATGCGGTCCCGTGATCCAACTGCCCATTAGGCCTCCATTATGATCCGATCATTGGGCCCTAGGGCCCATGATCGGATCAGCCAGATATTGCCCACCTCAAGGTGGGCATATCGGGGAGAGATACACTTGTTTGGCGACAGAGTTGTTGCCTATTCTAAAGGTTTACCCTCCAAAATGGACATCACATACCCCACCTTGGCATGGTTCTGCGAGGGTTGTAACTCTAACTGGATCTGGCACTGCGAAGCAAAACCTCTGCAGGCTTGAGGAACCCCATTATACCGATGAGAGGAGGGATACATGACTCACTGGCCGGTGAGACCACTGCAGAGGTAACAATGAACGCAGGAGTGTTCGCAGCGACCAGAGACATAGGCGGCATACAGGAGAGGAGAGTATTGAGTACTTGCCCAATGCGGAACTGCTGGGGTTAAGTCCAAGTTCGTGGTATCAGAAGTAATTGTCGTCAATTCCAGGCAAAAGTTCAGTAGGCAGGCAGAAGTGTAGCAAAATCCAAGTTCAGACAGGGTCAGGAATTTCAGGAACATAACAGCATGAAATATAGAAACATCCAGGAAATCCTATTATCGGGCATTGAACCAGTGACCTCTGCGTCTTTTTATTTAGAATTTTCACACCGGGTGTGATGTCATTGCGCCTGCAACGAAACGCCAGCGCCACTACCCATGTGGCAGCCATGGGTGCCACCATTTTGGGAGCAGCACTGACAGAGACGGGGAGCACCATCGGGCACTCCTGACAATATGCAAACAAATGAACATTTGATTCTTGATCCAAAGTTCCAGTATACTGCATGAACAGTAATGCACGAAACCAAGTATTTGTCATAAGTGTAAGAGTGCTGTGATCCAAGTACTTGAGCTTCCACTAAATTCTGAATCACATTTGGTGCCAACATTTTGAGATCCTCTGACTTGCACTTCAGAGAATATCAACTAAATTTGTTAGGGAGGTCACTATTTGTGTTCTATAGAGAGCATGGTGGTAATCTGATATGTTAATCAGTAGCCAGTTCAGCTTAATAAGTAGCCAGTTCATTTAAACTATTCCTCCCATCAACTTCAAGCAGCTATCCTCAGTTCTGATTCATGTAATTGCTTTTCTGAGTATAACAGGATTATGACCTTTGGTTACGATCACATTTCAGCTATATTTTTCTTACAGACAAGGAAAAACACAAAAATGTAATAAATTGAGCATTGTCAGAATGTTAGGTTCAGTTGCAAATGACATACTTTTCCTTTGTGGATTTCTATGTTGTAGTCATAGAAATTCCTATATCCACCCAGAAAAACCTTTTGGTTAGGTTTCACCATTCATAACTAGCATCTGTATTTCTGGGAATGGAGCTCTAAGGTCCAGATGGAATATTACTAAGGCTGAAATGCTTTTTCATTCCGCTGGTAGGATGGTCACTTTTTTAAGCGTTTTTATGTTCTCTAGCAGTTATGGTCCTTGTGAAAAGTATACAAAATCACCACTTTTTCTAAACAAATTTGTTTTGTGTTGGACATAGTGTTGGCAGAACTGGCTGATAAGATGGTGTATACTTAAGGCAAGGGAAATTGTTATATTATAAATTTGAGTGATTGCTTACAATTGGACTGATTTGTGCTTAACAAGATTATAAAACTAGGCCTTCATATTCTGCACCATGTACCCTCCAAATATACAATATAGTGTTACATGAAAACACCTAGGGTCAGAGTCACTAACGGGTGAATTTCCGCCAGCATCAGCTTTGCACCCATCACATCACTTCTCCAGGTGCAAATGGGATACGAATATGCTAATTCACTGAAATGCAAAAGTTTGGGGCATTGAACACTGTGCACGCATTTCATTCATTTGTGCCTAGCAAAAATTCACTAGTGATATTGCACTCAATTTGCATATGGCAGGAAATTTAAAGTTGTATGGGGGTCTTTATTATAAATTTTGGTGCAAATGACAATGTTACTGATTTTTATTAAACATGTCCAGGGACTTAAATAAAGACAAAATAGTTAATATAATGCCCTACACATGAGCCCACTGCAAAAAATAAATGTTCCATATGTCATGAAAAAGTCCTTAACCAAGGACTTTTGCAGGCAATCCTGATTCAAAAAAAGGAAAAGTCAGCAGTGTTTTTGGAACGTTAATGCACTTTCGTCACACGGGATATGATGTAAGTGACAGAAGATTGAGGAAGATCTAGCTTCTTTTTAGCACTTTGCTTGTTCTGAAGTGGCGAAGTCAACTCTGATGAAAGAGGTAACATTTAGTATGTTTATTAAATTGCAGAGTAACGATCGTTCGCAAGAGCGAAAAGGCACCTGGGGATAGATTGCTAAAATGACCACTAGCAAAGGTCCTCTTCGCTAGCGAATTGACACCTGTGTCTGTTAGTGAATTGGTGATGTACCTGCGGGTGGCAACACTGGCGAAAAAGTCGCTAGCGTTAGCCACTTCGCCCTTTAGTGAATCCGCCCCATGTTGTTTTCTTTTTTTCTGTACGTGGAAATACATACAGAGCTAGGCTTATTTGGATATTTGTGTTTATCCAAATAAATGAAAGCCATCATAATGGTTTATCTAATAAAAATCAGATCTTACCTTTAAACATAATGGGGACATAAAATAAACTGATAAACTAATTGTAAGAATAAAAAAAAAAATACACAACTTATTTTGCTTTCTAAATCCATATATGGTCCATCAGATGTATTTTTACAATTTATGTTTGCCTTAGGACTGGTGTATTTTAGCTATTGTCCAAATCCACCACTTTCTGCTCACATTCACTTGAAAGGTAGAAACGTGACAGTATTGGTACTGGTGCAGAATCAGGCTGGTGGAGGATATGCTCCGTGTGTATAGTGCGCAAAAAAAGCATAGTGACCAAATCTAACTATACGTTCACCTTTCATATGGCTAAAGGGAATTGACATATGTATTCCCAGTTGTGTCAGTGAAAGTTTCTGAATGCTGTGCTGCCCATAAAATTGACAGTGGTTTGAGTTGGAGAGGTGTATATTTTGGCTTTTTGTGACAACCTAAAAATGCACTGTTTTGACAAAAACAAATCAGCTCATTAATCAGATTTCAGCACATTAGTGCTGAGATGTCCTCAAATAAAAGTCATATCTTATCTTTTCCCAGTTTGTTCTCTTTCCAGCCATGTGGAGCTAATTTTCTCAATATTTGAAACAAAACACAAGTTTGTACTTTTGCTTAGAGTATTACTTATCCATGTAAAAATCTCTCTAGTGTTGAATATCATGAAGAAACCTATGGCGTTTGTAAATGGGGTGGTGTACCCTATGTATGAAGTGATTAAAGGGGTTGTTCACCTTTGGGACAATAAAGCTAGTTTAAAAGCCCATGTCATTGTCATTTATCGTTATTACCTAAAATGTATGCTTTCAGAGATACATACCATAGAAGCTATGGATCATCTCTGCCAAATCTCTCTCAGTTCTCTTCTGTGTCTTGGGTTCGCCGATGCAGGTTGCCATATAAGGAAGTTGACTCTGCATAGAGCATGCTATCTCTCTCTCCTGCTTCATTTGCATATCTTCAATTCCATTGACTGGCAAGATTCAGCCAATCGGATCAACAATATGCAAATGAAGCAGGAGAGAGAGAGATAGCATGCTCTGTGCACCAAATCCACTATTTTGGATTCGGTCAAACCCCCGAAACCATTGCAAAAGATTTGGCCGAATATCAAACCGAATCCGACCCATAATTTGTATATGCAAATTAGTGAGAGGAAGGGTAAAAGGCAGCCGCACAAGAAGTGCGCTGCAAATTTTTTTTTATTACCTTGTTTTGTGGTGAAAAGTCACTTGAATTTAAGGATTCGGGTTCGGTTAGGCCAGGCACAAGGATTTGGCCGAATCCGAATCCTGCTGATAATGGCCGAATCCTGGCTGAATACCAAACCGAATCCTCGATTCGGTGCATCCCTAATGGCAACCTGTTGTTTTTAAACAGAGCCTTTCCCACAATCTCGTATTCATAGGAGAGAGAACTGATTTTGCAGAGATGATCAACTTCTATGGTATGTATCTCTGAAATAAATTATTTTAAGTAATAAAGATACATTACAAAAACATTTTTTATGACATGGGCTTTTAAACTAGCTTTATTGTCCCAAAGGTGAACAACCCCTTTAATGTATGTTCCTTATATTTTGTATAATCTTTCTTTATCTTCAAAATAAGTGTAGCTTTCTTCAGCTACAAATTTCTCCTTGAGAGGTAGTAGCAGCAACCTTAGTGATCACTGTGTTCTTCTGTAGAAGGACTTTTCAAAGGGACAAAAGATAACATAATCACAATTCCTTTGAGAGCAGAGACACACAGTCAGTTTCAGGGAGATTAGTCGCCCAGAGGGTGTAATTTAAAGCGATATGTAAATCAAATTGAATTAGGGCGACTTTGTAAAAAGTGCTCCGAGTGCCATCCTGCTGGCGATTTACATTCTAGCCAGTGGGAAAACAGGGGTAGGCAATTCGGAGAGATTAGTTGCCCCAAAGAAGAGGAGATTTGTCACCTGCAAATAATCTCTCCAAATATGTCCGTGTGTGCCTGCCCTAAAAAGTACAAATTGATAAGATGTTTCGGGGTTTTGGACAAATTGGTATTTGCCAAGCTGCCATGTTGAGCCAAGCTGGCTGTCACAGTCGGCACCCAACACCAGAACAAACACCAAGCACCCTGGTCTCTGTTTGTACTTCACCACTAATGTGACCGCCTTTGGGCCTCGGGAATAGTTGGATGCCACCTGGACTTAAACGAGAGGTTTAAGATAAGGGTTCTGGATAGGCAGATGGGCACAACTGTAGTTAGCGTTTATAAGGCCAAAGGTCACAGTACAAGCAGGCGTAGACTGTTCGTAGTCATACAAGCTGGAACGAGGCAGGCAGATAGCAAGGGTCAAACCGAGTAATCAATCAGATGGGATGAGACAGAATTGGAGTCAAATAACAGGCAGGAGTCAAAACAGGAAGTCAATCAGGAGGTTTAAGCAGAATCAAAGTTGGGTTCTGGCAAGGGTCAGGTTTCAGAGGTCAGAGTAGTCAAAAGCCAGGCAGGGTCAAACACAGGAAATCAGGACAAACTGGAAGCTTCACAGCACAAGGTACAAGGCACCAGGAATAAACCTATCATGGGCAATGAGAATTTGCAAATATCCCCTTTCATATTTTTGAATTTGGCACCACTGCACGGTGACGTCATACATCAGCATGCCTGCGCCTTTAAAAGACAGAAGGAAGCACTAGGAAGCCGGAGGGGCAGAGGAGCGCCGCGGCGGCGTCCCCGCCGCACCACTGTACAACCAGGGTAAGATCTTGTCACACTGGCATTACTGCTGTGACTTGCAATATACAGGGATCACGGGCCAAAACATTTGTGCCAATGTTAGTTACTGTTTGTTTCCCTTATGTCCAAGTTTCCACCTTTGAAGAATGACGTGTTCAGTTAGCCAGATGTTTGCAATACCATGGAAAAATTGGTGTTTTCTCATTTTATGTTGCATATTTGCCAATAATACATAACATTTGTTTGCTACAAAAGAAAATTTTGTTATTTAAATGCAGGGTATTTGTACTTTGTTTAATTAATACAGGAAGTGTTTCAGAACAGAGTAAACATGCTACAGTTGGCTAGCACAGCCATTCTGTTGTGCAATACAGTTCTTATCAATTATTTTAGTAAACAAACTTAACTTTAATCAAGTCCAAGTCCTAAAGTTATTTACATTTTTAACATAATCTTCTTATTTCATAAATACTTAATACTTAAAAGTGAAATATCAACTGACCTTATTCTGAATTCTTGTACCAGGAACGTTCTCTTTTGTAAACAACTGAACATAGTGTTTTCTACAATGTCCATAGAATGAATAAATTGTTAAAGAGCCTTGCCAGGCTCGAAACGTTGCTTGAATGTTGCCCTGCTACTAATAATAAAGGATTTTTTATGAGTGCTGGCCATTTTGGCTGGCTACATAAAATAAATATGGGCTTGAGCAGTAATATGATGCAAAGTTGTCCAACTGCAGAAAACTATAGGATCAATTAAATGATTCAAAATACATCAGGCTTGTAAGAGTTGATTGTTATTGGCTTTTATGAATAACTTGACAAGGTAAAGTTAGGACAATATTGCAATCTCTAAAGCACATTCTTTTTGTTTTTGCAGATTACAGGACAGGACCATGTTTCACACTAGTAAGCAACCAGATGTGCCAAGGGCAGCTGAGTGGGATAGTGTGCACAAAGACACTATGCTGTGCAACTGTTGGCAGAGCTTGGGGCCACCCTTGTGAAATGTGCCCTGCTCAGCCACATCCATGCCGGCGTGGCTTCATACCAAACATACGAACAGGAGCATGTCAAGGTATGCAATCATTCTGAGCTGCTCGTGTCAACATCTTTGAGCTACATCACTTTGGAAGTATGTTTGAGTTTGTCCTCCACCCTATGTGGAAAAATGGGGAAAAAAGAATCAGCTGCATTACTTCATGATTGACTGTGTGTATGATGTAAAGTAAGTGAGTCAGGTGGAGAAGCCAGACTCTTAATGAATTTCTTTCTGCCAAGAACTCCCTCATTCCATTGAACCAAGAGCTCTTTTTACATACAGGACCCTCCCTTGCCTCTTGTATGTTAAACACTGTTAAATATTGTAATAACCTGTCACATACAATGCACAGTAATTACCATTACAGACAATAATTTTGTGTTAAATGAAAGTGTGATAAAATGCAGTTGGCATATGTTAATAATTTTGAATAATTTATTGTACTTGAGTCTGCAGTTGGTTCAGATCACTGTATCCACCCAGATGTTGCTCGATTATTTCTAAGCTTGCCTCCTGATAGAAAGCTCTGACACAGTGTTTGGCTTCTCCTCTTATAATTCCAGCTGTATAAATTCTTTTATTGTCTGGATGTCTGGCAGGAAGCAGAAGAAAGTTAACAGAGGCAGCCATATACTAAACTGTTGAGTAATCTAACTTTCCAGAACCGTGGGGGAAATTTGCTAAATTCTATCGTTTTTTTCTTTCTTTTTTTAAATTCTCACCAGGGCACAAAAAGACCAGATTAAGTAGTAAGAAATTAGACTATTTTTCAGTTTGCTATTTACTTTAAAAGATGCATATTTTGGTAATACATATTTTAGTAATAATATTTAATATGTCATAATTGTGTTTGGCAAAATTAGGATTTTGAAACATTATCTATCATAAAACCAAACTTTTGTCCTGTAGTTGATCATTTGATTCAGCTTTGATTTCTGTGTGGCAGATGTGGACGAATGTCAGGCAATCCCAGGGATGTGTCAAGGTGGAACTTGTATTAATACAGTTGGATCTTTTGAATGCAAGTGTGCAGCTGGGCACAGGTTCAATGAAATAACACAGAAGTGTGAAGGTAAGACTTGCTCAAATATGTTTTAATAATATGTGGCATTGTCATTGTATGGGGGGCATAAATGTTATATATTTGCTTCTTAACATATTTAAAGACTGCAATATCCTATAAGTTCTTAGCATATGTGAATAGCGATACTGATTTAATTATGGTATCTTATCTAACAATACAGACTATCCACTAAATATTTAATTAATGGTTCAGCAGCCATTGATTTGGTTGTGTCCAGCGCAGCTATATATTGTGTCCTGGGAGCTATAGGATCACTTTAAAAATTCTAATAACACATTAAGAAAGTTGTGCTAGGGGAAAAATGCATGGCTCTTCAAGTTTCTGAAGAAAAGTATGTAATTGTGGATGTTTCTAGAAGGCTTTTTGCTGCTCTGACACCATTAGAATAATGCATTGTGAATGATAAAACATACAACACAGAAAAAAAATAATGGCCCTTCGCAGACATTTGTTGACTTGCTACAGACAGGGCTCAGCATTTTCAGTGCTTAGAGTGCATACTGAGTACCCTTAGTGGGTATACTACGCACATTTATATGTCTATGTAAAACTCCCCCTATTGGTTCTTTAGCTTCTTGTTTGGATGCATAATCCTATGGCTTGTCAGACTATAGTGGCAGCGTAATTAGAGTACTGGTGTTCTTTTCTTTCTTTGTGAGGATATTATAGCCCATGCAATCTAAAAGGTTGCCTTTTATGACCACAGTGTTCATAGTTTGTGTGATTCAGCTAGTTATATCATCTAGTCTTTAATACGGTATTAGGCCACATCTAGAAATGTTAGCATGAATGCCTATCTGTGAATACTAAATGCCTTCATTTATTTGTTTTTATGTTTTTATTAAAATGTAACAGCAGAGCCTGACAATAAAACTTGGGGAAATGCTTTTGGGAGTTATGATCCTGTTCTCTGGTTTTGTTTACTTTGAAAAGAATGTCTGAAACAGCATGATTTGTTGGTTTGTGCTGCATACAGAAGAGCTCATTGCCTTTTGTTATTTGGAAACTGGCAAGCAACAGGGTTAGAATCCTTGTATCCCTAGCATAAAAAGAATAACAGCCTATTATCAAACAGTTTGCGTGTCACTCTCTGGCATTTTCATGCAGTTTATAAAATCTAATTGAAATCATGTGTTCCTGTTTCTGCTATTGTAGTTTGCCTGGAAAGAGAGCAACATTACATTATCCATTTGTAGCATCTTTTCCATTCTGTAGCAGTATATAGATAATATGTAAATAGTTCTGAGCTGCATGCAGTCTTTTCTTATTATTGGACAGTGCCTCACGAGGAAATTTTGGGTGACTTCGTAAATCGAAGCGCCATGAGCGAATTAGCGCAGGCGATTCCTCATTGAATCACACGGAAGGCAGGAAGAAGGCATTTCGCGGAGATTGTTGCCAGGTGGGAGAGGCGACTAGTCGCCTGGCGACTAAATCTCCCGAATATGCCCGTCTGCCCCTACTGTTACAGTTAGAACTGCAGTATTTCTGGCCAGGTGATCTCTGAGACAGCACAGAGAATATAATAAAAACAGGGGCTCAAGGGAAAAGATGTAAAAAGGCAAAGGCAATATTCTTTAATATGTCACTTAATATGAATTAAACTCTCTGTTACTTAATATTCATTTTGGGTTCAGTCATATCTTTTTCATAGATAAGCACTATCTTTGCTCCTTTGCTAACAGCTTCGTATTCAGCGAATAATTTTTTACATTTCATGTGCACTATCTGTACTGCTGTGATCAAAAATAAATGGCCTTTTATATTTTATGCTGTTCAGGCATTCCTTGTTCTATATTAGGCTGTCCCATAAAGAAGTAACTCAGGCTTGCAGCCACAACACTGTTCCTTTCATTTGGAATGTTATAATCCACAAAATGTATATATAGCTGAGTAATATTTAGTTCACCTTAAACCATGGCACGAACATTGAATTCTGCACAAAACCATAACAGCAGCCACATTGCTGAGTGTTATGTAAACAGTAGTGCGCATGAGTCAGAAACATTCAAAATGAATACATATGCTGCTTTATTTTATGTCCGTACGCAAGCCAAACACAAACCATAGATGTGTTTTCTTAAACCACAGACGCTCCCCAAGGTCTGTTTTAGAGCTTGTTGCTAATATATGGGAGAAAAAGTCATACAGACATACACTTCTGTAAAAAGCTTCAAATTAAGACTGTGCCTTTCCCAGATTACATAAAACTTAACACCTTTTACAGGGAATTCTAGGAACTACTCTTGGCATCATGGGAGATTTACCTTAATTTGGTGACTACAGCTATAACATTGATTTATGGTGCAGCCTGTAGCGCTTGGAGATTTTTGTTGGCCTGGACCCTTAATATTATTTATTGAAATACAATGCTTATTTTCATGTGATGTGCATATTTCTCTCAAACATATTTTATCTTGTAATACAGAGAGATATGTTTTACTTACAACCTAAATATTTATTTTGAAGAATAATCTGTTTCTGCAGGAACATAAAATGACCTCCCCAGGCCTCTAGCAAAAATGTATTTTGGTTACAAACATGCGACTTTTGAACCCTCAGTCCATATACAGAACAGAGAAAGGGCATGGACTCTAGGAGAAATATGCTATTCTTATACCACTGCCAGGCAGATTTTGGTTAGTATAGTGAGAACCATTATATATTCTATAAAAATAATACTAATGTCCCATAATTTTGTTTTATCAGATAGTTACTGTTAATAAAGCAACAATACAAGTGCAGATCATTAGCAATACTGTGCAATGTGCAGCATGAATAACAGTACAGTTAGGATCAATAATCTATTCCCCCTACAATATATGTAGTGCTTGGCACTTTAAAGCTATAGGAATATTTCAGGGTAATACTTCCACCCTTATTAACTCTGTGATAATAACCCTATTAACAATGGAGGCAATTATTGCATTGCATAAATTGACAAAAGTGGGGAAAAACGTGTGATTTTCAATTTTTTTTAAAAAAAGCTCTAAAAATTCCAGATTATATTAAATGTAAAAACCAATATAAGTTGTCAATGTCCTATAGAAGTCAACTGGAGCTGCACTGATCCTTTTAGATTTCGGTGCATGTCCTCTCCAGCGGAGTTCACAGGTGCCATTTTCTTCTGAGCGGTCTTCTTCCTGGAAGTGCATGCACAGTAGGAGGCATTTGCGGTTCACATCTACTGCGAATGCACCGAAAGTCCCGCAAAACACTGGTGTATCCAGGAAGAAGACCACTCGGGGGATGATGACACCTGTGAACTCCGCTGGAGAGGACCTGCGCCGTAGGGTAAGTAACAACTTAGGGGCATTTGCCCAGGGGACAGGTAGGCTGGGGGGAGGAGGGAGGGGGGGTCCAACACAGGGGAGGGGGGAGAGATTTTTGCCCTTAGGGGGTTTACTTCTCCTTTAAAGGATTAGGAAAGGTTATACCTAAGTAAGCCTTATCAGAAAGGTTCACCTACATATACCAGTAAACCCTCAAAGTAATGCTGTCAAAAGTCCTCTGTCAAACAAAACACTGCATTTCTTTCCTTCTATTGTGTACACATGGGCTTCTGTATCAGACTTCCTGCCTTCAGTTTAAACCTCCTTGCCCCAGACATGAGCATAATCAGTTTGCTCCCCTCCCCCCCCCTCCCTCTGCTGAGAATCTGAGCCCAGAGATATAAGTGAGCAGAGAGAGACTCAGGCAGGAAGTGATGTCACACCAAGCTAATACTGCAGCTGCTATCCTAAACAAACAGATTGCTTCTAGAACTTTTTACTCAGGTATGGTAGGACATAATACAGAATAAATATAGCATTCTAGCTTGCAGTATTGCAGCTTATCCTTTTAGGAACTGGTAGGAGAAGTGTTTTGCATTCTACGCTTGGCAGGAGCAGTGGGGGTTTGAGGCAAAATGCCTCATTTACAATTGGCAGGGGATCATTCATACAGGGCTCAAAGGTGCACATGGGGTGTAGAAATGCATTGCATTTGTCTAAAGTCAACACATTTTGACATTTGCGATATGGCCAAAGAGGGAAGACCAGATGATGGGTAGAGTCTTGTGTGAATAAAGGTGGCACTGGAATGCAAAAACAGAGCCTTTGAGGATCCCTCCAGAGTTTAATGATTTGATGACGGTGTTTATTTAATTTCTATTATTCAAATAATGATCACTGTGGCTGTGAAATGTGTAGCCCTTCAGTAACAGGGAAGCTAAAAATTATAGTTAAATAATATATAATATAGTTAAATAGTATAGCTATGGGCATACAGGTATATGGTTTGTGTTTGAAAGAGTGTGTGTGTGTGTATGTATGCTGGGTTTTTAATTTGGAGGGGTTGAACTTGATGGACTCGGTCTTTTTTCAACCCAATTTAACTATGTAACTATGTAACTATGTAACTATAACTACAAGCCTACATATATGCATTCCCTTGTCTAACTCCTGAGCAGATTACTACCGATTAAGTGCTACTGTATACATTGTTATGGTTATGCCACAATTCCTTCTTTATTTTATGCTGATATAAATTTATTTTCTGTATGTATAATAGTCAATTGTGTTTGGTTTCTCTACAGATATTGATGAGTGCAGCACTATACCAGGAATCTGTGAATCTGGTGAATGTGCAAATACAGTTGGCAGTTACTTCTGCAAGTGTCCTTCAGGATTTTTTACTTCAGCTGATGGTTCAAGATGTGTAGGTAAGAAATCCAATCAACCCAATCAAACATAGGGTAAAATCCAGTTTGCGAGGGAGAGAGGCCTAGGGCTTTAAATTAAATTAAATGACATAGTAATGTAAGTTTCATTGCCTTTAGCCCCTTTTATGGCTAATTTAAGAAATAAATCATAATCACATTGTTTTTACATCTTTTGTTGCTGTAAAAATATCTACACCTGCAGCCATTCAAAGACATACATGAAAGATTGTTTAACCAATGACAACTATCTGAATCCTTTTCTTTCTTGTTCTCTATTAGATATCCGTCCTGGGTATTGTTTCACTTCATTAGCAAATGGCAGGTGCAACAACCAGCAACCACAAACAGTAACAAAACAGCAGTGTTGCTGTGATTCTGGAAGATGCTGGTCACCAGGGCCAACAACATCACCAGATATGTGCCCCATTCGTGGAACTGGTAAGAATTTTAGTTTAATATTGCTTTTATCCACACTCATTTATATATAGAAATCGTCAAGGATGGTGGCACTCCAAAGAAAGATCAGCAGGATAACGTTTCAGTTCCATCTTGGAACTTTCTCCAGGGGTTAATATATATATATATATATGCATATTATCTAATTTTTTTATTAAAATTTTGAAATAAGTGACACTGTAGCTCTTGTGATAATGTACAAGGCACAACTATTGTATAATATAGTATAAGCTGCACATATAGTATACTTCAGATGATTGCCTTAAAGGAGAACTATAGCTTAAAGGACCAGTAACATCAATTAAAAATAAAATTGTTAGTATAGAACGAAAAAAAAAACCCCACAAAGACAAATGAAACTCTGAAATTGCTACGTTTTTATTAAACTCCGCTGCTGCTCCTTTTCAGAAAAGGCAATCCATTGTGCGGCGCTCGATTCCTCCTCCCTGCCTTCCTTATAGGAGATAGCCAGGGAGGAGAAATCGAGCACCGCATGATGGATCGCCGCCCTGTCGCCTTTTCTGAAGAGGAACAGAAGAGGAGTTTCAGTAATTTATTACTTAATACAGTTTCATTTGTCTTTTTTTTTTTTTTTTTTTTTTTTTTTTTTTTTTTTCATTCTATACTAATGATTTTTTTTTTTTAAATATGTTTTTGGTCCCTTAACTAAAAAATGATTGTTTTTTTAATGGTATAATAAATAGTGATTTTATTCATAGAGACTGTGTGTCTACAAATTATTTTTTTCTTGGTTTTTAACTAAAGAAGTAGGCTAGAAATGTTATATCCAGAAAACCGTTATCCAGAAAGCTCCGAATTACAGAAAGGCTGTCTCCTATAGATTCAATTTTAGTAAAATCTTGGCAATCTGAACTATTTTTTTGTAGTTTAGTCCTTAGTGTCTGCTTCAGTTACATGAACCTGGAGCCCTGTAATTAGTATTGAGAATGTAATGATATGAAATTGACAGAAGAACAAGCTGGTCGCTGGTGCTTCATTGTAGTTTCTATACCCATTATATTTTAATTCTTTTAATTAGCTATTCTCTATCACATCTGCAGGAAGGCAACCTGAAAAGATGTGTTTCCTTCATGTTTCACTGCCAGGAAATGCTTCTTAATAATATATTTGATTCCCTTGATGTATTTGAATGTTTCTTTCATACCTTCTCTTTCCTTTCTCTTGTCTAAGCTATTCGAAGTTGAATATATGAAGGGCTCTCTCTTTTTAATTTCAGATGAGTATCGCAAACTGTGTATAATACCAGGCGTCCCACCGATTGGTCCATTGCCTTTCCCCCCAGGTCCAGGTCCTGTTATAATCCCTGATGGCTTTCAACCATTCCCACCTGCAGTTCACCCAGTTTATCCAACCCGTGGCCCTCCTGGTAAATATTGTGTTTATGTTTTTGGAGACCATTCTTATTACAGGAATACAATAAGCAAAATTATACAGCTTATATAATGCAGTTAGGTAGGTTTACATTGATAGATTTTGCAATTATACATACATCTTTTCCTAAAAAGCTCACATTCTATCTGCAATTTTTTTTTTATTAAACATTATAACCTTCTCAGTAGTGATGGGCGAATTCCCGCGATTCGCGAAACGCCAGAGAAATTTCACCTGGCAAAAATCCGCTGCAAAAACAAGTCGCGTGACGGAAATGACGCAACGCATGCCGAAAACGACGCGATGCGCCGAAGTTGATGCAATGCGCGTCAAAAGCGTTCCGCGACTCGTTTTGCTAATTTTTCCCCAATTTTTCAGTGAAGCGAAACTCAGGAGATTCGCCCATCACTACTTCTCAGTTATGGGATCCAGTACACAAGATAGTTCCTATTTAAAGATCAATACATTTAACATTAGCTTATCATGTTCTACTTAGTTAAAATTTCTTTTAAGAAAAGGATTACCCACTGAAAATAAGGGTTGTCTGGTGTCTGTATGCTATCATTTTGGAGACATTTTGAATTGTGCATTTTATTTGTTTGAGCTGTTTACATCTGCTTCTTTTCAGTGGTTGTTGGCTTTAATGTGAGCCACCCGCAGCATCCACAGCAGCCACAGCAGATAGATTACTGTTCTCTATTCCGTAACCTCTGTTTAAACGGCCGTTGTATCCCGACCCCTGGAAGTTACCGTTGTGATTGTAACAAAGGCTTCATTTTGGATGGTAGAGGAGAATGCATTGGTACGTGACTTCTTTTAACTGTAATAATTCACTTCTTAAAGGGGAACTATTATGAAAATTAAATTTTAATAAAAGCTTCATCATACTGAAATAAGAAACTCTCTAAAAATAATCAAATAATTGAAAAAATAGTATAGTTTCTAAAATAATCAAGTTTGTATTCACATTTTCACTGTCAGCATCTGTTTCTCTTCATTATGTCGTCTTGCAGGAGTTGGGTGTCAAATGTCAGTGACAAATTGCTGAGAGGAGGAGAATGAAGATGAACTTGATTATTTCAAGTAACTGTAACTGATTATATTTAGAAATTTTCTTATTTTTACACAATTTAGTTTTTATTACATTTTCATTTTCACTAAAGTCCCGCTTTAAAACATTTAAGTGACATTGTTTCTGTATAATAGTATACCTGAATAAGTGAAGGCAAAATGGATTAAGATAGGAGCAACTCTTAAAGGGGATTTTCATCTTCAAACATTTCAGACACTTTTTTATGTAAAGATTTTTTCCAATTACTTTATATTTTCTATTTGTCACCATTTTTCTTATATTAGAAAATGTTTAATTTTTCACCTTCTGAAGCAGCTCTGGGAGGAGGGTTGGTGAATTTTTTAAATGGGAACGCTGGCTTTCAACCCAAAATTTCATAAAGAGGCCCACATAACACAGAAACCCCTAATATACCCATCACACTTACGTTTCATAATTAAGTATGAATAAATTCGATTTTCTATGCTGAAATCCAGCTATTTAACACATAGGCAGGGAGGAAAGACTAAACACTGATGTTACAAATTACAACTTCTCTACAGTTTACAGACAGCATTCAGGAACTACATAACCCACAATGCATTGCACAGTGATTTTCCTTTCCTTATTGAAATCACATGTGCAGGGAATTGTGGAGTTTGGAGGATGCAGTCTAAGGACAGATTGCTGCTGATACTAAGTAACAGCAGTCAGCCAACTCAGCAAAGTTGTCAGGGAGATCAGCAGGAGAGCAGGGGGCTAACCATTAAAAACCATGAAAAGTCTGCATTTTTTAATTGATGTATATTGCAAAGTTGCTTGAAATTATGATTACTTTTCAAAAAGCTAGTAATGTTTTTGTGGATCTCCCCATTCACTGTTTAAATTGATACATTTAGTTGATACATTTATCTTTAGTCCTGCAGAGCAGAATCCCTGAGCTTCATTAAAGGTAGCTGTTAGAATTAATACAATAGTTGCTAATATTCCACAGATACTGCTAATATATATTAACTAATTGTATCAACTAAATGTAGCAAATTGTAACAGTTCAGAATGCTGCTGGATCACTGACCTTGACAGACTGAAATACCAGAGAAAGGAACATTAAACTTACATTTTGGGAAAAAGGTAAAAAATAAAAGATGGAAAGCAATTGAAGAAAAGTTTTTGTTTATGGTGAACAATGAAAAAACAACTGAACTGAAAAAAAAAAAGTTTTT
This sequence comes from Xenopus borealis, assembly GCA_024363595.1. Classification (NCBI taxonomy): domain Eukaryota; kingdom Metazoa; phylum Chordata; class Amphibia; order Anura; family Pipidae; genus Xenopus; species Xenopus borealis. Next base: position 41,484,674 of record CM044436.1, read on the forward strand.
GGAAGGTGAACAACCTTTATAACTTATAAATTGATTCTAATTATTCATTGAACAAGAGCGGATTGCTTTTCATTTTTGATTAATTAACTTTCACTGACTTAAGTCAGACTTCTCTCTCTGTTCAGTACAAGATACCCGTTGATAGACCAGTTTATTCTCTATAAAGGTGAACAATCTTATTACATAGGGGCCTAATTAAAGGACCAGTAACATCAAAAAAATTAAATTGTTTTAAAGTAATAAAAATATAATGCAGTGTTGCCCTGCACTGGTAAAATTGCAGTGTTTCCTTCAGAAGCACTACTATTGTTTATATAAATAAGCTGCTGTGTAGCCATTGGGGCAACTAGTCAAAGGTGAAAAGGCTCAAGTTACACAGCAGATAGCAGGTAAGCTCTGTAGAACATAATATTATCTGTTATACATTACTTATCCTGTGCCATATAGCTGTTTTTCAATTTCTGCCATTGCTACTTAGCAGCTTGTTTATATGAACTATAGTAGTGTTTCTGAAGAAAACACATCAGTTTAACAGCACAGGGCAACACAACATGATATTTCCTTTACTTTAAAACACTTTCATTTATTGGTGTTGCTGTTCCTTTAAGATGGCTGGGTGCATTTATTAATTGCTCAGTTGCCCTATTGATACATCAGCCATGGTGTCACTGTGTGCAAATTCTAATTTATGCAACATATCTTCATTATGGAAAATAGACTAATTTGAGTTTTTGGGAATGTCTTTATTGGGTAAAATCATTGTGCAGGCATTAGAAAGTTCTTGTTATATTCCAGGAGCCACTGTTTCTGAAAATATCCAAGTGAAATCTCTGGTACAGTGCTAAAACAAATGTCTGTGATTCATAAATACTTGATAATAATATTGTAGTTGTAGATTGGGGTTGCAAGATTTGACCCTACGAAAGCAACCTTGGCGCATCAGCGAATAATGAGGCTTCCAAGCTGCCTTGATGGGGTCAAGAGGATAAAGCAAAGTATTTTGGGGTCTGGTTTCCCCCCATACATGGGTGTAGTTTACCTTAAAGGAATTGTTCAGTATAAAAATAAAAACTGGGTAAATAGATAGGTATTGCACAATAAAAAATATTTTCAATATAGTTAGTTAGGCAAAAATGTAATGTATAAAGGCTGGAGTGACTGTAAGTCTAACCTAACAGAACAGAACTTCTTGCTTTTCACCTCTCTTGGTTTACACTGACTGGTTAACCTGGTTAACAGGCAGTAACCAATCAGTGAATTGAGGGAGGGCCACATTGATCATAACTGTTGCTTTTGAATCTGAGCTGAATGTTGAGGAACAATTGCAAACGCACTGAACAGTTATGTCCCATGTGACCCCCCCTTCAAGTCGCTTACTAACTCAGATTTAGAGAGCTGAAAAGCAGGAAGTTGGATTCTGGCTATTATATTAGACATCCAGTCACTCCAGCCTTTATAGTTTGCATTTTTCCCTGACTAGCTATATTGGAAACATTTTTTTATTTTACACAGCCTATCTATTTACCCAGTTTTTAATTTTACCCTGAACTGTTCCTTTAAAATCAAGTATGGCTTAGAGAGAGTGATTGACAATTTGCAATTGGTCTTCATTTTTATTATTTGTGGTTTTAGAATCATTTAGCTTTTTGACCAGAAGCTTTTCAGTTTTGAATCTTCAGGGTCTAAATTACCCTTGTGACCAGGCAGTGGCTTGAGGTTTGTTTTTGTATATAATTTTTCTGTGAAGTTCCTAAGCCTGACTCTCAGACACTCTGACTTTGCCAACTTGGCTGTCCCATCTCAGCCTGTTAGTTAGTTTCTAATGCTAACAGACTCCTGCTGCACAAATATGGCAGCCCCCTTATACAGGAACATGGGGGATCAGACAGGTAACGTAAAATCACTGTTCAAATACTTTATAGCAAAGTTAGAAGTAGCTTTCAAAGCCAATGTTATAATAGATGTTAAAAAGAGATTCATTTCAGGTATCTGTTTCTCTTTAAGGGGGAGCACATGGATCATAACTGTTGCTTTCTAATCTGCGATGAATGCTGAGGATCAATTGCAAACTCACTGAACAGTTATGGCCCATGTACCCCCCTTAAAGTCGCTGACTGACTCAGAGTTAGAAATCTGAAAAGCAGGAAGTAGTGTTTTGTTATGTTATATTACACATCCAGTCGCTCCAGCCTTTATACATTACATTGTGTCTAATTAACTATATTGCAAACATTATTTTAGTTTGCACAGCCTATCTATTTACCCAGTTTTTATTTTTATAGTCAGACGAAGAAGGCAAAGAAGTTAGTTAGTTTAGTTAGAAACTATATAAAATAAAAAATAAATACCAGTTACAAAATTGTGAGTTGGCAAGTTTATAACAGTAAAATATGAACTACCCCTTTAAAGAGATAATGACATCCGAAAATAACCTTTTGTTTATATATTTAATAATATTATATTTGATTGCTATTTATAATGTTGTCATAAAAGTATTTGCCTGATGCTTTTACATTACCTTTCTTACCCCCCCCCCCATGTTCTTCTATGAGGAGGCTGCCATATTTGTGCAGCAGTAGTCAGTTAGCATTAGAAACTCTAAAAGACAGTCTGAGAAGGGACAGTCAGGTTGTCAACACAGTCAGGTTTAGGAACTTCAAGTAACTATTACTTACAAAAGCAGAACAATCCGCAAAAAACGGTCAACATGACTTATAGGTAACTTTTAGGTGCAGATTTACTATTGGTCGAATTTCGAATAAAAAAAAATTCGAAATTCGACTATGGGAATAGTGGGTGAAGTAAAATCCTTCGAATATCGAATTAGAAGGATTTTAACGCAATTTACTCGATTTAACGATTTAATCGATCAATCAATTTTTTTTTATTCGATCTAAAATAATGATTCCCAATTCGGTAGCTTGGTTCTGGCAAAGTAGATGGTCGGATAAAAATTTAAAAGGGAAGTAATTCGACTATCGAATAGTCGAATAAAATTTTATTCGAATTATTCGAATTCGACTATTCGATGGTCGAATTTGCCTAATTGGCATATTCGAAGATTCAAATTCGAATTTTATTAAAATTCGATCGAACTTCGAATTCTTCATGTGAATTTTGTAAATCTGCCCCTTAATGTAGATTCGTATTTTGAAAAGAAAATTTTTAGTGTCAGTATCACTTTAAGACAGTTGTAAAGTGGAAGCAGATAGCATGGTAATGAAACTATATATCATTAGATGGGGATGAGCTTGATATTGATTTGTACTGTAAGTTGCACACGGTGGTTAAAGGGGAATTCAACCCCTCCTTATATATGATTATATAGGGATTAGGTCCAGGATCTGGTCAAAACTTTTTCGGTAACATTTTTATTTTCATCTGGATCCAAAAATGATGTATTTGATGCATTCCTTGTTTTTTTTTATTACATTTTTAACTGTTTTAATAGGTATTATTATATTATTATTATTATTATTATCATTAACATGTATTTCTATAGCTCCAACATATTGCGTAGCGCTTTAAAGTAAATGTGTTTATACAACTAAATCACATGAATTACATACATATGGAGCTACATACAATCACAATCGATGCCAATAAAATGGTGAGGAAGGCCCTATACAGAAAGAGTTTATAATATAAAGGTAAGGGAGTTATACATAAAATGTGAGAATGGGCAAGATCAAGTTAAGTGGGTTAGAAATGTGGTACTGTATGTAGTGTTGCATTTGGTAGTTAAGAGTGAGGGTAGGCTTCTCGAAAGAAGTGCATTTTAAGAGATTTCTTGAAAGCAGAAAGGTTGGGAGAAAGTCGGACAGACTAGCAGGTCAGTAGAGGAGCATAGGGTGAGTATATAGAGATGAGTTCAGAGATTTAGGGAGGGGCAGAGTTATGAAGTGTTTTGAATGTCAGGGTCATTAATTTGAATTTAATTCTGAAGGGTAGTGGAAGCCAGTGGAAGGATTGGCAAAATGGCATGGCAGAGGAGGAGCGGTTGCTGAGGTATATGAGCCTCGTGGTGGTGTTCATTATGGACTGGAGAGGTGACAGTCTCTGGAGGCAAAAAACAATTAAAAGAGAGTTACAGTAGTCTAGACGTGATATGACGAGAGAGTGAATAAGAATTTTGGCAGCATCTTGGGTGATAAATGATCGTATTTTGGATATGTTCCTTAGGTAGAAGTGACATGATTTAATAAGTGACTTGATATGAGGAGTGAATGACAGGGCAGAATCTAGGATTTGGGGAGACGGGGTGATAATGGAATTGTTAACTATGATGGATATTTCAGGGATGTTACTGGTGTTAGTTGGAGGAAAGAGAACCATTTCCGTTTTAGAGAGGCTTAATTTAAGGTAGAGATGGCGGACAGGCCATGTGTTAGTTGAGAAGAAAACAGTCCAGTTGAGAGCTAGAGATTAAATAGACTAGTTATGGCTTTGATTAGACATAGGGGCAGATTCACTAAAGCGCGAAGCGTCTAATGCTAGCGACAATTCGCCAGCGTGACGTCATTTCGCAAATTCACTAACAAGGACTCTGGCGAATTTTAGCTAGCTAAGTAGATAGACTTGCGCAACTTCGCACCCTTACGCCAGGCGAAGTTGCGCACTGACGAAGGATCGTAACTTTGCAAATTCACTAAGATTAACTTTTTCCTCAACGTTAGCACTTACGCTAGACGTTACTTCGCCTGGTCAGAGCTGGCGAAGTTCAATACAATAGATAGGAGGTTGAAAAAAAAATGTCAAATTTTTTCTTAGTCCCAAAAAAACGCTGGCGTATTTTAGCATAGTAGGGTGATAGTCTGAAAAAGATCGATCATTTTTTTGGGGGGTTACCCTTCTTCCCCCCTACATTTCCTAACATATGGCAACAGGGGGCACATGTAGGGCAATAGGACAACTTTATATAATTTATTAAAGGTTTCCTGGGCTTGTGTAGTGGAATGTAGTGGCTGTAACATATACTTCTATTATAAGTTAAAGTTCCCGCCGTATGCAAATTAGGCTTCACTAGCGTAACAGCGCTCTGCTTAGCGAAGTAACACTAGCGTAACTATGCTACCAATCGCCGACCTGAGTGTAAATTCGCACTTTAGTGGATTTGCGTAGCACTGGCGAAAATTCGCCTGGCGAAGTGCGGCAAACACTAGCGAAGCCTACGCTGGCGAATTTTCAGATCTTAGTGAATCTGCCCCATAGATTGTTATTGCAGAGAAGTTTTGAAGGAATTGGATCAAGCTGGCAGGTAGTGAGGTGGGAAGAGGCCAGAAGTTTTGAGACTTCCTCATCAGTGACAGGGGTGAAGGAGCACAGGAGAGACTGGGGAGTGTGGAGGGAGGGTGGTGGAAGTCTAGGGGAGTAGTGTAATGTCCCTTCTGATAGTGTTGATTTTGTTTTTGATTTTGCTTATAATCTAAAGGTAAGGGAGTTATATATAAGATGTGAGAATGGGCAAGATCAAGTTAAGTGGGTAAGAAATGTGGTACTGTATGTAGCATTGCATTTGGTAGTTAAGAGTGAGGGTAGGCTTCTCGAAAGAAGTGCATTTTAAGAGATTTCTTGAAAGCAGAAAGGTTGGGAGAAAGTCAGCAATATCTTGAGCAGAGTCAGATCTGCATGGATGGGGAGGAGATGGGGAAAGGAGAGTGTTAAAGGTGGATAAAAGTTGTGCCAGTTTTTTAGAAAGAGGGTTAATGAGTGAAGTAAAGTATGTTTGTTTGGCTTGGGAGAGGCCAGTGTTATAGGAGCACAGGGCAAATTTGTAGCTCTAAAAGTCTGATTTTGAGCGAGATTTGCACCAGTGATGCTCAGGTGTACGTAATTGTCTTTGGAGCGCTTTTGTTTGAGCAGTATTCCAAGGTTGAAGGTAGGTTATACATCAATAGAGATACATACACAAATTACAAAATACTCGCTAGTGTAATCGAATTATATGCTGCAACTCTAAACTGCTCAAAAGAGAATGTTTACTATAAACAAAGGGTTAGCTCACGGAAAACACTGTTAATTAGCTGTTCAGGAAAGCGTGCAGATCCGTGTGGGGAAGATCTGTGAAGTAAAGGCGGATCTGTACTGTGTTCGTTAAATGTTCATAATACTTGGTCAGAGTACACAGGGCGCAAGTTCGTAGAACTCCCATGACATCCTCAATTCACGTTAGGTTAGCGATGTTATCCTCACTTAGGGGCAGATTTACTAAATTCACATGTATTCACATGAAGGATTCGAATATTCGATCGAATTTTCAAAAAGATTTGAATTTCGAATATGCAAATTAGGCAAATTTGACCATCGAATATTCAAATTTGAATAATTCGAATATTCAAATTTAATTTTATTCAAAAATTCAATGGTCAAATACTTCCCCTTTAAATTTAAATTCGATCACCAACTTCGCCAGATTAAACCTAATGGGGATCATTCCCTAAGATCGAATAGGAAAAATTAGATCGATTGTTTAAAAATCGTTCGAAAATTCAATTCGAATTCGATCGAATTTCCATATTATTTATATATCGATCGAATTGCGCTAAAAAAAATTTGAATTTGAATTTTTTTAATTCCCCACTATTCCCTGGTCGAATTTTGAATTTTTTTGCCATTCGAAATTCGACCCTTAGTAAATCTGCCCCTTAGTGTCTCTGATTGCTTCCGGGTGTACTATTTTGCTATACGCAATAGGTGGCTTGCAAGTAAACCTCTAGGGTCAGGGGTCGTTGTTGGGGATAATTGTACATAGCAACCAAACATTAGTGCCATACACTTTTATTCATTTTGGTGGCGGACCCAAATTAGAATAGAGAATGGAGAAGAAAAGACAGCAAATCAAAAGAAAGGGATAAAGATTGTGGCAAAGACAGCTGGAAAGTAGGACAGAATAGCTTTAAAGTAAGTTTCAACAGGCTAGACAATGGGGACTAAGAAAGGTACAGCTATTCATTTGGTCTTAAAATTAAAATATACAGTATAGTGGTCAATACACAATCTATCTTATAGTGCATGTATAGTTTGTATGCCCTTAATAAAGCAGGCTCATGCCCTGCCTATGCAAAACTTCAATGGTACTCACTTGAAAACTGGAGTTCTAGGTGAGGTCAGTCACCAGCAGTTGAAAATTGTAGGGACTTGTGAGGTCCATCACCGATAACTGGTCATTGTAGGGACTTATGACACTCAACCCATCCAAAATTGTATGCCAGTATAGGCACCTGTGGGGGTCAGTCTATGACCATGTGTGCATGGTTAGAGTACATTAAAATAGCAAGCATGCTGATATAGATCAGGAACATAGACTAATCATAAGCCAAGGCTAAAAATAAGGACAAAATCCGTCCACCTCAGCAGCTCGCAGTGAGCCCTTGCAGTAGAAGTTTAGGACTCACTGTTACCCCAAAAGTGTAGGTAATTTGGAATTTTAGGGGTACACAGAGTTCAAAAGCAATTAATTCAAAAATCAAAAAAGTGGATTACTGCACACAAAGGGTTATGTAATAAAAGGCACTAAGTTTGCCCAAGGGCAGTAACCTATAGCAACCAATCAGCAGGTAGCATTCACAAGTCACCTGTTTAAATGCAAGTATCTTATTGGTTGCCATCTGTTACTGCCCCTGGGCAAACTTAGTGCCTTATATTACATATAGGTACTACTGTCTTAATATGACAGGGAAAGAGGCTAGCAGGATGTGTTCAAAACAAAAGGGAGCCAGAAAGAGAACAATAGTGCAATTCAGAAGGAAAACAGAATGGGTCCGCCCACTGTAAGGCAGTATACAAACACTAAGTCCAGAGGTAATGGATATGATACCCCGGGTAGAATGCAAAAAAGACTTTAGAAAAATGGCGCATATGAAATAAGTTCATGTGGAATATGAACATATGAAACAAGTCCACGTGGACTTAGCGTATCAAGACGATGGATCCATTTTTGTATATTTTTATTTGTATAGCGCTCCTTGAGGGCAAAGCACTGTACAGCAACAATAATTTAGTAGTAACAAACAAGGGATCCATTTAAGTTCTAATTGTTACAATAATCACTCACAATCACCACCTCGAGATGGGGTCGGCACATGATCAATAATCATGCTTCTCAAGGATGCAGAGTATGTTTGTATTCAACAAAATGTTGTGAGACTGGAGTATCGCCACTTCCTTTGCCCCGAGCAGATCTGATAGTGGATCTATGATTGGCCATCCTGTCTCTGAAATTAGTAATGGTCTTCCCTACATAGACCAAACCACAGGGACACTTGATGATATAAATAATGTGCTTAGAAGTACAGGTCAACCTGTGTCTGATGGCA
>CM044436.1:41504700-41540381 GCA_024363595.1 Xenopus borealis
TATATAGATAGATATAAAACCAATTTGTGTGGGCTGCACTCTATGCAATCAAAGCATAACCTGGGTGCTAATCCAATTTATGATGTGTTCATTAAGATCCATTTAAACTTGAACTTGTAATAAATACCAACATGCATACAGGTATATTATGAGGTATATTTATCAAAAAGAGATAGAGTTAGAGATTGCTACAGTCCTCTAGAGTGAAATTCTGCCACTCTCCATTCATTTCTATGGGATTTTGAAAGACGTACAGTATTTATCAAAGGATGAACGTTCACTTTCACCAATTGATAATTACTCTTTTAAAAATCCCATAGAAATAAATGGAGAGTTTGATAAATATAGTTTTATCAGTAAATCTCAATCATTATGTGTTGTCTTTATGTTGGAGTCTTTGTTTGGTGTACCAGCTGAACGTATTCAAATTCTCTTGTATTTCAGATATTGATGAGTGTGAGACAGCTGGCATCTGTATGAATGGACACTGCGTTAATACGGAGGGTTCTTTTAGGTGCGAGTGCTTCCCTGGTCTTGCAGTTGGACTTGATGGACGAGTTTGTGTTGGTAAGTAAAAATGGATCCATGGAGAAAATCTTTTTTTATTGTCCAAATATTTAGAAAACATACAATATTAAAATTTAAACCCATGCTATTGTACCTATGGCTTTAAATTTATATTTTGAAGCTACTGAAATGTTTCTACAAGAAAAAATGGTAAAATATTCTGAAAACTTTCAATTTATCAATCAAAAAATCTCAAATTAAGGGAGAAATGTCCCTTGCTTAGAAATTTAGCTCAGGAATTTAGCTCAGGAGAAATCTTAATGCTGAATGTTAAGAGGCACGAGAGGTCCTTAGCATTTATAGTGACTTAAGCTGGCCATAGACGTAAAGACTTTTGAAAAATCCAATGGTTATCGTGTGACCACGATTGTCTCAAAACGATCGTTTAAATGCCCTATGTGTCCATCAACTAAAAAGACCATTTCAGGCAATATTGCCAGCAAAACTGAAGGATCGCAGCCTGCTTGGCCCTGCAAACATAGGTAGATTACATGGGGACCGATAAAGATTTTCTAACCTGGCCGATCAATCTTCAGACGTTGGACGAAAAATTGTAAGATGTTCGATCGTTTGTATCCCACTAACCGCACGATAATTTGATGGATTGGTCGGACTTCCCTAAGATCGGTCGTTCGGCAGGGAAAGATCGTTGCATCTATAGGGAGCTTTACACAAATAGAAGGGTAATAAAGGCTGCAATGCACAGTGATTGAGGCATGTCTCATAAGTGACAATACTATATCAGGTGTTATGTTAATGCCCCAAGAGGGAGTTTTCAGTATAGTTTTGAAGAGGTTGATTCTGTATAGAGGCCTGAATCTGTCTGCTGCTTTGGATTTCCCTTCTTTTTTGCCATTTCTCTTTATCACCTTTCCTTTTATCAGAAGCCCCCTTCCTAGTTAAAGGAGGAACATTTGAATATCTGCAACACATTGATGCCATGGGATGTTCAGATGGTTTGACAGATCTTTCATCTATTCTCCAAGAAAGCTGGAGTTTAAGCTGTCCAAAAAATTAATCAACAGCTGCTATGACATAACAGTCGCTGTGCAGGGAATAGTAGCCAACTCCTAAACTAATGCCCTAAGGAGGGCATGTCATACATAATGCTCTCCAGGTGCTATGAGCTACTGCTTCTAGAGTGTTCATGCAGACTGCAACTTGCTAATGATACTGGAAGTTCAAGTTCACAAAAACTGTATAGCCTTATATGCTTCTCGTAGTCAACACCCATGCCACACACAATTGAAACATCAGTTCTGAAATGAAATTTAGTCTAAATCTTATGCTTAAATTTAGGTGGACATTACTGATATAAACATTGCTGTTGCAGAACATTTAACCTAGAACAACTAGACTGCAAGTGTGCATATTAAAAATACAAAATAAATAATATGGGCAGTATTATCATATAAGTAAGAGAGAGAGAGAAAGAGTGAGAATAGATAAAACTGATATTTCAGATATACATCTTAAATAAGTCATTAAGAGCAACTATTTGTTTATCTGAGACCCTGAACTAGGGCTCCTGTTTGCTGGAAACTACAAACTTATGACCTGAATCCCAGTTATTCTTTTCTTTCATTGTAAGACACACACAGGAGAAGCACGTGCTATGGAGGCTACAAGCGAGGTCAATGTGTCCGACCATTGTTGGGAGCAGTTACAAAATCCGAGTGTTGCTGTGCTAGCACTGATTTTGCCTTTGGAGAGCCATGCCAGCCTTGCCCTGCAAAGACTTCAGGTGAAAAAAATCAATTGGGAACCTGACCATATTTTATCTGAAACAGTTTCCAGTAGTAACCTGTCAAGGCTTTGCTTTCATTCTAACTTGAAACTAACTGCAATTAAACACATGTTCCAAATCTATACTAATCTGTAGTATTTTTTCACAATACTCAATCTGCCTACTGACATTAATCATTTTATTATAATAAAGTAGCTGGAAACATGTTAAACATGGAAACATGCTGGAAACTATTAACCTACAGCTTCCTGCAGCCACATATTGTGGCTTTTAAAGTGATGAATTCTTCCTCTCCGTAAATGATCCTAACGCACCTTTGTAGCAGGAGTGGCACAATAAATTCATTGTCAATAAACAGACATACAATGCTTAGAAATCACTATATCCATGTGTCCACGATTTGGAAAGTAATAACCAGTAATATTTTCCTGTGTTTGCAGAGGAGTATCAAGCCCTGTGTAGCAGTGGACCTGGCATGACATCTGTAGGAACTGGTATGTATAACTAGATATATATTTTTATGTATGATATGTTATACCACTTGTAGCAGATTAGGAATATGCTTCATTGTTTTCTATGGGGTGAGTAGGCTACTATAACCTAACAGACCCAGTGAAATCAGGCACTAAATAGCAAGTACAATTCTTTTGTAGCAGCTTTGCATAACAGCCATACTTGTTTGTGTTTGGTTTAGTGGATACAGTCTCTTCTTGTGGCTGCATTTATTGTAGATCTTCCATATCACATAAAAATCCTTAAAAAGTGTTAATTAAAAAAACTAATGAAGTGGGGACATTTTTTCTAATTAAATGCTGAATACAAGTAGCTTCCTTAGAACTAGGACAACTGCCAAAAGTGATAATATTGTGAAAAGACTTAACTTATCAGTGGTTCTCAACCTTCCTAACACCGTGACCCATTAATACAGTTCCGCATGTTCTGGTGACCCCCAACCATAAAATTATTTTCGTTGCTACTTCATAAAATTCATAATTTTGCTACTGTTATGCGGTAAAATAAACAAACAGCCGAGGTGAAGTACGTATTGCCTCACCAGTCAGGGGTGTCCAAACCTCAGCCTGCAATCCATTTTTAATTTGGTCGCAGCAAATTCCTAAAATATTCCAGAATATTGCCCCCACAGTGACAGGCTCCGATTCAAGACCTCCTGCCTGTGGTAAATTTGCCCCCATGAAGCGATGATTGCACTGCTCGCTCCTGGAATTGTCAGCTACCGTGCATTCCCTTGATAACAAATGGCAGCCGCAACACTATCCTTTAACCCACCATGTCCAGACAATGGTTTTGTAGTTTGGACACCGCTTAGGCGACCTTTGTGAAAGGGTCGTTCGACCCCCAAAGGGGTCCCAACCCCCAGGTTGAGAACCACTTGTTTAAATGGAAAATTGTAACATTAAAAAAATTCTTAACTTATCGTTCCTATTTTATCTCATCTGGGAGATGTATTTGAGCACTTAAAGCATGGAAGGTTCATGTGCCAGTGGGCTTAATGAATCAAAAACATATATTTTCCATATTGGTTACCTAAAATAGGCCCAAATGAAGGTGATAAAATAAAATAAACCTAGTGGATTTTGTTTCTATGTTAGAAATTGAGTTTTACCCTCTCTGCATAAAATACATATTTTATCTGTAAAATATGTACTTATCTGAACTTTATGAAGTAAAATAACTAGTTTTTTACAGAAAAATATCCACAATAACTAAAATAATCACAAGTTGTGCCACATGCCTATGCTACTGCTATGCAATGATTCAAAAAGGGGATTCCGAAAAATTATTCTTTCAAAGAATTACCTTTTTATGTTCAACTCTTTGTGCATGTGTACAGTAATGCATCTCTAAATAGAGTTCATTCATAGAAGTCCCATGGCACAACAAAGTAGCTATTAGGATGAATGATGATATAAATTTCAGGTCATTCCCATTAGCAACGTCATTTCTATTAATTATATTAATTATATAATTATTATATTATCATTATACATTAAAAAAATAAAACCATAATTTTGTCTTTCTTTCCTCTACTAATTAAGTAGACATTTTTGCAGTTTTGCAGGCACTTTAATGTAGAAGCTGCTTTAAACTGTGTTTCTAACAAACCTTTTCTACATTTCTGTAGATATCAATGAATGTGCACTGGATCCTGACATATGCCCTAATGGAATTTGTGAAAATCTTCGGGGAACCTACAAATGTATTTGTAATGCAGGCTATGAAGTGGATGCAACTGGAAAAAATTGCGTTGGTATGTATCTTTTGCTATTCCTGCTTTGAGAAGGCTGTGTGTAAAAATATATAAGTAAATTAATATAATAATGATATAAGGATATTATTAGTCACAGAGGATTTACATAACCATATAAAAGCACAAAGTCAAAGGCTGAGTGCTTTTATATAGGCCATGAGAATCCATGTTTACTTCTGATATCCTCATATTTTACAATAGGGGGTATTTTATTATAATACATAAGTTTCAGTGAGTCATGTGACAGAAATTACATTACTAAACTTTGATTATAGCTGATTACATAATTTATACCTGATGAGTACCATTTATAAGGATATAATTTACAGGATATGCTGTACCTAGATGCAATGAGCAAAATACAATGTCAAGCACCGAATCCATTATTTGGGATTTGACCAAATCCTTGAATCAGAATTTGCATATGCAAATTAGTGACAGGAAGGTAAAAAGGGGAAAAACAGTGTTTACTTCCTTGTTTTGTGACAAAAAATTACGTAATTTCCCTTGCCACCCCTAATTTGCATACGCAAATTAGATTTTGGATTCAGTTCGGCCAGGCACAAGGATTCAGCCGAATCCGAATCCTGTTGGAAAAGGCTGAATCCTGGCTGAATCCCATACTAAATCCTGGATTGGGTGAATCCCTAGTTTGAATTAATTTCAGATTCATCTGAATCTTTCATGGAGGATTCGTGATTCGGCCAAATCCCGAAATAGTGGATTAGGTACATCCCTAGCAAATATGCAGAAGAGTAACCAGTGCATTTTAACACAAGTACCTTTGATGAAAGTGCTTTAGATGCAACTCACTATGCCAAAAACTGCACGTGCAGGCGTAAATTACTCCTTATATCTTTATAAATAGTGGTTATCGATGTCATAAATTATAATCTGTGCTTTGTGACATGACTCACTGAAACTTGTTTACCTGCTGTTGTAAAATATGAGGATATTAGAAGTTCCATGACCTCCTCAGTGACTTCACATCGTTATATTTTACAATGGGTGGAGGGGTACATTATTTATTTCCACAATGTTTAAATTACTACGCTGATCCTTTGTAACCTTTTTGCCTTTTACATTATTTTTTATACTCCTTTTTATTTCACTTTTCTTTTAGTCTATCTGTATCTAATCCTTTCCTCCCCCCTCCCACATTCTCTCAGATTTTCATTAAAATTGTCTACCTTTGCTTAGAAAATTAGGTCAGGAGAAATCTTTTCTTGCATCTGTTTTTACATACTTTTAAATTTATATTTCATGTTTTTATATGGTTCCAAACATACTGTTACTCCACTTCAAGAACTTTATTTGTTATTCTATTAGAATCCATTATTTATCTCCCCTTTTATGGATAAGTATTATTTTCCACTTTATTTCTACCTTTATCTTCCCAGGTTCATCACACACCATTCCCATCCATTTAAATATATAACTTAAATATAAACAGTAATATATACAGTCCTACACTGTTTGTGAGCATTATAAGTTTGTAGTGCATTTAAAATCAAGTCCCCCAGCAACCAATGTGACTGAGTAGTAAGACCATTGTGCACTTACTCTTAGCTCAAGAGCTTTAGTGGGAGAGCTGGGAGCTTTTAAGCCCCAGCCAACAAACATACACCTGTGAATAATTTCCTTCCTACATTATTAGCATTTAGCTTTGTTAGGGCTCTCACACACAAGCGTTTTTACCTGCACTCCCCTGCGTTCCGTTTTGCTGCGTTCAGCCACAGGGAAGCGCAGGTATAGACGCACTCAATGCTTTTCAACGAGGCTGTACTCACACAAGCGCATGTAGGTGCTGAACGCAGGAAAAATGCAGCATGTTGCGTCTGAACCTGCGTTCGGCGCCTACATGCGTTTGTGTGAGTACAGCCCCATTGAAAAGCATTGAGTGTGTCTATACCTGCGCTCCCCTGCAGCTGAACGCAGCAAAACGGAACATAGGGGAGTGCAGGTAAACACGCTTGTGTGTAAGAGCCCTAATGCATTTTAAATCAAGTCCCCCAGTAAACATGATTGTTTTCTGTGTTTCGTGTACAAATTGTAGCCAAATATTGCATGGCTTCCATTTAGCCTTTAAAACAGGGAAGCACTTATAGGTGTATGTTAATTGGCTTGGGGCTAAAAAGCTTGTTGCTATTTAACTCTAGTCTCAGAGTTAAGGGGTAGTGCACCATGGTCTTATTACTCAGTCACGTTTATTTATTATGCTGCTGGTCTTACTACTAAGTCACACTGGTTGCTGGGGGACTTGATTTTAAATGTGCTACAAACTTATAATGCTCACAAACAGTGTAGGGCTCACGTACAATGAGGGGGCCTTGACGTGTCACGTGAGCTTACATAGTTTGGTACTAACACCTCATTTTTGTGGTAGTAACACCTCATTTTTTTTAATTATTTTTAAAGGCAAACCAAGGTTTGGCAAATTTTCTCTTTTTCTTTGTGTACAAATATTGACTTTTTATCATTTTCCACAGCTGGTCAACTCCAGAATGTGGTTTAGTCCGAGCGCTGGGACAATGGTGTCTAAGGCAGCTGGTCAGCGCTATATAGTGAGTTAGGCCAAGTGCTGACGATTTTTTTCTGTGTTCTCTGTTAATCTTAGTCAAGTATAAGAGGACACCCTAAAATGTTTTGTTTACTCACTGCCAACAAATGAGGTTTTGGCGTGTTTAACAGCACCCAGTAAAACAGCAGTTTTGCTAAGTTTGAACTAGAAGTTAGTGATATACATTACATTATACTAAGAAAACCTCTAGCTCATCCATAAATAATGTTTTTTCTCTTTCAGATATCGATGAATGTGCTTTAAACAGGTTGCTCTGTGATAATGGACAGTGTCGGAATACCCCAGGGAGTTTCTCTTGCACCTGCCCTAGTGGATTTGTTTATACACCTGACCTTAAAACATGTGAAGGTAAGAGATTCCTTACTCAATATTCCCTGGAAAAGTGCTAAAAGTACATGCTAAATAATGCAGCATTTCTAGCATTGTGTTCATTAATGTTAAGAGGTTTAAGGGGCAATCTTAATTTAACAAGATCATTGGTTCCTCTGTGTATCTTTTTTTATACTGTAATAGCAGAAGTGCTTATATCAGCTCTCAAAAATGGCAAGGAGCCGAAATTACAAGAGTGGTCAGATTTAATAATTTAGTTTTGGCACCAGTTACACACTGGAGAATACAATTTTGTGAGTCATGCATTAATCATGGAGCTATTCCCTCAAGCAGAATCTCCCAAGTTCAGTCCTCAAGAGCAAACAAAAGACTAGGGTCAAAATTCTGAGTGGGTGGAGTGCCTCTGGTGCAAAGTGATTGCTACATATTTATAAAAGAAAATACTGTTTAAATAAATTACGTTTCTGTGTAAATGAAGAGCAGTTTCCTTCAACCAGAATTACCTCCACTTCAATACATTCACTGGGTTTTTAATTCAGTCTAAATGTAGCTAACTTTCCTCAGTAATAAGTGTAACTGATTGATTAAAGAGAGACTTTCATCTTTACTTACTACTTTTAAACACACCCAATAGTTTCAAATGTTTTAAACATGTTTGATTTCTTATAAAAAATTCATTATTTAGAAACAGTATAAACAGACACTATTGAAACTAAGACTAAGGGGCAGATTTACAAAATTCACGTGAATAGATCGAAGTTCGATTGAATATGATAGAATTGCGATTATACGATTTAATCGTATATTCGAATATTCTAATTTGGCCTCTTCGATCATCGAATACCGAATTATCGAATAGATCTAATGATCGGATATTCGAAAATTTGATCATTTGATGATCGAAGGAATCAAAATTTTTAAATTCTTCGAATGCCTACTTCGCCAGATTGAACCTACTGAGTTGCAATAGAAGCCTATGGGAACCTCCCCCCCCATGGGCTTCTTTGACTAAGTCCTGCTTGAATACCATTTGTACGATTGAAGCGTTCGATCATTCGAATCGTACACATTTTTCAGAGGCTCAAAGGAAAAAGCACGATTTTTTCGTGAAATCGAACGATCGTTATCCGATCGTACGAAGTCATCGAGAAATCGAATATCAAACAAAATGCTTAGCGAATTTCGAATGAAATCGTAGGATTGTTGGGGAACAATAGTAAATTTGCCCCTAAGACTCCATTAGAGGTTATGGGATCTTTTATTAGAAACCCAATATGCAAAAAGCTCCAAATTATGGAAGGACCATCATAGAATACGTTTAAAACAAATTATTTAAATATTTTTAAGATTATTTACTTTTCCTTTGTAATGATAAGAGCATGAAGGCAGCATGCCCTTAGGGCACAATCAACTAGCACTCACACCCTGTGGAATGCTGCGCTCTGTACTTGGTTCTGGACTGATAATCCAGTGCTAGGTGCCAAAAGCAGTTGCAGGGGGTGCAGGTCAGGTGGTAAAGACTGGAACCCATTGTAGCCTGTGCTGTTCATCTGAATGACTCACAAGTTAGAAGGCAGTCAGTGCTGTATTTAATTTTTGGGATAAGCAGCAAGTCTCTATGCTTCATAATGGAGCACAGAGACCTGCGATATTTGAATTTCCAATACCTTGTATTTGATGGTAAAGAAGCTGAATACTTAAAACAAAAAACAATTGTTTTTTAACACATGTAATTAACTACTTAATTATCCTAGAAGTGCCTCCATAAACCACTTTGTACCAATCAATATTTTCTTTAAAACAAAGCTCACCTTTGTCTTTTTGCAATTGAATTGAATCATATTTTCACCTGTTCTTTTATTGCCACTATGTTTTGTCATTTTGCAACTGTCATCCTTGTAACTGCTGCAGTTGTTTCACATAGCAGTCAGACATCGTGCTAGATGGGGCAATAGCTTGTTCAATTTCTTGTGCCTGACCAGAATTTCTTCTGTTCTCATTCTGTTGCACCATGTGATTCTGTATTTATAATGTATCATTATGTTTTAGCAACTGTATGTCATTAGCCTATTGTGTTAGCCTTTTCCATGTGGCAGACAGTAGCAATACATATATAATTTTTACCATATGTGGTTTGTGGCGCTTCTTAGTTGAAGTGGCCTGTATCAGGCTGGATTCCATCTAAGAGGCAATGTATGGAGAAATGCTCAACCATGTATACACAGTGAGATAATGGTGCTGGCAGCATCTTTATATCTGGGTTAGGCATTTAGAAATTGTAGGAACAAAGTCAGAACAGAAGGCGATGGAGTAAATGGGGTGAATAAAACAGACATTGGTACACATTAGTGGTAAAGAAGAAAATAACAGGAACCTAAAATAAATAAAAGTTACAGGTGAGAAATATTAAAATGAAGCAAAAATGGGAACTACAGCTACAGCTTTTTTTAACATAGTGATAAGGGGCAATTAGAGATTTAAATGGACTGTTCACCTTTGAATTAACTTGTATTATGCCATAGAAAGTAATATTCTGAGACTATTTGCAATTGGTTTTCATTTTTTATTATTTGTGTTTTTTTTATTATTTCACTTTTTGTCCAGCAGCTCTCCAGTTTGGACTTTCAGTAGCTATCTGCTTTCTAGGGTTCAAGTTCAACTTAGCAACCAGGGAGTGCATTGAATGAGAGACTGTATAGGAATATGAGAGGGCCTAAATAGAAATTAAGTAATAAATAGTAACAATAACAATATAACTGTAGCCTTGCAGAGCTGCTGGCCTCAATGATCCCCATTTGAAAGCTGGAAAGTGTCAGCAGAAGATAAGTAAATAAAAAACTATAAAAAATGAAGATCAATTGAAACTGGAGATACTATAATATTAGAAAAAGTTAACTTAAAGGTGAACTACCCCTTTAAGGCAGGTATGGCAAATACAGTGATTTTATACCAGAGATGAAATCTCTGGAAAACCATATTCTATTTAAATTATATAGGGACCTTCTTCTATATACAGATAACAACAAGGAAAACTGTTGTTGGTCTCTTATTCTTGCTGACCACCTAACATGAGTAAATATTAGTCAGTGAAACCATTTTTTTCTTTTCAAAATGCCATTCAATTTTATTTCAGATATTGATGAATGCGAGTCCAACCCCTGCATTAATGGGGTATGCCGCAATATCCCTGGCTCCTTTGTGTGTGAATGTCCCACTGGAAGTACCCTGGATAAGACAAAGACCATCTGTATTGGTGAGAATAGTATTACAGTTAAAAATAAGATTTGCAAATGCACATATATGTTTCCCAGTTAGTGTAATTATTGTAATACAGTGTTGCTCTTTTAGATATGTACCCTAGTTAGACAAAAGCAGATGGATTTAAATTTAGTATGTGTTAAAGCATTCAGCCGATGCTGTATCACATGATACCCCCTGACATATCTTAATTTCAGCTGGAACATCTAAACATTATTCAGTGGGTTTATATTTACTATTTATATTACTCTGCATTAGTGGAGATTCTCTTCATATTTAGCAATATCTTTTCCTATGTGATTTACAGAAACCATAAAAGGCACCTGTTGGCAGAACATTGTGAATGGAAGGTGTGAGATCAACATTAATGGTGGGACCCTGAGATCTCAGTGTTGTGCCACTCTAGGAGCAGCTTGGGGAAGCCCTTGCATGCCCTGTGAGGCAGGTAATTATAAATGAGTGGTCAAGTTAAAAGGTATTTATGAGTGTTAATTAGTGTTGAGATTTACATGACCATATATAGTTTTTGTTCCATAAAAGAGTTGTGAATAAAACAGTTTCTCATGTACTATCTAAAACTAACAAGATATGGATCCAAACCCCACAATAGTCTAATACTAACATAGAAATAAACTGTCTGAAACAGTTTGCACAAGAAATATTCCAGTCACTACTAAAAAATAAGGTGGTGGATGTTAGTGCTTGTTGTAGATAACAGGACACAACTGCCATGCCAATGTCAATCTTCCATAGAGGCAGTAAAAAGAAACAGCATCCACAAAGCTCTGAACTTTAAAACCATAAATATCTGACAACTAAAACTTATGACTTCTGTGTCTCCAGTGCAGCAGCTCTTTTTGATGAATCCACTGCACTCACTGCAGTGAGTTTAATTATAATGTCTCCAGGCTACAGTAAACTCATACTGTACATGTTTCATTTTCTAAGCTAGTGGTGAGCAGTGATCATATCTGATTTTCCCTTATAGTATGGTTAGTAAAGACATCAACTATATGTTTGCCTAATGATAGTTGCAATAAAATGTCCCAAATATTACTGTGGTTGCATTACTGTAATTCTTTACATTTATTCTGTAAATAAAAGAGATTATTAATTTAAATTAATATTAGGCCAGCATAGCAAGAATATACTTTTTTGCATTAGTTGAGGATTTGATTTCACCAATTTGTCAATCTCCTCATCCATCATATTGTTAATACTTTTTTCCCACAGATACCGTCTGCGCAAAAGGATTTGCCCGGTCCAAAGGCACCACGTGTGAAGGTAGTGTGACATGTGCTCAAAGCTAGATACATGTTATGTTTCTGGCTAAGCCTCAAAAGTAACTTTTAGATAGTAACAGCCTACAAATACATCTACTTATGTCTAATGGGACAGGCTTTACTCCAGTAGTTATCAGTACTTTGTCCAATAATAAGCACAAAATATTACTTTTAGTCTGATAATACAGTGAAATACACCAAACTCTTCAAAAAAATAGGTAACTTGACAGAGTGTATGCTCAGGTTAAAGAGATAGTATCCTGACTAATACTTTAAAATTGTACATGTCAACTTAGTGAGTAAAAGCCGGTATCAAATATTGCTTAGTCGTGTATCCAAACAAGCATTCTGTCATTGTTTGTGCTTCTTTATGCACCACTTTACTGAAATTAATTTCATTGGTTCAAATATTCAACTCATAATTGAATCCAAAAATGCACTAATGTACTAATATATAGACACATTTAGTTCCCTATGCCCATATGTTTTAGATAACTTTCATGGAAACATAAAAAGGAAGGCAAATGATCACACACAAGTCTGTCAATGCAGAGAGAAACATTATGTAACAAAAAGTGTGATTTTTTTTAACATTGTAATATATTGGGCAGGGTTGGGGCATCTGTGAAATAAGAAAAATGTTAAAATATCTGACAGCAGAAGTAGCTATGTTACTAGTGATTTTTCCTACAGCTGGGGAATGAGTGTATGTCCCTCAATCCATCAACAAGTGCCCAAAACCTGGACTTGGATCAATGACCCTTCTAGTGACACACTTAGGAGAATGCTCTTCCCACATGTCAAGTCTCCAGTGGAACTTGTTTTGTACATTGGAGGCTCCCTCCCAATGACCCAACACTTTGGCATATATCTTTGTCCTATGTTCCCAATGACTAACCTGCACACGCCTTGGAGCAAGCTTTCCAACATCAACACTAATAAAAAAGGGTGGTCCCGTTCATTTGGTATTTCTAATTAACATTATGCAGGAAAAATTATTTCTGTAACAATGTCCCTTCCCAGATGAGATTTATATTATCATAATGAAGGATGCCTGAATAGAAATTGCTATGCCAAGCTAGTGTCAAGAACAATTATTCACCTCTTCAGTATATTGCACATTATCTGATTCAAGTCTTATTCGTAACATAGGAATCAAATGGCTTTAAGTTAGCATGATGGATTGAATTTGTTTTGCCTTCTCAATGCTAAAGTTGTGTTTGCATTGGATGCAGATGTTAATGAGTGTGATGTATTTCCTGGATTGTGCACTAATGGCGAGTGTGTTAACACAATGGGATCCTTTGTCTGTCAATGCCCAAGTGGAATGACACTGGATGCTTCGAAACGCACATGTCTTGGTAAGGCATTATCTATTGTAACATTATACAAAATATCTCCTGGGTAACAGCATTCCAGTTGTTTCACAGAAACTGTAAAATGTGCATGTTTTAATGGGATTACATTACAAATGAGCCTATCAAACCATAATGGTTCTGCCCACTCTGTTTGATTTTAAATATGATGTATTGCAATGAGTAGAAGAAGGTTGGTCTGGCTTGTTAGAAGCAGGCATACATTTGGCTCAAATAGTAGGTCGAAGTCATGAGTATGAGTTAAAATGACCATAGCAATTGTTATTTAACTTGCATTGTTTTTCAGATCCTCCATATTTATAATTGTGATTTGTATATTGTATGTGTGTGCCTATTAATTGGGGTTGTACTATTCATATACAAATGTGCAAAATCCTTTTACTAACAGGCAGAATTGCATGGATATACAGTATATACTGGCATTTTTTGGTAAGCGTATCTTTATCATTTTTATCAGACATCCGCTTGGAGATCTGCTACCTAAAACATGAAGATGAAGAATGCAGTGCACAAATTGCTGGTCGGCACAGGATGGATGCTTGTTGCTGTTCTGTGGGTGCTGCCTGGGGTCCTGATTGTGAGGAGTGCCCTGACATAGGAACACCTGAATTTGAGACTCTATGCCCGAGGGGGCCAGGCTTTGCTTCTAAGGAGATATCACCTGGAAAAATATTCTCTAAAGGTAAGTTATTTTATCAAGAAATTGGATCTGTTGGAGTACTTTGGGTGTTCAGGGACCATTACATTAGGACTGGTTGTTACAAAAATGATGTGAATTCTTGCAGCAGATGAAGAAGCCAGTTCATCAGTTCAAATATTGTATAATTATAGTGAGGTTTGCTATATGGTATTATATGAAGGTAAGGCAGAGGTGTGCTATCTGCCTTTGGCTTATGGAACTGCTTTAATATCCTAGTATGACAAAGCATCAGTTTCATTTTCATTTTTGCAGATATCAATGAATGCAGAATGATCCCAAGTCTGTGCAAGTATGGGAAGTGTAAAAACACTATAGGCAGTTTCAAGTGTAGGTGTGACAGTGGATTTGCTCTTGATGCTGAGGAAAGAAATTGCACAGGTAAGATGCAATTGATACAGTGCTTTTAAGTTGATGCATATTTGTGACTTATTTGTATTACAGATGATATTAACATTGCTGGGTACTTGCAGATATTGATGAATGCCGAATATCCCCTGATGTGTGTGGACAGGGCAATTGTGTAAACACTCCAGGAGATTTTGAGTGTGACTGCTTTGAAGGATATGAAAGTGGCTTTATGATGATGAAGAACTGTATGGGTAAGTACTACTATGCAGAAGAGCTCTTGCAGTGCTAATGCAACGTGGCAAACTGCTTCCCTTTGCTATGTATTTACAGTTCCGTGTAAAAATAAAAACTAGGTATAGATATATAGATGTGCAAAAAAAAATGTCCGTGACTTTAAGGGGCAGGGCACATGGGACATATTTGTTTGCAATTGATCCTCAGCATTGAGCTCAGCTTCAAAAGCAAACAGTTTTGACCTGTTTCCCCACTCAAGTCACTGATTGTTTATTGCCTGGTAACCAGTCAGTGGAAACCAAGAGAGCTGAAAAGCAGGAAGTAGTTTTCTGGCTATTATGTTATCCCAAGGGTCAGCAACCTTTACTATCAAAAGAGCCATTTTGCACCCTCTTGCACTAAAGAAAAATACTGGAGCCACAAAACATAACACAGCTAATAAACTTTTAAAAGGTTTAACCTTTTTTTTAAATTTTAACTGTTACAACAACAGAATACAACAAACAAAAGTGCAGCGTGCGTGTGTAGGCCTACTTTGAAATAAATTAAACACTGAATAGCCCTATTAAATGCTAGTGTTCTCATCTGTTTAAATACAAGGGTTATAGACGTCACATAAAATATGCGTCACGCCCATGTCTATAGCCATCGCACTTGCTGCAGCTGGACTCTGCAGGCTTCTCTCTTGTCTTGAGTGTGCAAGGACTATGATGAATCATCTTGTTGCAGCTTGGTCTTGCCCGTCACTCCTGGGATGTCTATACAGCCCTTGCACCTGCTGGCGGCTTCTTGAGTGTGCGACCGTGGTAAGCTTAACGTGGTCGCACACTCAGGAAGCCGCCAGCAGGTGAGAGGGCTGTATAGATGACCTGACAGGCAAAGCCGCAAGACCATGCCGCAGCAAGCAGAATTAAGAGCCGCATGAGGCTCTGGAGCCGCAAATTGCCTACCCCTGTGTTATCCAGTCACTCCAGCCTTTATACATTACATTTTTGATTTTGCAGTTTTTATTTTTATACTGATCAATTCCTATATAAACAATAAGATACATGGATTTTAGTGGAAAGGAATGTTAATGATAGAGCCTCTCCTCTTTAAGTCAGTGACCACTCTCCCATGGCAACAAAAGGCTGTCTTTCTGCCGTCACTGGGAACATAGCGTGCTGTTTGATTGCTCTGTCAGATTCATAGGGAGGTTTTAAGACTTGTTGGTGAAACATGTTCACTCACACAAGTGTAATTTCTCACTTTACTTTGTTCAGATTCTCTCTCATGCATAACCCACTTCTACAAGCTGTTTGTCTCAATCATAACATTAATATTTTGAATGTATTTATATTTCTTTTTATTTAGCATTTAATAAAGCTCTATCACTTTTTTTTTTGAAATACTGTAGAACAATTCTATTTTTTTCTGTGTTTTAGATATTGATGAATGTGAGAGAAACCCCCTGCTGTGTCGTAGTGGTCTCTGTCTGAATACCGAAGGAAGCTTTAAATGTGAATGCCCTCCTGGTCATGAAGTGGCCCCAGACAATTCTGCGTGTATAGGTAGGTTTATTATTAAAAACACAGTAAAATTATATTTGGTACTCTTATAATCTGTTAGTAAATGAGATATGATTACATAATAATATACAGTGTATACCTTTGTAGATGTATTCCTAACCAGTAGCTAGTGCATATGGCCTGACCAAGTGCTCTTTTGCTTCTTGTAGATATCAATGAATGTGACCACAGTACTGATCTCTGCAGACATGGCAGATGTATAAACCTTATTGGCAGATACCAGTGTTCCTGTGAACCCGGATATCAGTTAACACCAGATAAACTATCCTGTGTTGGTAAGTGTGCTTTCTGGAAGGTTACTATATATGCACATTAAAAAGAGCAATAATTAATATGTATGGGGGGGACTATATTGATAAAGTCACCTGCAATGTATTTCATTACTGTGAAAGAGGCCAAATATGCACCAGAACCCCAGCAACATGTAGCAGCATTGGGCAAAATAAGTTTTGTTTTTTTCAATAATTTTTTTTTCAACATTCACATGTGCATGCCCTTGTCCATAAACATCAAACCAACTGAATGTTCTTCTTACAACAAATTAGCAACTTCCACTTCTTTTCATAGAATATAGCCACTCCTTATAAGGCAAGTATGATATCACTTAAAAGTAGTCCAGGCAGAAACAACTCATGCAATATTACAGCAAAACTACCTTCATTCATTGGGTATGTGGGCAGATTTTCTTCTGTATCAGGAATGTCAGTTTTATAAGACTCCAATCCACATTTCCCAACATGTTTTCTTAGTCATGGTCACAACAGATTAAATAAATTGGATAATCTACCCTGCGGTGTCTGCTGTAGAAGTAATTGACTCATGTGGTTTCACTCACACATGTAGTACATAGCTGATAAAATTCACATTTCTGTATATAAATAAACCATATGTATCCAGCATTTTAGCTTTAATAGCTGCAGGTGCCATTCCTTAGGTCTGCTTAGATTTGTGTTGCCTATTTTAAATCTGATCTTTATCCTTGCTCTGTATTGTAATTGAGTACATCCATCATACCTAGAGATCAATGACTGTGCTGTGCAGTTCTGGCATGAGTATTTTCATAAATGGGCCCAGCATAGCAATCCCTAGCAAGCAATCAGAAATTATATGTTTGCTTTTCTGTACTGACCGTCACTGTCAACTGACTTTTTATTTATGTTTTTCAGACACAAATGAGTGTGATTTCTTCAATGGAGGATGTGACACCTTCTGCACCAACTCTGAAGGAAGCTATGAGTGCCACTGCAGAGACGGGTTTGCTCTAATGCCTGACCACCGAACATGTACTGGTAAGTTCTGCATTGGATCCTCATAGGTAGAAATAATGGAAATGAAACCAACTCTCTATCCTCCACCCTGAGTAAACTCCATACACTGATATGCAAGATGATTGTAATTTTTTTTGCCATAGCTTGAAAGGTAGATAGGGAGATTGGACCTTGCCATTGAGTAGTTAACAATGAATGGGTACAACAATTAGTTAGTGTATGTAAATGGTATTAATACAGTATTGTATAAGATTGGTGGCAAACCATACCTATAATAATAGAAAACATGGGCATGGGCATGCTTAAAGGAAAACTATAAACCCAAAATGAATACTTGAGCAACAGGTAGTTTATATCAAATTAAGTGGCATATTGAACAATCTTACCAAACTGGAAAATATATTTAAGTAAATATTACCCTTTTACATCTCTTGCCTTGAACCACCATTTCGTGATGGTCTGTGTGCTGCCTCAGAGATCACCTGACCAGAAATATTTCAACTCTAACTGTAACAGGAAGAAGTCTGGAAGCAAAAGACACAACTCTGTCTGTTAATTGGCTCATGTGACCTAACTTTATAGTTTGTTTGGTATGTTTGTGTTCACTGTTGAATCATACGATCCCAGGAGGCTGTCCTTATTTTTTAAAATGTCTATTTTCTATATATGATTACCCCATGGCACATGCTACTAAAAAAGTATTTTGTTATGAAAATGGTTTATTTACACGAAGCAGTGTTTTACATATGAGTTGTTTCATGCAATATCTTTTTATAGAGACCCTCATTGTTCGGGGGTATAGTTTTCCTTTAAACTAGCAAGCCTACAGCATGGAACATACTTTATGTTTGTTTATTTTACCATTATTCTTTCCTTGGTGTGTTAGATCAGTGATGATATGCATTGGTGTCTTAATATGGGGCATGAAGGGTGGCATATCCATGTTATATTGAAGATCCCCATAAATATGCCCTTTATAAGTGCAAAATTATGAATCATCTTCAGTTTACAGGATCACATCCAGTTTACATAATCAGTGCATATGTTGGATAATGAAGCAGGTCAAAGTAGAACTAAGCCAAAAAAATATGATTCTTTCACAGAGTGCCAAAATAATTTGATTAATATCAATTTTATGGCCAATGAAATAATAATCATAGTAATCACATAATAATCCCGCTATCTGTTAGCACTGGAATAAAATCTAAGATTTATTTTGAGACATTTCCTTAACAAAGCACTCACTGACCTATATTAGTGTGGGATGCAGCAGCTAATCTCTTTGCCAGAATCAAGCTGTTCACATAATAGAGTATTTACCAAATCTAGATTTAGTGCTCTTAAATACTCAGAGCCTTTTTCTCACTTTCCAATGGAATGCTGAAACAAGAACAAAATAAGTCTCAAGTGGGCTCTGCTCAATATCAGATGAGGGACGACGCCTTAAGTCTTAAGACGACTTTGCATAAGCACATTTCTACCAATGCAACTATTATTATTATCATTCAATATTTAGGAAGCAAAACATATTTAGATGTATATATGTTTTTATTTAAAAATAGAAAAATTAAATATAACAGAAATATTAAATATAAGAATGATGCAATTAACAGTTGCATTCAAAGGGGAACTATCACAAAAATGAAAATTTTATATAAGCTTCAGCATACTGCAATAAGAAGTTTTCTAAATATAATCAGTTAAAATTCTCTGACATTTGCAAATAATCAAGTTTATCTTCAATATCCCTCTCAGCTTCTGTTTCTCTTCATTTTCTCTACATGCAGGAGTTGTGTGTCAAATATTCATATAGCTAATATATCTTATTGGGGGGCTCGTTTTGCTTGAACATGTATTTGAGCTTGCTCTATCAAAATCACCTGACATTGTGTCTCTCTACATGCAGAATTTGTGCAAAAGGCAGTTATTTTGGTAGAATTTTTGTATTGGAATCAGTTATTTGAGTAAGCTAATTCATCTGCTAGGAAAGGAAGCCCCCACATAAGATGTATTGGACCTAATGTCAATTAATATCTGACACCCAACTGCTGCATGAAGAGAGAACGAAGAAAAACAGATGTTGAGAGAGGGATAGTCAAGATCAGTGATCCCCAACCAGTAGCTCGCGAGCAACATGTTGCTTTCCAACCCCATGGATGTTGCTCCCAGTGGCGTCAAAGCAGGTGCTTATTTTTGAATTACTGGCTTAGAGGCAAGTTTTGTTTGCATAAAAAACAGATGTCCTGCCAAACATTCTCTCCTGTAGGCTGCCAGTCCATATAGGGGATACCAAAAAGCCAATCAGAGCTCTTATTTGACATCCACATGGAGTTGTTCATGCTTGTGTTGCTCTCCACCTCTTTTTTAAATTTAAATGTGGCTCACGAGCAAAAAAAGGTTGGGGACCCCTGGTCAAGATAAACTTGATTATTTCAGAAATGATGCAGAGTATTTAAAGGAAAACTATACCCCCGAACAATGTAGGTCTCTATAAAAAGATATTGCATAAAACAACTCATATGTAAAACCCTGCTTCATGTAAATAATCCATTTTCATAATAATACACTTTTTTAGTAGCATGTGCCATTGGGTAATCATAAATAGAAAATAGCCATTTTAAAAAATAAGGACAGCCTCCTGGGATCCTAGGATCCAACGGTGCACACAAACATACCAAACAAACTATAAAGTTAGGTCACATGAGCCAATTAACAGACAGAGTTGTGTACTTTGCTTGAGCACTTCTTCCTGTTACAGTTAGAGTTGAAATATTTCTGGTCAGGTGATCTCTAAGGCAGCACACAGACCATCACGAAATGGTGGTTCAAGGCAAGAGATATAAAAGGGCACTATTTACTTAAATATATATACCAGGTAAGTAAGATTCTTTATTTTGTCACTTCATTTGATATAAACTATCTGTTGCTCAAAAATTTATTTTCGGGGTATAGTTTTCCTTTAATTGATTGTATTTAGAGTGTTTCTTATTTCAGTATGATGAAGGTTATATTACATTTTCAGTTTTGATAGTTCCCCTTTAATAAAGCTGTATTAATTCTGTGAGTTATGTTTTAAAATGTTTTATTACGCTCTATTTTTTTTAATACATTTTATTTTGTTTTAGAATAATTTTTGATTGATCCATTTATATTTTATCATGCCTGAGCAGTGTTGGCTGGAAAATGTTTAATATAGTTAGGTTGTGGTTAGTTGAGGGTTATTGGGATTTTGTGTGCTGATATGAAGTGTTCTTACAGTATATTAAGATTATTATGGGAGCTATATGCAGATCATATGGGAGATGTATGAATTCAGAAGACAGCTTTGTTAGGTGGTGATTGAAAATTAGGCTATTCAGGGAGAAGATTGTTTGGTGAGAAGGCTTTTGGCAAAATGGCAGCTTGGGGATTGGTTAATTGGTTAGTGTGTAGTTGGGGGAGAAAGTTGTTTAGAAGGAAGATTGTTGGGGGAGAATTTAATGGGGAGAATAGTATCTTTTTTTTAACCAATTTTTGGTGCTTATGCATAAAAAATTCTTTAAAGGAAATGAGACAAAAACCTACCCATTTGGGGTGCATTGTAACTTCTATGAATTTTGGTGGTTCTCACAATTCTCTGGACCTTGACCTGTGAACCACCCTAAGTCATAGATGTTGCACTGTGATAAACTTGTTATATTCACTTTCAAAGACAGGATGTTAGTGCATCTTTTTTATACTTCCACATGAATATACATCTTTTCTTTTTGGTATATGTAGATTAAGCAGTGCTTTGTTTTTTCAATTTTATATGTTTACATTATTTCTCCAAAGATATTGATGAGTGTGAGAATAATCCAAATATTTGCGATGGGGGTCAATGTACCAACATTCCTGGAGAATACAGGTGTTTGTGCTTTGAAGGTTTCATGGCATCAGATGATATGAAAACTTGCCTGGGTAAGTTTGCACACTATAAATCTAAATTACGATTGTATTTGCATTTACTGAGGTGTGATGAAATGACAAATTGCATGTGGGACAGCTAGTATCTACTGTATGGGGGTTATTTATCAAAGGCGGATATCGAAGTCATGTGATTTTTTTTTTAACTCTAATAAATTCAAATATACTCACAACTTGAATGGGAGGTTATTTATGAAATAACTTGAACATCTAACATTTGATTGAGTAGGAATGACCCGATTCGAATTCGAACCGAGTTTTCCTTTGAATTAAAACTTGAATGACAGGAAGGGTATTAAAATCTTCAAATGGTACAACAAACCTCTGTCATTGACTTGTACATTAACTCAGCAGGTTGTAGGTGGTGAAGTAGTGAGTTAGAACAGAGGTGTGATAACTCTCAAATTCTAATTGGTGATTTTAAATTTGAAATTGTGAATTTTGACCAAAAAAAAAGTTAGAAATTTTTCATTTGAAATTACCATTCAAACTGTAGTAAATCTGCCCCTGTGTCTCAAGGTAACATAGCATGCACTGGATTTAGTCATATACCATAAGTTACTAGGCTCTTGAATAAGAAATTTAATGTATCCCAGAATTTGCTCATTATTGAATAAATTGAATGTCTGTTTTTCACTCCCAGATCATTAATTTGGGAATTTTAGAATTTAGAAATGACTCATTGCTAGAAAATTCCCCCCCATCTGTCACTTTCTGTTCGGATACATGTTGGGCAATAGGCAGATAAGACACAAGCTTTTATTTTTATGCTTGTCATCTGGCCATAGATAAGGTTGCTGTATAATTCCTACTTTCATGAATTTGGGTTTCTTTTAGATGTTGATGAGTGTGAACTTCACTTGAACATCTGTCTTAGTGGAAGCTGTGAGAACACTAAAGGCTCATTCATTTGTCACTGCGATCCTGGTTATTCTGGCAAAAAAGGACAAACTGGATGCACAGGTAACCTAAGGTTTTTCCTTTTTTCCAATAGCACATTTGTCTAACCATTATATCATCCCACAGTGTTTCATAATATTCATATCAAGCATACTTTCTGGGTAATCTATATATATATATATATATATATATATATATATATAAATATATATATATATATATATATATATGGGCCAATATACTATAGTATACGCTTCTCCATAATAATATATCAAATGTACTAGAGAGCAAAATATGTGGATCATTGGCTAATTCATCAATGTGAAAACGACATTGTCAGCCCAGCTGAAATGTCTGGTCTGACTGAAATGTATAGTGTTTAAAGATCATGTGAGTCACAAATTTATATTTAGTCTTAAGTATATCATGTAAAATGCAATTTAGATATAAAACTATCCTTACCAATCTGGTCTAATAATCCTACTGAAGTTCTGTTAAGTCTCCATTTTATAGTAACTTGAAGAAGACCTAAGGATTTTATATATTTTCAGTAGGCATATGGATTACATCTACCTAAGTCACAAATGGGTAAACGCCTATGAATGTTGCATCCTGGACTTTGACTTTAGAAAAGCCTAAATTGCCTAATTTAATGAGAATTTTTTATTGGGTTTGATTTCAGCTGCTGGCACAGTGGACAAGCTGTAGTAATACTTTTTATGTCCTGTAAAATGGATGCTTCATCTCCCTACACACTCAATGCTTGGATTCTTGAATTAAACCACTGCATAACCTTTTCTAATAATAATAGCCCATGAAACCTCCAAATTTAGATTGTGTACTATTGTGCATTCTAGTTTCTTCTTTCCAAATAAATGATTCTTTCTGATTTTCAAGTTCATTGACATAGTTGGAGATTTTGACTAACATGATAACATGACTGTTACATGACAGAATGTGTTATGGAACAATCCCAAATAACTAACAGCAACTGCATAAACATTTATTTGATGTTTATATACTTGTTTCCTGAGTCAGACTAAATCCCAGCACAGAAGAAATGTCTGTATACCCAACATGTTTGATGGGGCTGACATAAATCTATTACCAAACAATTTAAATGTAGTTCTGTAAATGACCCCCTACAACTAGCCCCCTACGGCTCCTTGAGCTCATATAAACCTGTGCTACCGTTGACCTTCTAATAGTAAGATATCTAATGCATGATAGGAAGGCAGAATTCATGCATCAAAGTAGTTTAGTTGCAAACTAAAGTTTGCAGTGTATAGACCACTTTATAGATATCTGGCTTTGGTTTAATAATTTCACTGTTTGATCTTCTCCATCCACTGTTCGATCTTCTCCCTCTACTCCTCGTCTCGCAGAAAGAATAATTGCCATGTCTGAAGGGAGAACAAGATGATGATAATATTGCATTGTGCAAAACTATAGCAGTACATTACATGGTAAAAGGCATATTAAAGTACATTACAGGGTGACAGAGATACAAAATGATGGGGGCATTAAAGTGCATTGTAAGATGATAGGGATACTAGCAGACATTACATTAAAAAAAGGCATATCACATTGCATTACAAGGCAATATGAATATTATCAGACTTTAAAGTGGACCCGTCACCCCGTCATTTAAAAATCTCAGCTGTCAATCAAATATTGTCTGCCACTCCTCTATGCCTTAGGCATAGAGGCAGGGCAGATAATTACTTTCACTTTCCATTCAGCGCTTCCTAGATGTCACTGCTCTCCACACTTTCCCCCATTCTCTTCACTGTTTAATTGTGTAGCCAGGACATGGGGTTGGACTTTGGGTCCCCCATTCTGGTGCACAAACAAGTTTTTGAGATGATGAAAAGCTTGCCTTAATAACAAAATGGCTCCTGCCTGCTTGTTATGATTTTGAATTCCCATACTGAACGAAACAAGAATCAAATATTTTATATAGTGTAAGTAAAGTTAATTTTGCTTGACTAATGTGATAAAATAGGATTTTGAATATTTCTTATGGGCGACGGGTCCCCTTTAAATGTGAGAGGGATATTACAATTACAAAGATAATATGGCTATTACAGTACATTGCAGGGTGACAGATATATTATCAGACATTACAAGATGTTTTGGACATTATAAATTGATAGTGCTGGCACAAGGCTGTGGAACTAATACATACTTACTTTAGGTAAATTTATATAAAAATCACTCATCATTTAATGTATAAAGTTTAACAACACACTAGAATTATTTCTGTTACAGTATATGGAATTCTAGAAAATTCTGCACGTTTTCTTGCTACAGTGAACTAATTTTTGTATACAATACTGAACTCTATGAATTAACATGTTCCAGTCTTAAAGGAGGAAACACACCTTAAAGAAACAGTAACACCAAAATATGAAAGTGTCCTGCACTGGTAAAACTGGTGTATTTACTTCAGAAACACAATTGTAGTTTACATAAACAAGTTGCTGTGTAGCCATGGGAGCAGCCATTCAAAGCTGAAAAAGGAGAAAAGGCACAGGATACACAGCAGATAAGAAATAAGCTTTGTAGTATACAATTGGATTCTTCAGAACGTATCTGTTATCTACTGTGTATCTTATGATTGAATGGCTGCCCCCATGGCTACGTAACAGCTTGTTTATATAAACTATTGTTGTGTTTCTGTTACTGTTCCTTTAGGCTAAGGGCAGACGGGGAGATCCGGGGGTGATCCGTCGCCTGGCAACTTCTCGCCGCGACTGATCGCCCCCGAATCTCCCCAAATAGCTTGACACCCCAGCGCACCGGCGAGGCTCAAAAACGCCGGTGCCTGTTCACACGGAGCGGCGCGATTTTTAAAATCGCTCAAAATTGCCTCGCCAGGCAATAATGGGCGAGAAGTAGCCAGGCGACGGATCGCCCCCGAATCTCCCTGTCTGTCCCAGCCCTAAAACACTCCTAAATATTGAGCAAAGTAATTAAAAACAATTCCAATTTATCTTTTGTCTTTTACTGCTTCTTGGCAAACTGTACTAAATCATGTTTAGATTGGGATTTGTAGCAGAGGTGTACAGACTCATATAGGATAGTATTTAATTATTTTCTGAATGTGGTGGTATGTGGTTTGTCTAGTAAACTGCTAATCCTATATATGTAGTTGGTTGAATATTTCTCATGTTGAGTGCTCGATTGTATTAAAATGTTGATGTCATAAAAAGAAGTCTAATGTCTTATTTGGCTCACTACATTTGCTTCTAAGTCAACCCAAGGCATTCACAGAGTCTTATTGCCTGTTGACTATCAGGTCTCATCTCTTTGCTCATATTTAGGCCTGACAAAATAAGTACAGTTTACCATAAGCAGATCAGCCTTTGCATACTTCTAAGGAAACCAAGAATGATGTATTTTAGAAAACACACCCTTTCTGAATAGGACATATAAATATATGTATTTTTGTCCTTTCCATAGCAAGGGTCCTTTCTATACAAATTTGTTGGGCTAAAAAGAAAAACCCATTGATTCAAATTATTATTAAGTATGATCAAAGCTTGCATTTTCATGCAATGATGTAAATCATATTTATGACCAGATGTAAGGGACACCTTACCCCAAATTAAGTAATTTGCTGATATCCCTAGAGGTTTTACATGTGCGAATCACATTCAATTATAGGTACGTATAGGCTACTTTTATAAGAAGTAAGCACATCAGTTATGTAAATGCAAAGAATTTGCATTTGCATATACTGTACAATTTTTGTACACGTGAGGCTTTATCTTTGCCCACCGTTGGCCTGAAATCCAAAATTCTAAATGTATATTGTTTCATTACTTTGTGTTCCATTAGAGTATGTCTAAATATTTCAGTTCCCTTGTCACTATGGATTGTTTCCATTTTAACAAATAAACATGTTTTATTTCCCTAATCACTCAGTGTTCAGTATCCACCCACTCCTGTCCCTCACAGATGTTATTTTCTCTTAAAATGTGTTGCTCCTTGACCACATTATATTAACCAGAGAACAGATGGATTGCCTGCAGTAATCAGAATGTAGAAACCCATGGGAAAAAATGCAAAACATCACAATGTGCTGTACATGAGAGCAACACAGATTTAACAGATAAATACTCTGTAATTTTGCAACATAAACTGCATTCATCTATATTATACAAATTACAGGCACAATGTTTCCTTGTGTTTGCCCTGCAGATGTTGAGTCATGCTCAAAATGTAGATTGTACTAGAAAATTGGGCCTGCAGTTTTAATCTATAGAACATTCAGAACAGTTTCATAGCAGAGCATTGGGGTTATAAACACCCCAGGTATATGCTGGGATATGCAATTAACATAATAAGGATCAGTATTGATTAGAGCCTTCAATATGTCAGTGAGCAACAAAAATGGTGCTTAAAATGTTTATTTTACATATACAGTGTGTGTGCGTATAGCCAAAAATGTATTGCTATAGCTATCTTCTGCTGACGTTAGAAGTTATATAGCAGACATTTTAGTTTGCAGATTTTGTAAATAAACCAATAGAATAAATATATTCAATAATAAAATGGTAAACTTATATCTGACTAAATGTGTGCCTTATTGGCCGTTGGCTTGAATGACTGCTCTCCTGGCTTCACAGCAATTTGTATACATTAGATTTGAGCCTCTGCATCAAACAGACATTTTGTACCAGTGATGGGCAACAGTACATTATATTTAAGGCAAAGAAAATCCTTTTTTTTGTATTTTCTGATCCTAACCCTAAAACAGAATCAGACAACATTATTTTTGTCCATATGACCATCACTCAATAGATATTCTCTAAACATAATCTGATATAAGGTAATGCTATATACTGTAGTTGCCATTCTAGAGTAGTTAATGGCAAAAAACCTGGAAGACTTTCACAATAAATGACTATGAAAAGTCTATCTCTTGGTTTATTATTCATTACACGTTACTGAAATACTGCTAACATGTGAGATGATTTTTATAAGGGGCAAACATTGCTCCAAGTTTAGTAACCCACAACAACCACAATTTGTAAAATGTGTCTATTAAGCCAATATATTTTTATTTTCATGTAGGCCTGGGGGAAACCTTTCAGTTATTGTTATACCCCTCTATTGCTTATTTTAATATTTGCTGCAAAATTGAATAGCAAATATGCGGTTAAATGTTTGCTGTCCCAGGGAATTCAAGGTTTTATGACTAATAGCTATGCAAGATATAAGTCTATATTGCCCTCAAAATGCCAAGATTTGCATTGATACAAATTTTCATGGGAAGAATTATATTATTTACGCAAATGCGTAGGATCTCAAGTAACAAAGATATGTTTAACATTTAATAGTTGTATACAAAAATACAAAAACATTACATATTCAGTTCTGTGCCTTCCCATTTCACCGGTTTTTATTTCTTTGAAGGCTCACACAATAGATAGTTTCTTCCCCACTGCCTGATGCTTCTTATACCCATTCTGTGTAACAAATGATGACTTTAGTATTAGTTAACATGATGTCATTGTACAGCAGTGGTCGTCATGAAACTTTTAAACGGTTGCAGTTATGGCTTGCATTGCATTTTGGGATGCCAAGTCACTCAATTTAATTTTAAAGCTCTTTATTATACTTCTGCAATTTGTGCTAACATTGCTTTAAATAGTCACCATAGAAATTTGGATTATCTAAATGCTTTTCGTAATTGGTGTCCCCAATCCCCATTGTTCTTACATTCTGAAGAATTCTAAAGCTAATAAGTCCTCCCCAATTGACAATTTTGATTCTGATACACCAAAGCAGTTTTCACATTCTGTAATATGAATAATGTGCGTAATATCAGTTTCTCAAGCTTTATAAAGTGGAAAAGGCAGACACGTGCTCATGTCAGTAAAAAATATCATAGAGGCAACCCTTATTTGTATGATTGTAATTAATTCTCATGAATTCCCATTCCTGTCGGTAGTCCAGATTACACCTACTGAGGCACATGCTGAGACCAAATGCTACTATGGCCTAGTGAACCAGTGTCCAGTGGGGAACCCAGAAAACCCAGGGTTATGGCCAAATAATAACTGTAGGCTGGCAGTAGTTGTCTCTCATGACCCCTGTCACAGCCTAGATGTTTCTCAATCCAACATATTCAGTCTGCCAGTATTTTGAATTCTTAAAACTAATTTATTTCCTGTTTCCATCACCAATATTTTCATCACATGTTTAATTAAGCATGCATTTATTGATTGATTTTATTGATTCAATTGCATGGAATTTGAATTAAGCACCCAACAAATGGGTGGAATGTAATCACTGGCACATCAAGCACTCCCTCAGGACTTTCTCTTGTGTGTCTAGAACTGGCTCTGAAAACTGGAATAAACAACAAAAAATAACCATCATTTAAAATCCAGGGCTTGTATAAACTGCAGCTGATGGGTGTTGTAAAAATTGGATGAATGCTGGAGAGATGGATGGAATGGCCATGACTAACACCATTGTTGTGGGGTGTGTTCTTTGATAACTATTCAGCTATTTACCATGAGTCAGACATATGAACTAGCCAGAACGAACATAAACACACTGAAAATCTTTTGCCGAGTTCTAAGTAGCACAAATAAATCATGTGCTACTTGGTTTTACATGTAAGCTTCCATTTGGTGTTAACTAGCAGCTCAGGAGGGGCTGGCACACATTGTTGGCAGACACTAGTTGTTTTGTATATTTTTTGTTGTTCTCATGAAACATATGACAATATTCTTATTGTACAATCCCATATAATCAAAAGCAGATGACCCTGTTTATTCCATAGAGATGGGCGGATTATATTATCCTGCAGAGCAATTGGGCAAGCACCCCCATGCAATGGATACTGCACAGACATTTGGCTCTGCTCACTGCCCATTACTTAAGCATGAAGCCCCCAGGAATACAAAAAAGGTCTGCACCTTTCGCTTTTGTATTCCACCATGTGCAGTAAACTTTGCAGTGCAGATTATTAATGGGGGGAAAATGTATTGTTATGCAATTGACCTCCTTAAATGTTTCTAACCATTCCATGCACTCATTGCCAAACTTAGTTGACTGTTTTGACGTTTCCTTACATACTGGTTTCCTGCTTTGGGTGATTGTTATCATGAGAAATGATTATGTCTTTTTCTACCCTCCAGAAAATTTTTCTGTACTGTAATCATGTAGTGTATCAAATGTGTTTTATAGTAACAAATTAAAGGATAAAAATACCCTTCTTATTAAGATAGCAGTAAGACGGAGCCAATAACATTGTTTAGGCAAGGTACAATTGATGGAAGCATTCAGCAGCAAAATAGAAACAGCTGAATTTGATCTTTGCAAGATGCAGGTGAAGTGCACATTCTTCACATAGTACTTCTTACTACACTAATATTTTGTCCCATTCCTGTTAGTAGCCAGATGCTACAACTGCTCTCGTTTAATAGGGACATTAATTATGATGGGAAAAATGTAAATTTCTTGCATATGAAATGTTTTACTACAGAAACCCATTATTCAGAAAGCTCCAAATTACAGAATGCCCATCTCCCATAGACTCCATTTTATCCAAATAATACAATTTTTAAAAATTAATATTTTATTCTCTGTAGTAACAAAACAGTACCTTTTACTTGATCCAAACTAATATCTAATTAAACATTATTGGAATCAAAACCAGCCTATTGGGTTTATTTCATTTTTACATTACTTTCCAATTTATGGAAAGATCCATTATCTGGAAAATCCCAGATTCCAAGCATTCTGAATAACAGGCCCCATACCTGTACTAGAATAAAAAAATCTATACGCAAAATCTGTATCACTAACCATTCATCCAAGTACAGTATTAATGATTTATTATGCTGAACTAAGATATTTTATGTTGTTTCTCTAAATCTGTATGGCATCCTTTATAATCCCTCAGATATCAATGAGTGTGAGATTGGAGCCCATAACTGCGACAGGCACGCCACCTGTACAAATACTCCAGGGAGTTTCAAATGCAGCTGCAGTTCAGGATGGGTAGGAAATGGAATCAAATGCACAGGTATGATTGATAAAGTCCAAACTTCTCTTGACTTTGGTGGGGTGTATCAGTTTATTTCTGTAAATAAAATAGCCTTAAAGACTATTTACATTCAGACATATCAAGCTTACTATAAACTGAAAAAAAGAAAGTAAACATTAGCATAGAATAGATGTTAGGATTGGCATTTCCACAAAGACATCCTTGAAAGTGATTAATTTAAGAGTGTTAGTTTACAACAATGATGGGGAGGGGGACCTACAGAAAGATGTATCACTATGTATATTAAAGACGTTATTTTAAATTTTGAAGTTATATGAATTTTTTTAACTCTAATAAATTAGAATGTACTCACAACTTGAATAGGAGGTTACTTATGGAAAAAAAAAACTTGAACATTCATTCGAATAAGAATGTCCCGAAAATTGGATTATTCAAATCGAGTTTTCCTCCAAAAAAAAACTAGAATGTCAGGAAGGCTCTTAACATCTTCAATTGGTTTAGCTGACCTCTGCCTTTGACTTGTACGTGAATTTGTCAGGTTTTAGGAGGCAAAGTATCGAATTAGAACTGTTTCCATGGTTGAGGTGTGATAAATCTCACAGTTAGGGGTTTTAAATGTGAAATTGTGAGTTCTGACAAAAAAAATTATTTGAATATTTGAATTTCCCATTCGAACCTTAGTAAATCTGCCCCTAAAAGTATCTTTAATGTGTGCATCATAACAGCACTCTTCAGAAAATTAATATCCAAGCAGAAAAGTGATTAAAAGCCAAATAAAGTAATAGTATTGCTTCTCTTGATCAGTTTTGACAAGTATAGCCAGTCAGTTGTCACATGTTCACTAGCTGAGAATGCTGGGAGTTGAGGTCATCAAGAGAGTCCATAGGATGATACATGCATTGCCTCCTAGTGTTTTCCTTTAATTAATATGTAAGCTTTTCTTTCACAACAAAGATCTCGATGAATGCTCAAATGGAACGCATTTGTGTAGCCCTAATGCTGACTGTAAGAACACAATGGGATCGTACAGATGTTTGTGCAAAGAAGGATATGTAGGGGATGGATTCACGTGTACAGGTGAGTTCTTAGGGGTCCACCACTGACTTAACTGGAAGATGTCTTTATTGATACCAGTGTTTTGCTATACTATAAAATTAGTGCTTCCAGCTTAAAACATTGGCACTATTAAGAATCTATTTACATTACAGAATCTAATTATCATTGCACCTGCCAGCCAGTGATGTGGATAGCTCACATCATTAACACAAGCGTGATGATACTGTTTACCAAACTGTTCTGTCCCTGTGGGTTGAGAAGGCCTCCAGCTTAGTTTGCTATATAATCTATTTAGCCCCAGTATTCCCAGGCACACACATATGCCACACCAATAACTAATAAGGATTGGGTTCGGTGATACATTAGGTTCAGCAAAATTCTGAGTTGTGTTCTACAGGGAGCAGCAGTTGATATAATTTTACATTTGAAAGGATGTCATGTATTATCATTATTAGGAGTGGGCTTAGAAACATGCATATAGGAGATGGTAACAGTGGTGCTTCAGTTAGGGTTGCCACCTGACCCCTTTAAAACTGAACACAAATGGAATCCACAGCCTGCATGGATACAGCAATTCATTGAGATGCATGCTGCAGACTGAACTGATTTATGTTATGCATCATGCATCTTAATGAATTGCTAATTAGCCATGCAGGCTGTGGATTCCATGGGGGAAATTCACTAAAGCACGAAGCGTCTAACGCTGGCGCTAATTCGCCAGTGTGATGTCAAATCATAACTTTGCAAATTCACAATGCGAAAAGTTATGCCTCTGTGCGCACAAATTTTGCTTTGTGCAAATTTAATATAGCTTTTGCAAACCCGGAACCTGTTTAGTGACCACTTCCGACAGTAGAAGAGAGTTTGCAAATTTTTACGGCTTGCCCCAATGCGCAGTCAATGTAATAAAACTTCTTACTGAAAAACTTGTTTGCTCCAAAAGATTACAACACTTTCAAGCACTTCTTAAGAGTGTCCAATTAAAATTCGTAATGCAATAACAGTATAAGGAACAATATTACATTGCGAGATGTGCATTTTTATTCTTATTGCTGCAAATTGTTTTTCTCTTTGCGACTTTAATTACATTCCCCCCATAAAGGGCTAATTTTGTTTGACAGCTTCCCTCTTAAGTTGCACCTTACACTCACAGGTACAGTTTTTTCTTCTCTATGAATAGATGGCAACGGTTTGCTCAAATATATGTATTCCATACTAACGCAGCTCTGCTTCATCCTGATGCTCAGAGTAGGTGTGTGGAGTATCACAAGGCTTTGCACCTTGCACCATATTGTGAGAGTGCAGTCTGCATTTTCTGTGGGTATGGGTGCTGGTGCTTTTGTATGAACTTTAATTTCCATAAAAACAATTTATCTTCACAAAATTGGAGTGTCTATCTTTAACCACAATAAGAAAAATGGTTTGAACTTGGAGTCCAGCCACAACAATGATAATTCAGACAATGTATATGGTTTTCAGTGGAAAGAGCACTTTGTAATTACATCTTACACCTAGTTACTTCCTAACAATATTAATGGGTGTATGCCATATTATCCCAGCAACAACAATAATGAAAAACAAAATATCAGTTAAGCCTGAAATGTGAGGCTAGTCATAGTACTTATCATAATAATCACATTCCTTTTGCCCCATATAGCCTTTAGACCCACTTCACTAATGCAAATGTTTATTTATTTTAGTTTGCTAACAATAGTGCAGTGACCCTGTGCATCATCCCCTTTCCCTCATTTGGCTAAATTTTGTTGTACAGCCTCTTTTGGAATAATATTTTATTTTTACAGCAAGATGTTAATGAAACATTATGCCTTTTCCTCCAGACATTGATGAGTGCACAGAAAATCTGAATCTATGTGGAAATGGCCAGTGCCTGAATACCCCAGGAGGATACCGCTGTGATTGCGACATGGGATTTTTACCAAGTGTTGATGGGAAAGCATGTGAAGGTAGGAAGCCTTGGCTGTGCATAGCATTTGTACAAAACACTTAAAGGGGAACTCTGGCTTTCAAACCAAAATTTGATAAAGAGGCCCACCTGTTTCTTCAAAAAGTATGAATAAATTAGATTTTCGATGCTGTTTAACAGTTACTCTCTTTCTGGATCATTTGAAATCCTGGCAGGGAAGGAGGGACTAAACACTGATGTTACAAATTGTAAAAAAAAAGCTTATGTTATGTTTTTGTGTTCCCCTTTAATTCAGCTGCCTCTTATTTTGAAATATCTTGTATACTGTGAATGGTAAATCACTTGCAGTTTGGAGGTTATTTAACATTTGATCCACAAATTGCTGCATGTTTATTATAAAAGGCACCAGATTTAGATCTGGTCATGTTTAATTTGCCTTTTTTTGAAGGATGTAGGATTGTAGAATGTTGCATAAAGACTGAACTTGGTAGATCTACACCTAACTATGTTACTAAAATGTAGCAGATATGCAGATA
Organism: Xenopus borealis; assembly: GCA_024363595.1. Lineage (NCBI taxonomy): Eukaryota > Metazoa > Chordata > Amphibia > Anura > Pipidae > Xenopus > Xenopus borealis. Next base: position 41,538,623 of record CM044436.1, read on the forward strand.
TGCTTGACAAACTAGTATAATCTAAATATTCCATAAAACTGGTGCTAAACACCACTGCTTTCTACATACGCTGCTTGTATTTTCTCCGGTTAACCCCCATTAATCATGATTTAACAAAACATGCCTGTATGCCTAGAAATAAGATGTTTGTGTCTGTTTGTAGACATTGATGAATGCACTTTGCCCAACATCTGTGTGTTCGGAACATGCCGAAATCTTCCTGGCCTTTTCCGCTGTGACTGTGACATTGGCTATGAGTTAGACAGAACTGGGGGTAACTGCACAGGTAACCATTTATGTTAAACATAATTAACTGTAAACACTTCTATAACTCCAACCAGAAATGTAAGCAAGCCTACTACCGCAATAAATGATTCCATTTAGGTTGGCTGTATAAAAACTCAGAAATCACCAAACACAACAGTGTTATCAAATGACTTCTGCAGATCACCAAGTGGGTGTTTGTGATGCCAGCAAATGAGTTGTGTATCTTATAGAATTATAAACCTGAGGAAAATCCCTAAAAGAGGTGCCCTTGTTTAAGCCAGTGGAAATACATCATATAGTTTAGAATCAATTATTAGCAATAGTCAGTAAAAGAACTGACATTCTTTACTGAGAGAGACTACCTGGGCTATAGGAAGCAGGTAGACTGACTGTATGCAAACAAAGACCAGATGTCTAAACTGTGCACTGCAAAGTCAACAATATCTTTTTATAGCCGTAGCATTTTCCCAGCAATATTACCTGGGTCTTATAAACTGTTAGATATTCTGTCAATACAAGAAAGAATATATATATGGTCATTTAATGGGGAAACAATACATTTATAATATGTTCAATTATCTGTGTATTTAAGTTTTTCCCAAGGCATATTTGCCCCACTAGAACACTTATGCAATGTTTAGTTTGGTATATTTAGATCATGGTTAAAATTATGTATCATTTTTAATGGGGAAAAAAATGCATTAAGATCACTTTCTTTCTCTTAGAAGTTAGGGGACTTAAAAAAATAATAAAAAACATTAATGAGGCTTATGCATCAAAAGAGTATAATAATAGAGACATAAACACCCCAGTATATAATTTCACTTAAATAAAAGAAGCACCTTGTTATTCTGTAAGCTTAACAGTACAACAGTTTTGTTCATGTTGGGTGCCTTGGTGTTCCTTCATCTACTTCTTCTTAATAATCTGTAATCACTATATATTGTTTGCTCTTTTTTTTATACAAAGCCAAGTTAGTAACCTAAACCAAGAAATTAATGGTTGTTGTTTGAACAATGACAACAAGGGGATATGTAAAATCCTGCTCTGGTTCACTTTATAGTCATTAGGTAGTTCTTTTTAAACCTTGGTGACTATAAAACCATTTGTTGCTTATGCCTATTTAAATCTGGTAGGGATTTTCATTACTATACAAATATGTGTGAACAGCTTTATCATACCAAAATATCCTGTCTTCTAGCATGTTTCCTTACATAATTTCTTTTTCCCTTTTTTAATAGATGTGGATGAATGTGCTGAACCAACTATGTGTATCAGTGGTACTTGCTTGAATACTCCTGGCAGCTACAACTGTGATTGTCCTCCAGATTTTGAGCTGAACCCAACAAAGGTCGGATGTGTCGGTATGGATTTTTACAAATGTATTTTGCATAGGGTTAGAGAGGCTACAACAAAATAATTGTATTGTTACCTCTCTATCTATCTTTTGATAGGTAAATAATTATATATATATATATATATATATATATAT
>CM044436.1:41544203-41565502 GCA_024363595.1 Xenopus borealis
GCGGCTTCTTCAATGGAGCATTACATGTGCAACTAGTGGCACGCACCCAGGCAATCATCGACGAGTAAAAGTGAGTGCTGTGACTTTTGGGGATTTTATATATATAGCATAAATAATAACAGATAGCATAATAATAATACAATAATAATTTTCATAATTAAAATATATTGGTAATGCTTTGAATATCTCAAGCACATATCAAACTGACTCATCATAGAATTAATCTTTTCCTCTTCTAATGTCAAATTTAGATGAATTTGCAAGTCTTTGTGGAAGTGCAAGACCTGGATTTTTGATTGATATTTACACAGGGCTGCCTGTTGGTGAGTATAGCCATCAGTCATCTTAGAGTGGGCAGCCATTTGTAACTGCATACTGTGCATTAATTACTAATTATTCGGTTGCAGACATTGACGAGTGCAGAGAAATTCCTGGAGTGTGTGAAAATGGAGTTTGTATAAATATGGTGGGCAGCTTCAGGTGCGAATGTCCCATGGGATTTTTCTACAATGACAAGCTACTAATATGTGAAGGTAAAAAGTTTATTACTTGTTTCACATGTTGCAGAGCATTCATCTAAAAGTAGTAGTAGTAACACTTTCGGTCCTGAAATACATGTTAATTAAGGAGGAATTCTGTTAGCATACAATGAAATAATACTATATGTAGAGCAAAATGCACTAAAAAGGTACTGAAATGCAGTATAACAGTATTACATCACAGATGAGCAGTAGTAGCTTGGTGTGACATCACTTCCTGCCAAGGCTCTCCATGCTCACTCATAGCTCTAGGCTCAGATTACAGCAGAGGTGAGAGGAGTAAACTGAGCATGCTCATGCCCTGGGCAAGGAGGTTTAAGCTGAAGGCAGACAGTCTGATACAGAAGCCCATGTATACACAATAGAAGGAAAGAAATGCAGTATTTCTGTTGAGAGAGGATTCAGAGCAGCATTATTTTGAGGGCTTACTGGTATATTTAGGTGGACCTTTCTGATAAGGCTTACTTAGTTTTAACCTTTCTCCTTTAAGCCAATGTCATATATGGAATTTAATTGCAACATATAGAGATGTAATCTACCACATACAAGAGTATTCAAGAATTATACTTTCTGATGAATTTTTCAGTCTTACAGCAAGATGCAAATCTGGTCAGTGTACGGTCACCTTAAAATGCTGTCTCCATGTATGACCTTGGCATAGAATAGTCCACCAGGCATAACAATATTGAGGCGCCGAAGTCTGTTTATTTCAGTGTTGCAGAATAACATTTTATAACACATAGCATGGTACTTAAGTATAGGAAAGCTCTTAAATGTTATGTGCAACACTTAAGCAATAAGGGCAACTGTTGTTTCATAAGCTTTGGTCCTTATAGGACCTCTCATAAAATGATAATATTTGTGTTGAATGCATTTATTTTTGATTTTCTTCGCTTTTTGCTTTTGAATGCCATATAGAAAATAGCTAGGCATCTTAACATTCCTTTCCTGTGATCAATACTTTTTAGATATCGATGAATGCCAGAATGGGCCTGTATGTCAAAGAAATGCAGACTGTGTAAACACTCCAGGAAGTTATCGCTGTGACTGCAAACCTGGTTACAAGTTTACATCCACAGGACAATGTGTTGGTAATGTATGCCACAGGCTGTGGTTTGATATATTTCTGGTGTACGGCTTTGGTACTGTTTTAGTAGTTAGTCCAAGAGAGTATGGCATGGTGTGTGCGGATGCTATATGATGCCCCAAGTAACTGTGGGATAGTTTTATGGAAAGTAAGTAAAGTAGAATCACAGTTATACCCTGAGAAGAAAAATAAGTAACACAAGTAAACAAAATAATGTCCAACGGGCTCAGTTTAAAATGTAACCTGGCACAGGCAGTCCATGGCACAGGAAAACAGTGATGTACTAGAACTTACATTCTTGTTCCTCTTTCCCATACATCACCAACCATTTCTCTGTTTTCTACAAATCGAGAAATGCAGTACTTTTTTTGTAGTAAATCTTTTCAGTACGACCATAATCCTAAACATCTCAACCCACATTATCTGCGTATGTGGTGCTGTGTGTATATATACTGTATATATAAACAAATATATGCTTTTTATATGGAGAAAATTATTTTAGTTTGCTTTTGGGTGGGTCTCAATTAATTTTTTTTTATACAGAGCTGTTTATAGTTTTTTTTTCAATTCACTTTGAATCATTTTTACCATCTATAAAGATCGCAATGAATGCCAAGAAATTCCAAATGTATGCAGTCATGGAGAATGCACAGACACCACAGGAGGGTATTATTGTGTTTGTCACAATGGATTTAAGACAAATGAAGATCAGACAATGTGCCTGGGTAAGACTCTTATGTTCTTCTTCTTATGGATACAGTTGTTGGCTGTTGATCTGACACTAAAAAATGAATTTTATCATATGAATGTACATTAAATGTTACCTATAGGTCATGGTGATCATTTTTTGCAGAGAGCTTTGTTTTTGTATATAATTGTTAGTTGAATTTCCTCAGCCTGACTCTCTGACACTCTGACACTGACTTTGCCAACCTAACAGTCCCATCTCAGTGTGTTAGTTACACTTTGTAATGATAACAGATGCCGGGTGCACAAATATGGCAGCCCCCTCATACAGGAACATGGGGGATCAGACAGGTAATGTAAAAGCCTCATGCAAATACTTTATGGCAAAGTTAGAAGTACTTTTCAAAGCCAGTTATTATAATAGATGTAAAAAAGAGTTTGACTTCAGGTGTCAGAATCTCTTTAAAGCTCATCAGCCTTACACTAAGCACCATAAACATTAGATAATTTTTTTATAGTACACCTATTTAATTAAGTAGATCTGGCCTTGTTTGGAACACGAAAACACCTATGTGGCTCTATTCACAGTCCCTTAAAAGTAAACTGCATTTTAAACGTTAACTTCATTCTATAAATGCCCTGAATGATCTCAACTTTTCTAATTTTAATGATGTAATCTATTTAGAAAACTTTTATTTGTTATAGGTACCTGTCCTCTAAGTCCAAATTCTCTTATCCTATGATGTTAAATTATTAATTACAAATATGAATAAATTACAATTATAAATTATTTAAATATTGTTTCCTTCAGTCTTGGAATTCACAGACCAAGCAGGCAGGTTCCATTTAGTGTTATTAAAGGGATACTGTCATGGGAAAACATGTTTTTTTCAAAACAATTTTTTTTTTATATTCGGTTTTGAAATCTGACATGGGGCTAGACATTTTCTCAATTTCCCAGCTGCCCCTTGTGCCAGCACTTTAAGAAGGAACTTCTTTCTGGCAGGCTGTTGTTTTTCCTTTTCAATGTAACTGAATGGATCGAAGTGGGACATGGGTTTTTACTATTGAGTGCTCTACTTAGATCTACCTGGCAGCTGTTATCTTGCGTTAGGGAGCTGTTATCTGGTTACCTTCCTATTGTTCTGTTCTACCCCGTTTCGCCGAAAAATTTGCGAATTTCCAGCGAAATTCGTGAATTGGTGAACGAATTTGCAAAACGAGTCGCGGCACATTTTTGCCGCGTCGTTTTCATCGTGTCATTTTCATCGCGTCAAAAACGACGTGCGCCTCGTTTTTTAAGCGAATTTTCGCTGGAGGCAGCGAATCGCGGGCGGATAAATTCGCCCATCACTAAAGTTAATCACATCACAAATCACATGACTTGGTGCAGCTGGGAAATTGACAATAAGTCTAGCCCCATGTCAGAATTAAAAAAAATATATATGTCTAGGGCCACACAGAAGATCTCCCTGGATCTTCCTGTGTGGCATAAGCCTAAAAAAATCTGTTTGCTCTTTTGAGAAATTGATTTTCAATGCAGAATTCTGCTGGACCAGTACTATTAACATTTTGGGGAAAAAAATAAAAATTTTTCCCATGATAGTATCCCTTTAATGCAAGCTTTGTATCATGCCATGTAAATGTGACATAATGGGGTGCCTTATTCCCATGCCTTTGCATTGCCTGCACAATTACATGAAGAGAAAGGAGGGAGAATGTGGGGCGTGCAGTCACATCTAGAAAGTGCAGAATGGAGAGAGAAAGCAATTGCCTGCCCTTTCTCTATGAGGTACAGAGGGGGAGGTAATATATGATTGACAGCTAAGAAATATCTTTATATCATCTATGGGGGCTTTATTAAAAATAGAATTTGAGTCTCATGTTTAATTTGAAAAAGTATGCAGATTTTTGTCTGGGTGACAGGTCCCATTTAAAACTGTATTTTAATTTTATTTTCTATAACGCAACAATTCTTTGATGTGTTATTTCCATTGCAATTAATTCTAACTAGTAGTTATAGAATGTTTAGTCTTGTGTGAACTTTGGGAAATCTGGCATGATTTGTTTCCAACCATGCATGTCAGAGTCTATTCAATTGACTAGGTGACCCTCTAGCTCAGTGGTCCATAACCTGTGGTTCCTGAGCAACTTGTTGTTCTGCAACCACTTACATGTTGCTCCAAGTGGCTTCAAAGATGGTGTTAATTTTTAAATTACCAGTTTGAGGGAAGTGTTGGTTACCAAATGTACTGCCAAACAGACCCTCCTGGAGGCTGTCAGTCCAGATAAGGGCTACCAGTGTTGCTCTCCAATTTCATTTTACATTTGAATTTAAAGGATTTCTTCTGTCTTTAATATCCACCTAGAGTTCATTTATTTCCTACTTTGGCAATAGATGCCCTGATTTGGAATCAGTTCTGACAGGATGTCATGCGAAACATTGAAAATTCATCAATGCCAAATGGCCAATGCCCCAGCAAAACACATAAATGGGGCAGATTTAGAATCTCATACTGTATATACTTTTGTCCACTGTATACAATGTGACCAGCCCAGTGCATGACTAATCAAACAGTATCAATTGTTTAGCCCACCATAGCTCACCAATAAATCAATCAATGTCAATTGAAAATGGCACAATTAGAAGGCATTACAGAATTATTATTTCTATTTATATAAGCAAAATAGAATGCTAAAAAAGGTTAAATGTACACAAAAGCTCTTTAAGAAAATAAATCCTATAAAACATCTAATATAAGTAATTCTAAAACAACTGGACTTGCTGAGTAATTATTCACTACTCATCCGAACAGCTTCTTCAGTTCAACTGACTGGTATGGGACGTTCTCTGCATATAAATGCTTCCACTAATCCAATCACAATGGCACATTGTAACTCTTCAAAGAGGTGACATCTTAATTTGATTCTGTGTAGTTACTGTGATGGGATTACCAATGTGTCATGCAACTCCTAGACACAGGTGTTACTTGTGAGAGTTGCATGAATGGATGTGTGAAGTCTTCTGAAACCGCTTGTGTACCGATGTGAGAACAGAATTGGATGAGTAGTGAAACATCTTAATAATAATAATTAGATATACCATGACCTGGATGAATGAAAATCTTCATAGTCAAATCCTATAAAACCCTTTTTCCCATTACAGATATTAATGAGTGTGACCGAGATCCTTGTGGAAATGGAACTTGTAAAAACACTATTGGATCTTACAACTGTCGCTGCTTTGATGGATTTATTCTGTCCCACAATAATGACTGCATAGGTAAGAGATTCAAACATCACGGAAACTGTTTTTCCTGAGCTGCTCCAGAGACCAAATGCCATCTCAGATTTAGGTAATTAGAAAACATGAAAATGAAATTAATGGCACAATTTATTTATAGCAACCAATCAGATGTATGATCTCAGACTACCTGCTGATTGGTGGCTATGAGTTACTCAACCAGTAGCAAACTCAAGGCCAGGTTAAATAAGTTAGAAGGAGGAATTATTCCTGAAACAGAAGCCACAATGCAGCCCTTAAAGGAACAGTTCAGGGTAAAAATAAAAACTGGGTAAATAGATAGGTTGTGCAAAATAAAAAATGTTTCTAATATAGTTAGTTAGGCAAAAATGTAATGTAGAAAGGCTGGAGTGACTGGATGTCTAACATTAAAGAATACAACACAACATCCTGCTATTCAGCTTTCTAAATCTGAGTTAGTCAGCGACTTGAAGGGGGGCCACATGGGACATAACTGTTCAGTGAGTTTGCTATTGATCCTCAGCATTCAGCTCAGATTCAAAAGCAACAGTTATGACCCATGTGGCCCTCCCGCAAGTCACTGATTGGATACTGCCTGGTAAACAGGGTAACCAGTCAGTGTAAACAAAAGAGAGCTGAAAAGCAAGAAGTAGTGTTCTGTTCTGTTATGTTAGACTTATAGTCACTCCAGCCATTATACATTACATTTTTGCCTAACTAACTATATTGAAAACATGTTTTATTTTGCACAGCCTATCTATTTAACCAGTTTTTACTTTTATACTGAACAATTCGTTTAACACTTAGCTCTCTTTTGATTGGAGTGGGTTGTGGGAGGGCTATCCCTTGGTTATCCAAAGATCACCCGCACATGGATGGAGATCATTGGCTGACTTGGTTTCATGTTCAGCTCTGATCACTTAGAGGCACATATATCAAGGGCAGTGGCATAACTCATCATCAGCAAGCCCTGGTAAAGGATGGGCACCCGGGCTCCCCTTTCCAGCCCTCCCCGCTTATAAATCGTGCTCCGGAGTGCTGCTAGTGTGCGCAATGTAAAATCTCCCTCTGTCTAGCTGCCCGCAATAACTGTTGTTGCAGCTTTGATGGCCCCCAAAGGGTTTGTGGGTCTGGGTGCAATTGCACCCTTTGCACCCCTGGTATTTACACCACTGATCAAGGGTCAAATTTCAAATTCATGTGAGATTTTTTAAACTCTCATAAATTAAAAATTTGACCAATTGAAATGTATCATTAAAATCAAATGTTCACTTTGACTCTTAATAAATCTGCCCCATAATAATAATAATAATGTACTGAACCATGTTTGGGTTACTATCTTGCCTATCCTGCATGCCTATCCTGATTTTTAAACAAAGAACCAATAGCTTCGTTTATGTTTATTCTAGGTCTGAACGTTATAAATTATGAATTTAATCAGGGCTACACCTAAATTAGAAATTAGCCTGGATTCTTTTAAATCAAGTTTTATTGTACCTTTGCACTTATTGCTAAACAAGAACGTGTCCTTTTACTTTATGTACTATAATAGATAGGCTCCATGATTTGCGTAGGCAGAGCCCCCTCTCACTGAACTCTCTAACAAATATTTGTGTTCGCCTACACAGACACTACCAGAATTTCCTCTTTGATAATAGTCCAAACTAACTCTAGGGAAATGACCTATTATATTGTGTTTGGATAATGCAATACCCTTACTGAAATTATAATGACTGATATGTTTTTTTCTGCCAGTGGTTTCAGTGTTTTTCAGCCTTTTTACTGGTAACTAACAATATATATTTGCTACTATTCCCTACTTCTCCCTTTTCAAAATGTAGAAAAATAGAAAATCCCCAGCACCATCCACTTTGGAAGTTAGATGGTGAAAGAGTGGGGGAGTGAGATTTGTAAGTGTATAGCCTGCTCAAATTATGAAACTAGAAAAAAACAGCCATCCCATGTGGAATAGGTTATAAAAAAGCATATGCTACATCACTTGCATAGTCCCATAACAAATATATATAAGTATAACTTGGAAATATAAAGCATGGGATGAGGGAAAAAATTGTATTAAAACAAATTCTATTAGCAATCATTTTATAAAATGGGTTCTGCACTATAAAGACCCTGCCCTTCATTCAGTACAATGTCCACAGCTAGGCCTTTCCCTATAGGCTGAATGTTTTGTGCAAAACTCCTCTTGTCAGCTTTAATCAATTCAATTCAATTTAATCAATTCAATTTGTCTTTGTGCTGATTGGCCTCTCGTTTGAACATTGATGCAACCTCTGGCATGGCTGCTTGTTTCTAGTCCCCTTTGAAAATGGCAAAAACACAATTTAATACTCTTTCAAATCTCCTAATCATTAAATTTTGAATTAGAACAGATTCTTAACCTGAGTTGAGACTTCGGTGATGGTATCCATTTTGCTAAGTATAAAATATAGTTATCTAGTTATTAACCAGGTCTAAAATGTTGCTGCATCCTTCTTACAGATATAGATGAATGTACCACTCTTAATGGACAGCTATGTAGAAATGGACAGTGTGTTAATACCATTGGATCTTTTGAGTGCCTGTGCAATGAAGGGTATGAGATGGCATCTGATGGACGAACTTGCCTTGGTAATTGTTGTTATTTGCATACAATTTGATTTGTTAAAAAGACTCCCAACAACTTTTTTTCACTTTACAAACAAATAACTCATTACCTTTTCTCCTGAGTGTTTACAGTAAAGAAAACATTCATATGCTGATATTAAGTGTCTTTTTCCAGCAGCCTCTTCTTGGATGGTTTATGATGGGCCATATTAATATTATTAATATTGGCTGTGGCTACTCTTTGCTGCTCTTTGTCCGTCCAACACTATTTTTTTGAAGGACAGATAATTGATCTACAAAGAACATATGATTATCTGGCTGTGAATGCCATAACTGGTAGAAATCAGCAACTGCCTGACCAAATCTGTCACAATGATTGGCCAGAAGTAATGGTTGCGATCATGAAATTGGGTAATATTGCCCTTAGCAGAAGTTCCATTGATATCCTTTGACATCAATCATTAAACCAGAGCTGTCTTGTATCATCTTCTTCTTTTCAGATATCAACGAGTGTGCCCTTGATCCCGGCAAATGTGCACCAGGAACTTGCCAGAATCTAGATGGTACATACCGGTGCATCTGTCCTCCAGGATATGTGTTGAAGGAGGACACATGTGAAGGTAAATGAAAATGAAAGATTTAAGACTTTTAAAATGAAAGATTACTCTTCTCAAGATTGTGTTTGCTGAATATTTTCTTCACAGCCATATTTTCATTGTTTCTTCTAGACATTGATGAATGTGTAGAAGAGCCTGAAACCTGCGCTTTGGGTACTTGCAGCAATGTTCCTGGGAGTTTCACATGTCTTTGCCCAGAAGGTTTTGTGCTGTCATCTACAGGAAAGAGATGTCAAGGTAGAGCTCACTTAAAAGAAATCAAAATAAGTATCAAGATACAAAAGACATACATACAAATAAATTCAATTTATTGTATAAATGTGAAAAGAAATCCAGATGATGGCCATTTAAACATATTTACATAGTAAAGGAAGTTGGGGTACAGCAATAACGTACAGGGGACTTGTGATAACTTAATTTATTCAGTGGTAGAACATTCATATTCCACATCATGAGGCAGATATACATTTATATGTAATACTGCCAATGTGGTTGAGCAATTATCAAGACAGGAAAGACACCCTTCTTTAATTGATTGCTTTTATTGTCACATCATGACTGCACTCAATAAGCTAAATTATATGTTTGATTGTACATATGACCACAAGACCTCAAAGCTTGCCAACTATGTCAAAGAAATCTCAGTATTTCAAGCCACAAGCATTTATTACTTTAGCTGTATCATAATGAAATGAAACTCTTTTTGGAAAGTAGACTTCCTGGAATGCACCCATATTAATAACTAATCACCCACAAATAAGAAAGGTCAAATATATATACATGAGAACCCAAAAAAATCAGGGCTTGCAACATTATGGTTTCACTGGGTACATTATTAAAGCCAGTTGAGAAACAAAGTTGAGTCAATTTCAGGTTACGTTCTGGCTTTGTGGCCTATTAGTGTATTCTGTTGCTAATACAGGAGACCATTATCCATTTTAGTAGATTCCCCAGTATACCAGACTCTTCTTCAGTTATAGGCTGTTGTCCAAACATTTCTAAACATCTTTTCTTACCTTTTCAGATTTAAGAGTAAGTTTCTGCTTCACTAAGTTTGAGGAGGGACAGTGCACTTCTCCCAAAGCTCGAAATCACTCCAAACAGGAATGTTGTTGTGCCTTGAAAGGAGCTGGTTGGGGATCTCCATGTGAACTATGCCCAGTGGAAGGAGATGGTATGATCTGGTGTTTAATTTGATCCATCAAAAATATCAGAACATGCACTTCTTTTTCAATTATATAATTTCCAGGTTTTGTTTTAAAGGGGTGGTTCACCTTCAAGTTAACTTTTAGTATATTGTAGAAGGGCCAATTCTAAGAAACTTTTCAAATTGGTCTTCATTATTTATTTTTCATAGTTTTTTAATGATTTGCAATTTTCTTCTGTTTCTTTGCAGCTTTCAAATGGGGGTCACTGACACCATCTAAAAACTAATGCTCTTTAAGGCTAGAAATGTATTTTTGTTGCCAATTTGTATTACTTATCATTCTATTCAGTCCCTCTCCTATTCATATTCCAGTCTTTTATTCAAATCAATGCAGGGTTGCTAGGGTAATTTGTACCCTAGAAACCAAATTGCTGATACTGCAAACTAGAGAGCTGTCAAGCAATGGAAGTGGTTAAGCTCAGCGCTGCAGTTAAAATGTTCTCTGTATGCAGCACCACGGTAAAATGTGGATCCACTTGTCCACGATAGGAGAAAAGTCAGCGGGGGTGGTGCGCTCCAATCTACTTATTTAAGGGTATTCCAAACTAGAGAGCTGCTGAATAAAAAGCTAAATAACTATTAAACCACAAACAATAAAAAATGAAAACCAATTGCAAATTGCCTCAGAATATCACTCTCTACATCATACTAAAAGTTAACTCAAAGGTGAACAACCCCTTTAATTGGTATAAAGTGTCTATTTCACTGAAATCAAGCAAACACAAAAATCCCAAGAAATCCCAAGGGTAGCCAATTACAGAGTATAAGAAACAGCTTTCCGCCCACCAGAAGCTGGCGAGTTCTCTGTTTCAAATACACTTTTAATCTTCGTCTGAAGAGAACATTTATAGATGTACAAGATATGAAGTCCAAATGAACAGATTCCAAAGGGAAATTATGAAAAACACTTTAACCTGACTAAGGCTAAGTTAGTGCAGGAAAGGAACTATATATATTTAATTGATACTTTATCCAGATATTTTATCCAATTAGAAGCTTAGTTGATTCAAAAGTGTCTAATTTGTCATGTGTTTATCATACATGCAGATGCCTTCCGTCAGATTTGCCCTTTTGGAAGTGGAGTAATTGTTGGTAAAGATGATGAACGAGTTGGTAAGTAGAAGCCTTAATTATTGCAACAACATTCTGTCTGAAAGGGCATGTTGCTTGGAGAGTATAACATCATGTTTATTTTTTTCACTTTAACAGATATGGATGAATGTATTGATCCAGACAAATGCAAAAATGGGCAGTGTATTAACACAGATGGTTCCTATCGGTGTGAATGCTCCTTTGGATACATTCTTTCAGGAGACGAATGTATAGGTTTGTTGAGATGTTTGCTAAGTGCGAAACTTATTGGGCAGATTTATCATGGGTCGAATTTCAAAGTGAAAAATATTCGAAATTCGAATTGTGACCGTTTTTTGACCGAATAGGTCTGTTTTTTATCAAATTCAAATCGCTCGAATCCTTCGATCAATTCATTCAATTCAAACAGTTTCTTTAAAAAAATTTGATTTCTCAAAAATTTCAAGAAGGTCCCCATAGGGTTGAATTCAAAATTTTTAAAGAGATAGTAGTTTTCGAATGGTGAATTTTTCAATTCACATCGAATTTTGGCCTATTCAATAGTTGAAGTACCCAAAAATACTATATAATAATTTGCCCCTATGTGTAAAAAATATATATTTTGGATTATTAGACTTAACAGACGAAAGGACAAACAGATAACAATATAACAAATATGAATTTCTATAACAAAGATAACCTACCCACAAGTAGTATCATAATCTACAATATAGTTTAAAGCAGAAAAAAGTATTTAATATAACAGTCTTGCAATATCTAAAGCCATAATCTACGCTAGGGACACATTGTCAATTCTAAGCATGGGGTGTTTTAAAGTTTAGTTCAGAAACTCATAAGATTAGGGACAATATAGGGTCAATAAGGCCCCTGCCTAAATTCATATAATTGTGCACACAATGTTATTTTAACATTTTCTAATGGTAATTAAAAAAGAATGCATTTATTTGTTTAGATATCGATGAATGTTCTGAGGGAAACCCTTGTGGGAATGGGACGTGCAAGAATATCATTGGCGGATTTGAGTGCACTTGCGAGGAGGGCTTTGAGCCAGGTCCAATGATGTCCTGTGAAGGTACCATCTATAACTCCTTACCAATCTCCTGGATGAAAGGGCAACTGAACATCCTTATTAAACAATGCATTATCTATTTTGTGCTTCGGTACATGAGATTTAACATTTATAATTGTTATTTCTAAGATACAAAGTTTTTTGTTTGTAGACTTAAATGTTCCTTTCTGAAAGTTGTCATATTTGAGGCATTCATGCCCATGAGTTTCAGGTGCATATTTAAATGGTAATGAAACTATAATACTGATGTGTATTCTTATAGTCACTTATTTCTACTTACAGATGTGAATGAATGTGCTCAGAATTCCCTGTTGTGTGCATTCCGTTGTGTCAATACTTATGGATCTTATGAATGCAAGTGTCCAGCAGGATATGTTCTGCGGGAAGACAAGAGAATGTGTAAAGGTGAGTTTTCCTTATATAAAAAACTAATGGGCTTATTTATGCAACATTTAATTTGTGAGGTATGTGAGTTATTTTCTATTTTGAATAAACTCAAAACATAAAAAAGTCTGCTTATTTATGAAAAAATCTGAATGTACAAAACTTGAATGGATATAATTGTACAACATTTTTCCAGTATATAGGCTTTAAAAACTGGAATTTATGAGTTTACAAACTCAAAAACTCAAATTAAAACTCAAAAGCTTAAAATAATGGCTTGAATTTTGCCTAGGACAACTCCCATTGACTTCTAAATGAACTCACCAGCTTTTAGATGCTGATTTTTTTTTACATTCTAGTTTTTTTTGCTTAACAAATACCAGTCACTTTCAGTATAATTGAATTTGTGAGTTTCTGTGCAAAAAAAATTTGAATTGTGACAAAAATTTGAATTCGAACTTTAAAAGGGTAGTAACCCCTGCTGCACTTCACTGATCAACCAAACATTTAATGTAGCATATACTGAAGGTTGAGGCATGCTGGGAGCTGTGGTCCACCAACATCAGGATTGTATTGTTAAAGCAACGTTGCACAATAAAACGTTTCCCCAAATCTCCACAGCCAGTGACTGAATTAAAATGCATAAAGATCCTCCAATGAGAATCCCAGCTGATCTATATCAATCTGGCTCTCTGTTCTTTGGTACTGTAATTGGAGATGAATGCTTTAAGCACTGTTTTATTGCACTGAACAAGTCTGTCCTTTATCCCCATGTTTGTTTCCAGTGTAGTATAATGAAAAAATAAAATTGCATAATTATCTGTATATGTAAGATAACAGCAAGATGCCTGACATGATCAGAATTCTTATTGGTCAGTTTTTTTGCATTTATAATGAAGTTTTTGATCAGTGGAATTCTCATTGCTGAATTTTCTTGCATCTATAATTATGGTTTTCAGTAACTTCTATAGAAAACTAGGGGGTGCTGTAGGGCAACATTACAGTTGGGTTTACAACCCCTTAATAAATCACCCTCTGTTTATTGCAAGTGTAATCTATATAGCAAGAAAAATTATCTTTATATTTGTCAAACTCTGATGTCTCATAATATCCTGCACTTTCTTGTCTATTTTAACTCTGCATAACTAACACACCCCATACCCTGACTGGCTAAAAAACACTAACGCCACACAAACTACAAATGAAAACTGCCATAATCATAAAGTGACAGAACTGCTTAAGTGCTATCTGTAAATTCTCAGAGTACACAGAATATGCTTACATTTCACAATTCCCTTATATTGTGAAAATGAGAAAGTAAATGTAGTACAATTCTTTCTAATGTTGCAGTTGTTGACCACATTCAGATGTACAGTAGTAAATGTTCGCTGCAGGCCTGAATCTCTGCCAAGCCCTTTCATATCACTGTGGCTGTACCAATGTCAGCATTTTATTCTGGGAACAAAACCTGTTTCCTTCCTCTTAAACGCTAACTGGGCACTGTGTTCACGGCTACAATAACTGTAATCCATCATCCTAACAGTCACATAGCACAATGTAGTAAGTTTACAGATTTCTATGAGTTGTATTCACTTGCCAGACCTTATTATTTTTGGATAGTTTGAAAGTTTTTCTGAAAAGAATTGTTTTAGCATGCTGCTTGACAGCTAGACATTTTAAAACTAGCTCTTTAATTAACTGTTTTTACAATGTCATAAAATCTATATAATATTTTACAGATCAAGATGAATGTGAAGATGAAATTCATGATTGTGAATCAAAACAAATGACTTGCAAGAATCTAATCGGAACATACATGTGCATATGTGGACCCGGATATCAGCGTAGATTGGATGGTGAAGGATGCATGGGTATGTGCGTATTTTCTAGGCATTCATTTCTTTTTTATGTCAGGCTACTGTGTCTTCTTGATGATGTAGGAACATATATTCTTAAAGATGTTAAACTTAAAGTGATACTGACACTAAAAAAATATTATTGAAAACATGACTGTACATAAAAAGTTACCTATAGCTCATGATGATCATTTTTCACTGATTGTACGTAACTGTTACTTGAAGTTCCTAAACCTGACTGTTTTGCCAACCTGACTGTCCCTTCTCAACATGTCAGTTAGAGTTTATAATGCTGACAGACTACTGAATCTCAAATATGGTGTCCCCCTTAAAAAGGAACATGGGGCATCAGATAGGTAATGATAAAGTATCTGGAAATACTTTTATGGCAAAATTATAGATTGCATGCAAAGACAATATTATGATAGATGTAAAAAAGGTTTCTGGTGTCAGTATCTCTTTAAAGAGGTTGTTCACCTTTAAATTAGCTTTTTGTAGGATGTAGAGAGTGGTATTCTGAGAGAATTTGCAGTTGTTTTTCTGGATGCTAGGGTCCAAATTAATTATTAGAATGATTTGACTAAGAGACTGGAATATTAATAGGAGAGTCCTAAATTGATTGAGTAGGAAATGTAGCAAAAGTAATAATTAATTTGTAGCCAGAAGGCAAATTCAAAAACTATAAAAAAGAAAAATGAGGGTCAATTGAAAAGTTGCTTAGAATTCGTCATTCTATAACATACTGAAAGTTAACTTAACGGTTTATTACATGGAAACGCTGTACTTGCAGGTCTTATGTAAGTTAACATTATGATGATGATGATCACATAAACTGACTGTCACTTAAATTTTCACATTACATAAACTGGCTTCATTTTCATTGTTGGAAAGACACAGTTACCTCCAAGAGACACTGAAGTGTATGTGAGGGAAGTAGTTCACAGGGAAATCCCAAGCTGACCCCATGAATGTTCATTGCAAACACCTAACAAGTGACTGTACTTGTGTCAGCACTGGCACAAGCCATTGTTAACTCTATACCTGAAATCCCAAGACAGAACTAGAATGCCTGCTACTCACCAAGATAGGAATTCTATTACTTCAGAAATGAAAATATCCATTAATGGTTTCTCCATGCAGTCTTAGAAAGTGGTGGTAACTTTTTTAGAAGTTCCAGAAGTTTCCCCAACTACATTACACATTATGTTACATTATGTTTTCAAGTAAAAGATAACACATTTTTTTATTCATCCCTTCAAACCAACGACATTTTATTTTGTAAACAACAAACATTTTGATCAAACAAATACTGAACATTTCGGAAGACAAAAATAAACACACAATCCCACTAGCGCTATATCGACAATTCATTGGTGTATTTCTGTTTTCTCTAAGATCTGAACGAATGCCTAAAACCAGGAATTTGTGATAATGGAAAGTGTGTGAACACAATGGGAAGTTACAAATGTGACTGTCTTGAGGGTTTCAATGTGAGTGCTACTGAGACAGAATGCATTGGTAGGTATTGTCTCAAACCAAACTGCAGGTAGAAAAAAAAAAGAATTCTACCTCCATCTGATGATTCACATTTAGTTTAAATTATGTTTAGGGCTCCTTCAAAGGCTATTAAAATTTCCAAGGCTTTTGCCAATATCAGTTGCCTCATCTCTCACCATGCATGCACTGAATATCATTTGATATTACCAAGGAAAACTCAAGGGATTTCCATATTAAACTATTACACTACAAACAACAATCTTCTCTTCTAAATTGTCCTCATGACAGATACACTGCATCATTTTTGAAAGCCTGGAACCCACAGTAAAATGGATAATTCTGCTTCACACACTAATAATTAATTAATTGTTAGTTTAAAAGAAAAGATTGGTACCTCTTATATTGGCAGTATAGCAAAGAAGTTGTCTAAACAAATGTATTTAAGTTTGTGATCGATTAACAATGTATGCCTTTTTATAGAACCTTGTTCCTTTACCAGTTCAATAATATCTGCTCTTTATTTGTAGACAACCGACTGGGCTATTGCTTTACTGAAGTCTTACATACAATGTGCCAGATTGGATCTTCCAATAGGAATTCAGTCACCAAGTCAGAATGCTGTTGTAACTCTGGCAGAGGCTGGGGTATAAATTGTGAAATTTGCCCCTTCCAAGGCACAGTTCACTTTAAGAAGCTTTGTCCTTATGGTAAAGGATTCACCACTGGTGGAGAAGGTATGTTTACAATATACTTAAAGGACAAAAAGAAAGGCGAGAAACAAAAAAGAAAACAAAAAAGAAAGGAGAGAGTGCAGGTACCCACTGAACATTTATATATATATATATATATATATATATATATTCAACATGCAATATGGTAATATCTTACGAAATACCTGGGGTTTTGTAGAAACCTGAGCAAAGTTTACTCCAGTCGAGTACCTTAACAATAAACCAGTCAGCAGTAAACATTTACTGTTCTGGTGCATGTAGAATGATGAAAGCAAATATCTGATCACTAAGCATTACTGCCTTGAGCATACAGGGATATGCCTACTCAACGCATAATCTCAACATATATGTAGTGAGAGCAATATACTTTATGCACGTAAATATCTAAATGCTATGCATTAAAGTCATTAAAGGAACACTAACATCATTTTACGAAAATAAACTTATACAGAGGTAAATCTTTAAAATCTGTAAGTTTTTAAAAAGAAATTACTTACCAATTCTCTGCATGCACTATATGGCTACGATCCAATGTGCAGCGTTCAATTTCTCCTCTCTGCCTTCTATAAAAGATAGGCAGGGAGGAGAAATTGAGCGCCGCACGTTGGATCGTCATCTCAGAAAAACTTACAGATTTTAAAGATTTATCTCTGTTTAAGTTTATTTTCGTTAAAAAATAACTAATTTCAATTTTAAAAAAAATAATGTTCGTGTTCTTTTAATGGGAGTCAGGGCTTTTTACTGTGAAGTGTGCTTGGAAACCTACAGATTAAGTAAATGCATAGAGTATGAACAGATTCTGTAAATATGTTCAACAAAATTAGTAAGTGTTCAAAACGTGCATCATGGATGAGCAGGAATCCCCATTGCAGGTACATCACATTTATCATATATTAGACTACGCAAATGCTGTATGTTCAGGTTACAGGGACTGGCAACCCAAGAGTGCATGTTCTGGAAAGGTCAGACTGGAATCAGTTTCCACCTCTAATCCCCATTTTGGCCAAACAACACTAAAAATAAACTTCCTTGACTGAAAGTTTAGTTGGAAAACCGACTCCACACATAGAACCTTTCAGTAATAAATATCTGCAATATAAATCCCTGTTTATCATAAAATAACTGATGAAGTTGGTTTTTCAATTGGAAACACACAAAGTTAAACAAACCCCCCCCCCCCTTGGATGGAAAAATGTCCTTGTGATCCAATTACAAAGTCTGCCTGCTGGAGAGAATTCCAGTCTATTCCATTGCCGTGTACAAGAACAGGAATATTTTACATGCAGCCCTCCAGGTGGTTGCAGTCCAGCTCCTGGCCTTCAGCTTCACTATTGATTCTTAATGCAAGGGCCCAGGTTTAGCTGCCCTGGGACACAGACTAGGAATGTGAAAGGCATAAACTACACCTTTTTATTTCCAGAATGTAGTTTGACACATAAGCACCATCAGTCACACTGGGTCACAAAAACAGAAGCAGGTTAAATTTATGTCTCTGCATTAGAATTATCCATAGCTTTGGTTATTTTATTTTGTCATTGAGTTTCTTAAAGGGATCCTGTCATGGGAAAACATGTTTTTTTCAAAACGCATGAGTTAATAGTGCTGCTCCAGCAGACTTCTGCACTGAAATCCATTTCTCAAAAGAGCAAACAGATTTTTTTACATTCAGTTTTGAAATCTGACATGGGGCTAGATATACTGTCAATTTCCCAGCTGCCCCGGTCATGTGACTTGTGCCAGCACTTTAGGAGGGAACTGCTTTCTGGCAGGCTGTAACTGAATAGTATGCAGTGGGACATGGGTTTTACTATTGAGTGCTGTTCTTAGATCTACTAGGCAGCTGTTATCTGGTTACCTTCCCATTGTTCTGTTGTTAGGCTGCTGGATGGGGGAAAGGGAGGGGGTGTTATCACTCCAACTTGCAGTACAGCAGTAAAGAGTGATTGAAGTTTATCAGAGCACAAGTCACATGACTTGGGGCAGCTGGGAAACTGACAATATGTCTAGCCCCACGGCAGATTTCAAAATGAAATATACAAAAAAAATCTGTTTGCTCTTTTGAGAAATGGATTTCAATGCAGAATTCTCCTGGAACAGCACTATTAACTGATGCATTTTGAAAAAAAAAATTCCCATGACAGGATCCCTTTAAATAAGACTTATGGAATATATATGTTGTGGTTGCTATTTACAGATATTGATGAGTGCCAAGTGCTTCATGGCATCTGCCGGAATGGACAATGCGTTAATGAGAGAGGGACGTATCGATGTGAATGCAATCCCGGCTATGTACCCGATGTGACTGGCACGTCTTGCATAGGTAGGCTGGATTTGTTAAAGGAAATCTCTACCCCCCTCAATCAATGTAGGTCTCTATAAAAAGATATTGCATAAAAGAGCTAATATGTAAACCCCTGCTTCATGTAAATAACATTTTCATAATAATATACTTTTTTTAGTAGCATGTGCCATTGGGTGATCTTAAATAGAAAACTGCCTTTTTAAAAAAAATAAGGTCCGCCCCCTGGAATCGTATTATTCACGGTGCACACAAACAAACCATACATGTTAGGTCACATGAGCTAATTAACAAACAGAGTTCTGTTTTTTTGCTAACCCCACTTCTTCCTGTTAGAGTTAGAGCTGCAGTATTTCTGGTCAGGTGATCTCTGAGGCAGCACACAGACCATCATGAAATGGTCGTTCAAGGCAAGAGATGTAAAAGGACAATATTCACTTAAATATATATTACAGTTTCATAAGATTCTTTATACCACTTAATTTGATATATACTATCTGTTGCTGAAGTATTTTTTGGGTATAGTTTTCCTATAAGAGTTTTCATGATTACTACATAAAGTCTCCCATGCATATATAGGGCAGTAGGAATTTCATGTTTGAAATGGCTAAAGGGGGAATATCAACACCCAGCAGAGTTTTAGTGGATTCCAGTTCCCTTAGCATGTGAAGCTTTTCTTTCCTTGTCAGCTCTACTATAGATGTGCTATACATCACATATTTTTCCACTCTGAATTGCTAACAGACGTATATTTATCTGAGTGGATTGTGGATTATAATGATCATTTCCCTATTGTTATTTCAGATCTGGATGAGTGCAGGCAGTCACCCAAACCTTGCAACTTTATATGTAAAAACACAGATGGGAGTTTTCAGTGTTCCTGCCCAAGAGGATACATTATGCAGGAGGATGGAAGAAGTTGCAAAGGTGGCACATGAATTCAGCTGTACAAAACCCTTATAAGAAGGATCTTTAAAGAATACTTGACCATAGCGTTTGTATCACTCAGAACACACAAGTCTGAATCCCGGCCTCGCTCCAGACTTGTGTGAATCTTTCAGTACACACTGAAGTCTGAAGCGAGGCAGGAAAGCTAGGTGCTAGGGAGCCCTGTTTTTACTGCCTGCTGAAAGAAGCAAAACAATATGGCTTAAAATGTCATATGTTATATACTGAACTTATTGCGCCATCCTAAAGTTTCAGCTTCTCAATAGCAGCAAAGATCCAGGACTTCAAACTTGTTACGGGGTCACCATCTTGGAAAGTGTCTGCGACACTCACATGCTCAGTGGGCTCTGAGTTGAGAAGCTAAACTTAGGGGTAGTTGCACATTATCAAGCAGAAAATGAGGGTTTGTATAACAAATATGCCTATGCTACAGGGCTGATTAATTTCTCATGCTAGTTCACTGGCTTGTCTGCTGCCATGTATTAAGTTATCTGTATTAATTACTAATCAGCCTTGACATTTATATTCTATGTGTACTGTATATTGTGAAAGAGTAAAGCCTACTCGCACACCTTGGCCTTCAAAATATACGCCAGGTTCTCAGTGCATGGACGGATCGGCACCCTCCCCCAATAGAGAACTCCAAAAAAAACACTGGCACTCACGGCTTTTTTGTACTGTATATTGTGAGTCAGTCCCTAAGCTCAGTAAGTGACATCGGCACAGAGCATGTGCAGTGAATCAGCAGAAAAGAAGATGGGGAGCTACTGGGACATTTTTGGAGACACAGATCTTTACTGCTAAAGGTCTGTGGTTGCCTTGGGCTGGTACAGAAGCCTAACACATAGGGGCAGATTTAATAAATTCGTGTGAGTGATTCAAAATTCAATCAAATTTTAAAAAATAATAATTTTTTGTGGCCACTTTGACCATCAAATTTAAAAAATTGCCCTTTAAATTTTTATTCAAATGCCTAGTTCGCCAGATTAAACCTACTGAATTGCTGTATAACCCTATGGGAAGCTCCCATAGGGTTTTTTCAGCTTTTTTAATAAAAAAAATTCGAGTGAATGGTTAAAATAGTTCAAATCGTTCAATTCAAACGATTTTATCGATCGATCAATACTTTTTATTCAATTGTTTGATTTTTCAAATTGCATGAAAACCCTTTGAATTTCGAAAGGTTACAATTAAAAAAATTTGATGGACAAATTTGAGGGTTTTTTAACCCTCGAATTCGACCCTTAGTAAATCTGCCCCATAATGTACAACATTTAGATCCCTTTAAGGGGGCTCCCTTGGACTTGTCAGTGATTTCATTTGGTTCAGGGTGCAGAGTTCCAATGGCAGTACTAGGATTGCTAGATCTTTGTGCACTTAATTGAGCCCTATATTCTGTTCCACAGGATCACAAAAA
>CM044436.1:41602880-41616247 GCA_024363595.1 Xenopus borealis
TCTTGACACTTCAAGTAAATGAAGGGAGAATTTCACTGCATACAATCAGGTTTATTATAAAAACGTTGGACATTTTTTAATTTAAGTATATTGGAGATAGGTTTCCTTTTCATTAAAGAAAGTAAAAATGTGAATTTATTTTTCTTTCCTTGTCAAATGTGAATTTATTTTTCTTTCCTTGTCCTTTAAAGAGACTAACCAAATTAGGGATATACACCTTTTTAATGAAATTTTAGAATGACGTAGACCGTGATATTATGAGAATTTTCAACTGGTTTTCATTTTTTTTTAATTTGTGGTTTTTATGCAGCAGCTCTCTGGTTTGCAATTTCCGTAATCTGGTATCTTTGTTCCAGATTACCAACCAAGAAATGGTGTGAATGAGAGTCTAGAATATGGATGCTTCTAGGGACCTACCGGGATGCACCGAATCCAAGAATTAGGTTTGGGATTCTGCCTTTTTCACCAGGATTCAGATTCCGCCAATCCGTCTGCATGGCCGAACTAGATCCAAATCCTAATCCTATTTTCATATGTAAATTAGGTGTGAAGGGAAATCACGTGACTTTGTCACAAAACAAGGGAGTAAGGAATTTTTTTTTTTCCCACCGTTTTCTTTGCAGACCCTAATTTGCATTTGCAAATTCGGATTCAGCAGAATCCGATTCATCGATATTTGGCAGAATCTTTCACAAAGGATTTGAGGACTCAAAATAGCGTATTCGGTGCATCCCTAATTGCTTCAGGTCATATGCATCCTGTTTTTCCTGATTAAGTGATGATGTAAGGATGGTGAAACACAAGGGGCATCCTTGCTATCAGAAGTCGCCATAATGTGTTGCAGCTATTCAAGATATGTAGCATGTCTCTGCTGTTTGAAATGTTTGTTGCAAAAGGCAAAAGTCAGGTGCTTTATAAGTAATTTGCGTGTTGAATAGCTTGATCAATACCAAGTTATTTGTAATACCAAGTTGTTTGTTGAAAAATAGTACTTATACCGTATGGTATGCGGAGTACTGTTTTAGAACATCCCGACAGAGAAATCTGTCATAAAGGGACAAGGTATCTGACATAATTAATTTAGAACTGTTGTGCTTTTCCCTCATAGATGACATGGTGGTGGAGCATGTAGGGTAAGGCACTTCTAATGTATAATACACATTAATATTGTCTCATCTCTCATAGCCAGCAATGTTGGTCATGCATGAAGAGAAGGACACTAATGTGGCTGAAATTTATAGTGGTGGAGCTTTTGAGTGAAATACTTAACACTTTGACAAGTATTTAAAGTGGACCTGTCACCCAGACACTGGGTGTATGATAAAAGACCTTTTCAAATCAAACATGAAATACAATTTCTAGTTTTCATTAAATCATTCCTACGTCATTTAAAAATCTCAGCTGCCAATCAAATATTTTCTGCCCCTCCTCCACGCCTTAGCCATAGAGGCCGGGCAGACAATTACTTTTCACTGCTCTCCACACATTACCCTGGTCTCTTCAGCATTTCATTTTGTCGCCAGGGCATGGGGATGGATATCCAGTCCCCTATTCTCGTGCACAAACAAGATTATGAGATGATCGCCTTAATAACAGAGTCCACAAAATGGCTCATGCCTGCTTACTATAATTATGAATTTCCAGATTGAAGGAAACAAGATTCTTAGAATTTATATTTTGCTTGACTAATGTGATAAAATAGGATGTTGAATCATGTTTTTGGGTGATGGGTCCCCTCTAACAATGATTGATAGATATTTAGAGAGCGAGAAACAGTGTCGTTACTGTGGTATAAAACTTTGTTTAACTCAGCCTTATACCTTAGGGCAGATGCCACAGCTGGCAAAGGTGGTAACGTATGAAGAGATGGACACTATTAACCCTTTGCTTTCCAAGCACGTATCCTATACATGCTGTAAGGAAAAAGTACTAACTGCCAAGCACGTATTTAATATTTGATACATGCTTAGCAGTAGGAGAAGTTCCCTCTGTATCAGTGGCTTTTTGAGGGTTGCAGCCCCCTGAGCAATGAGCCAGGGGTGCTGTCATGTCTGCTGCTTCCTCCTGCCTAAGCTCCGCTCACTCCTGGATCTGCTGCTTTGCGACATCACAACTTGCCATGCTTCCAGGGACACTCCATAGCTACCAGTAGCCCTCCTGCTACAAAAATGATGATTGGTCCTTTTTTACAAGCTTATATTTTATAAAGATTGCATTTTGGTGCTTTTTTTTGGGATTTTTTTTTCTTTTTTTTGTATGCATAAATACACGCTGTCACACAACTTTTACAAGTGTACACACATGCATACACAAACCGTTTTCTTTTTACATTAATATTTTAGCACTGTTTACAGTGTCAGATCAGTTATTTAGTTGTGGTTGTATTGCTTTTTATTTATCCCTGCATAATTGTTCATTACATGTACTGTATTTAGCAAAGCTTTGCAGTTTGATAGTTTGGTGTAGAAAGATGTATTTACGCACTGTTGATTAGTCAGAATGTGTACTTTCCAAAAAGAAATGGTTTCCTGACGGTCTTTTTACAGTTAGTGGTCTTAAAGGACCAGTAACCTCAAAAAATGAAATTGTTTCAAAGTAATAAAAATATAATGCAGTCTTACCCTGCACTGGTAAAACGGCAGTGTTTGCTTCAGAAGCACTACTATTGTTTATATAAATACACTGCTGTGTAGCCATGGGGAGCAGCCATTCAAAGGAGAAAATGCTCATTGCACAGCAGGTAAGCTATGTAGAATATAATGTTATCTGTTATCCATTACTTATCCTGTGCCATGTAGCCGTTTTAGCAATTGCTACTTAGCAGCTTCTTTATATGAATTATAGTAGTGTTTCTGAAGCAAACAGATCAGTTTTAACAGCGCAGGGCAAAATGACATGATATTTTCTTTATTTTAAAACACTTAAATTTTTTGGTGTTACTGTTCCCTTAAGAGACACAATATGCTTGCAGGAGGAGTTGACAGCTGAGAAAATTCATATACACTATGTTTGGGGGTTGTACCTACCACATTCTTTGGTATATCTATGCATATTGGGCATCAAATTTTCAGTACACCCATGGCGGTCATTTAGGGTGGCTTACCATTGTATGTAAGAAATTGGGTGAGATAAATGTGAAAAATTGCAATATTTTAGCCAATTTTCCAAAATGTCATAGAGACTGTCCAAGGGATCTGTGAGTTTCTGACGATTTTCTTATCTAGGCTTCAAATTTTTTTCTGGTGGGAGTGTACCTGACAATAGTATGCATTTTGTATGCATGTAAATTGCGAGGCAACTTTGAGCGACTTTTAAAATTGCGCCGCTGCGTTTGAACAAGCGCAGGCGACTTTACGCCTAGCGGGTGCGCAGCGCTAGCTAGCTATTCGTGGGACATTCGTCGCGGCGATAAGTCGCCAGGCAACAGATCTCCATGGGCTTCCCCTCCTGTTCATAAGTATGATTGTTTCCTTGAGGGACCGTCTGACAATTTCTATCCATGGATAGAGAATTTCACTGCATACAGTTAGGTTTATTATAAAAAACATATATTGGAAATATGCCTGCTCCCTTCCCACTGCCTGTTTGAATGAAAAAACGCCAATGCACTCGCGTTTCGTTTTCCGGAATCGCCCCAAATTTCCTCACTCAGCAACTTCGTGCGATTCCAGAAATCGAAGCGCCGCAAATGCATTGTCGCTGATGTTTTTTCATTCAAACAGGTGGCTGTAAGGGAGCAGGCAGTTCGGGGAGATTGTCGCATCGCAGAAGAGGCGATTAATTGGCAAGCAACTAAATCTCCCCGAATCTGCTAGTCTGTCACAGCCCTTAGTGGTAGACATGAGAATAGCACCCAAGCAGATAAAAGCAGGGATTTTAAGCAATGCAAACAACTTTTTTGATCTCTACAATCACAACCTCTTAAATCTTCTCCAGCCTTCAGGAAACCTGTTAAGGGGGATCTGGGGTGTCATAAATCATAAATGATTGTATTTAAAATATGTGGGCCCTAAGTTACCACTGAAAAGCTCCCTCTGCTACTATGTCTCTCCCTCGTATTATTAATTTATTGTTCATAGACACCAGTGTAACATTATTTAGAAGTGAATACTGTTTGTGTATATATTCAGTGCAGAATTCTTCTGGAGCAGCACTATTAACTGATGCGTTTTTGAAAAAAATTGTCCCTATTAAAAAAAACTTTGTGGTTCATAGTCCATTTGAGACATGTTTTCCATATGTTTACTGCATAGAAAATCACTATTCATTTTTATAACAATAACTTTTTGTTCTTTTTTTGGTAGGTTAAAACACTCCATCCATTCATAGATCTAAAACATGGACATCATATGCCAGCTCTGGATGAAGAAATAGTGTTTACTGATGCTGGTTTCACTTCTGTAATACAGAAACTCCCTTTTCATTCAGATGATGGGAACAGTAGGAGGCAACATAAAATATATGGTAATCCAGATCCTAATTTACCTGTAAGAGGAGATCAGTGCACAGGATGTGGTGCAGTACTGCATTCGGTTGAACCTTCTTTGCCAGGATACCTACCCTCTGAGAAGTATGCAAGTTTTCTTCAAGTCCAAGACTCCAATGAGCTAATTTGCCAACGGTGCTTCCTACTTATCCATCATCAACAGGCATTGGATGTTAAAGTTTCACAGGAGGAATACAGATACATTGTACAAAGCATTAAGACAAAAAAGGGCCTTGTATTATTCATGGTGGATATGTTTGATATTCCAGATTCCATTTTTCCAGATTTAATTGATATTATTGGCGAAAACAAAAGCATTCTAGTCCTGGGTAATAAAGTTGACTTACTTCCTGGGGATTCTCCAGGTTACCTTAAGTACCTCAAAGGTCAGCTTCACGACTATTGTACCAAAGCAGGAATTAATAGGACAGGAAATATGACAGATGTACATTTACTAAGTGCTAAAACTGGTTATGGAGTTGAAGAATTGATATCCAAGCTGCAGCAATCCTGGAAATACAAAGGTGACGTGTATTTGGTAGGAGCTACAAATGCAGGCAAATCCACTTTATTCAATGCATTTTTGCAGTCAGATTACTGTAAAGAAAAGGCATCAGAGTTCATCAAAAAAGCAACAATTTCTCCATGGCCAGGTAATTGCAAGCAATGCAGAAGGATCTTTTTAACTAATTTAAATACATTGGAATTTGTATAATTGTATACAATTGTCTGTTGTACAGTTCTACAGAATATGTGTAAGACTAATGAACACATAACATAGTACACTGTAGATGAGACTGAAAAAAAGTTCCTTATAATCAAATTTCTATTTGATAATGAAGTGATTTTTTCCTCACTCTCTATTTTTGTCTTGATTGCTGCTTTAAAACACTTGTTTCATTAATATACAGGTATGCGACCTGTTATCCAGAATTCTCTGGACTTGGGGTTTTCCGGATAACTCTTTCCGAAATTTGGATCTTCATACTTTGTCTACTAGAAAATCATTTAAACATTAAATAAACCCAATAGGCTGGTTCTGTTTCCAATGAGGATTAATAATATCTTAGTTTGTATCAAATACAAGGTACTGTTTTATTATTACAGAGAAAAAGGAAATAATTTTTTAAAATTTTGAATTATTTGATTATAATGGAGTCTATGGGAGACAGCCTTTCTGTAATTTGGAACTTTCTGGATAATGGGTTTCCGGATAATGTATCCCATATTTGTAAATGCTTTCCTCTCTTTCCTATGAACTTCATTACTTAAAGGACATTTACACCCTACAATTTTCTACCATGTATATATTGGCCATATCTCTGCCTCCCAAACTGCATCATTTGTACTGCCTATATCCCCTTTTTTGTCAGCACCATCACATTTTTCAAAAACAAATATCCATTTTCCCTCTGTGAAATACAGTGTCTGCAAACCGCACATGTGCATTCTAAAGTTCATGCAATCTAGAATTAAGTCTTATAAAGGGAGAACTTCATAAAATGTTCTGCTTGTATTGATCACTGTAATGGTTTAGCTGAGCTCAGGAAAGATGGTTAGGAGAAAAATAGGATCAGGCAGCTAGAAAAGATTCTTTGGGGACCAGCAATGCCATGTCTTCATTGGCTTTTTAGACTGGAAGGTGTGTTTAGTATCCGGAGATGATAAAAACTGAGTATGCCCATTCGCTCACAGCCAAGGTAAATTCTTCAGGGATGGGACCCGAGTGGGTTAGAGGAGGAAAAAGAATGCAAAGTGATAAAGTGGGTACTAATATTAAAGGAAAATTCAACCCTGTGGCACTAAAAACCCCCCTCCTCCCAGGATATTGCCCCTAACTTGTAAATTACCCCAAAGCACAGGTCCCCTTCTGGAAGGTTTATCTTCTGCAACATTATCTTCTTTGTTGTCCCGACAGGGTTTGCGGCACATGCGCAGTAGGACACATTTGCCATTTGGTACTGCTGCACATGCGCCCAAAGTTCACGAAGTTTAATCGGAAAACTTTGTGAACTTCAGGGGCATACGAAGTAGTACCAACCAGCAATAAGTCCTATTGCGCTTGTGCCGCAAACGCCGTCTGGAGAAGGAAGAAGACGGTGCTGCAGAAAATATGTCCAATTATATTTTGAATATATCTTGATTCAGACTTACTAGCTGTTTACATTGACCCAAAGTTGATTGAGTGGTCTATATATGTGAGGGTCTTGACCCATGCAGTGCTGTCCAACTGGCGGGCTGCATCTGCCACACCCTTATGTAGTCCTCCTAGTCTGGCTGCTTTGATTGCTTTTCTTTGTGTAATATTCAAAAGGTATCATAACTGAGATCAAATGGCCTTTGTATTGTTCACATTTCAGATTCAGGCTGTGAAAGCCCTGCATTTTTCACATCTGTAAGACCTTGTATTGTTCACACCTGTAAATCCCTGCATTGATCACACCACAGACTGTAAGTGCCAACTTTGTTTACAACTCTTACAGACTGTAGGAGCAGCACTGGCATTGTTACTGTACACCAGGGGTGTCCAAACTGTGGCCCGAGGGCCAAATGCGGCCCAGGATGGATATGAATGCAGCCCAGCTTGAAACACTCAGTTCCCGAGAAAACGTCATGTTGCAAAGGATATATGAGGAGGGGGACTCTTCCCATTGCCCAGTTAGTAATAATAATATAATAATAATAATGTCTATTTAATGTCCAGGTGTCCCATATTCCAGTGTATATCTCCATCTGGTCATCCAACTGGTATTGTAGTTTTTTTCATTTTGTGTATTTTCTTTACTTTTACAAATCAAAAGTGTTTGTGTATTTCATGTGTGGCCCCCAGACAATTTTTCTTCTTCTAATGTGGCCCTCGAAGCCAAAAGTTTGGACACCCCTGCTGTGCATAGTACAGTATGTACTGATCATCTTAGAGTGGTCTTGATGGATCTCCTATTCTGCTTTCCCTGTGCCTCCTCTACCTATCTGTGTGCCATACTTTGCCTGCGTGTGCTATAATATCCCTGCCCTACTCTGCCAGTTCATACCATATTCTGCCTGCCCTAAGCTGCCTACATGTGCCATACTCTGCTTGCCCTGTGTGCCATACTCTGCCTTTGTATGCCATATTCTGCCTGTCCTATGCTGCCTGTGTTTGCCATACTCCGCCTGCTCTGTACTGCCTGTGTGTGCCATACTGTGCCTGCTCTGTACTGCCTGTGTGTGTCACACTGTGCTTGCTTAATGCTGCCAGTGTGTGCAATATTCTGTCTGCCCTACACTGCTGATGTGTTTGTCACAATCTGCCTTTAGGGAGACAAGGGATCCCTCATGGTGTTTAATTATGTGCTGAGCTATCCACAGGGAGGAGGAGACATATAGGATAAATGAAAAAACCCTAATTTTGTAGGCAATAATCAGTAATGTATGGTGTTGCTTTTACATGGAGCTAAAAATTATCTTTAAAAATAGCCTCTTTATTAGAGCTCCCTATAGATGTTCTCTGCTCCCTGTGTGTTTCAAATGAGGGGTGGGTGTGTCCTAACGGTCCCTGCCAGAAGCACCGCACAGACAGGCTTCAGTTCTCTATCAGGTCTTGCTAGCTGCTGATTGGTTCCTGTCTTACAGTGCAGAGAGCTGAGAGCCGATGGCTCCCCTGCACAGCCTGGGAATTCAGGGAGCAGGAAGTGAAAGGGAGGGATTATTTGGGTATTTGCTGAAATATTCAATAAATTAGACTGAAACACTACTTTCTAAGCATAAGTCTTCTATATCGAAATGAGTATAATGCACTGGTACATTCTTATTTTTTTTACACAATATGTCTCCTTTAAGTGTTCTCTTAAAGGAGAACTAAAACCCAACCAAAGAAGTAGGCTAGAAATGTTGTATATCATGGGGTATATTTATCAAAGAGTGAAGTTAAAGAAAAAGGAAAGTCTAAAATAGAATAAAGCTAGAAATGTTGTATATTGTGTACTGCACCACAAGCCTAATCAAACAAACAAATGAGTTATGCTTTCAAAGTTGGCCACAGGCGGCTGTCATCTTGTAACTTAAAAATCTTTGCAAGACCAAGACTGTGCACATGCTCAGTGTGGTCTTGGCTGCTTAGGGATCGTCATAAATTATCAAAACAAAGAGGCAGACAAAGCTGATTGAGTTCTGCATGACTGGGAAGTAAGGTGGGGGCTCCCTTGAGGGACTGTCTGACAATTCCTATCCACAAGTAAATGAAGGGAGAATTTTACTGCATGCAGTCAGGTTTATTATAAAAACGTTAGACATTTTTTAGTTAAAGTATATTTGAGATAGATTTCTTTTTCATTAAAGAAAGTATAACAATGGGATTTTATTTTTTTTCCCTTTCCTTACCCTTTTAAAGATCACAGCCTGCTAGAGTGAAATTCCGCCACCCTTAATTCATTTCTATCGGACTTTAAAAGGAGTATTTATCAAAGGATGAACTTTCACTTGTTGATAAATCCCTTAGAAATGAATGGAGTGTGGTGGAATTTCACGCTAGAGGACTGTTGATCTCAAACTAAACTCTTTGATAAATATGTGTTGGGCTTTCCCAGCCCAAAGCAACCACATCCCTTTAGTAGTAAAGATCCGTGCCTCCAAATATGCCCTGGTAACCCCCATCTTCTTTTCTGCTTGTTCACTGTACATGCTATGTGCTGCTTTCACTTACTGAGCGTAGGGACTGACACACAATGCAATGTATATAAAGAATAGAAATGTCACAATATAAGGCTGATTAGTACTTAATATAGTTATAATTACTATGTCAATTCAGAAAAAATTCTGGCCTTCGCTATGAAAGAAGTTGGGCAGCACTTGTCTAGACGAAGGTAAGGATCCCGTGCCAATCCTCCAATATCCTCAAACTTATCCAGAGACAATAATTTAATTTCTGTGAAAATGGTTTACATTTGGTGCTCACATACTGTAGGATACAAGGTTCCTTTACTTTCCTGAATTCTCCCTTTAAGATATGATACTCCCTCTGCATCTCTCATTTTTATTTGACAAAGTATAGGCCCTTTTTGAAACAAATGGCTACTCTTATGGGCAGATTTATCAGAGACTCTAATAAATTCAAATATACGCCTAACTCTAATGGGAGGTTATTTAAGAAAAAATATGAACATCTGATATTCAATCCAAATGATCAGGAAATTTGATTTGAATTTGCTTTTTTCCTCCGAAAAATAATTGAATGTCAGGAAGGCTATTAACATCTTTAAATGGCTTAATGGACCTCTGTCATTGACTTGTATTGAATTGAATTAGGACTGTTCCATGGTCAAGGTTTAATAAATGTCAATTTACGATTGAAATCGGGGGATTAAAATTCTGAATGTGTGAGTTTTGACACCCAAAAAAAATTTAGAATTCAGATTTACTAGTCAACCCTTAAAAAAATCTGCCCCTTATTGTTTTATATTGGCTTTACCTGTAAAAGCTATTTGATAACAATTAAATAAACCTTTAAGACAAAATTGCATTGAAGAATGTTTTTCTTGTAAAAACATTATAGAGCTCATTTCAGGTAGGGGCAGACGAGTAGATTCTGGGAGATTACGTGGCCATGCGGAAGAGGCAATTAGTCGCCATCTGCTCGTCTGCCCCTATCTTAAATCCGCTCTATAGTGTTTTTACAAGAAACTATGCAATTTGGTCTCAAATGTTTATCTAATTATCAAATTTTACCAAGTAAGAATGATTTTATATCTCAAAAACTATATATAAAATATAGCTAATCCTATTCTTGAAAACATCTTACTAAACCGCACTGGACACTTGGACATCCACACAATCCCCTGAAATGTTATCTTCTGGCCATCCCCCCCCCCATATACAATCACCACCTCCCTCAATGTTCTGAGGTCCTTCCTTCTCCTTCTGATACTGTTCTAGTAACTGTTTCTCATAGTTCTCTTTAATTA
Organism: Xenopus borealis; assembly: GCA_024363595.1. Classification (NCBI taxonomy): domain Eukaryota; kingdom Metazoa; phylum Chordata; class Amphibia; order Anura; family Pipidae; genus Xenopus; species Xenopus borealis. The sequence goes on from CM044436.1 coordinate 41,613,306, forward strand.
TCCTTTCTAGCTGGTCTGCGAATTCTGCAAAAAGAAAATTTTTCTATTTTATATTGACTCTTTTAGAAAAATGTTCTGTTTCCATAATCAGAAAAGGCTCTAAATTAACCTTGAGCACCACAATGCTTCTCAAACTTATTTTGAGCTTAGAATGCTTGCACAAAGCATTTTTTAGAAAACAACCTGCACACTGTTAATCCTCTATTAACCTCATGTTGCTTCACTGATTATAATTTCTATGCTTGTGCTGTATTAAACTGAGGCTTGGAACACAACCTGCATTAAAGGACCAGTAACCTCAAAAAATTAAATAGTTTCAAAGTAATAAAACTATAATGCAGTCTTGCCCTGAAATGGTGTTTGCTTCAGAAACACTACTATTTATATAAATAAGCTGTTGTGTAGCCATGGGGGCAGCTAGTCAAAGGAGAAAAGGCTCAAGTTACACAGCAGATAAGCTCTGTAGAACATAATGTTTTCTGTTATCCATTACTTACCCTGTGCCATATAGCCATTTTTCAATTTCCACCATTGCTACTTAGCAGCTTGTTTATATGAACTATAGTCGTGTTTCTGAAGTAAACAGATCAGTTTTAACAGAGCAGCGCAACGCTACATGATATTTTCATTGCTTTCAAACACTTTTTTTTGGTGTTACTGTTCCTTTAAAGGCCTGCTTCTGCTGAGTCTCTGAAGTATATATTACAGTAAACTTTGATTTGAGGTAAAAAAAGAAATAATGGGTCAAAATATAAGGAGACTGATATAAAAGTGATGTGACTGATGTTAAAATTTTTCCATCCAACACATACCTCCCAACTGTCCCGATTTCTTCTGCTTGTCCCGCTGTCCCAGATAAGTAGTGAAGATGTCCCACGGGCAGTGTGGAATCTTGCTAGCTACTTCCTGGTTTTGCTCTCTCCATTCCTGTGTCAGGGTGGTTGGTGCTTGCGGTGCTTCTCAGACAGACCCAAGAGCCTACTTCTGAACTGAGCAGAATAAATCAATATAAATTCATATATAATACAATTATTCAAACCAATTAATTCCATTTCATTATCAATTGATTCTGTAAATAGGTAAATTCATGTAAGAGCTCTATTAAAACGAATTGTGTCATTAATGATTTCCATATACCAAAGACCTGTTAAAAACAGTTATCCTGGAGAAAAAGGGCAGAACTACACTAGCAACTTTCAGCAGATCCAGCGATGTGCGCAGAGACTGATGCGAGCAGTTGGATGTGACCGGAACACGGTAAAGTAATAGGAAGCTGGATTTTGTTGAAGGCTTGATCCAACGCGACACGACTGTCTGATGAAGACGCAGCTTGCAGCAGTCGGATCAACCCTGCGACACCATCCGGCTTTCTACTACTTTACCGTGTTCCTGTCGCATCTGACTTCTCGCATCTGTCTCTCTGCGCACAATGTCGGATCCGTTGAAGTCACTCGTGTAGTTCTGCCCTAATATGTCCTGGAATTTTAGCTAATAAGGATTCCCAATTTAATGGATGTGATCCAATTTGAAAGGAAAATTAAGGAGTTTAAAATTGCTTTGTCCTGCGAGGAAATGAAGTCTTTAATCCTCAGTGCAGCACCCCTTTTCTTTAAAAATGCTAGTGCACACTGGGGCTCATTTATCAACGCTGGGCACATGGGCAGTTACCTATAGCAATCGGTGATTAGCTTTTTAAAGCCAGCTGCAAGTAGAACAATGAAAGCAGCAATTTGATTGGTTGCTAATGGTTACTGCCCATGGGCAAATTTGCCCAGTGTTGATAAATGACCCCCACTGTGTCTCTGATGCTGCGATTACAACCAAGGGAAAGGGTGAGTTTATGTAAAATGGGCGTGACTTTGGGGCGTGACCATTGAGTGGGCGTGTCCAAAAAATTTGCCATGCTTTGTGCGGCAACTTTTTTTGTCCCTCTTTCTTGTTATGAAATGTTGGGAGGTATGATCCAACGCAAGACAACTGTTGGATCAGAATCCAGCATCTCAACCAATGAGAAAAAAATCAGATGGCATCTGACCAACTTTTTTTGACTGTGGAATGTAGATGAATGAACAAACTACACCATCTGATTCTGCATGGTACATTGTAGGATCCTACAAATCTTGTGCTGTTGCATGGTGTTGTGGGCAGTTGCATGGCAAGATCAAAGAAAATCTGACACACAAAATCTGATCAAAATGGAAGGGCATTGGCTTGGCCTTCTCATTGATATGCATGGACAGAGTCTCAGTACAGCAAAGTCTGCATTTTCAGGCTGAATTGGAGCCGAGTGTTGTGTGTCATGTGTGACATTAGCTCAACAGGCTGGGAGGAGGGAAGGGTTTGCTTATACAGATGGTTTAGACCACTGACCACTAGTGGACAAAATGGCTTAATGGTAACTGCATAACACTTGCTATGTCAATTGACTTCAGTAGAAATAGGCCTGAGGTGACTTCAGATATTTTTCAGCCTGCTAAAATATAGAGTTGAAAAACTGCCCCACAAGCCATTAGCTTCAGGCTCTAATAGATTGTATGTGTGTGTATTTTATTTGTTTAGCACTACTTTTGTATGCAATACTGTACAGGCAGATTTATGTATATTGTTTTGGTAGCTGAGGATGAGCAGAGAATAACAGTGCTTTATTAGCAGGTTCCTGCAGCCATCACACTTCAACAGTTGCTTGAACTCTATGGGTAGGTGCAGACGAGCAGATTTGGGGAGATTGTCAGCAGGCGACTAATTGCCACTTCCGCCTGGCGACAATCTCGCTGAACTGCCTTCTTCCTGGCTTCCGTGCGATTCGATTTTCTGATTTCCACGCAGAAGGCAGGAAGAAGGCAGTTTGGGGAGATTGTCGCCGGGCAGAAGAGTCGATTAGTCGCCTGCCGACTAAATCTCCATAAATCTGCTTGTCTGCCCCTACCCTTACAGCTGCAGTT
>CM044436.1:41648173-41662600 GCA_024363595.1 Xenopus borealis
AGTTCACCCTTTGATAAATACTCCTTTAAAAATCCCATAGAAATGAATGGAGAGCAGCGGGATTTCCCTCTAGTGGCGGAACTTCACTCTTAAGTTCACTTTTTGATAAATATACCCCTTTATGAGCAGTACCTGCAATATTGATTTTTGACTTTACATCTCTTTTAAGACCAAACTTGGTCAGAATAGCCCTGGTTGGATTTTGTCTTAGAAAAAAAGTCACACACAAACAAAAGTCACTGTTCCATTTTCATTGAGGCTTGAGCGGAACAATAATGTTTCAAGTAGAAGCAATCTTGCATTTTTACGTAGTAAATAGTAAAGTAAATAGATACTAAATTATATTGCCAAAAGTATTCCTTTTAACAAGATAATGAACTAAGTTTCATACAGAGGCAGATTTCAGACCTAATATTGAAGTTCCTATTATAATTACTGTAAATGTGTTTACTTTTGAAAAGTGTCTGTTCCAGAGTTGTCCTTGCCTTTTGATACATGAGTTTTTCAAAAGAATGCCAAGGGCTTTCCAGACAGTTACCAGTAGACTAATAGTTCTCTGCATTATGCTACTATGTGGCACACTCTAAGGAGGGTTTCTGTCTGTAATTCCTTATTTTCATGGTAAAGTGTTCATATAAAATTATGTGAATCACAGCATGTTAAAGTTCTGTAATGTTAATGCACATTAGTTTGAGATATGAAGTCAAGTAAGTTTAGTTGAAATATTTAAAGAAGTTTTCACATATGAATATGCTGGAAAAATCATAGCAAATTTCACTCTAATTTTCAGAACTTTGTCAGCTATGTAGAACTGTGGCCCTATTTATTAATGTACAGGTATATGAGCCATTATCCAGATAAGCCCATTATCCAGAAAGTTTCAAATTACAAGAAAAGGCCATCTCCCGTAGATTGCATATTATCCAGTTTTTAAAAAAATTATTTTTCTCTGTAATATTAAAATAGTACCTTGTACTTGATCCAAACTAAAATATAATTAATCCTTATTTGAAGCAAATCCAGATTATTGGGTCTATTTAATGTTTACATGATTTTCTAGTAGACTTAAGGTGTGAAGATCCAAATTACATGATCCATAATCCAGAAAGCCCAGGCCATGAGCATTCTGGATAATATAGCAGTAGTTGTGTACAATGCATCATTCATATTTAGATATTTTTAATTTGTGAGTATTTCTTCAGTGTCCTTTATTTAATGAAACATTTGAATTAAAATTTTGCAATTTGAATTTTCTATTTTCAGGGTGAAAGGTCAGCATGGTTTTCTGTTATTGCTTCAAACTTACTTCCAGTCCACATAACCAGTTCTGATAAAGCAGATGACATATACAAGAAGCATGCTGGTGGAACATTACTTGGTGTAAGGCTGTTTTTATGTATATATTTTTTACAGTTTGCAACTGTATTATTGTTGCTACAAAAGAAAATGTTTTTCATATCATAATGTGTTCAGAGAAGGGCAACTAAATTATTATGCGACCAACCAGTTGACTAAATCTTTATTAATGAAATAAAAGGATATAGATATTATGGTTATTTTGTATAAATATCCAAAGTAATTCACCATAAAGTAAACTTTTAGAATGTTATACAATTTGCTTTTCTTGGCAACTTTTTAAACGAGAACTAAGCCCCTGATTACGGAATCTTCGTGTTCTTTTCCAATCAGTTCAGCTACACCTAGCTCTGTCGCCGAACTGATTGGAATAGAACTAGAAGTTTCAGAAGATGGCACCTGCCAGTTTTTTAATTATGTGCCTGAAAGTTTTTAATTAGTTTTTTTACTGCCTTTTTCCAGATTTCAGATGGAGGTCATGATACTGGCAGCCAGAAACTATTGCTCTTTGATGTTAAAATTTTATAGAAACCTTATATTACTTATTTTTCTATTCAGGCCCTCTTATTCATCTTTCAGTCTAATTTATACCACTGGTTGCTTGGGAAAATTGGACCCATGAACCCAGATAACGTCTAAAAATCCCAAACCAGATGGGGGGAGGGGGTTCAATTCTGCTTTTAAGGAACTGAAACAGAAAAATATTAGCACACTCCCATGTCGACTACATTTCATCTGCAAGTAAGTTCTAATGCCATATGGATAGTCTTTCAGTCTGCAGAGAAGTTTGCCGATCTGTTTACTTTGCCAGGGCATTAGGTTTACTGGGGATGTGTATTTGTGACTCCTTATTTCTGTCAAGAGTTGCATGCAGTGAACCTTGCAGAGTGGCTGGAAGTTTTATAACTGAACTGAATACGAAGAACTGGAAGAGAAGGATGGAATGCACATGCTAATGTCTGGACATGAAAACATGGCAGAGAAGCATTAGGGACCCACTGAAAAGATCTCTTTTCATTCCCTGAATACTGTTAAATCATCTTTCATCCACATTTATTGACCTTATTGAGGCATTTAATTAATGTGGGAATGAAGATTAGGAAAGGTTTTACTGGACCTTTAATAAAATATTTTTATTTAAAATAAGACCAGTAGCACAATGCCTAAAAAACTGTCTATCATACTAGTCCATTTAAAAAATTTGTATAATTTTTTTTGTTAGTCAACTTTTTTTTTTTGTAACTTATTTTTTATTTGCATTTTTCAATAGCTAGTTCACATTTCTTTACAAATAGTTCTTTAAAAAGATATCATTTGTCATATTTAAATGTAGTGTAGCATTTTAAGGTTAACCATTATAACTTACAACATTTTCAATAGCATTGTCATTGCATATATCCAGTATTACATACCATTCAATCTTAGGCTAGATTTATGTTGGGGGCCTTGTTGGGGTAGTATGACTTGAGATGTGCCACTTTTGGATAGAGAGAAGGCTAGGTCTAGCTGGTTAAAGGCTTGAGGGGGGGGGGGATTGAAAACGTCTCACAAGTGTTTAGTGGTGTTCGTTCAGGCCTCTTAGTTCCCACTTTGACCAAATCCTGAGGTAGTGGTCTGTTTTGTTTTGCATGTAGGCTATGTTAGCCTCAAATGTCCTGTTGCTGTTTACTCTTTTGATTATTTCATTTTTTGTGGGTAGATTATGGTCTTTCCACTTGGAGGCTATAGCTAGGCGGGTGTTAGTCAACTTTTTTTATAACCAGATGCATATTGTGTATCCAACAGTTTTATGGACTTTTAATTTCATGTTTTACGATGTTTTACCCCTGTACATAAGGAAATATGAGACATAAGATTCTGTAAAGCACAAGCTTTGAGGAAATTTTCAGAAATTCGATATAAACTGCATAATTAACAAAACTTTGCAGTTTGGTAGTTAGTAGTTAGTGCATCTCTAATAAAGCAACCTATTATTATTTTGAGATTTGGCCAAATCCTGAACCATATCTGAACCCAGATTTGCATATGCAAAGTAGGGCTTGGAAGGGTTAAAGAGAATCATGCATCCCTTCAGGAGTAAATGTAGAAGCTCTAAGATTCATCCTATGTGGCTTAATACAGATGTAGAGAAGTTAATAGGAAAGAAGAGAGAGGCATTTAAAAGCTACAAATCTTTTGGGACAGAAGCTGCATTTAATGAACATAAACACTGTAATAAATGTTGTAAATCCAGAAAGCAAAGAAAGGAAATGAAGAGTTAATTGCAGTGCTGGAGAAAAGAAACCCTAAAACGTTTTTAAAAAATATTAATAGTAAAAGGATGCAGGTTGAGAGTGTTGCTCCATTAAATAATGGTACCGATATGGTTGTAACAGATACAGTGTATACTATCTTAGTTCCCAGGCTCTCCTCATAGATGCACTAATGACTCGGCTCAATCTAGTCAGTGGCTGACTCAGGATATGATTCATTAAGCTTTAATAAAAATTTATGTAAACAGGGCTGCAGGGCCTGGTGGTATACACTCACAAGTTCTAAGAGAGCTTAGTTCAGTTTTAGACCAGCTCCTATTTCTGATTTTCTCAGATCTCCCTTTCATCTAGTTAAGTGCCTATGGATTGGAGGAAAGCTGATTTCATCCCAATATTTAAAAAGGGATTACGATCTCAGCCTGGCAATTCTAGGCCAGTAAATTTGACATCTGTGGTGGGCAAATTATTTGAAGGCTTGTTAAGGGATCACATTCGGAATTGTGTCCTTGTGAATGGCATTATGAGCCGCAATCAGCATGGCTTTATGAAGGATAGGCAGGGCCGGATTTACATTGTGGGTGCCCCTAGGCCCACTGCCATACGTCACCCCCATTCTTTGCCCTTTATTCACAAATTTTCATCATCCGGACCGGAGCACTGGATTGGTGCATAGGAAATTTAAAAACTATTGTATCTCCTGCATAACCCCAGTGTTTCTGACCCAATGTAGGTGTGGCTGGGCAGCATGCTGCCCCCTAAAATCCTGCAACCCAGGCCTAGGTGGCCTTTCCACAAATCCGGGGGATAGGTCATAGGTCATGATGAGGTAAGATACTGGACAGTGGGGGGGCAGTAGATGTAATCTATTTGGATTTTGCCAAAGCATTTGATACCATGCCCCACACACGACTGCCTTCTAAACTAAGGTCTGTTGGTATTAAGTTGTTTGCATAGGGATAGGAAACTGGCTACAGGATCGGGTACAGAGGGTGGTTGTTAATGGTACGTTCTCTACTTGGAGTAAGGTTCTTAGTAGGGTCCCTCAGGGCTCTGTATTGGGTCCACTTTTATTTAACTTGTTCATTAATGACTTAGGTGAGGCTGTTGTAAATAATGTATCAGTGTTTGCAGATGACACAAAACTATCCAGCCCAATTAATTCCATTCAGGATGTGGCATCCTTGCAACAAGATCTTGACAAACTGGCAATCTGGGCAGCTAAGTGGCAAATGAGATTCCATGTTGATAATGTAAAGTCATGCACCTGAGATGTAAAAATATCCAAGCCACTTATACCCTATACCCTATACTGGGACTGCACTAGGCAAATCCATTATGGAAAAGGACCTTGGAGTCCTTGTAGATGATAAACTTGGCTGTAGCAAGCAATGCCAGTCAGCAGCATCAAGGGAAAATAAGGTCTTGAGCTGTATTAAAAGGGGCATAGAGTCACGGGAGGAGGGGCTCATTCTTCCGCTTTTTATAGCACTTGTAAGGCCACATATGCCGTACAGTTGTGTTCTCCCTCGCTCAAACAGGACATTATTGTATTAGAGAGGGTACAGAGAAGGGCAACTAAGCTGGTAAAAGGTATGGAAAATCTTAGCTATGAGAAAAGACTGGTCAAATTGGGGATGTTCACACTGGAGAAGAAGCGCTTAAGGGGTGATATGATAACTATGTATAAATATATAAGGGACTCGTATAATAATCTTTCTAATGCTTTATTCACCAGTAGGTCTTTCCAGCTGACACGAGGTCAACCATTCTGTTTAGAAGAAAAGAGGTTCCACCTAAATATACGGAAGGGTTTTTTTTACAGTGAGAGCTGTGAAAATGTGGAATTCTCTCCCTGAATCAGTTGTAGCTTTAAGAAGGGATTGGATATCTTTTTAGCAAGTTAAAAGTTTTTTTTTAATTTGTGATATACAATAATGCCTTTTTAAAGTGAGACTGAAACTAAAAAAAAACTTTTTAAAATCTGAATGTACATTTAAAGTTATTTAAAGGTCATGTTCGTTTTTTGCTGAGAGATTTATTTCTGTAAGTAATTGTTAGTTGAGGTTTCTAAACCTCACTGTTTTGCCAACTTTACTGTCCCATCTCATCCTTTGGTTAAGTTTCCAATGCTAAATGGACTACTGTTGCAGCCCCCTCATACACGAACATGCGGCATGAAACGAGTAATGTAAAACCATTGTGCAAATACTATATGGCAAAGTTATTGGCAGTTTTCAAAGGCATTATTATGACCAAAGTAAAAAAGTTTAATTTCTGGTGTCAGTATCTCATATACTATCTCGTATATAGTAACATAGTCAGTTATGTTGAAAAAAGACACGCGTCCATCAAGTTAAACTTTTTAACTTTTTTTTTAACCTGCCTAATTGCTAGTTGATGCAGAGGAAGGCAAAAAACCCATCTGAAGCCTCTCCAATTTGCCTCCGAGGGGGAAAAATTCCTTCCTAACTCCAAAACGGCAATCCGAGTAGTCCCTGGATCAACTTGTACTATGAGCTATTTCCCATAACCCTGTATTTCCTCACTTGCTAAAAAGTGATCTAACCCCTTCTTAAAGGACAAGGACATTCTAAAATAGAATAATGCTAGAAATGCTGTATTTTATATACTAAACATAAACATGAATGTACTGCACCTCAAGCCTAATCAAACAAATGATATATGCTTTCAAAGTTGGCCACAGGGGGCTGTCATCTTGTAACTTTGTTAAAAACATCTTTGCTAGACCAAGACTGTGCACATGCTCAGTGTGGTCTTGGCTGTTTAGGGATCCTCATAAATTATCAAAACAGGGAAACAAACAAAGCTGCTTGAGTTCTGCATGGCTGGGAAGTAAGGTGGGGGCTCCCTTGAGGGACTGTCTGACAATTCCTATCCACAGAAGTAAATGAAGGGAGAATTTCACTTCATACAGTCAGGTTTATTATAAAAACGTTAGACTTTTTTTAGTTAAAGTATATTTGAGAAGGTAAAAATGGGATTTTATTTTTTTGCCTTTCCTTGTCCTTTAAAGCTATCTAATGTATCAGCCTGTACAACTCATTCTCCACATCTTCACAGCTCTCATTGTAAAAGAAAAACTCTAAATATTTGGGCGGAACCTATTTTCTTATCGGAATTGGCGATCTTGTGTCAGCTGGAAAGACCTACTGGTAAATAAAGCATTAGAGAGATTATTAGTATTATGATCCCCTTATATATTTACAAAATGACTAAATCTCCCACACAACAAGGGAGATGCTAGCAGGGAAACCCTTGTTTGTTTATTGCCAATAAGTGAGCAAGGTTTCCTGCTAGCATTTCCCTTGCTGTGCTGGCGATTTACTTGTTTTCTACAGTACTTTAGAGGTTGCCAATTTCTCTATCATTGAGCACCGGGGAGTCACATTGCATGGATGGCCAGGGTGTGCGAGGGTAATTCTTCCTTTTTCCTGTGATGTTTATTTGGACACATCATCTGATCCCTGAACTCAAACAAAACTTAGTCATTGCCTGTAATGAACTCCCTGTCCAATTGGCCTATCCCAGCGAAAGGCTGCCCTGGAGGGTGGGGAAAAACAATCAAGACGTGACATCTCCCTGGGAGAGGAAGTGGGTGAGTTGTTGTTGTTGTTGTTGTCACAGAGAGACTGATGGCAACTCAGGAGCACGGGTGGCATCGGTCCGGCGCTGCACAGAGACTCATAAGAGTGTGACAGTGGTCAGTAATAGGCTGCTCCATAAAGCCCACACATCGTCATCCCAGTGTCAGAGCAGAATAAGAGCAAAGTGCTGCAGTTCCCTTGGCCTTCATCTCCATATCAGCCTATGGGAGTTGTGCTACCAGCACCATATGTGACTGTACCAGTCTGTGCCCACACATTGAACTGCCCCTGTGCTTGGCACATCATAAGGAAAGACTGTAGGACTATACCGTGTACTCTGTGGATTTATACTGTGCAGTCTGTACATGTACTGTATTACAGCTCAGTGTCAAACTGATTGCTGCCCCCTGTGGCTGGTAGTTGGAATTGCACCCCATGCTCACTATTATCCACTACACATGAGGAATCTAATAAGTAATTCTAAAAAACAACTGGACTTGCTGAGTAATCTTTGAAGATGTTTCACTACTCATCCGAGCAGCTTCTTCAGTTCAACTGACTGGTATGGGAAGTTCTCTGCATATAAACTCTTCCACTAATCCAATCACAATGGCACATTGTAACTCTTCAAAGAGGTGACATCTGAAGTTTACAGAGGTGTTGATTCTGTGTAGTTACAGTGATGGGATTACCAATGTGTCATGCAACTCCTCGACACAGGTGTTACTTGCAAGAGTTGCATGAATGTAGCTAACTTGTACATGGAGGAAGTGGAAAGGAGGGCCTTACTTACATCCCAGGGAACAACACCAAGTCACTGGTTCAGGTATGTGGATGACACTTGGGTAAAAATCAGATCCAATGTGGCAGCCTTTTCAGAGCTTATTAACTCTGTGGACAAGAACATCAAGTTCACCAGGGAAGATGTCCACGAGAACAAACTTGCCTTTTTGGACTGTTTGATATGCATCCAAGAGAGAGGTAACTTGAAAACGGCAGTATACAGGAAACCTACTCATACAGATCAATGTCTGTTGTTTGATTCCAACCATCCCCTGGAACACAAACTGGGAGTCATTAGAACTCTGCACCACAGGGCAGAATGTGTGGCAATTGATACAGAGTCCAAAGACAGAGCAAAAACATCTCAGAGGAGCTTTAAAAGCGTGTGACAACCCAGACTGGGCCTTTGTCAAAACAGCAGCAACCAAGCCCAACAGGAACATCAAAAGAAATAACTGCCCAGAGACACAAAGTAGGAAAAACAGTCAACCCATATGTAGCTGGAGTGTCAGAGAAACTCAGGAGGATTTTCAACAAACACCACGTTCCTGTGTTTTTCAAACCTAGCAACACACTGAGACAAAAACTGGTACACCCAAAGGATCCAACACCAACAGAAAAACAAATCAATATGGTATACGGAGTCGTGTAGCGCATGTATTTGGTGTTAAATAGCAAAGTTTGGTGTGCTATTGTGCTCACAGCAAGTTTGTCATAACCTGCTATACTTTTGCACTTAGTTTTCCTTCAGTTTGAGGGGGGTGGGGTTTGATTAGTTGCACCCGAACAGACTGTATAAATAGAACCCCTGGGACTCCAGTGAGTCTGCTTCAAACAGGCTGCTGACTGGAAAAAGCAAATGAAAACAAACCAACTGAAAAGGATAAATATTTAACTGTTATTTTATAGTAAGGCAGTATATTTAAATACAGTGGTTTCGTTTTTATATATTTTTCCTGTATTTGGTGCTATATAGCAAAGATTGGTGTGCTATTGTGCTGACAGCAAGCTTGCCATAACCTGCTTTACTTTTGCACTTCGTTTTCTTTCAGTTTGAGGTGATGGGGTTTGATTAGTTGCACCTGAACAGATAGGGTTGCCACCTTTTCTTGAAAAAAATACCGGTCAGGCACTAACCCTATGAACAGACTGTATAACTAGAACCCCTGGAACACCAGTGGAGCTTGCTCTAGTGTTTAGCTGCTCTCAAGTGTTTGCTCTTTAAGTGGGAGATCTATAAGTGGAGTTACAAACTAAAGGAGGTTCAAATTAGGTCAAAAGTTTGTACTTAACCCTACTTTTTTTTTATTCCTGTTTTGATCTGTAACTGGGATAATGAGTGCCCCAATTCTGGGCAGTGTCAGTCTGTAGCTACTAAAGCAAATAGGGTTCTGTCCTGCATCAAAAGGGCATACACTCAAGGGATGAAAACATAATTATACCTCTTTATAGATCCCTAGTAAGACCTCATCTGGAGTATGCAGTGAGTTTTGGACTCCAGTCCTTAGGAGGGATGTAAATGAGCTGGAGAGAGTGCAGAGACTAAGTGCAACTAAACTGGATGAGGGGAGACTGTCCAGGTTGGGGTTGTTTTCTCTGGGAAAAAAAGGCGCTTGCGAGGGGACATGATTACACTTAAATACATTAGAGGACATTATAGATAAATATCAGGGGACATTTTACCCATGAAGAGGATCACTGCACCAGAGGCCACCCCTTCAGACTAGAAGAAAAGGACTTTCATTTGAAGCAGTGTAGGTGGTTCTTCACAGTGAGGACAGTGAGGTTGTGGAATGCACTGCTGGGTGATGTTGTGATGGCTCATTCTGTTGATGCTTTTAAGAGGGGCTTGGATGATTTTTTGGACAGACATAATATCAAAGACTATTTTGATACTAAACGCTACAGTTAGTATAGCTATGGGCATATATGGTTTGTGTGAAAGATTGGAGGGGTGTGTGTGTGTATGCTGGGTTTTAATTTGGAGGGGTTGAACTTGATGGTCTTTTCTCAACCCAATGTAAATATGTAACAATCATATCACCCCTTAAGCGCCTCTTCTCCAGCGAGAACATTCCCAATTTGTCCAGTCTTTCCTCATAGCTAAGATTTTCCATACCTTTTACCAGCTTAGTTGGCCTTCTCTGTAACTTTTCTAATGCAATAGTGTCCTTTTTGAGTGATGGAGACCAAAACTGTACGGCATATTCTAGATGTGGCCTTACAAGTGCTCTATATATTGGAAGAATTACCCCCTCCTCCCGTGACTCTATGCCCCTTTTAATACAGCTCAAGACCTTATTTTCCCTTGATGCTGCTGACTGGCACTGCTTGCTACAGCAAAGTTTATCATCTACCAGGACTCAAAGGTCCCATTTGCCTAGTGCAGTCCCATTAAGGGTATAAGTGGCTTGGATATTTTTACATCCCAGATGCATGTCTTTACATTTATCAGCACTAAATCTCATTTGCCACTTAGCTGCCCAGATTGCCAGTTTATCAAGACCCTTTTGCAAGGATGCCACATCCTGGATGGAATTAATTTGGCTGTATAGTTGTGTCCTCTGCAAACACGGAGACATTACTTACAATACCCTCTGACATTGGGCTAGACATTTTGCTAATTTCCCAGCTGCCCTGTCATGTGACTTGTGCCAGCACTTCAGGGGGGGGGGGATTCACAGTGGGACATGGGTTTTTACTATTGAGTGTTGTTTTTAGATCTACCAGGTAGCTGTTATCTTGTGTTAGGGAGCTGTTATTTGGTTACCTTCCCATTATTCTGCTGGGGGAGGGAGGGAATGATATCACTCCAGCATGCAGTACAGCAGTAAAAAGTGACTGAAGTTTATCAGAGTTTAGGCAAAAAGGATGCACACGCACACCTGGCCTCTCAAACAAAATACTGCACGGTGCATGGAATTAGGAGGACGGCACCTCCAGCTAGGCAACAAACGAAAAAGATATCCAGCACACGTGTAATGCTTCAGGGATTGCTCCCGTGTTTAATGTCTGTCCAACAAGACAACGTTTCGGGGGTGTACCCCTTAGTCAGGTCTTGGGGCATTACTTGGGGGCAGCTGGGAAATTGTGAAGGGCAGCCTTCAAGGCACTAAATTTTAGCTTTTATGAAATTCATGGTTTTTGTTGCCCCAGTATATATTTGTTTTTTTGCACCAGACATTAAATTATACAACATATGATCACTTTTACCCAGGGGGTCAATGACTTGCACATTTGCTATAAGTTCTGGGTCATTTGAGATCACTAGATCCAGAATAGCATTTTTTTAGTAGGCTCCTTAACAACCTGTGCCATAATATTGTTATGCAACACATTTATAAACTTGTTCCCAATTACCAATATGGCAGTACTGTTGCTCCAGTCAATATCTGGGTAATCAAAATCCCCCCATTATCATTACTTTAACCAAACTAAGCAGCCTTTTCAATTTGCATCAGGAGCTTTGCCTCCTCCTCACTTACATTAGGGGGTCTATAGCATACCCCTACAATTAATTTTCTGGACTCTACAATTGGTGGTGAACTCCACCCATAAGCTCCCTCATTTTCCAATATAACCTCCTCCTTTAAATAAGCCTTTAAATCCTGCCTAACAGACATACCACCTCCTCCTTTTCTATTGCCTCTGTCCCTCCGATACAAAGTATAGCCGCTGATATTATCCGCCCAGTCATGCGACTCATTCAGCCATGTTTCGGCCACACCAGTCGCATCATATTTTCCCTCCAGCTCTCTAATTTTACCAGTTTTGATATGTGGTCCTCTCTATCCTTAGCAGTACCCCCAACCAAATCTCCTCCCCCTTTTCCTGTTCCTTTGCCCATCTCATTTAACCTGTCTTCCAATCTTTTACTGAACCCTCTGCCCCCAAATGATTCCAAATAGGGTCAAGGAGGTCCCCCATAGGCTAGAACCGCAATTTGGCAGGTATTAGACGGCGAATGATCGAAGTCTAATTTTTAAAGAGACAGTAGATGATACATTTTGAAATTCGAATTTTTTGCAAATTTGAATCAAATTTGGACTATTGCATATTCGAAGTACACAGAAATAGCTTGAAATTAGAATTTTTTTTTTTTTTTTAATTCCACCCCTGAAAAATCTTCCCCATATTCTTAAACTTTAAATGAAATTGTAGTATGATGTAGCATGTTATATTTTATGAAAATCTGTAATTGGTTTTTGTTTTATTTGTAGTTTTTGAATTATGCTTTTTATTCAGCAGCTCTCCATTTTTTTTTTTTTTTACAACTTTAGCAATATTGATGCATTGATTTGAATAAGACTGAAATATGAATACATAGGGACAGGATGGAAAGATGAGTAATAAAAAGTAGCAATAACAATACAATTGTAGCCTTACAGAGCATTTGGTTTTAGATTGAAGACCAAAAGGTATGTTGCTTAGAATTAGCCATCCTATAACATACTAAAAATTAACTTAAAGGTGAACCACCCCTTTAATGGAGTATTAGGTATTGTGGGAACGTTACTTTGTAAAGTCTGCCATTTTTTTGAGGACTGCTGTGCTACTGGAGAATGTTGCTTTCTTAAAGGAACGCTAACACAAAAAAATAAGTGTTTTAATATAATGAAAATATAATGTACTGTTGTCCTGCACTGGTACAACAGGTGTGTTTGCTTCAAAAAGACAACTATAACAAGTTGCTATGTAGCCATTCAAAGCGGTAAAAGGGAGAAAAGGCACAGGTTACACAGTAAATAACAGATAAGCAGTGTATTATACAAGGGGATGCTACATAGTGTATACATATGTGTCCTGTGCTTGAATGGCTGCGCCCATGACTACACAGCAGCTTGTTTATATAATGTACAGTAGACTTACTGACTTACTTCCTTTACAACAATTACATTTTTAGATGTTATTGTTCTCTTGTACTGTACTGTTGTTCTCTTGTAAAACACTCTCTCTTAGGGTTGTCATGTCCTTTAAAAGCATTCTGTAACTTGATAAAACTGTGTAAATAAATGATGATCAAATAAATGAGATGCTTTGTACAAAATAACCAGTGCCTATTTCTTTTCTGAATAAACCATATGCTTTCCTATAAAAACTTAGGCTTGCCATGCCAAAATTCACACAATCTATAAATTAATAATATTCCTTGAAATTAACCAACTTTTTTTTCTAGGTTCCAGCTGGAGGAGAGGATCGAATGAAAGAATTTCCACCCCTTCTTCCACAGGATATTAAGCTGAAAGGCATTGGTTCCTCTAGAGCTGTTGCTGATATCAAGCTTTCTACTGCAGGTTGTTAACTTAAATTCTTTTAAATGGGCCAATACCCTGCATATTTGTATTGTATAACTTAATTTGTAAAGTGCTGTTAAGGAGCCGCATTGCTGTACAGTGCATAAAAGTACAATATATATAGAAGTATACATGGGGAGACAAATCACATAATAAATATATACAGAATCATAGGACGCAGAGCTTAAGTGCAATGTGGTAAGATACCTAGTGGGAAGGATGTCCCTGCCCCGAAGAGCTTACAGTCTTAAGTGGATGGGAGGTTAACATACAGGTACAAATTGGAGATGAAAAAGTGCATATGTGACATGAAATTGTCATGCAGCACTTTTTATTAACTTGCTTATATTAAAGGGGTTGTTCACCTTCCAATACTTTTTTTTTCGTTCCAGATAGGTCCCCAGAAATAGACTTTTTCCAATTATTTTCTATGTGTGCCTGTTTTCCAATATTGAAGTGTAAAATCCATGACTAGTTTAAAATCTCCTCCAGCCATCCTCTTCTCCCAAAGAAAAACCAGCCCAGCTCTGGATTAAGTACATGGGGAGTACTTCTCCCTTCCTTTTAACGGTTCTGTGCATATCATGCCCTCCATGCCACCACTGTCAGGTCTTTGTGCTGCATTTTGCACTGCAAAATTGATTGAGTGAACTTGTAGAGTAAGATTTTATGAATATTCTAATATTAGTCCCCCCCCCTTTACTAGGGTTTATAGGTTCTTTTGTGCAAGCAGACAAAGAATCCACACCATAAGTGTACAGTAAAATTATTATATTCATGTAACAGTAAATTAGTGGATTGTCAAACTTAAATTATTACAATTAGATTCAAACAGTATTTACACTATTTACAGTTACAGATGATTTCTGTAGTCTACATTATTGTTTCCACCAGAGCAGTGGAATAGAGGTCATCTTCATTATGGCTTCATCATCTGGTCTGCAGTCTTCACATGCTGCCCCGTCACATACAGGGCCCATACGGTTCCTGTCTTCCCAGGCTGCTCCCCAGCTACTTCGCCCCTTCTTCATCCCTGGTGTCCACCTTTTATACAGGTTTTTGAAACCTGCCCCCACAGCTAACCTCCCAACTGACCAGATGGAGGAAGATAAACCACACCTTGTTGAACAAGTTTCT
>CM044436.1:41681253-41693749 GCA_024363595.1 Xenopus borealis
GGGCATTTCCTGGGGAGGGGGGCTGCGGGTTTTTATTATTGCAAGGTTGAATTCTCCTTTAAATGTTATCTAATGTTGTCTAACACAGTTATGTTATACATTGTGACCGAAACCAAGAATATTCTGTTTAGGACAAAATAAAAGTGGCAGAACTGCTGTTTTGGGCATTTGGGCAAGTATTTAATCTTAATCCAAAGAATGTACGCATTCAGAAACCTTGTTTTTTGCTTCTTTTTTTTTTTTTAACAGAGTTTCTGGCAAAAAAAATATTTTGTTTGATTCAAAACTTACATTGCAGTAACTCAGTTATAACATATTTTAATATTGTTACAATCACTCTATCCAACAGTCAGGGTATGAAATGTGTATTTTACAGTAACATTTACAAAGTCGTAGAAAAGCATGAATGGATTTCTAAAATTAATTCCATAAACAGACAAGACTAAAATGTGCACTAAACACTTTACTGCATAGAGAAAGCAGGTGATCTCCATTACAGTTCCATTAACTAGCATCTTAACTGGAGGCTAAAGTAGAAGAGTAAAAAAAGTGAACATAAACGACTTGATAATTTAATTCTGACCAGTAGATCCAAATCCACCAGCACCACGTTCTGTATCATCTAAAGCCTACAAGAAAAAAAAAATAATAATAATTAAGAGATAACAAGGTCTAATATGAGGGTGTAAGTGCAGTGGAAGAGACTATGTGGATGATTTATCAACTGTCGAAGTAAAATTTTTGCCATGGTTTGAATTTGTTTTTGCACAATAACTCACAGATTCAAATGCTATTTTCCAAAACTGGAAAGTTTGGTATTTAAAAAAACATAATGTGAAAAACTCATAGGTAAAACTTTGGCATCTAAAAGCTGGAGAGTTAATTTAGAACTCAATGGGAGTTGTCCAATGCCATAATCAAGCAATTGTTTGACTCACAAATTCAATTTTTTTTTTCAGGATTGTATTCAATTGAGGTTTTCATAGTAGGATTTTTAAAAAATAAACACATTCAAGTTGAATTGTGAGTTTATTCGTAGAAGAGAAAAAAAACCAAATCTAAAAATCCCATAGTCCATGCAGGTCTGCAGTGGAACACAATTTTGATAGGATAGGAATTTAAGGGGTCTTTCAATATTGTTAACGTACAAGGTTTTAAGGCTACTAAAATTCTTAATTCTACATTCTTACGTTATAAAAACAATAACACTGTTGTGTAAACAATATGCATTCATACTTCGTTTGTGGAGATTTATTACATAAAAGATGCAGACCAGCAAAAAAAAAAAACTATGCAGAATGGCATTGCTGTATTTCAGAAATTCTGGATAACCGATGCTTTACCTGTACAAGTAAACCATTTTTATTAAACTACATAATGGCCAAAATAAAAATAACTTACTTTGACCTCTTCAAGTTGAGGGTAGAGTATTCTCTCACATATCAACTGTGCCACTCTATCACCTTTTTTCACTAGAGAAGAAAAATCAAACCCAAATTATACCTTTTTTTCCCCCCAACTACAGAAATATAAGGTAAAAAAAGAACCACACCATGAAGACAAAGAGAGGCTTTATTTATAAAGTGTTTTGCGTGATAATTGTTGATCTTAGAGATATATGCGGGAGTTGGAAAACACTGTGTGAAACAGGCCTTAACGAGAAATTAGAGAGATACGGACACCTGAAATTAAACTTTTTCTTACATATATTATAATATTGGCTTTGAAAGCTACTTCTAACTTTGCCATAAAGTATTTGCATGATGCTTTTACATTACCCGTCTGATCCCCCATGTTCCTGTATGAGGGGGCTGCCATATTTGTGCAGCAGGAGTCCATTAGCATTAGAAACTGTAAGTAACAGGCTGAGATGGGACAGTCAGGATGGCAAAGTCAATCAAAAATAAAATTCATTTTTTAGTGTCAGTATCACTAAGATATAAACTGAAAATAGGATTGGGTCAAAAGAACAGTTTACATTTGTGTATAAACTTTGTTTATTTTAGTTTTGTGTAGAATGATCACTAGCCAACCTGCTTCAAAATATGCAGTCATTTACATTAAATTTACAAACCTTCAAAAGCATCCTTTCCAAAATTAAATAATACAACACCAACATTGCCTCTGTAGTCCTCATCAACAACGCCAGCTTCACGTGAGGAGATGTGGGAAGGAGAGGTTTAGAGGAAAAAAAAAAAGTGAGCATTAAGTAGGATACTCAGATCAGCTACAAGAAACCTATATTTACAGCAGTGGGGACATGGAAAACAGTAGGATAAAATAAAAGCAGACTTAAACTTTATTATATGTCAATATGTTACAAATTACACAAGAGAAAGATTATTTGTATTCTCGGTTACAGAAACTAGGTAAAGAGAGATTAAAGGTAATAATCAACTAGAATATATCACCTCAGCACAACGTTTTACTGGCAAGGCAATTTCTTGCCACAAAAAGGGGAGAAAATGTCTCCTAGTGCATGCTTTACACAAAGATATTGGAGGCATGCAACTTAAATTGTCCCTATTTTTCAGATAGGCTGCGGATGTGTAAAAAAACTGTATATACAGGAATTGTGCACAAACATACCTCCAACATCAATGAAATACTTGGCAGCTAATCCAGAACGTGGTGCTGGAAACAAAAGAATACAATCATGAGATTGAACAAACAAGCAAATCTCAAAATGTCTACATCAAATTCTTTGAGAGGTCAGAGGGTTAGTGATGTGCAGGGGAGGAAAAAACAAAAAAACAACCCACACCCCACTCTAAATTGCAAAATGTTTCCATTGTAGGACTCGCACATCAGAGGTGAGAGCCACAAGAAACCATATCTCAGAAAACAAAGACCGTACAGTACTGTATCCCAGTCAGATGTGCACCCAACCTGCCAGTGACAACCAAAATTCAGCCACAACTCGCCTGACCCACAGGTAAACCCCAGCACAGAATACACTCCCTGAACTATTATGCCAAAGCAATTGTAAGATTTCATGTAAATTCCTCTAATAAATCCATGTCACAGAGCTAAACTAATTGCATGTTAAAATTAATTTGCAATCCATGCAGCACTTTTTTAACAGGATTTTCAAGTGGTGTCTGAATTTTCAAGTACTATGGTAACCCTACCATAAAATGACTGTTTTACCAGGGATCATCAACCTGGGGATAAGGACTAAAGTGCCTTTAGCTAGAAAGTTACAACGGTGTTCATTGTACTTGGATTTTGACATCAGAGTCACTACACCCTAGACAGTCACAGAAATTGTGTTGCATGCAAGTAAACTATATATTTTGATAATGCCATGGATACGGTACTTGAATGTGGAAAACCTGGTGACTTTAGGGGGCAGATTTACTAAATTCATGTGAATGATTCGAAATTCGATCGAATTTAAAAAAAAAAAAAGATTCTAATTCGAATTGATTTTCTGGCCACTTCGACCGTCGAATTTTAAAAATTCGATTGAATAGATTAGATAAAATTCGATTATTCGATGGTCGAATTACTTGCCCTTTAATTTTTTATTTGAATGCCTAGTTCACCAGATTAAACCTACCGAATTGCTGTTTTTTCAGCATTTTTGGATCGAATAAAAAAAAATTCAATCAAATTGTTAAAATCGTTCGAATACTTTTTATTTGATCGTTCGATCTTTCGAATTGAGTTAAAACCCTTCGAATTCAAATGGTTAAAATTCGAAAAAAAATTTGATGGTCGAATTCGAGGGTGTTTATTGAGCACATGTGTGAATTATACAGGTATAATACACAAGAGACATGAAAAGCTCGTAAATGTTATAGTGAATAAAGTATCTTGTAAATAAGGATATTATAAGTTACCGAGGAGTAACATGACCATATAAGAACACGTACAGGTTATGAACTCTGAGGTAACTTTTAATATTCTCATATTTTGAGACTGGGGGGACTTTATTTATAATACACCAGCTTCAGTGAGTCATGTGACAGAAATGACATCACAACTCACTATTTATAAGGATATAATTTACAAGATATTCACGGCTTTTGTGTATTATACCGTTATAAACGGTGCATGGTGAGGTCTTCCCAACATGGGGTAGATTATTCACTATATAAAGAATATAAGCGGATACAATCATATTTTCTCCCCCCAAGGATTGATTGGTTTATTTGACCCTGCCAAATATGCAATCCTTACTGTGTGTGAGAGCAACAGTGACAGTAAGACTAGTACTACATGATGTGGATCTGTGCCTACTGAGAAACACAGGGAGATAAAACTGCTCCTCCACCTCTGCTCTGATAATTGCTGTGCCTGCACCCAGAAAAATTGCCTCTGAAATCCATTGCATCTGCCTTTACCATAGCAATGTGAAATACAAAATCTTGTGTTACAGCAATGAAATCAGTCTTATCTGCCTGCGCCTGAGCTGAGGCAACGCTTCTGGGAGCAGATTGTCGCCCTCTTGTTTCTCCACAGGCCAAGATCCACATTGTGTGGCCTGAAGGTGCAGCAGATGGAGGGAGTGTACACGTTGAAGAGAAGAATTTCAGTGTTAAAGTAGAGACACACAAATCGATTAGAGGAGATTTAGTTGCCTGCCAACTAATCACATATTCTTTGGGCGACCCAATAAGCCTCCCCGTCGGCTAGAACTGAAATTGGTGGGATGGCACTTTGTTTTTCGAAGTTGCCCGAAACTGCCTCATGAGGAAACTTAGGAAAACGAAGCGTTCTGAGTGCCATCCCACAGCAATTTAGATTCTAGCTGTCAGGAAGGCACTTCGGGGAGATTAGTCGCCCAAAGAGGCAATTTGTTGATGGGCGACTAAATCTACCAGAGTCTTCTCACAAGTCTCTGCCGTTAGAGGAAGCAGATCAGAGCAGGCTTACATAAGTGACCATTCTGTAGGTCTGAAGACCAAGCAAACATGATGCAGAACCAATTGCACTTCTTCACTACACCCACATTGTTTATTTTAAAAAAAAAGATCAATAAAAGCCCAGCAACTTACCAACTCTTCCATAGCACCCTGTAGGTACACTGATCTGGATGTCTGTTTTTACCACCATTTTCTCAAGAGCGGGAATAACATAATCGTATGCACTGGTTAAGAAAAAAAACACGCACAGGATTATTAATGAAATATGACAAAAGATTGCCTCCAAAATGCAACTAAACGGCATCTGATCAGAAAGCAGCATGGAGTTAAATGGACAGTCTTTGCATGAGGGCGGCACGTGGGACGGACAGGAGAGGCTGCATTGTTTATATGGCAACTGCCGGCTGCACACACAATTAGGATTATCAATTTTGTAACACGTAGGAACGGTTTTAAAGGGGATTTTAAACGTTGTTGCTATTAAAAACAACAGTGTTTGTTATCGATTCCCTTTCTGTTCTCTCGGTCTGATTCTTACGTAACCTTGCGACTTGCACCATTGTTGTTGCAGGAGTACAGACAGTATATTGGGAACAGATATAAATGAGACCTCTATAGTTGCTATAAGCACTTGCCTGTACAGGTCGTATCCCGCCGCCCGCGCTGACCCTCTAGTGGGCGTGTGAGCATTTTCACTCAGTTTTGCAAACTTCAGCACAGGACCCGAGGGATGGATCAGATCATCTTTCGATCGCTTGGCTGGTGACGTGGTGACTGTAGTTGCCGGCATGACTAAAAAGTGTAAAAAGTTCTCTCAGAGAAACACTATAAAAAAAAAGCGCCAGTGTAATCAGATCTCCCGCGGAATATTGTGGTTGGGGCAAGGAGAGGGCTTCTACCCAATGGGCTGCTAGGTAGTGAGACACGTGGACATACTCGCTGCTCGTTGGTTAAAAAGGAACAGAACTCACGCCCTAATCTCTCACATCGATTTCTGTCAGGGATATACTTCAAAAGAGGAGGGGGACTTATGAGCACAATATACAATGTCCGTTTCTCGGGTGGGGGAGAAACGAGAGAAAAAACTAAAAGTGGTTTCTGTCAGGACAAAGCAAGGCGGAGGGAGGGAGCAGCAAAGCGGAGGAGGGAGAAGAAGGGAATAGGCAAAGGGCACCTGCCCACAGAGCGAGAGCTGAAGTGGGGGAGATGCTATACAAGGGGGTACAGGTTACTCGGTGCATCGCTGTAGGAGCATGATGTGGAAGGCTCTATTATGTCTAACTTCTCGTTACCTACCTTGCCTGGCGGGCGCGCGTTTGTGAGGAGGCGGCAGGCCTGGGCGCCACATTTTCCAGCTGGGCGGCCGCACTGTGACGCAGTAAACAATTCTGCTGAGCGTGGCCACCATGGGTTGTTGATAATATGCAAGCTCTATAGAAATGGCGGTAGCTGTAAAACAGCAGGGACTTGCCTCACTGTTTCCTTCTAGTCACTTTTTCTTTTTAAATTCGCATCTCTTGTAACGTCAGACTCGCAAGGTGTGATTCCCATTTATTGTTAGACGCCCTCTATTGGGCTTAAAGGTGTACTTTCTATCCACAGGCAGTACTATTTATTTACACAGGCCTGTATCAGGTGCCTCTATACTTCTATATAAATATGGCAGTGGAGTGGATGGATGTAGGGGTGCTACCTTTAATGGAAATAAATACCAGCCTTCCTATATTCTTGCCATTTTTCCTATTAATAACATTGGCATTGTGCATCATTTTTACCGGGCAGGCCGTTAAAATACCGGCCAGGCGGCAACCCTAAATGGACAGTGTGTCCTTTGCATGCACCAATCAATAGGGGATGGAGTGGGCAAATACATTCATTCATTTTACAGCTCTTTAAATACATTCATTCATTTTACAGCTCTTTAAATACATTCATTCATTTTACAGCTCTTTAAATTCATAGACCAACTGATAAAGAGTTCTTCCATAATGGCAAACTGGGAAAAGGGACATGCTAGATTTTTCAAGAAAAATTTATTTGCTCACTGTTTCAATAAAAGTGTTTGATTCATATAAGTTCAGAAAAGGGAAAATTGGGTAGAGTTGGAAATATCTCCAAGATAGTGAGTGATGTGCGTGTTGAGAAAACCAGACCCTGACTCACACCTAGGGTTACCACTTTTTCCTGAAAAAAATACTGGCCTTCCTAGATATTTATCTTTTTTTCATGTTAATAACATTGGGATCAACCATCAAAAATACCGTCCAGGCCGGTAGAATACCAGCCAAGTGTCAAACCTACCAACACCAAGCATATCAGAGCACACTCCCATCTTTATATACCCGCACCCTCCCCAATGTGACATCACAAAAGGGGTGGGGCATGTGCAAATATATATATATATATATAAAAAGGAGCACTTAGAGACAGAAGTGGGGCAGAAGAAGGCTGCAGCAGGTAGCCCCATGTGGACTGGCAGTCTAAGGGTGGTGGCTAGTGATGTGCATGCCAGCCGATACCTTAGGGTTTACCCACGTTCAGTCCCCAGTTTTGTGGTCGGGCAGTTGAGCTCTTCTGCCTGCTGTCCCCGCCCGTGACTTTACACTTCCGGCATGTGGTTTTATAGATGTGCACCTGCTCGCCCTGCCTCTTTTGTGGTGTCATTGGCAGGGCAGTGTGGGTCTATAAAAGGATGCATGCAACAGAAGGGACTACATATCCAAGCACTGAAATTATGTTCCAAAAAGGAACACAAGTTGCAGTTGTTCAAAAAAAGAAATTACAGTGCACATCTCCTGTTAAAAGCAGCCCCTCCCAATATGAGGCATTTATTGTTCCCATGTTCTTGTATTGGGTATATAAGTCAACTTAAAAAAACTACCTTCAAACTCAGGTTTATTTATACACAACAAATGTGAATTTACTGCAGTTAACAGATCCAGCAGGACACTGGGAACATTCGGGTGGGTTCCTGATGACACAAGCTCTCTGCTCTCCACCATTAGGCATTCCATCCCATGCCCGCTATTAGGAATGGGGTGCTGCACGCACCTAAGGGGTGGTATGGGAGCTATAGGTTAGTTGTGGGTTTCACAAGATGCTCTCAGATTTTCACAACTAGGGTGATGCGTTATGACTCGGGATTAATTGAAGAAACTTATCTAAAGTCATCTTAACTCATTTGATATTTTTCATTAGCATACCAAAGCACCATTGTTTACAATGGTGAACATTTTAACTGACACTATTTTTATGGCATAAGTGGGATATCTGGGTTTAGTTATTCTGTGTCGAACACAAAAACCAAAGTGGCTTCATCTGTATGTAGTACAGTACTGTAAGAAAATGATCAAGACCACTCTTAAAATGAACAGAATATCTTAAGAGTGGTCCTGATCAATTTCTTACTGATAGGTTTCCCTGTCTCCTGCCCTGCTCTGCCTGTGTGTGCCATATTCTGCTTGTCCTATGCAGCCCATTTATGCCATACCCTGCCTGCCCGATGCTGCCTGTGTGTACCATACTCACACACGTGAAGTATGAAATTAATTGTATGTCCTAATATGACATGAACTTTTTTCACAAATGAGTGATGGTGATATCCCTGTAGTGAGCACCGACCGTTTGTTTTTTTCATGGTTACCATCATTAATGTGGAACCTAACTGTATTTGCTGTTTAAACATTTAATTACTTGTAGCATACAGTTCCAGGCTGGAAATGTATTATCATCACATGTCAAAAAGAAGTACCAGTGGTACTGTGAAAATGTTTAGTATATTAGTAATTTAAGCCATAAACAGATATCTTCAGTGCATTTGTATGAAACAGTTGGTGTTAATTTTAACAACTTTCAAGAATGAAGCATTGTACTTTTATCAAGCTTTCAGCAACCAAAATCTCCTTCATGGTGATTCACAGTATTTCATGGACTTTTCCCTTTGCACGCCTATGTCATTGTCTGGGGTATGTTACTTTTCAGCATGGAGAGAGGCCTGACAGGGACTGAGCAGATGTCATGCCTGATGATTAAAGGAAAACCAAACCTGTAATAAACCTCCCCGTAGACCCCCTCCTGCATATTCTTGCCATGGGAGTTCACGGGCGCCATCTTCTTTGGTCTCTTTCGTAAGTAGAACAGCGTTTGTCATGAAACAGTTTCCTAAATTTTCATGACTTTTGGTGCATGCGCAGATGGCTGCCGTGAACTCCCGTAGCAAGACTCTGCAGGAGGGGTAAGTAAAAAAATTAGGGGCAATTGCCCGGGGGGGGGGAGGTAAGCTGGGGGGAGGGTTTTTTAATTACAGGTTTGGTTCTCCTTTAAGTGCCTTGCATTACAAAGGCTTTCATGGCCATAGATCCATCAGCAATGGATTCTTTGAGTGTCTACTCAGTTATGCTCAGCATGGTGTGATACACTCCATCGTAGGCCCCCTCATATCTTTATATGAACATGGAATTAAAATGTGATTCCTACTGGCGCTGCCTTCAGATCCATATTGGCAACTGCAGACATGTCATCGGCCAGTAAACATACTGGGCAGAATGGAAAGTATGCATTTTTGTGCTGAAATGCATTCCATCTAGTGGATCTGCAGTGAAGCATACACTGCTGTACTTCTGGTCTTATAGTTAAGAGCAGGACTATATATCATACTTTATATTAACCTTCAGGTTTATATTGTGGATCAAGATATCCCTGCTGTGAGTCTGGATACTGCTGGATACTCACTTCTATTTTTTATGTTGTGCATTGATTTTTTTTTATGTGCTTTTGAAAGGAAGACAAACAACAGAATTATACAGCGATGTCTATGACAAACGGCAGAATGATTTTATGGAATAAGGGGCATGAGAAAAATACAATTAAATATATTTATTCATCTTTTCACAGACGTATTAATTTTAATCAACAAAAACTGACATTAGCAGGTTTAGAACCACAACTCACATTTCCTATAAAAATATATGTGTGCAGATCTCATATTAATTATTAAATATACTGTGTGTATATATATATATATATATATATATTATATATATATATATAAATAAAATAAAAATATCATTGGACAGCACCTCATGCCATAAAGCTACCTCATAGCAGCCCCTGTGCAAGGAAATGTAGTGAATACATAAAAACCTAAAATAAACCAGCACCAAGGGTTTTGATGTGAAAAAACTCATATTGTTTCCATTGTATGTATAACCAATGTTTCGGTCCCGTTTGGTCCTGGTTGGTGCTGGTTTATATATATATATATATATATATATATATATATATATATATATATATATATATATATATATATATATATATATATATACTTTATTGAGAGATTCTTTTTACTTATGTTTTTATCACCTATATTTCCAGCAAGAATTTCAGTGGGGATCATTTATAAACACCAGGCAAATTTGCATCAGTAACCCATAGCAACCAATCAGTGACAGGCTTTTTTCAGCCACCTGCAGGTTGAACAATGAAAGTACACCTTTGATAGGTTGCCATGTGTTACTGCCCAGGTGTAAATTTATCCAGTGTTTTAAATAAGCCTCGGAAAATCCATTTTGCATATATTAAAATGTTGTCATGTCTCAGAAAGCATACATTATATATTTCCCCCCCCCCCATATGCGTCCCCCACATCAACGCATTTTGGTTCCTTCTGAACCATCGTCAGGATATATATATGTATATTTTGTAGTATGTAATTTCAGTTCCTCAGTCCTTTTTTATTTTTGCTTTAAAAAATTTTTTTTAATGCTGAGACAAAAAGTCCCACTTCCACCATTATAAGTAGAGGTGATGAATTATGAGAATTCTGAATAAAACGTTAGTACATTCTTGTGATTTCCTCGAACTATCAAGCAGGTAGAAGGTTCTTTGAAAAGAATTCTGCTCATGTAGAGGTGGTCTCAGAGAGCTCTCTTTCTTGCAACAGGAAGACTGTGGCAAACACAGCAAAATATAAAATATTAGTTATTCTTTTTGCTATCGTTGGTGGCTAGCATTAATATAGTAGCAGATAAATAAGTGAAAACTATTAAACTTACAAGACACTGGGGGGAATTCACAAAAGTGGTGATACAGAGACAAAATAAAAGGTGAGATAAAAATGTCGGACTTCCCACTAAATTTGCAAACCTCTATCTGCACTTGTGAATTTGTCTTTTAAACAGACCGTTTTCAGATTTTGTCTTTTGCACAACATTTTAAAGACATTTTTCCTGAATTTATCTTTAGCTCTTACTACACCTGTCAGTCATCAAATTAGAATTTTTGGGGGAGGGTTTTATTTTACCTAGTAAAATTATACATCATTTTTTTTCAGGATAACTTTCTAAATCTGCCTACATGTTTGTGCAATTCCACTTTAGTAACAACATACAAGGGTCTAAATAAAATAAATGCTGTTTTGCACAATATAGGGATTTGTATAAGAAATATGTTTTATTATCTTAGATAAAAAAAATTACTGGGAGACTTTAAATTTCCTTTATATGATATATTAACTCAAATTGCAAATATTACCTCATTCATTAAGCTAAAACTAGTGAAATAATGCAAGCGTGAGGTAAAAACTTTACATATCAAACTGTATAAAATACACTTCTTTTGTTTAATCAGTGTTATACATGTTTTGTTAATGAGGCTTTTACACCTATAGAGATAGAGACTTATTCTGTGTTTATAAAATGCTAATCCCATTTACTATGATAATAATTCCCCAATGGGGCATCTACAAAACTTGCAAAAAAAAAGATTAGCTGAAGGAAAGCAGAGCAAGTTATCTTAGAATTGATCTGACACATGAGGAAGTTATACTGAGCTTTAAGAAAATGTTATTTAAAATGTAGTTTTCGCACTATTTTGAAAGATAAATTCATAAAAGTGTCTGTAAACTTTATTTCACTTAAATATGAAAAAGGTCGGTTGAGTCGGAATTTAGGCGGATTTCTGTTTGTGAATATGGAGAACGTATTTTACACCAGTTTACCACCACTCCAAAAATGGTCTCTCTCCACTTCCCCCCAATGAGATTGGCAGATCTGGAGTGTTGTAATAGTTCATGCAGTCAAACTTGACAGTAACTCTGTAAATACATATAAAAGAAGTCATAATGAAACCTAATAAATATGTGTTCTGTAGTTGCACATTTATATAATTAAAGAAGTAACAAACCCTAAAGTAAAAAAAAAACCCTACCCCTACTGTATCTATAGTAATAAGTCAGATCAAGTGGACTTGCTGTAGTTCTCTTCAGTTTCCTCAATGCTGAATTGAGAAAGCCAGTGGGATGACTACTATGGCAAGAGCATTTCAGTTGCTACATTTCTAGTGTAGCATCTACTTCTGGGATCCAAATTAAAATTCAAACAACAATGTGAATTACCATGTAGCAAACGAATTAAAATATGTTTGGAAATTATTAGTAGATAATGTGGGAATAGATTCTATGGGTGTGTGTCACATTTCTAGGTTTATAGCTAGTCATACAATCATTGCACAGACTGGACATAATCAAATTTCAGTGCATTCCTATGCAATGAGATTTTCAAACCTGCTGTATAGATATCAGTTCCACAGGCTTTCACTTTGGCCCTATATACATACTAAAAACT
>CM044436.1:41713224-41732802 GCA_024363595.1 Xenopus borealis
ATAATGAGGTATTGTGAAGAGATTAAATTCACTGGGGGTGCCTAACAAATTGGCACCCCCTAGTGATTATGCATTTCCTCCAGGTGATTATGCCTTTTCTGTGCATCTCTCTTCTGCTACAATATGTTTCCGAGCTATTGAACTGACCAACCTAAAAGAGGTTGTTAAACTGTTGGCCAAGTTTTAGAGGTTGACATAAAATACAAATTTTAAAGCACATTTTGTGCATATAAACTATCCTGATGTGCCCTGCTATGTGTACTGATCCGGGTGGGGGGATCCTACTCTGCTTTACTGCTGGATTTAGCTTTAAGTGTCTGGCAATGGGTAGAGGGTTTTTTTGTTTTTTTTATATGAGACCTTTCATGAAGCTGCTGCTTGAGGCAAAAGTCTGTAGGTACTTGTATAGAAAATTCACCCTCTTCCTACACATTTCATCATTTACTCTCTGTGCCAAATGAGAAAAGCTGTGCAGAGGAATATTTCACAAGTACAAATTCTTGACCATCCTCTTTATGAAAGTTTTATTTAAAACTGTGATTTATAAAATTAACAGCAGATGGCAGCAGATATATTTCTTAGAATTTTCTAGATTTTAGTTCTTGCTAAACGTTTTAGTTTTCCGGTCTGTCCCATTGTTTCTAAGATAGGCTGATGACTACACCCCAACAGTATAGACTAATTATTATAATTGTCACATAAAAAATGTGTATTCAAATTATTTTTCTACCCATGTTATGTCAGAATGTTCTTTCTCATTTGAAATAGCATCTTAAAGATAATATGGTTACAATGAAAAGAATAACTTTAATTTGTGAAACCAAGCCAACATTCAAAATCCATAGAGTTGAATGGACACTGAACATTTTTTATTTATCAAAGTAAGGTAAAAACAATGTCTGATAAATGAAGACCTAAACTCCTAATTTATGACTGCAGTTTAAACACTACTGATAAAGTGCGCAAGGGTGCATACTGATGCGTGGAACTTACTGCCACTCCTGAATGTGGCAGTAATTCTTTAGTTTTCAAAGAACAGTGGTATAACTATAAAGGAAGCAGACCCCTGGGGCCCTGAGTGCAGAGTCTGTTTCCTCTATTGCTGTTACAAACTCCCCCTCCCAGGCCACTTTCCTACCTGTGAGCGAGAAAGGAGGACTTAGTAAGTGGTAGATGTTGGCAGGGGTTAAGGAGTGGGCTGGCAGGAGGAGGAGAGTGGGTGGGTGGGTGGAAGGTGGGGAATGGGTGGGGATCTCTATGTACTGGGCCTCTCCAAATATTTTTTTTTTGCTGGGGGACATGACCCACACTAGTTACACTGCTGCCAATTGTGCAACAGACTTCAACAAAAAGAATTGCCTGCTAATGTTATTTTTGACAACAATGCACATGCACAATTCATTTCAGAGCTGTGGAACAAAATTGCACCACAGCTGTGATGACCCTAAAGTTCTGGGTAAAAATGAGGCATGATTTACATCAGAAAATTGCACTTTGCACAATTCATTCATAAATTAGGTTTCTAAGGTAAGACGTACATTATGTGACAGGTCATTCTGACCACAGTGACTGTGAATGGGCCCCTCTAGAGCCAATTTTGACAAACTGCCATGAAACTTCTTCAAAGCACAGCTGGTCTGTCTAAGCCGAAAATCAATACTATAAGTGACAATGTTTCCCTTTACAAACTGCTTAAAGGGCTCCTGATTTTCCCCCACCAAAGGCTGGGGGTAACAGTAGTTTTTAAAAGAAAAATTTGCCCTGCCAGTGCTAGGACCTTGCACCAGGAAGAAGCCCCAGGTGTGAATTTCCATTTTATGCATCATGCATGCACATAATGAGCATCTGACGTCACACGCATGCGTATAATGAGCAAGTTTCTCATTATTCGCATGTGTATGCCCCAACAAGGTCGCTTGAACTGGGTGCTCGCTCCCGATGTGGGTGTCCTAGCACACCTCTGGTTGGGGGAAAAATAATGTAAAGGTAACGTGCTCTTTAAACTAACTGATCATTGGGATTTAGTAAAGAATGTAAAAAAGGCCATGCTTACAAGAAAACAAAGGTTTAGGGTGTTTGCCACTAACATACTGCATCTGTTTTCAATATCATTTGTTTTCTTTATAATTGAGATCCCTGAGCTATTACACATAATTCATGCAAATAACAGCAAAGCATTCCTGCTGCTAGTTTCTAATGCACATATTCAAATGCCACCACAGGATAACTTGGAGCCATAACATGTTTATACACATTTTACATAGTAGGCTTCCTGAAATGAGAGAAACCCCACACTAGATAAGTCAAAGGGTAATGGTAGGGTTTAGAACGTTTCCCCACCTGTACTTCTATATTATTAGGTGGGGAACTGAAGCTGACTGTTTTAAATAAAAAAAACACTGTGTATTTTACTGTATTGTTTATCTCTGACTACCTTCTACCAATTGTTTGGAAAGGCGGCTCAATATTAAACAGAGACTGACAAAATCTAAATCATGCATGTGATCATCATTATAGGATGTGTCACAGTGTGCTACAAACCATTACTGTGCTGGTTCAATCCACCAGTTTTAGGACATTTATTACTATAGTAATTGATGTCACTTTCGTTGAACAGAACATTTTGTTTTACACTCTGTCCTTCACTATCAAAATATGAATGATGTCAATACAAGGTAGGTAAGGAAATGCGTTTCATCGGTTTCCAATAAACACAGGACAGCTCAGGAAATTTGTGTCAGACTATTAATTAAATATAATTTTCACCTGAGAGTAAGCTGCTGTGAAAAACTGATTTGTAATAGAGCTTAAACTCAAGCCACTAATGTACAAATGAGATGACAAAAATGTTGCAAAGAATTATTTGCTGAAGAAATCAAGGTCCAAGATGGAAGCAATGGGGAGTGCCAATGTGTCTGCTGCTGCTTCCAATGGTGTACAACATACCTACTGCAACAGGGGAAACCTGGACCTACCACTAACATGGACCTGGCAGTTGTTTTAGGGTTCTCATAGTGGGGCTCTTTTATAAACACTGGACCAATCTTCACCTGGGCAGTAAGCCATGTCCTCCTCTGAAAATACTAGGGGGCCTTAGACTCAGTTTGCATGGCCCCAACTGGCTGCAACTTGGGGTTGATGGGGTTGAACTTGATAGATTTTGGCAAAGCACCAGAAGAACCCTCTGCTAAGAACACCTACACCATATAAAATAAATACTGTTGAATGCCTTGAATACTGGATGTGGAATCCAATCATGAATTTGGGGGATACCGTAACTGAGCAGTAGACACTAGCTTGGGTGCAAATGTACCACTTACAACCCTGTGGTAAGGTATGATCATAAACAGTACCTCTTCTATTGCAGTATAATGTTTGTGCAATATAGATAAGATTGTAAAAAAACTTTACCTTTAACCTGAAGAATCAGAGATATCAAAGCCTTGACTGATTCGTACAATAACCACTCTGTATTCAAAATCAAAAGCATCACTGTAAAGTTAACAGAATTACAGATGAAGCCACTTTGGTTTGTGTGTTTGACACAGAATAACTAAACTCAAATATCCCACTTTTCCCATTTAACACAGAAAATTGGATTGCAGCATCCCATCTAATTAAAGTGTTCACCACTGTGAACAATGGTGCTTTGGTATGCTAATGAAAAAGGTTAAATGCGTTAAATGAGTTAAAATGACTTTAGATAACACAGTTTCTTCAATTAGTCCTAAGTCATGACGCATTTAACAAACAAATCCAAGTAGCTTCATCTGTAGGTACTGATATTATGTATGCAAATATAACATCTATTATTAGCTAACAGTGAGGGACAGTTACTGTACATGTTCAAGCTCATTTCCTAGAGATATTAGTTTAAAGAGGTCCTAAAATAAATTATTATTCTGTTTTGTGGTCTGTATGCTCTACAATATTTTATGTGCTTTTGGCTGCCACATCTAAGTTTATTAGATGGAGTTTTTGGTGCAACTGGAGACAAGGAAGTGCCCCTCCTTGCAGGAAGAACAAGGATGTGGTAGAACCAGTTAATTATAACCCAAGGTTAATTGGCTTCTGATCATCTGCATGTGCATAAGAGAGAGCTTAGATTATGTACTAGTGCTGAGACTGATGTAAACAATATCTAAAGTTTTCTGAAGCATGTTCGCATGACTGGAGGTAAATAGTTAGGACCAACAAGTGGGGTTTACCTTGATGCTCTATGGTGGCTTGTCAATGTTATGATCATAACTGGATTGGACAGTAAGGGGCAGATTTACTAAATTCACATGAAGAATTCGAAGTTCAATCGAATTTGTATTAAATTCGAATCTTGGAATATGCAAATTAGGCAAATTCGACCATTGAATATTCTAATTCGAATTATTCGAATATTCGAATAAAATTTTATTTGAATATTAAAATATTTGATGGTCGAATAACTTCCCCTTTAAATTTTTATTCGACCACCTACTTCGCCAGATCAAAGCTACCAAATTGGGTATTATTAGCTTTCATCGAATATAAAAAATTCGGTAAAATCCTTCGAATTCGATAGTTGAATTCGAAGGATTTTACTTCCCCACTATTCCCATGGTCGAATTTCAAATTTTTTTTAATTCGAAATTCGACCATTAGTAAATCTGCCCCTAAGTGATACACGGATAGGGGGCATATCTTTAGCATCATCTTAACTTCATCTCTGGGCCCTTTTAATATTAATTAAAAATACAAACAAGGGAAAGCTGTGCTCACCACAAATTTTTAAACCATCAAGTGGAATGCATGGAGGCTGTGACAACAAAATTCATACAAATAAAACAGGGATTGTTGGTCCATATATTGCCATATATTTAAGCGGGCCAACTACATCAAAGTCATCACCGGTCTGGCCAGTCCTACACTCAACTTTAATCTGAGTCATTACGAATTCTATTGCTGCCTTATACATTTTACACAGGGACTTAGTTTTACCTGCAACTTACTTTCTGCTTTCAAGGTTAAAACTCACAAACATGGTTGCCCTTTTACTGTGCACCACTGGGATCACCTGACTATAGCTGGAAAGAGTGGGGGCTTTGTTTTGTCTCAATGTCTGAAATATACGTATTGATAATGGGTTAAGTTATAATAATGATTCCTTTTACTTCTGTGGGTGTGTGGCACAGGAGAGAAGAACATTCACTTTGTTCTGGGAAGACAGTCATCTTATTTAGCCACTGCAGATTTCCATTCGAAAATGTACATTCATAGAGAAAATTTAGACTGTGTCATCACTGGTTGATGTATAAAAATATAATGAATGTATGGATTGTTTTTCTCTGCAAATTTGAACAGTATTTGAATACATTTTAGGAAAAGCTATGTTTTCAAAATTTCTTACTATCACCGATATATAGGAAGAGTGATGTCAGATGGTGCAGTTAGCTGAGCACACACAATCAGTAGCATGGTCATTATACCAACAAAGTGAAGAACTATAATAGGTAAATATTGCATCTTCTTATTTACCCTGCTTTTGTGAAAATAGGTACTAGTGAGGTTTATCATTTCTTCTTTCTTAATTTGTAAACTATGCACACTTAAGAACATATTTATCATAAAATGCATAGACAATTCACCACAAAATTCACAATAAGAGCACTCTGTGAGTTTGTTTTCTTATATAGGCTTTTTTACTTGGAATTGTTATGGTGCATAGTCTCTTCACCCTTTGATAAATATACCCGAAGGTGATTAAAGCTCATTTGGCAAGCACTGGCTTAGTGAGGAATGGTAGTGGAGAGAAAAGCAATCAAGTAAATGTATTTTATTACCTGCTGCATCCCAATTCCTTAATCACCATGCAAATTTTATTTGAAATAGAATGGCTTTTAACCAATTATTTGCTACACTTTGCAATGTAGTAGAATGAAATGTGTGACTAAGTGATAGACTATGCATTATTTTTTTGTTAATTGTCTCAGCAAGACTTTGCTAAATCAGTCCCTTTGCACAGAATTTAGAAGGAGATTCTCACTGAATATTTACCACCATTTGACAATGTACTTCTCTTAATGCATGGATAGCAACTTGTGTCTTAATATTTACTAAAAGAAATGTAAATTCAAGCTACAAAATCACATTACATGCTACATAGTGGTGTTGAAAATACCCTCTTTATGTCACTGTGAAAACTGTATTAACTTTGGAATCATTAGGAACATTATGGGGCCAATTAAAGTTAGCATTTTTTTATTTTCCACAAACCATAGTTTCGCGATAAAACTAATTAATTTAAAGGGCATGTAAAGGCAAAAAAATTAAATCTCATTTTTACTTTCTTTAATGAAAAAGAAACCTATCTCCAATATACTTTTATTAAAAAATGTGTACCGTTTTTATCAGAAACCTGACTGTATGCAGTGAAATTCTCCCTTAATTTATTTCTGTGGATAGGAATTGACAGACGGTCCCCTAACTGCTGTGCAGGGAAACAGTTGTACTTATGAACAGCAGGGGGAGCCCCCACCTTACTTCCCAGCCGTGCAGAACTCCAGCAGATTTGTTTGTTTCCCTGTAGAGCAGTCGGCAACTGTGTAGAGACTTGTATTGGATTTTATTTTTGCCTTTACATCCCCTTTACTGTTTCCAACTCCAGCTGCAGGAACAAAGATCATGGAGCCAGATTTAATTATATTTGGATTCTATTTGGAGGATTACTTTTCTGTAGCCACTGGTTCTGCAGAGTTGGAGAAAGTTTGTATTAAACAATGCAAAAACTATAAAATCTGCAAAAAACTATAAAATCCACATTAGATTACATGACAACACAGGACCCAGTGCAGTCTGTATTTTCTGATTGTTAATCAGTCTTGCTGTATCAGCTTCTGGCAGATATTATTTGACTTGTGCTGTTTTGATCATTTATGAAGATCCCTAAGCAGTCGGACCACACTTGGTCTTGCGAAGATGTTTAACAAAGTTACAAGATGGTGACCCCCTGTGGCCAACTTTGAAAGTATAAATCATTTGTGGTGCAGTAAGTTCATGTTTGTGTTTAGTATACAAAATACAGCATTTCTAGCCTTATTCTATTTAAGACTTTCCTTGTCCTTTAAGCCACAAAAGCTTATGTATTAAGTGTAAAAACCACGAAAAACTCTAATACAAAACATCTTCATCTAAACACTGGCAAGGTCATGGAGACATCAATGGGAGTTGTCCTTTACAAATTGTAAAATCTT
Organism: Xenopus borealis; assembly: GCA_024363595.1. Classification (NCBI taxonomy): domain Eukaryota; kingdom Metazoa; phylum Chordata; class Amphibia; order Anura; family Pipidae; genus Xenopus; species Xenopus borealis. Next base: position 41,720,448 of record CM044436.1, read on the forward strand.
TCTTTGTTTTGAGCTTTTAGAGGTTTTGGGTTTTTTTTATTTGTAATGACATAAAATGTTTTACGACAATGGGGATTTCAAGGTTTCTGTATTCTTATTCACATTCCTTCCACTTTTTTATTCTTTCATTCTTTTTAAATATGTATTTTTTGTATTGTAATACTTACACATGCTTAAACAATATGTTTTTATCCATATATGTCACATGGTTTTGTTTTTTGTGCCTTTGCTAACCTTTTCTCTCCTACACTTGTACATAAATTGTCTACAGACTACAGGGATCTTTCTCTGGCTTTAGTGGCTGTAATTCTTAAACTATCCCAATCACAAAGACCATTATCACATATGTCCCAGTATATATATATATATTCTAGCACATGCTAGTTCTCATCAGGCATATCATTGGTCAGGCACAAATAATTTTTTGTATTTGAATCTATTTTGCCTTTAAGAGTTGTTATAGCTGTTAATATTTCCTATGGCACCAAGCCACAAATGGAAATACATTATACCCGTAAATGTTATTATGGTGCATCAGCTTTATTTGTAATTTTTATGTCTTTGCATATTTGCTCTGCTCCACTGGGAACAGGTGTTGGCATTATTTCAGCTCAATACACAGTTGGCTTTTCCATGGCATCTGCAATGTAAATACTTTCTACAATGTGTTCCAGTTTTTAGTTTTTGCTTGCTGCATATTTTTTTTATTATGGGCTAGACAATATAGTCCCCATAAAATAATCAGCGTAAAATGTAACTGTGGCTTTTTAAAAATGTGTTATCGATAATCCATTCTTCCTAATCCAGAATCCTGTGTAGAGTATGGTCACATTAGTGAAGTGTAAGAGCAAATGAAGGTGTCTGAGAGTGGCTGTTCACCATAGACAGGGCCCTTATACTCTTTGAGCTCTGTACATACATGATTGGAGCAGTGAAAACTGTTTTTCTTCATTCATTTCTAAATAGCTTCAGATGAGCAGATATGATTTTTTTTACCCAATTAAACTGATTTGCATTTCATTTGGCAAGCTGTCATTTCAATAGATGAGTAACTTACAATCTGCAGAACACATGCTGCTTTTGGAGCTTTATTGTAACTAAAATGACAAGCTTGTTCCTGCTTTACTAAATAGCAGTGCAGCTGGTGTGTCTGTTACAAGACTATGCTCTTTGTTGTTGATTCTCTCCATTCAGAGTTTAGAAAGGACACCATAATTTTGTGGGCATAGCTGTAAGAACCCTATTTTGATATTGTTTCTTTCGAAATAAATATATAGTGAATAAAGTACCCCCTCTTGCAAATTATAAGGATATAGGTTTCAGTACTGAGGAGTTTCATGACCGAGGCTGAAGGCCGAGTGTTTTTATACAGGTCATGGAACTCCGAGGTTATTTCTAATATCCTCGTATTTTGCAAGAGGGGTACTTTATTTATTTTAATACACAAGTTTTAGTGAGTCGTGACAGAAATTACGTCAGTACTCACCGTTTATAAGGATATCATTTAGAAGATATTCATGGCTTTTGTGTATTATATTTTGAATATGTCTCTTTTTCAGTATGCCATCAAATGCTTCATTTTCCAGTTATAGTTGGGTAAGGACTCACTTGTAACCAGCAATATGGCAAAGCAACCTGGCTTATATAGTAGAGTTAATGGTTATTCAATAACCCTTAAAAGAAACTTTAAAATAGCAACCCTTAATAATTACATAACACCTTCTGAGAAAGGAAAACACATGCAAGGTAAACCCTTTTTCAAAAAGATGTGCTAATAACAGCAACAAGCACTCTTTATCAAAATCTTTTCTATTAGAGACCAATTAAAAACTTAGGGGTACATTCACTAAGGATCAAAGTGAATTTTCGAATAAAATTCTAATTTCAAAGAAATTTTGAGCTACTTTGACTATCAAATAGCCCAAAATTAGATTTGTATTGAAAAAATACTATGCCTTTAAATAAATTTGAATACGATCATTCACCACCTTAAACCTGCCAAATTGCCATTTTGCAAATTCAAATTTTTTTAAAGGGATATCGTTTTTTCACTTAGAAATTCGACTGTTAGTTAATGTGCCCCTTATTATAGATTGGTTATGTTTTGGTTCTGTATTAAAGGCACACACTTTGCACCAGCCCAAGTAACACATAGCAACCAATCAGCAGGTAGGTTTTACAAGTCAGGTATTTAAAAGCAAATATTTAATTAATTCCATTGGCAGTAGGCATTGACCAGAAATATGGGATCTTTAGCAAATATATAATGGAAATTCTGCTATTAATTTAACAGGGTAATGCAGTGTAGAGTGCTACCAGTGGGAAAAATACAAATGTAATATAAGCTTACTCTCATCAAAATAATTATTTTTCTGAACATAATAAATGGAAAATGTTTCCCCATCTCTAAAATATTCAAGTTACTCTTCACTATTCCTCTGCCAGCATGTGTCCCTCTTCACGCTCTCTTCATGCAGAAGTTGGGGTCTGATATTGATTGTTCTACTTGAAAGTTCTAATTCATGTTATTGGGGGATGTAACATTTATCCTGAATAACCAACTCCAGCATAAACAAAATCTCAATCTAAATCTGACTCCTAACTAGTGATGGCCGAATTTATTCGCCAGGGGCGAATTTGCGGCGAATTCCCGCGATTTCGCCGCTGGCGAATAAATTCGCGAACCGCAAGCGAAAGTTCGCCTGGCGGAAATTTGCTGAAAAAAAACGAGTCGCGCGTTGTTTGCGACAAAAGTGGCTCATTTCGCGAATTTTTTCGCCAATTCGCGAATTTCGCTGAAAATTCGCAAATTTTTAGGCGAGACAAAACGGGGTAGATTCGCCCATCACTACTCCTAACTCCTGCATGAAGAGAGAATGGAGAGAGATGGTATGGGAGAGTAAAGAATAACAAATATTTTAGAAAAGGTACAACATTTCTAATTGATTATATTTAGAAAGTGTCTTAATTCAGTGAAATTAAGCTTGCATTCAATGTTCATGATAGTTCCCCTTTAAGCTTTGGCCCTGATACTTTGGTATCTGTTTAAGAGAAAATAAATAGAAGGTAAAGTAGTTATAAAAAAAAGATTATGTTTTTCTATTTGAATATATTATAAATATAACTGCTCATTTGTAAACTATCATAACCCTTATTTCTTTACTTTGGTAGTTCATTTCCTGTAGAAAACAGCAGGTTATGTAGTTCCTTTATGCACAACTGATTGTAAAAGTGATAATAGCAGATACAATTACCCATTTTCCAAATTAAGACAATTTTGAAACAAAAATCTCCCAGGTGGTAGAACATTACATGAATTTTAATAATGTGTGTTATTGGATCAGCAAGTTTATTTTCCAACCTAAAGTAATCTACTTATTTTAAACACATATTTGTGTATTTGTGTTTGAAAATGTTCGTATTTCGCTCCCCCTTTCTCTGTCTAAATATATGTCTGTGCCACCACATTCATCATGCAGTGTAAGTGTGCTTTTACAAGAGCAATAACAATTTTAAGGTTTTTGGCCATTTCCGTATATTACCTGAAGGAGAGTTCTTACACCGTCTCTAAAATTGTCAGCAGCAACTCCTGCATAAAATGCTTTTGTTTTGTTTTTTGTTAACCATGCCTGCATCTTGATCATCCCAATGTTCATTTCTTTTACAGCCTGCTTGTGCGGCCCCTGCAAAACACAATAAAGGTTCAGCAAAATGAAAGATTAGCAAATGAAAATGGACCGTTGCAATTGAATCCAATCTTTGGTGAATGTTTTGAAGTCACAACCTGAGAAAAGAACCTGCTATGTTATTTTATTGCCAACTATGAAGCTCACAGAAGTATGATATTACATATTACTAGTTCATGGTGAACACAGTCAACGTATGAAGCTCAGGACACTGGTACTAAAATACAAATTATTAGAAAAAATCCTGTAAAAAATCCTGTTGGAACTTTCTCAGAGAAAAGATTGTTATATTTTATCAGCAAAAATGAGGATGTTCTAAAATTCTCTCCAAAGCATAAAAAAAACAAAGCCAATGTTGTATGTCCTGCATATTGTCTCTATTAAAGTTGATATATAGTGAAAAAAAAAAAAATTTGCACTGTTTAAGAAATACCTGTAGACATTTGTCCTGCTTTTTCATGTGCTCTGAGAGCCATTCGTATTGAGCTCCTGACAGCCACTACTTGGTTAGAAGGAACTTTCAGCTCCATGCTCCATTACCCAACAGGATGAAGTGCTTGGCTGCCTTTGTTTCTTAGTGAAACTTTTTTGTATAAGGCTGAACCAGTGTAGTTATTTATTCTTATGCAAATGAAAAATGAAGAATTCTGCAACTCTAATTGTTCAAGTACCTAACAAATTTGCTCCCCTCAGTAATTTTTACCTTTTTATGTTCTTAAGGGGAATGTCAGATATAAGGGCCACAAAAAGTCATAAAATTATTTTATATAGTTGTTGGTGCAAATTTCTAGAGGTAAAACACTTAAATTGCATAAAAACATCTTACTCATTATGCTCAATTAAGCAATCTAAGTATTTTACCAACAGTGTTTCTCACTACTTCTTTTGGAAAGGTATTTTACGACATCTATAGCCACAACAAATGTGGGCAACAAAACACACCATCCAGTGAAGCAGCTAGATGTTACTGGGCCCCACAGCAAATTCATTTTAGTGCCCCCAACATATCCAGATTCTGTCCTGTATTACCAATACATATTTAAATTGCTCATTAATTAGGACCTCATGGGGCTCCCTTAATACTTTCTATGCTAAAGTAAAATTAAATATTGAAATACCCCAAATATGTCTACAGCAGTAACCTCTGAACAATACATTTGGCAAGAAAGGAGCAGCCATGCAAAACCATTTTTTAAGAATCCATAACTGGTCAGTAAAAGTTCTCTTTAATAAATGCACTAGCTATCATTTAGCACTTGTGTCCTTTAACAAGCAATTGAAGTGACACATGAGCCAGTGGTTTGGCATTGAGGCATTTACCAAGTCACTGCTAGAACCACTTGACATTCATTGCAGAGAAGCTGATATTGAGTCTTAAGAACTGTGAAGGTCTTATCTAGATAAGAAAAATCTATTTTCAGTCCAGATTAAACTGTGAGACGTGTTTTACTTTTCATTTAATGACTTAAATTGTAATCTTTAAAGCAACCTAATATATTTCTTGTTTGTTCAAAATTGACTGTATTATATTATACAACAAAACTTCCAGAAACCATTTCCCAGTGGGAAATTGCAAAAAAAAAATTACAAAAACACTTCACAGCATACGCACAACCCAGCATTCTTTGTAAATGTGTGTGTTATATCAAGAAGAGCTGGTTTTGTCACTGGAACTCCAGTTAAAACAATGCATTCTGGTCTGCAAGTAAAAAAAAAAAAAAAAAATGGTAGGGAATGTCAGCTTTGGTTTTCAGAATCCTTAAATTGCCTGTAGAGGATTAAAGGGTCATTTATCATATTCAGGACAGGGTGCAAAGAGATTAACACAGATGCAAGCCAAGTCTGGGGTATTTCCTCATGAATGCAGTGATGTATGCATTCAGCAGCACTGTATTCATGGGAGTCCGTCATCCTAGCCCCTACCCATCCACTTGACTGTTATTCACACATGCAAGTCAAGGCAGCTCTAGCAGGTAAAAAAGAGCCTTGACCTTAGCACCTGCCCTGTAGCCAATAGTAGTAAGGAAAGTGCTACCTTGTGGCTACTGGTGCTGCTTTTTGCACTTAAGGTCCGATTTATATTGGAACAGAGCATTGTAAGGCTATGCCCAGGGCCATTGTAATAATAAACTATGTCTACATATATTAATTATCAAAATGTATGTATTATTTATGATTCAAAAATAAACCTGGTTTATGATTGACTTCATTTTTCTGATGATGCAATGTGAAATGAAAATGTGAAGGAAGAGCGTTAACATGGGACACATTTGTGTAAAATAAATGGTCTATTAATAATACTGTGTATTTCTCTTTGCGTGTAATTAAAAATAACTGCTCATGATATTTGTGGAAGCGTGCATATGCTTTTAATATGGAATTAAACAAAAAATCCATAATATTTTTATGAGTTGGCACTTATGCATTGCCCACTTTGGCTGTGGAATTTTACATAGACTTCAGCACAACAGGCAGTATGTCCACTAGATTTTTAATAACACCCTGTCCCTTGCCTTCTGAGCTGATAAAAGAGGTATGGCTATTATTTAAAAATCCCACTATAACTGATTATGCAGCAACACAGATTTTTACTGGGTACTAATTCTATTATAAGGCATGTCTAAATACAGGGGAACTGATATCCAGCAAACTTGTAGGATTATTATTTATCTTATTATTAAAAACAAGAAGAAACATTGCTTAATTCATATTTCTTTATACTACATCCCATACCCGTGTTGGTAACTCAAAGATTAAACTTGGTAAAACTAATAGGATATTGACTTTGATCTGATGCATTAGTGTTGCCACTGGACATACCTGAAGTTCTTCACGTGTTCTTCAATGCTGTTTAAATCTAATGCGCTGTTCAAGGCATTTGTGAATTGAAGAGCCATTTTTTTTTTTAAATTAACAGCTTGCGGCAAGTGCAAATGTATCACTTTTGTACTTTGGCCCAAGTTTTTGTAACTGACCCCTGTCTACTTTAAGTGGTTATATTACAACATCATTGAGGATTATTTTACTAAAGGCGGCAGGGTGCAAAGTGAAATAAGGCACAAATGCCATTATCTGTACCCATAATGCATTTTGCTACTTGGTTGCAAACATTTCCTCCTAGCAGTGAATGGCGCAGAAGAAGATGTGACTTACATCATGTAAGAGACAGCATGTGGGTGTCCAAATATGCATAATACAGGTGCAAAGTTTATCACATGAGTAACCAGCAAAAGGTTCAGAGCTTGCATTATGCACGGCATTTTAATCGATTTGTGCCTAATTAGCAAGCTAAAGCTTACATGTTCCTGAAAAGAAATGAGCCCCAGCATCTTTTGTGTATGTCTCATATGGGCATATCAATTCATTGTAGGGATGCTCTTTTTTTATATATAAATACTAGCAAGTTAATGAAGACAAGCAATATTATTCCTCTTCAATGCAGTGGACGTACTGGGAAACTAGCTCTGGTTTTTGCATTGAAACATTCATAAATAATGTACAATAACTTTAGTAAGAAAGAATAACTTTTCAGCATTGAAATGGAAGCAGCATACAACAAAATTTAGCACAGTCTACTGCTTTGTCAATTAGGACACAAAACCCATGACAGATGACAATGACCAACTAATCAATCACCTTGGTCCTTTGCACTGGGCCAAAGTGTATGAAATTAAGCATAGCTTCTGTGTGCTATAGTCTGATATGAGAAGTAAATATAAGGCACAGGTACAGTCTAGTCCATGTATATGCATCATTTTTTATTACACCTGAGAGTTCCACCTTTGGAACTCTCAGCATCCTTAGCCAAGTAAAAAAATTTAAAACATCTGAAAGGTTACCTAACTGTGGTCTGTACAGATAAAGATGGGAAAATAAAAACTTGGGTATGATCCCTAATGACGTGTTGCATTGCTGCTGCTTAGTCTTAACTGCCCTTATTATTCATATGACTCTTATTTTTAAACAGCTGTACAGCTCAGACCTACAATTACAGACACTTTCATTAGTTGCATCTAAAAACTAGATCAATTGTTGTTCTTACCTGGTTTCTTGTAAGTCACATAGATGTACAAGAAAAGTTCAATGGCATAAGTGATGAGAGCAGCCCAGCAGCTGATGACAAACATCACACCACAGCACAGCATGGCTCCAAAAAGAGACAACCACATGTTGTAATACTTGAAAGCAGGTCGCCAGCCTATTTATAAAAAAATATCATCCCTTGAACTTCATTTTATTATACATGCATTACTGAGATGTGACTTGTTGCATGTAAGTTGGAGTTAGAGTAGATACATGATCTTCAACCTTTCTGGCTGGATCTCTCCAGTGGTGATCTCATGTCAAGGGCAATGTACAACCAGATGAACACAGAAAGCAGCAACATCAACCAAAGTCAGCTACTAATTTTATTAACTTAAGGAACAGTAGTTGGTTTATGTAAGTTGCAAGTTTCCCTTTAAGGCAGGGGTGCCCATGACGTCGATCACGGTCTACCAGTCGATTGCCGTCCTTTTCCCGGTAGACTGCGACCTGCCTAACGTCTTTAACTATACTTCCTGGTTGTGTCTCTCGTGAAACGAGACTTTAGATGCACAAACAGACATAATACTGCAGCCCAGCCGCCACCTTTATTTTACCGACGTGGGATAGAGCTGAAGAACCCGCTCCAGACAGCCCCACTCACAGTCTTTGGTGGAACAGGCCCTTACTCCCCTGAGCAGTGAGGGCAGGCTGAAAGAGGCGAATGGAGAGTGGGCAGCCAGAGAGCAGAGGAGAAGGGAAGGCAGGGCTGGATGAGTTCAGAGGAGGAAGTGGGGCTGGCTGAGAGCAGCAGAGGCAAGCATGGACACTGAAGGAAGGAAGGGCTCAATTTAGAGCAGCAAGCACGTCGAACACAGAAGGTAGGGTTAAGCAACTAGCATGGAAACAAAAGTGAGGTCTGACAGCTATAAACATGGACACAGACGTGGGGCTGACAGCAACAAACAATGACACAGAAGGAGAGCTGAGCAACAAGCAGGGACACAGAAGGGAGCGCTGAGCAACAAGCAGGGACACAGGAGGGAGAGCTGAGCAACAAGCAGGGACACTGGAGGGAGGGCTGACAGCAAAAAGCAGGGACTCAGAAGGGAGGGCTGACAGCAACAAGCATTGAGGGAAAGGGAGGGCTGAGTAGCAGACATGGAGGGAAAGGGAGTGTGTTTAAACTTTCATAACAAAATTTTGTAAAATCAACTTGGTAATTAGGAGGTGTGGTCAAAAAATGGGTGTGGCCACAAAAATTGTGCGGTACCAAGGTAGATTTCCTGATGGGGGCCAGGAGTCAAGAGTAGATCCCAGTGTATCAAAGTCTGGGAACCCCTGCTTTAAGGTCTACAGCATACTATACCAGAGTGCCCCTGTTTGTCTGCTTATAATTTGTGTGAAATAAAGAACTAATCAAGAAATGAAATAAAGAACTAATCAAGAAATGTCAAGGATTATCATTCTGTTAACCCATGAGTTAGATAGAACACACCACTACCTATTGTGGTGTTTATACAAATGGCCTGCGGGTGTCACTGTGCACAGGACTTTCTGTACAGCGTGAAAGTAAGAAATTACTGTTGTTGTGTAAGGCCTGTATGAGCCTGTTAATAAAGCACTGTTATACTCTCCTCATCCTCGGCTACCAAAGATAACACCTATAGTAATGGAAGGAGTATAAATCCATATTGGAGTCTGAGAACCCATGCAAAGGCACTTGACTTGAAGGCAAGTCAAGCAGTACTATACTGTAAGTATGTCTACAATGAAGCAGGCAGTAATTACAAAGCTCCTAAGGGAGAATGTCATAAAAAATTAAATGGTGCCTTTGCAAATGTTTAGTGCTCCTCACAATGTAAAATAATTTGCCAGCAAATATTTCATGGTTAAGCAAAGGTTAGTGCTAACGCCTGCTCTGGAGTGATTGCGAAATACAGTATACATACACTGAATGTTCACAAAAGCCATTTGGTTGCAAACTGAGAGGAAGTCATGGAAGTCTCAGATTGGTCATAAAGGACAAAAATAATGAAAATTTTGGTCACTAACGTTCGTAAGTTGTTTGCAAATGTTTTTTGCACATATTAAATTCCCCCACTGGTGACTTTTTCTACATAGCAACTTTTGCTTATCTCTTTGGGGATTGTTATCATATTATTTTTAGAACTCAGGAACTTACAGGGAGGCCATACCACCCTTGCACCCGGAAAGAAAAATAGGACCACAAAATAGGAATGAAAATAAAAAAGGAATGAATATATTTATATGACAGTAGTCACTTTAAATGTGCTTTTTCTGCTATAAATACAGATTTTCCGCTACTGCACAGAAACATTCAACTCATACAAATAATGTACTAGTGTCAGTTTGCTGTGCGAGTTTTTGATGGTTTGCTATATCATTATTGCTCAGTGAATTGTAACTGCAGTAACTGCAAAAGGTCTCTTCCCGTGGCTTCTCACTCTACATTTTAACATTGTTGGCAAACATCAATCACTTTGCAGAATTACAGCAGAAATTGTTTTACAAAAGGTCCAGGACCTGTATATTCCAGCCTTGTTGCCTAAATTTCACACTCTTGACCAGTGGGATCACCTGATTATAGCTGGGAAGGGTGGGGGCTACAACTTGGAGATGGTCACTGCTCCTGTATAACTATAACAAACAAGGAAAAGTTGTGCTCACCACTAATTTTTAAAACCATTAGGCGGGGGTGCAATGAGGCTGTGGCCACAAAATACATAAGGTCCTCTGCACTCAACCCATTGAGCTGGCCAGCTTAAATATATTGCAATATATGGACAAACATGGCATGGGAAAGGCTGGTGCTATAGTAGTGCAGGGCAGATTTATAGCTCCAAAAGTCTGATTCTAAGTGGGAATTGCGCCAGCGATGATCTTGTTACTGACCGGTGTTTCACAGTTGGAGCAATTTCCTGGATCTGGACAACTGCGCATGTGCCGAAACTCACGGGAATTGCAGAAGAGCCGGAAGAAGAAGCGAAAATTACCAAAGAAGAAGATGGCTGCCGTGAACTCCGGCACTAGAATCTGCGGTGAGGGGTAAGTAAAGAGGTAGGGGCATTTGCCCAGGGGGCAGTTCAGCTGGGGGAGGAGGGAGGGGGGTCTAGGTGGGGTGGGGGTATGGTTTTTTAAAAAGATGGCTTTAGTTCTCCGTTTGGGGAATAGCAGGGGGTGAGGAAAGAGTTAGTGTTAATTGAAATGTGAGCATATTCTGATCAGAGAGGGGAAATGGTAAGTTAGTATAATTGGTGGTTGAACACAGTCTGGTAAATATGAGGATCCAAAGCATTACCATAGGAGTGAGAGGGGGAGTCTGAGCACAAAGATAAGCCTAGGGAGGATGTTAGTGAGAGAAGTTTAGAGACAGGAGGGTTGTTGTTAATGTTGTTAACGGGTATATTAAAGAGTGGATAGAGTGTTAGATGAAAGAAAGTAAGGAAGCCAGGCTGCAAAGTTGTCCAAAAATTGTGTAGTTGGTCCAGGTGGTCGATATATGACAGCATTGCGAAGTGAAACAGGAGAGAAGAGCGTAATGCAGTGAGCCTCAAATGAGGAGAATGATAAGGAAGGAACAGGTGGAAGAACTTTAAAAGTACAGTGGGGAGAGAAATTCAAACCTACCCTAGCAGCTTCTTAAATCTCAAAAAACTCAAGGATTTTTTTTCTTCAAAAAAGTTTTAGCTTTTAAAAATTCGACCAAAAAAATTCAGGGTTTAATAAATAGACCCCTTAAAGTTGCAAATGGAAAACAGACTGGAAAGGGGGGAACTGTAAAAAAAAAAAAAATTGTCGATTGGGAAAACTGACCAGAAATATTGATAAGCAAATGAGGTGAGGGTCTGGACTTTGACAGAAACCCTGCCATCTTGTAATATCTGTACACTCTGGGGCAGATTTACTAAGGGTCGACATGAATTTTCAAATTAAATTTGAATTTAAAAATTCAAATTTTGAAATAATTTTGGGCTACTTCGACTACAAATTCGAAACGAATTGAAAAATTTAGAATTTTTAAAAATCATTTCAGTTTTAAATAAACCCAATAAAATAGTTTTGCCTCCAACAAGAATGACACACAGGTTAGGGGTAGGGGCCGCCTATGTGCCACACTCCTACCACTCATAAAGACAGTTCTGCTGAAACTAGGACTAGATAAAGAGATTTGATGTTTTAAAGCAATCCAAGCAATCCTGGTTCTAGCTATTTGTATGTTGCTCTATGGGGTACAACTCAAGGGGCTCAATTTTGCACCCCATTGGACTTGCATCTGTGACTATTATGAAGATTGTTTTGGACATGACATGATTTTTTGGACATGATTGTGAAATGTAAAAACCTTGGATACCAAATAGATCCTGTAATGTGTAGGACTTGGGTTGGCCAAGGGTGTTTATGAGGACAGAAAATATTTCCTTCCTGAAACATCTTATTGCCAAATATCTCTAAAAAATAAAAGGCATTATAAAACCTGATCAATGATATTTGCCTCTCTAAAGCAAGAAAATTAAGATCTAAACTATAGAGCCTCCTGGCAGTCTAAAGCCCATAATGGATAACCTTTATACAGTGGTGTGAAAAACTATTTGCCCCCTTCCTGATTTCTTATTCTTTTGCAT
>CM044436.1:41736103-41753599 GCA_024363595.1 Xenopus borealis
GCAAAAGAATAAGAAATCAGGAAGGGGGCAAATAGTTTTTCACACCACTGTATATTGAGAGGGCTTGATGATATTCTATTTAATATATATTAATGACCACAAAAACCTGTGAAAAGAAATGTATTTTCCCTTTGGAGGTTTTTCATTTCTACTGGAGATTCATTAATATTATTAATTCTTTTGCCATTACTGGAAGGAACATATTTAGTGACAGAACTAATACTTCTTGTTCTACAAAGAAATTGATCCAAACTGCACAAACACATTTCTCAGCGTGAAGACATTACACTGGGGGTAATACGAGAAAAGACCCATTTTATCATTCTAAATGACTAAATAAATATATTGTATTGCCATGCATACACTAAAAAAAGACATATTGTATCTGTCATCACTTCTCTGAAGTCTGCGTTTATAAAAATATGTTATTGACCTGCAATGGCTGTCTCTCAATGGAGCTGTTAATGAGACTTAAAATATGTTTTTTTGCCTGGAAACAATGTGCAATTTTAGCAAATGAAAGATATAATTTCTCATTGCTTTTCCGGCTATTTAAATTTAGAACTATTGGGGGCTGCTTTTTAAGACCTGCTGAGTTATTTGCCAACATGATATAAATGCATACATGCTATGTGATCTTAATAAGCTATGCCCACGTTATTAATTTATATTTAAAGAAAACATAAAAAGATTATGTTAGCTATTCTTGAATTCATTCATTATCCAAGAAATGGAGAAAACCTTACCCTGGTGGTCTAGTGGTGCGGCGGGGACGCCCGCCGCTCTGCTCTCCTTGCCGCCGGTCTTCCTAGTGCGCGCGCGGCGCGCACTTCCGCATCTTAAAGGCCCATGCGCGCTGGCGTCATGACGTCAACATTCAAATATTTAAAGGGGCATTTTTATAAAACTCATTGCCCGTGATAGGTTTATTCCTGGTGCCTTGTACCTGTGCTGAAAAGCTTCTGTTTGTTCCTGTTTGCTGTGTTTGACCCTGCCTGACTCTTGACGACGCTGCTTTCTGTATCCTGACTCGATCCTGTTATCTGACCACCGATTTTGCCTCATCCCTATCTGATTGATTACCCGGTTTTGACCCTCGCCTGCCTGACGTTCCTTGCTGTCTGCCTGTCTCGATCCAGCCTGTTTAACCACGTATCTGCCTAACTCTTGCCTGTACCGTGACCTTCGGCCTCAATAGACTTTCTACAGTCGTGCCCCATTGGCAACCAGAACTCCTGCTCTGCACCTCTCGTTTAAGTCCAGGTGGCATCTGAGTAGCTGAGGGCTCCTCCCGAAGCCAAAGGCGGTCACACTACTGGTGAAGCACGAGCCGAGACCAGGGTGCTTGGCGTTTGTTCTGGTATTGGGTGCCGACCGTGACAAAATGGTATTTCTGTTAATATAGGCAGCGAAGTGGCAGACTTGGGAGCCAGCGTCAAAAAAATGTTACCCCAACTTTGCCACTGATCAAATTTATTTTTCCTTGTAACTTTATGGCCTTGTCTACTCTTGTCTCCATATTATCCACTCTGTTGAATTCTGTGTTATTTGCCATCTTATTGTAATACCCTATAATCCATTTTTTTAAATTAGCCTTTTGTTCAGTTCCTTTTGATTTGTTCTATACTTAGCTGAGTAGAATGCTCAACTTTCAGTGGTCCATCTTTCCTTTATAAGTAGAAGACTTTCTAGAAGCAATTTCTTTGGCTGCAAATGGATGCAAATCAAGTGGTGGTTGCTAGCTGAACAATAATGACAGAGCTGCTTTCTGTTCCCTTGTGGATTCTCTTTGTTTGACATAAATGGAAATAGTTTTACACAGCAGATTAAACATCATTTAACGTTATGCTCTATATTTTGGATGTGATGCTATTAATTACTAAACACTTTAAAAATAAACACTTCACAAAGAAAAGTGCAATTTCTTGTATTAGAAAAATCAATATATACTTTTTAAAAAATTTGTTGTCCTTGAAAACATACGCTAAAATAAAATAAAAGGCTCTTAGCAAAAAGCCATATGTCATGAAACACATCATTATGTTTAACACAGAATACAATATAGCTTTTGTTCATTAATTATCTTACTTGAAAATTATTCATCAAGCCATCATAACCAAGGCTACAGGCTGCAGAGCCATTGCAGCTAAATACTGAGGTGATGGTGTAATTGATATTTCCAGTTGCTTCCCGCACTACAAAAGCCGTAATGTTACACTTTGTGTTGAGGTTCAGAAACAGACTTATTTTTTTTACAATACAGGAATGGGACCTTTTATCCAGAATGGTCAGGACCTGGGGTTTTCTGGTAAGGGATCTTTCTGTAATTTGGATACCTTAAGTCTTAAAACATTATGTAAACATTAAATAAACACAATAGGCTGGTATTGCTTCCAATAAGGATTATTATACTGTATCTTGGTTTAGATCAAGTACAATGTCCCATTTTATTATTACAGAGAAACAGGAATTTCTTTTATTTACAAATTTGGATTATTTGGATAATATGGAGTCTATGGGAGACAGCCTTTTAGTAATTCAGAGCATTCTGGATATGGGTTTCCAGATAATGGATCTCATACCTGTATACTACATAAAATAGCCCCAATTATTTCTAGGTTATTTCTAGTTTATTTATCCATTGCTACTCCAAATATAAGTACATGTGCCTTGTTGGTGAGATACAAAATGTAAGCCTGGTTGTATCCTAATCTAGTTTAGTGTTGCAAGTATATGCATGTTACCATATCTGTGTATGTATATATTAATCAGCTGCAGTTCAACTATGACATTTAATGTAACATTACCTATTTAATCCATTAATTCTCCAGATGATGTATTGGCTAATAATGTGCACAAGCAAGACTACTCTGTTCCAGGAATGTGGTATCATATATATACACAAATCACAAAATAAATATACACCAAAATCATAATAGGACAAAGCTTTAGTGCTATGGGGTTAGAGACATAGTGGGAAGAAGGTCCCTGCCCCATAGAGCTTACAGTCTAAGTGGAAGGCTAACATACAGGCACAAATTGGAGATGAAAAAGTGCACAAGATAAGGCATATTCAGTAGGCACAGGACTAGGCTACTGGTCTAGTGATCCAACAGGTAGACTCTTGGGGCACATTTACTAAGGGTCGAATTGAATGTTCAAATAAAATTTGAATTCGACTATCAAATAGCCCAAAATTCAATTTGAATTGATTCAATCGATTTGAATTTTGAAGGACTGGCCCTTTAAAAAACCTTCAAATTCGCCACCTTAAAGCTGCCAAATTTCCATTTTAGCCAATGGGGGACCTCCTAGAACCTGTCCTGAATATTGTCCTGAAAATGTTTTAACTCCTAGGAATTCGAAGGATTTCACGCAAAATTTTTCGATTCCAACGATGCGATTGAATGATTCGAATGATTTTTATTTAATCGAAAACGACCATCTTTGAGTGAAAATGACCTACCCAAAAAAAAATTTGATTCCCCTTAGTTTTTTCTTGAAGAGATTGAAAGAGGATTCCTTATGGAGAAATTCAGGGATGGAATTCCAGAGGTAAGAAGCAGCAAGATAGGATTTGAGACAAGAGGTGGATGGTGTGAAGAGAAGGTGGTTATGAGAGGAGAGAAGATGACCAAGAATGTATAGCAAGAAAATAGAAGAAATGTAGTCAGGAGCAGAGGAGTGAAGGGCTTTGAATGTTAGTAGAAGGGCTTTATATGCTATCCTTTCCTTAAAAGTCAGCCATGCTAAGGAATTTAGTTGGGGTTGAGCATGTTTCCTTTTAGGAGAGAGTAGAAGAATCCTGGTAGCAGAGTTTAAGACTGATTGGAGGGGAGAGATATGGGAGTCAGGAAGATCGGTTAGGAGGAGATTGCAATAGTTTAAACAGGATAAGATAAGGGCATGGATTAGTGTTTTGGCTGTTGTTTGTAAAAGAAACCAGTGTATCTTGGCTATATTGCAGAGGAAGAAACAACATGTTTTGGCAGTAGTATTAATGATTAGAGAAGGAGAGGGACTGCTCAAAGATGACCCCCAAGCAGCGTGCAATGTATCATGGGCCAATGCATCCACCATTTTGGGAAAATTTCCAGCTGAGCACAATGTAGCAATCTTTGTTCCTACTCAAAGGTATCCATTGCACTGCTGAGGGTGGGCATATGATCGGCATAGTATGTTTGTGAAGATTCTCATTCATCCAGGTCATGGTATATCTGCAGTAAAAAGTCAAATTGACTGAACATCAAGTCCAGTTGATTTGATTTAATACTACAGATCAACATAGTAATTTTATGACTTATCAGTACTGTGCACGTGCCCGGCAAGGGATACCTGGATGCAAGGAAGGAGATGACATCATTGTGCACTGCTGACATGTATCCCTGACTGGTGTATTTTTGTTTTAATTAAGAAGCATGCTGGCCTCAAGAATATTTGAGTATTTTAGTCACCAGTCATACGCAGTCATACTACTGTGATAAGTAGAAGTGTAATCAAGCCAATTAGCTATATCATAGCCCACAACAGATCATGTCACAGTCTGAAAAATCACTGGTTATATTGGGGCACATTTTCCCTTCCTACCCTGGGATATTACTGTTTCCTCTATTTCACTTTTCTTTATTTCACATATCTCTCAGAGATCCTTCATTTCTCCAACTAACTTTTCCCCATGCTGTCATTTTCTCACCCCCCTCCCTTTCATGTATTACCCAAAAATGTTTACTTATTATTTCTTGCTATTCTCCACCTCTCTCCACCTTGCTATTCTCCACCTCTCAGTTTTTGCCACCCTTCTTTTCCCTAGTGCTCTAGAAGATTCAGTCTCTGGATGTTTGAGGCTGGAAAATATGCTCATCAGCAACTAAAGGACCACGGACTGCTCATAGGTAGTGATGGGCGAAACTCCCGCGCTTCGCGGAAAAATTAGCGAATTTCCAGAGAAATTCGCGAATTGGCGAAAAATTCGCGAAACGAGTCGCACGTCGTTTTTGACGCGCGCCGCGTTGTTTCCGACACGTCGCATCGTTTTCGGTGCGCGTCGTTTTCGTTTTGGGCGAATCGCGTGAATTCGCCGCGAATTCGCCCCTGGCGAATAAATTCGCCCATCACTACTCATAGGGTTGCCACCTTTTTGTGAAAAAAATACCACCTTCTCATATTCTTGCCATTTTTTTCTATAAATAACATTGGCTTTGCAACTGATCCTGATAACTGACTGGCACAAATAGCAACTCCAAGGTATGCAATTGTTGTTATCAGAATAGCCAACATTGTTCCTTTTGGGATGGCACCTTGAGGATCCTTAAAAGAACAAAAATCCCTCTCTGAAATACTGTTTCTGTTTTTAGAGAGGCGAATAAATTAAACACCAGAAATTTTATAAAAACAACTGGAGGAAAGTCATTACAGAGTGGAACTTTGTGATGAATGAATACTATAATAAGTCATAGAATAATGAAAACATGACAATGAAAAACAGCAAACAGCACTGGCAACCAGTATGGGTAAGATGTCAAACAAATTATCAAAATTGGTCAGGTTCTACACACTGCTATGCCTATAAATCATGTATAGAGTTTTGTATTTGAAGTGAAAACACTTGTTTCTTTCTTTTCATTCTTTTTCTCTTCATATAGATTTACATTCCAACCTTTCAGCTATTGCTTAATAAGTATCACTCCCAGTCTAACAAAATGGATTTTGGGAACTATAAAGTAATCGAGCACAAGCCAGTGTGGGGGATAATGTGGTTGGGGGGGGGCATTATAGACAGCCTTGAATCCCCCATATGTAGTATGTGCTGTAGTTAATTGAAATGTTCTTGGGCTCAATTATCTCACATCATAAAATACCAAATAATGATGTTCATAGGATGCTTAAAACTACAGAGCCTTAAAGGAAACTTATACCCCCTGAACAATGTAGATCTCTATAAAAAGATATTGCATGAAACAAATCATATGTAAAACCTTGCTTTGTGTAAATAAACCATTATCATAAAAATACACTTTTTTAGTAGCATGTGCCAATGGTTAATCATAAATAGAAAATTGCCATTTTAAAAAATAAGGACAGCCTCCTGGGATCGTAGGATTCAACAATGCACACTTACATACCAAACAAACTATAAAGTTAGGTAATAGGTTAGGTAAAAAAAGTTGAAATGGTGGTTCAATGCAAGAGATGTAAAAGGGCAATATTTACTTAACTACGTATATATACCAGGTTGATAAGATTCTTTATTATGTCACTTAATCTGATATAAACTGTTGCTCAAGTATTAATTTTCGAGGTATAGTTTTCCTTTAAACTCTTAGGGCAGGGGCACACTGGCAGATTCGAGGAGATTCACCTGGAGACTAAATCGCCTCTTCTCGAACTGCCTTCCACCTGCTAAAATGAAAAATCTCCTGCATCAATGCATTCGCGGCACTTCAATATCCGAAGTCGCCTGAAGTTTCCTCGTGAGGCAACTCCCTGAGTGTGCTATTAGGTATTGTACTTTTATGCATTGTACAGTACTCCACATTACAAATAAAAATATACATACATACAAATATATTCCTATTACCTACTGATGCATTATAAACAGGGAGATGATAAAGTCTCTTTCAATAAATGCCTTCACTCTTATATGATTTCATCATTTTCAAGATAATGCACCTGTAAATCACCAGAAATGTTTGCCCCAGCGAGGATTCCAGTAGCAACAGGGAAGAAAATAGCAAATACTATACTATGAGGGGTTGCTAGAACCAACTCTATACAATGAAATCACATTTTTCTTATCTGTTTGTATTTTGGGACATTCAAAAATTGGTTTAATAATGGCATACTTTTAAACTGTTGAGGCAGTACAAAGAAGATATTTTTTTCCGATAAACAGCTGCTTCATCTAAATAAACCATTTTCATAAAAATATACTTTTTTGTAGTAAGGGCCATTGGCTAATCAAATGGCACATACTGACATTTTAAGTACTAAGGGCTGCCCCTGGAATCATAAAATTCATAGGTCATATGAGCCAATCAATAGACAAAGTTTTATTTTCCTGTTACAGTTAGAGCTGCAGTATTTCTGGTCAAATGATCTATGGGGAGCACACAGACACAAAGGACAATATTTTGGACAGTACAAAGAACCTCATATACATTAACTATATAGTACATTACATCAGTCATTCTATTTCCACTACATTACATCCTGTCCTATAATAATTTCTTTACGGATTCATGTTTTAAAACAGGTTTAAACAATGAAAATGTGGAGGGAGATAGCTGCTGAAAAATATATTGCTACATTTAACCTTTCATGCGCACATCATCTATCAAAGTTTTATGTTAATATTCATAATCTAACGGAAATCATACTGAGGAATGTGGTATGAAAAATGCCTAAGGAGAAACATGGGCAGAAGCTCTGACAGTATACTGTATACAGTACACTGACATTTTGATGTAATGTAGGACAAGTCTTACCAGGTGTGCATTCCCATAATATCAACCTTTTAGAATTACACCTAAATGTTATAATGTTTCCCATATATGTTTCTTAACCATGATCTACATACTCATACATATATCTGCACATATAATTCAGGATAATGCATTACTAAGGAAAAAGGAAGAACATTAAAGACTCTCAGATAGATTCAAGTTTTACTGTTTTTGTTTAACAGAATTCTTGTATATAATGCATCACTTGCAGTAATTACAAAAACTGATACTGTCATGGGAAAACATGTTTTTTCTTTCAAAATGCGCTGGGGCGAATTCTCACGATTCGCCGATGGCGAATAAATTTGCAAGAAACACCAGCAAAAAAAACGAGTCACGCTTTGTTTTTGACGCGCGATGAGTCGTTTGTGCCGCGTCAAAAACGACACGCGACTTGTTTTTTTTGCTGGGGTTTCGCGAATTTATTCGCCAGCGGGAATTCGCCCCTGGCGAATAAATTCGCCCATCACTAATAGCAAGGCCTGAAATGATAAACTTTTGACCCACTGCGATTTGAATTATAATTCCCAGCATTCTATTGGAGACTAAAGTATAAGAATAGCCAGAGAGCTACTGGAAGTTCTACCCATTTTTCAGTAGGTCACATAATTAATCATTTATTATTATTAATTACAGTTTTTTTGTGGCCAAAGGTTCAGTAATCTATCGAGTTTATTTTTTCTTATTTAGCATAGACAAACTTGCTAAATTTATATGATATTCAAGAAAGAAATATGTCGGAAACAAGGCTTTTGTATTGTTCTGCAGACAGAAAAATGCAAGCATATTTCGATGGTACCCTTGTCTGGAAAGAGCTGATAGACCAAGGTGTTTGTATGAGTCTCCAAAGCAGTACTGCAGTCACACGTTTATGCATTCTGCTCCTGTAACTAATTCTGCTTAAATAAAAGCAAGCTTGCTTGAAAATATGACTTAAGGGTACATAAACATCTGCGATTCTCCCTATGTGTGTCTGTAAGTATTTTTATGTGCTGTCATTATAATATACATAAAAAGAACACAGTTTTGACCCACAGATTCAGATATTCAAATCTAAAAATGTACCTAAATATAAAATTCTGTATGTTACTATCTTCTCTGGTTTTCTATGCTAAGTTTATGCTGAATTTGCTGTATACAAATTAGGCTTTGCTAGCATAACTGCGCTCTGCCTAGCGAAGTAACACTAGCGCAACTACGCTACCGTTCGCCGACCTGAGCGTAAATTCGTAGTTTAGTGAATTTGCATAGCGCTGGCGAAAATTCGCCTGGCGAAGTCAAGTGAACGCTAGCGAAGCTAACGCTAGCGAATTTTCAGATCTTAGTGAATTTGCCCCTAAATACATGGATCTCTTGTGCCCTAGTATGTAATGCTGTACAGAACTGTTGTCCCATAGCACACCTACCCTTTAATACATGAGTGCTAAAGATTTTAGGCTATTTAATGCTTGGGTTTTGTATAAATGTTAGATTCCTGACAAACTTTAATTATCTTAACATTTATAAATAGTGATGGGCGAATCTCCCGAGTTTCGGTTCGCCGAAAAATTCACGAATTTCCCAAAAATTCGCGAAACGAGTCGTGGCACGATTTTGACGCACGTCGCTTCAACTTCGTCGCATCGTTTGCGTCGCGTCGTTTTCAAAAACGACGCACGACTTTTTTTTCTGCGAAATTTCGCCAAGCGAAATTTTACTGGCGTTTCGCGAATTTATTCGCCAGTGGCGGATTGCGCGAATTCGCCCCTGGCGAATAAATTCGCCCATCACTATTTATAAACTACTATACTTGAAATTTTTAAATTCTCTATTGAAAACTCCCCCTACAGACTGACTAGTTCTAACTTTGCTTTTGTCTGAGCTAGTGATATGGAGGCAGGCCGAAGGTCGTGGGTCATGCAAAATATTGGAGCTGCACGTGGATTCTGACCTAGTTCCTCCTGCTTCCCTTGCCACCCTTCCCATTCGCAACCTAAATGCGCCCCACTTCCACATCTGGTTGCATCTATTTATAGACACTTCTCAGCTCTGCCCCCTCCGTAATATCAGAGACAGGGGTGGGCGTTAGTGAATTAGTAGATGTGGAACCACAAGCTGGGTTTGTTAGGGTCGGGTGTGGGTCAACAATTTGTCAATCCTGCAGCCTGTTTAATAAGGATTTTAGTGTGAAGTTGTGTAATCCATTAGTGTAATGGGGTGAGATTTTACTCTGGATATTTGAACAACTAACAATTTGCAGCAGAAGCACTAGGAAAACCAGAGTCAGGTAAATGAAATGTATGTCTTATGTTTACCTAGCAGTTAAATGGCATACAAAAGACAATTCCACAATGTGCAAGAGCTTTTCCCGGTCTGTACCCTGGCAGTTTCAGAACACGTCACACATCCCTTCATGCAACTCTCACAAGTAAAACTTGTTTGTAAGAGTTGCATGACACATTGGTAATCCTATCACAGTAACTACACAGAATCAACATGTCTGTGAATTTCAGATGTCACCTCTCTGAAGAGTTATAATGTGCCGTTGTGATTGGATTGATATCCCGAGAACTCCCCACACCAGTCAGTCGAACTGAAGAAGCTGCTCGGATGAGCAGTGAAACGTCTTCATTAAAATTTCTCAACAAGTCCAATTGTTTTTTGAATTACTTATATTAGATACATTTAATAAATTACTGTCAGCCTCGGCCTGGTGGTAATTCCAAGTTATTAACCCTATGGAAGTGTTGCCATTCAGAAACAAAAACAGAGACATAGTGTGCACCGCAACTTGTAAGCCATTTACCAAAAAGACACTAATTTGCGTCTATACTTGAGCATTGTGGGCAAAAGGTAATATTGTTTGCTTATTAAGTGCCAGCAATAAGGCCCCAGATAAGGTAAGAAGGTAAGTATAGCTCAATGCTAGTAGGTTAGAATGAAGAAAAGTTACAATAATATAGTACAGTCCTTGATGAACATACCTTTCTGGTGGGTACAAATAAGTCCTTGAGGCTTATTCACTAAAATGAAATAACTCTAGACCTACACTATGGCTAAAAAAGGTACTCATCCGTGGGAAACGTACTGGAATGCATTTCATCCTCATTTGTTTTTTTATTTATGCAAGATGATTTACACAAAAATTGAAATGTCACATCAAACTATCTTTGATGGATTAAACCTAGCAGAATGGTGGGTGTTTGATACGATACACAAGTGGCTGCCAAGCTTTGGAATCACATGAAAATAAAGCTTCAAAATATACTTGTATTTTCTGGTCAGTTAGGATTTTGTTTAGAAACCATGCACATCAGCAAAAGGCAGAAATGCAAATATTTGATATGATTATGTTCACAGACATTGATGTGTTCTGGAGCTTGTCAACAGCCATGAGCGACATAAAATGGGTATGCCAGCTGCAGAATTGCAATGAATACATTAACAAAAATAAAGCTGAAAAACCTGAGCAGCAGGGATGGTATCTAAATGATAAATGTATATTTTACTAAAAGTCACTTGCTAAATAGTTTGTTTGCTTTAATACATTACTCCCAGACAGGCAGGAGAAGAATATTCTGTTTACAGAGATATGTAGAATCCTGCAGATATAATTTCATTTCTCAGAACTGGAAATGGGTTCTTATTCTGAACTATGAAAATGCAGTATACATTTATTATTAACCCTTTGTGTAATAAAACAATATATTATATTTTTGAAATACACAGTGATGAATGAATAGAATGAATATTAAACCCTGAGGATGGAAAAGTCAGAATCTGGAAATTCGGCATCTCAGACCTGTCGAGGTTGCATTTAAGTCAATGGGAGAAGTCCCAATGATTTTTTGATGTGCACTGGGTTTTTTTGCAATACCACGAGTTTTTGGGTGAAAATTACGAAAAAAATGTGAAAATTGGATGGCAAAATCCGAAAACATTGTGACAATCTGAATGTTTCCCACAAAGCAAATTTTCTGGAAAATGTTTTAATAAATAAGTATTAAAAACCGGAGTGGATTTGATCGGAGTTTGTAGCTGAAAATATTGAGATAAATTCATACTTTGATAAATAACCCCCTTTATAAGTCTCATAAACTAAGACAGCTCCATTGGGCAGGGTGTTCTTTACTTCTATTGGTAATTTGTTGTATTTCAAATGTATTTTGTATTTTCAGTGTATCCACCCATCTTTTATACATAGCTTTGTGCTTTTTAAATACGTAATAATACTACTTCTATTAATAAGTATTCAACTAAAGGGGCAGATCAACAGACTCCAATACCAGGTTAAAGTCATTAATTCAGAAATAGCATTTTGTTTTCCATAAATACTTGGATTTACTAAAAGTCTATTTTTTTTATAATAGTTACAAATTGATGTTTGTTATACCAGTTAGCCAGAGTGACTAACTTAGTAGTTAAAGTTCAGTAATTATACCTTGAACCTCTTAGGTTAAAAGGTACTTTACTGTATATTGTTTAATCACCTTATTACAGACAGTACCATTTAAATACATACTGCACACAACTTCTATTTACATATACTACACCCATTCTGTCTAACACAATATATGCACATTATTATGGCTGAAATAGATCAGGACATTTTATTTCCCAGTTGAATCTTCTACACACAACTGCAAAGAACATTTTTGCACCAAGAAATCTATTGGACACAGCACATTCTTGTACCATAACAAAAACTTACTGTATGTAATGGGTTTGTTGTTGTTCTGGAGGCACAGATTTCATTATATGCAGGGAGAGAAGCAAAATGTACCAGTAGAACAAACAAAGGAGTATGGATCTACCAAACACTGGCCCCAAACTTCTCCATATAAGATAATATGCTCCACCTAATGAAAGAAAGTGTTTGCTCTGTGACATATAGGCAGAACAAATGGTGCTTATGTTTTCGATTTCAAATTGCTTTGATGAATATGTGACAAAGCTCTCTTCCAAGTGCGTGAAATATTTTATCTTCAGCTGCCATATTGCCTTCTAGAACATTCATTTTTCATCTTTTTAATGTTTCAGTAGCCTAATAGTTATTTGCCAGGGAAAAATGTTTGATCTATTGAGAAATGGCTGCAAAATGTGCTTATTTAAACATAAAGGGAGCTGATTGATAGCCCTGCTGATAAAACCATGAGAAATTAGCAAAAGCCTTGATATTAATATTAGAAACATATCCATGCAAGTAAGATTACTAGCTGTCTATGGCATGATGATTTTTAGATATTCTAAACCAGGAGCAGTGATTAAAAGTTACACATGTTTTATTAGAAATGTAAGTTCATTTAAAGAAAGACAATTGCCTGTTTACATGCTTGTTATTTTACTGTTGCACTTTAAATAAATAAATGTGTGTTTTCTGCATAATTTTATAACACTGTTCATTATGAATATAAAATGTCTATGGGAGCTTTTAACAGGTTGTACAGGTGCACCATGTGTTATTTATAGACTGGAGTAAAGGAGATTCATATGTTAGATAACAAATGTATTCCATGAAAACGGCAGCAGAAGACAGCAGAGATCAGAAGTATTGTGGGGTCATTATTTTATAATTGGAAAATATATACAGTATACCTAACTTATTTTATTGAGGTAATGGTAACAGCTGCCTTTACTTGCTATACATTCACACAAACTTACTAGTGAGTTAGGCCAGTGTAATATTAAAAATTACATCAGGCCATATAGGAATATCCAAATAAAATATCTCATTCCATATTTAGTATGTATGAAATTCATGTTAATAGACTTTGGTGCAACCTAGAATAGTTTATGAAGAAATAAAAAGAACTTGCTTCCTCTGACAACACCAGTGCATATAGCAGAACTAACTTTCCAGAACTGAATAGGACAGAAAATGCTTACCTGTCCCAGAAGCCTCATTAGCTGGAATAACCTTACAACATTACCTCCATGGAGAAAGCCCTTGGTAGCTATTGCAGAAGTAGATAACCCAGCAATTGAGGTAACCATGGTAGCTAGAATTATAACTACCAGACCTGTTTGTAATAAAAAAAAAGAAACACTATGTTTTTCAGATTTTTATTGTTATTAGAGATATATGCCTGGTTATGCCAAGACCTTGAGTTGCTGAAGAAAAACAATACCCAGGACTTAAGTGAGACTGCTCAAATGTTACACCATATCCGCATTGGAAAGAGCCAGTATGTTCCTCATGCAGGTTGGAAATCAGGTGTCCTGAAAAAAAGGCTGTTGTACTGACAGAGATAGAGGATCTGAGACCTTGAAATACCAAAATTCTGAAATAAATTTATACTCACTTTTTCTTTGTATCGTCCAGCGTGGATTTTCGGAATCCTGTACCAAACCATGAGTGTGATTACCTTAAAATAATGAGATACTGAACTGCCATTGACCTTTAAAATGTTTCACAGCTCATAATTTATTACCTCCTCTCACAAATCCATTTGTGGCAATTGCAGAGGTGGACAGGCCAGTTATAGCAGCTATGTCACAGCTAATCCAATGATAATGACACCAAGACCTCAGTGGAAAAAGAAAACACTCTGTTAACTATTTAACAGTCATTCCTTATAATGGTCATTAATTAGAAGTATCTATACAATATTCCTAATGTAATATAAACCTTGATGACAGAAATAAACATCTCCATTCCTTATGGAAAACTTTTATTAATCGGGGATACCATACGCAGGTTATTGATGATCAAAACCACAGAGCAACTCAAATACTCAGAGACACACTTTTGGATTACAAAGAATAGACAGAAAACAACAGGGTAGTTACCTACAACCCACAACTGAACATTATTAGAAAAATAGCCAGAGAACTGCAACCCATGCTCCACACAGATACCCGACTAAAACAAATATTCCCAGAACTACCTCTCTTGTCTTCTAGACAACCATCTAATCCGAGGAAAATGATTGTCAGAAGTGCTCTTCCTAAAACAACTAAAGAAGGTACATTTCCCTGCAACAGCAACAGATGTGAAACCTGCAAATACATCCTATGCAAAGATCAAGTTGCTATACCGAATATACAAAAAGTATACACCATTCTGGATTATTATTTGTGTGCTTCATCCAATATGGTATACGTGATTACATGTAATAGTGCTCTACAGGTGACATATACATTGGTGAAACAGACACAAATTGCTCACAAGGATGAACCATCACAGACATATAATCAACACCAAGGGGCCCATTTACTAAATTTGTGTGAAGGATTAGAAATTCGATCGAAATTCCGATCGTACGATTTTATCGAAATATTCGAATATGCAAATGTAGCCACTTTGATCATCGAATATGCAAAATGGGGGGAACCCCCATAGGCTTTTTTTTCTAAGTTTTATGTTCGAATACCAATCATACGATCGAACGCTTCGAATAGCGGCCAAAAACCATTGAATTTTACAGATAGCCCTCGAAAATTCGGCCCTTATTAAATCTGCCCCCAAGTCGTGTTACACCAGTGAGACAACACTTCTGCAGTCAAAATCACAGTCTTCATGACATGCAGGTTTTAATTCTAAAAGGGAACTTTAAAACTGAACGGGAAAGGAAGATTTATGAATTAAAATGTATGGAGTTATTTAACACATTAAGACAGGGCCTTAATATAGGGTCAGGTTTCATGTCACACTATGGGGCAAATTTACTATTATTCCCCAAAAAATATTTGTTTTTCCTCGAGATTCGATTAGCATTCGATTTTCGAATGCTAATCGAATAGTTTTAGGCTACCTTATATTTTGCCTGATGAAGGAGCCTTGGTGCTCCGAAAGCTTGCAATGAATTTTTATTGTTAGCCAATATAGGTATCACTTCTGCAATACTTTTTGTATTTGTTTTTTTATTTGATATTTTTGTTACTGGCTTTTGTTATTTTTGGTTACTGGCTAACACGGTACCACAGTTTTTGTTTTGTGCAAACTGCCTTTTGAAAGCTAATTGCATGTGAATAGCCTTAAGTAAAGAATTGGCAGGTTTCAAAATGCGATCTTTTTATGGAAGGACAGACATGGCTGTGTTCCTGTGGCTAGAAGTTTCATTTGAAATGCATCATAAAGCTGCTGAGCAGGTCAATTCCTCAGGCACAGCATATGGTAAAGGAAAGGCTGATAGAACTTTATATTTTCAAAAATCTGCAATATTTGCCAGTGATGGAAACCTGCTTTTTCCATTCCTAAATGGCCCAATTGCTATTTTTGCTGTCTGGCATAAGCCATCCTCATTAGGTGAATGATAAGCAGACAGGTAAAAAGTGCTTATGGGAAGGAATGTCCTCAGTCGAGTTTCGCTTCGCCGAAAAATTCTCGAATTTCCAGAGAAATTCTCGAATTGGCGTCAAAAACGATGCGCGACTCGTTTTTTCGCCGAATTTTTGCCGCAAATTCGCCCCTGGTGAATAAATTCGCCCATCACTAGTGAAAAACATCAAAAGCAGTCAAGTATGTATTTAAGAACATAATCTTACATCTCAATATATTTCAGGCTATCAAGGACTGTGTTTACAAGTGTGGAGGTGGTAGGCAATGGTGGCATTTATCCTGGGGCCCTGATAAATGATATTGTTCATTGCCAAAAACAGGTTATTGACATGAGTAACTGCATTATTGCAGTTGGTACATTACCACAGCCAAGAGTATATATGAATACAGTGACAAATTCTTCATTCTGGAATATTTACAAGAGTGCTAGGGACCTGGGGTTTTCAATAATATAGATCTCCATACTTTAAGTTTATTTAAAAATAATTTCACATTAAATAATCCCAAAAGGATTGTTTTGCATCCACATAGAATGTCATATATCTTATTCTGGATCATTTACAAAATAATTTGTTTTTGAGGGAAAATAATCCAGTGCTCTACCCAATTATTTAATGCATTTTGCAAGGGGCTAATTTAAAGTATTCCTGAAACATACACACTGACTTGGTGCAATGTGAGAGATTAAACACTGCTAAGAACAGCCATGTTTTGTTTTAGGACAGCAATTAGATGAAAAACATACCAAATGCTTACTGATCCCAGCATGTCCAATAGTCCAGGAGAGCTGAATAAAAAGCATCACACCCCATATATTTAGCATGCATCTGACCTATAATAGTAAATGGATTAAAAAAAAAATATTATATATATATATATATTTATTTATCACAACCCTTGCAACTGTGTACATTTGCCACTTAAGACAGTCACAAAAAACATTTGTTCAATTTTACTTGTGTAAATACAACATGTTTGCTACAGAAACAAATCATAGAGCAAATCATATTTACAAGCACCAAACTGAAATCTCTTATAAATATTGCACACCACATCTTCCATAAAGACCTGTTAGGTTTTAACCTTTGATAATATAGAAGTACCACAAAATCTGAATCCAGCATATCAAGGGGTAGTAAAGGTTGGTCAGGTTTATGCAGTTTACCTTTCCTGATAGGATTTCTTAAAGAACAGATTGATGAACTGCTTACCAAGACCCCAGAAAGGCCCAGCTCAGCCAAACTGCTGAACCATATTGACCTGTATGGCCACCATTAACAAGAATATAGAATATAAGCGTAATCTGCTCCAGTTCTAAAGCAACCAAATATCAAGAAGTAATCCCTGGTTTGCTGTCTGAAAACAAACATATTATAGGTTGCTACAAAGTTGGACACCTGGAGAAAACATTGTGCCTATTGTTAACCCAACCTAGTAAATATTCTAAATGCACCATATTAAATAAACCCAGGTTAGGTAGCTTACCAGACCACCATTTATCCATCCAAATTTTACAAATCCACCCCTTTCTTCTTCTTCCTCCATGTTTGCTTCTTCATCACCTGCAATCCCTTCTCCATTGGTGACTGATCCAGGGACCTCTACCACATTCTGCAGATGAGTATGGAATTAAACAAAGAGGAGATATAGTAATTACTGAGAAACACCCCCTTGTGTTTTCCCTCTTCCAATAAATCATACAGCCTTTTCAGTGAAAGAATGTATAGCTTCACG
>CM044436.1:41765580-41783858 GCA_024363595.1 Xenopus borealis
TGGATAGCAAGGGCGAGAGCAGGAGGAGTGGACTGGATAGCAAGGGCGAGAGCAGGAGGAAAGGACTGGATAGCAAGGTGAGGGGATAAAAGGAGCAGGGTCAGGAAGTAAGAATCAGGCAAGGCAAGGTCAGTACAAGGTTAACGATAAGGCAAGACAAGACAAAGCAGAACAAGGATGAAAGGAAGGAAGGGCAAGGCAAGGGAAGGGCTAAGGGAACTAGTCAGGGACAATGCCACAGTACTAGAGGCCTAACAATGCTCCGGCAAGGTGTGCACAGAGGGCTGGCCTTAAATAGGGCTGAGTCAGCCCTGATTGGCTGACTGCAACCAATCAGGCTGCTGCTGCTGGGCTGGGGCTGCAGAGGCCAGGATGGATAGAGCACCGAACCAGAAACCTAAAGGTCCCTGGCTCAAATCCCAGCAGAGCCTGACACAATCTCCCCAAACTGCCTTCTCATATCTTCCCTTCAGCTATAATGAAAAGTCGCCTGCACTAAGCACACATATCGCTTCGTTTTCCGAAGTTGACACACAAGGAAAATGAAGAGCCGTGTGTGCTTAGCACAGGCGACTTTTCAATATAGCGTAAAAGGAAACACGCAAAGGCAGTTTGGGGAGATTGTCGCCTAGAAGAAGAGACGATTAGTCGTCAGGTGACTAAATCTCCACCAATCTGCCAGTGTGTCACTACCCTAACAGGCAGCTTAGTCTATCTTCTAACTCAGATGAAAGAATTATGTGGATGAAGAAAAGGTTATTTCACAAAAGCTTAGATAATACACCTTTCAAGTCCTTTCCACATTAGATATTGTGGTTTGACTATTTAAAGAAGGATTACAGCATGTACATTGCTTTATATTTTTACATAAAGTAGGGACAATGCCCTTGAATACACAATGTCATTTCTGAACTGGGATGCCCTGAATATATTGCATTGCCAAATAGTTTTCTCTTCTGAGCAAGAGAGCAGCAGGACACCGTGTGTGGTTGTTTTAGTGTGTGTGTGCCGTTCTGTTGACTGTTTACGAGTTAGAAGACATATTGTATTAAATCTTTTGAATCCTTTCCCAGAAAAAAATGTAGTCGGTAGTTACAATTTTTCCTTCATATGCCAGAAATTGAATAAAAAAAAAAAGAAGCTATGAAAAGAACATTGGGCTTACAATTTCTTAAATTGAACTGTAGCCTAGATTGGAATTACTTTTCTACAAAATGGATCATGCAAAATATAAAGAAAAACAAAATATGTTCTAAAGCCAATAAACAAAAGTGAATTGGATTGTTATATTTGTAATGGTCACAATGTCAGCTTATTTACACTTGTTCAAGCTGAGGTTCTGGTGATATAATAAAACAACTGTATTAAATCCTGGCTATGTATTCCAATTATGCCTGTTCACAATTGTATATTTATAGTGGGGCCAAATGGGTAACATTTCTCTAATGGGGTGTATACAGGCTGCTCAATCTGCCTTGCTGACATTTACTCAGTAACGTAACTAGGTGGGGGCGGGCCCGGGTACGGGCCGCGCCCCCACCCCCCTCCTTGCCGATTTTTTTTTTGTGGCTGCAGCAAGGCAAATTCTGCCGGGGGGCCCTGCGGGGGTGCGGGCCCTGGCACACTTGCATCCCCTGCTCCCCCAGTAGTTACGCCCCTGCATTTACTGCTTTAATGGAATATTGGACTTTTTAACCTCTTGCATTTTTGGCACATGTATAAGTAGACAGGAACTGATATTTAAGTGTTTTACTAAGACAAAGGGGCAGATTTACTAAAGGGTGAAGTGGCCGTCACTAGTGAAAATTTGCTAGAAATCCAGTCCGCAGGGACATGCCGATTCACTAACAGGCGCAGATGACAATTTGCTAGCGAAAGGGACCGTGGCTAGCATTCATTAGTACTCTATTGCCAGGTGACTTTTCACTCAGGCGAATGGTCGTTGAACCACAAATACAGTAAAGTCTGAATTCCACTGAAGGTTACCTCTTTCCCCAGGGTTTACTTTGCCACCGCAGACCAGGCAAACTGCTAATTTGAAGCTAGATCTTCCTCAATCTTATGTCAGTTAAATCATATCCTGTCTGCCGAAGATGGATTAAGGTTTAGAAAATGCTGGCAACTTTTTTTAAGCAGGATTGCCTGCAAAAGTCCTAACTTTTTGGCTTAACATTTTTCCCCAGACATTTGAGAACATATGGAACCCATGGAACATTCATTTCCCTAGACAAACTCCATGTCAATACTCATTGGGAACCCCTCCTCCCTGCTCTCATTAGAAAGACCCTCCCCAAGCCTTTAAAGGACCAACCACACCCACTTACCGGCATCTTTTTTTCCCTTCTCTTTTGCTCTTGGCTTGTGCCAACCCATTAGAAGCAAATATTTTCTTTTAACCTTGGGAAAGCATAGGCCTGCCCATAAGGCGTCCGAGGGACAGCGGTTTTGGTCCATGGGACCTTTTGTTCCCCAGCACACTACCTCATATCTGGAGTCTCCTTTGCTTCAGCTTCTGGATCAGGTAAGGCACTGGTGTTGATTGTTTACTACTCCTTGCCTGCCTGTGTTTCAGTTGCTTTTCTGTATTGCTGTCAGAGCATTTGGCGGCAAGTGCTTGTCCCCTCATCCAGTGTGCCCTCCTGGCCTGCCCAAAAGGCATCCAGTAGCAGTGGTGTACGTGGCCCCTACACACCTTTTATTTTTACGGATGGGCGAGGGAGGTGGCAGTTAGCTTATGGTCAGCCAGTAATTAGACATAATTATTTAGGGGCCTGAATCTTACCGCCTCCTGTTACTTTTGTTTTCTTTCTATAATGTGTTATGACCAGCTGCCTCCCTCAACAGACTTTCCTACGGTGGGGGTAGTTAAAATAAAAAAATACAAAAACAAAAGTTGCTCTATAGGCTTCAGCCAAAATAACAGCAAACTTGCGCTCATAGCAGTTGCTTTGGTTACTTGCCTATGCAGACAGCAGCAGAGTATAATAATCAGGTGCCACTGGCTAGGTAACCCCCCACTGACTGCAATCAGATCATTCCTCTGTCTGTGCTGACACCAGCTGAGTATAATTAAGTGATTCCTGTGCAACTCCCAGCTGTAGCAAGGGGAGGTGACCCCACCTACTCTCTGACTCAGCAGACTAGAACGCTGCTTAAGAAGCCTCAGGTAAGTACTGCAGTTGTCAGTAAACTTGTGAGGCCGGTCTTCAAGTTATTAATGAACCTCCTAAATGGATGTACCAGGTGTCCTGAAATATGTGGCATTAAGGGGTCTGCTTACAGCCTATTATCAGTAGCCCTATTGAATATGGATCTCTGGGCTCAGGTCTGGCTGGCTGCTAGGCCCTGATATATTCTTGTTCTAAGCAGCAGATCATTTAAAATCTATATTGCCGATTGCTGTGGTTGTATCCATGTGTTCCTATTTTTAAGCTGGCCATAGACGTAAAGATTTTTGGAAGATCCAATAGTTATCGTTAGACCACGATTGTCTCAAAACGATGGTTTAAATGCCTGATGTGTCCATCAACTAAAAAGACCATTTCAGGCGATATTGCAGCAAAACTGAAGGATCGCAGCCTGCTTGCCCTGCAACCATAGGTAGATTGCATGGGGACCGATAAAGATTTTATAACCTGGCCGATCAATCATCAGACCAATGTCAGACGAAAAATCGTAAGATGTACGATCGTTGGTATCCCACTAACTGCACGATAATTTGACAGATTGGTCGGACTTCCCTAAGATCGGTCGTTCGGCAGGGAAATATCGTTGCGTCTGGGGAGCTTTACTCTGCAGTATATGCTCTGGCTTTTGCCCACCTGAACAAGTAGCCCTAATGGATGTAGTGTACAGATCTGGCTGGCTGCTAGGCCCTGATACATGCATGCTTTAAGAGACTGCTAATCTAAACTATGTATAACATGTTGCTGTGATTATATCTGCGGGCCCCTAATTTGTTATGCAGGATAGGCTCTGGCTATTGCTCATCGGGAACAAATAACTGTAAGGGATATAGAGCACAGACCTGGTGAGCTACTAAGGCCTGATTTATTATTGCTCTAAGCAGCAGCTGATATAAACTATGTATTACATGTCACTGGGATTGTATCTGTGTGCACCTAGTTTGCTCTGCACTATTATATGTTCTACTTATTGCTCACCTGGAATGAGTAGCCCTAACAGGTATAGATTTCTGGGCTGGGTGGCTGCCAGGTTCTGATATATGCTTGCTCTAAACAGCAGCTAACTTAAAACATTCATTACATGGTGTTGTGATTGATCTGGGGTACATTGGGGTTCAATACTGATGAGTACTGACATGGATACTTACATGTGAATGTCTTATTATGCCATTGCTTTGCTCCTGGGATAAAGTATGCCTTAATCAATTAAGCAGGGAATATAATATATTACTATACTTGGCAATGTTTTCTCCCTGTGGTACGTAAGTTTAAATATGGTCTTGATAGACACAATAGGAGTTTTCTGAAGCCTATCTGTCATAAGGATCGCTGGCTTAACAATAACCAAGGAATCAAAAGTTTAAAATTATTCGACTGCCTACTTCGCGTTCAATTGTTCGAATTGTACAAATCTTTCAGATGCTCGAAGGAAAGTTTACGATTTTTTTGTGAAATTGAACGATCGGTATCCGATGATAAAAAAAATGATAGCCTAAAACTATTCGATAAGCATTCGATGGTTGAATGCTTATCGAATTTCAAATAGGACTCACATTGCTGTGACACTCTGAAACATATGACCCAACATGCTTCTAGTGGATTAGAAACCCTTCTGACACTTACTGGAATATCCATATTACCTCTCCAGTCCTAAGGTCAGCTTCACTTAGGGAGTTCATCTTTGTAGTATGGTGGACTCCACATATAAATATGTCCCCTTACAGGTGGGATGAAAACTCAGGTTTCATGGGTGACTCTAGGCATCTCTCCAGGTCGTACAACCTGCCTCCATGAATCATGGGATTTCCCTTTAGCAGAACTGGGGTTATTTTGGATCTGTAACCTTAAGGGTATCCAGTTATACCTCTCATAAGACTAGGTTGGCTCAACCAACAAGGGCTCCATTCATTAGGTACTGTAGTTGCTCTGGTTTTCACTGTTAATTGAGTCTACCTCAATACAGGGCCTTAGTAACATTTGTACACAAACTCACTGGTAAACATTGCTGGGTTTTTTTTTATGAATGTTATGGACCAAATTCACTAAAGGGCAAATTTTCGTCAGCGAACGCTCCGCCGCACTTCATTCCACTTTGTCAGGTGTAAATTCCTTACCACTACACTAATTCACTAAAATGCGAAGTTGGGTCTCAGCAGCCAAACTCTGGCGAAGTTTTGCTAGAGTTAATTAATCAGCCCAAGCATTTCTTAGAGGCAGATTTACAAAATTCCCGTGAATAGATCGAAGTTCGATCGAATTCCTATCATACGATTTGATCGGATGATCGAATATGCAAATTTGTCCACTTCAATGATTGAATGCCGAAAATTTTAATTATCGAATGATCGGATATTCGATAATTCGACCATTCGATGATCGAAGGACTTTAACTTAAAAATTTTCCTCGACTGCCTACTTCGCCAGATTGAACCTACCGAATTGCAATAGAAGCCTATGAATACAAATATTGTTATTATTATTAATATTATTTAGATTAATAACAGCTGGGGCTATAGGCTGGTTCCCCCTATTTTATTCCAATTTCCTCCTGTATCTTTTCCTCACAGCTGCACGTATCTTTGTGCTTCACAAACACAGCTGCCTAGTTCTATGCTATTAGCAAATAAGCGGTGCATATGTTGGCATTCTAAAAATACATGTTAATAATAAAAAGGCATAATTTTTGCTGTGCAACTAAGAGATTCCTAAAGGCATAAGTGCATTGTTATACTATATACTGTATAATTTAAATGTAGAAGCAACAGAGAATACTGGATTGTAGAATTATTGTTTTCTTAGAATTTTAGTATAAAAAAAATTAATATATATTATGGCAGAAATGTTTTCTTAAATTGAACCTAGCAGCCTTTGTATACAATAAAAGCAAGCAACATGACAACAGCTTTATAGGTTTTTGTAACGCCTACAATCAGGTGATTGCCTTTCCTTTACATATTTACTTTTATTTTGGTTAGCATCACACCAATATTTTTTAGTACGGATAAGTATGGATAAGAAAAGCTTTGGTTAATTTCCTGTAAATGTATATGTGTATTAGTTTTAATAGAGCATATTCATGTATTGTTAATAAAAAATAAATACTTATTGAACCTATAGCTCATATGATTAAATTAAACTTTGCTGACACATTTCAGGTAAAATAAAATAGAAATATAATGTATATATTGTACTGTAATAAAAAACGTTGTTAAAATAGTTTACAAACCTTTCAATGCTAGAAGCCTCCTTGCATCTGAATTACATTACTTGAAAGAAGGAACCATTTGTTCTTATATAACACTGATCCAACACTATCCTGCCTATATTTACTCCCTAATCATTTTATTGGTTGATGACTAACTAAAACCACCTGCTATCTCCACCAATCAGGGTCCTAATTAACATTTATGTACACATCTCATTAATGGCTAACTCACACATTGTAACTGTTAAACATCAACTCATTTATACATATTTAAAATAACTTCATTGTGATTGGAAGGAAAAATTAAAGGGTGTCTTTGGAAATTCTTCACAATATATTCCCTAATATATTCCCCATCCAGTCAACCCGTATGAAATACTAACTTTACAACCTCAAGGAAATAAAATAAAAGGATAACAGGAATCATAAACTTTTCACTGAACTCCAGCTTCTGATAAATGGTATGTATATTTTTTTCAGTGTACAGTATGTGCTGCTAGGACTCTTGACCATAAGTACTGTAAGCATAGCTTTAATAAATGGGTATTATCAATTTAGTGCATTCCATCACTGCATGTCTTTTCTAGAGTAGGAAACTCCTCTAAAGCAGTAAATATATACATTAATAGTAAATGTATTTGAAAAATTATATCCTTTTTACCTGTAATAATAAAACAGTACCATGTATTTTGTCCAAACCAGGGCCTGGCCAGACTGGCCGGGTGCCCTGGGTGTGCGTGAGTGAAGAGACATACAGGGGTGATGGAGAGTGAAGGGATGGATGGGGAGGGGACCGCAATGGAGGGAGAGCTACAAGAGAGGGGAGTGAAGAGGAAAAAGTAAGAAGTAGAGGTTCAGACTAGGGGTAGGCAGAAGTTTTCGAGGTAGCTGCCCAGCATCCCCCTGTTATTCTGCCCTAGACAGCTACATCTACTGCCTACCCCTAGTTCTGGCCCTGCTCCAAACTAAGATATACTTAATCCTTATTGGAGGCAAAACAATCCTATTGGGTTTACTTTTAGTTTAAATATTCTTTGTAGACTTCAGGGATGGAGATACTAATTATGAAAAGATTCCTTATTTAGAAAACTCCAGGTCCTGAGATTCTGGATAACAGGTCTCATACCTGTAGTATCATCTTGTCATAAGCAAAGTGCTATCAACTTTTTACTATCTACTTGCCTTTACAAATGCCTCTCTGCATAACATCATACATTACATCATAACATTAATTTTTATTTTTGCATTTTCTTTATATTTCAGTTTTAGTTTGTGCAGCTCTCCAGTTGGTTGTGTGGCCATGTGTAATGTATGTTGTATCAGTACAACACGTACATTTGTAAAGGAATTTTTCTTGTGGGCCCTGCAAGTAGCAGAAACTATTTTTTTTTAATGATAGCCATTCTGAAGGGAATGACCTGATGACCTTTACAGCAATTTCTAAGATAGTGATCCTCAACCAGTAGCCCTTGAGCAACATTTTGCTCATCAACCCCTTGGATGTTGCTCTCAGTGGCCTCAAAGCAAGTGCTTATTTTTCAATTCCTGGCTTGGGGGCAAGTCTGCTTGCATACAAACCATGTGTGCTACCGAACAGAGCCTCTTGTAGGCTGCTAGTCCAAATAGGGACTACTGATAATTAATCACAGCCAATATTTGGCACCTCCAGGACCTTTTTTCATGCTTGTGTTGCTCTCAAACTTTTTTCACATTTGAATGTGGCTCACAGGTAAAAAAGGTTGGGGATCCCTGCTCTAGGAGATAATTTGTGAAAGCCAAATTAATTCTACAGGTGCAAATTCCTGCGTTTCACTGCCGGCAAATAAATTTGCAAAATGGCCATTAAAAATTGGCAGCATTGCGGCGTCAGAAAAAACAGATGCCGACGACCATTCTTTTGAATGCGGGTGCATTTTCGGAGACAAATGTGCGCCGACCTCCAAAAATGGACGCCTGTGTCCAAAAACGAGACGTCGGTGTCCAGAAACGAGACGCTGGTGTCTAGAAATGAGACGCCAGCGTCTAAAACGAGCTGCCGCCAGCCACAGGTCCGTCCATCACTAGAAGTAACCAGAACGTTTACCTACATTGCAGGCCCCATACAGAATATGTCAGACAGGCTTTGCCAGTTGTCCCCAACTCTACCCAGTAGCCTTAAATTAGTTGATTGTTGTAGTTCTCCTTAAACCAACTGATTTTACAATCATAGGGGCTGCTTTATTAATCATGTTTTTTTTACATTAGTAGCAGATATAAAAAAGATAGAGATTAATTTCTATGTTATTATTAATTTCTGTTCTGGGGTAATTGATTCCAGCCTTGAAAATATGTTATTAGCTTTTATAAGCCTAAAAGACTTTAACTGAAGTTTTGTAGTGGGCAGCTTGTTACACACTGAAGTTGAGTACAAATGGCCCCATCTGCGCTGTGTGAAATATTATAGCAATTACTAATATGTACCCTCAAATTAGTTCTTGCAGAGTAGTTGGCCTTTAAACAGAGTTAAATATAATGGGCATATATTAACACACACAGAGTGAAATCCAATTCATACACTTTACAGTAATAAGCATGTTTATACCGAACAGCCCAGTATGTGATTGTCACAGTGTGGTTTCTCTTATCTGTAAGACAATAGTATGCTACATGATAATTGTGATGCAGCCGGTGCAAATCTCTTCAGTCCCATGAGAAAATAGAATAACTGTCACTGAAGCTCTATTTCCAAGGCTGTATTCTATGCCCTCACCCTGATGGCCTTTATCCCCATCATTGAAATCAAATCATTCGGCCCTAGAGTCAAATGATCAGATCAACCCAATATCTACCAACTCAAGGTGGGCATATTGGGGGGGGAGAAACCTGTCACCATATTTTCATTGAAGTGAAATACTGAAATCACAATTGCTAGAAAGTATTGAATGAAATGTCAAAGGCATTGAAAGTGTTTTGTTTGGTTTATAAGCAGGTAAGCACAACCGAACACCTGTTTAAATAAACAGATTCAGGTGCATTTAGGGTGGAGGGAGTTCAGGAAACTAAATCTAATTCATCACACTTGCTGGCACTCAGAAGTCATACCATTTCATAACAATTACACTGTATATTTCAAACAATGCAATTGGGTTAGATGAATCAAAATTAAATGAGTCAGGAGGAGGACAGGAGAAAGTGAGAGATCCTAGAAGTGTCAGACAGAGAGGGTAATGAACAGCTGAGCTGCACGATGAGGTGGTAGAGGTTTTAGGGACATGAATGATTTGATCATTGAGCGTAGGGATATCAGAGGGCAAAAAGAGGTCCACAAAACTCCTTAATATGGCCTATATAAGGAAACCTTTGTTTATCCGGTTACCTGTAGAGGTGAAAAACTGATAAGCATTTGTCAGGGTATTGTCAAAGAAAGCAACAGAGGCACATTTTTAGTATTTAGACAATGCCCTGCGTGCCAACAGCACTAATACAAATGTGTAATCAACTGTATGGTACTTGAGTCTCCAATGCATTGTAAGTATTCAGTTCTGCCAAATAAATCAAGTAAATTAGATTTTTATAATTAAAGGAAGACGTAATTACACATTTATGAAATGTATTGACCTCCTTAATGGGATTTCCAAATCTGGCTTACACTCAGACAGACTGCCACCGGAAAATTCTATAGTCTCCCTTGATATTTAAGATAAACACAGTTTATGAGGGTATTAATTATTCTAATTTCTTAGGTTCTAGTTATGCTTCTGAAGATTATTGCCGAAAGTTGCATATTATTATCATTCTGGTTGTGTCCAGGAAATTGCAAAAAGCTTACTGAAAACATTAGTAACCCACTGCCTTCAAGTGAAATTTTAGAGGAAGATTTATTCATACTGCATTGAGAAGTTTAAGTCAATTGAATCTAATTATTGTCAAAATGGGATGTATGTACATTTTAAAAAGAAAAGATTAAGAATTTCACAATAGGGTTCAGGGCACGTTCAATTATTTTACTTGGAATATGATCTCTTGAGCTTGCTTTTTTTTGCTCAATTTCGTTAAATTTTCTATTTTTCCTTTAATAGAAAGCATTTTGTTACTGGTCACTGGTGTATTTGCTACTCAAATTCTGTGTTGTTTTAAACAGGGAAATATAATCATGTTGTGATTGGCATGTGTCACTTATTTTCATGCCACTACAACATACTACAACAATGCCAAAAGTTGATGGGCTAAATTATATTAAAATGTTGATGTCATGCAATACATGGATTTTTGGTATACCATAAAAATCATCTAAGACTGAAGTTGACCTGTGAGCCTCTGGTTGTTAGCACTGCTTTATAATATTATCGAATTCCAATGCAGCAATTTTTGGGTAGTTATCTACTTGCAGAAGTTTAAATGGTGGTTCAGTCTGGCCCAAATGTTCTCCTCTAGAGTCTCCATAAATCTTGGACTAAAACAAGGTTTTCAAGCAGATCTCAGTGAGTTATCAGACCCAGAGGATTCAAGAGCCACAGTTACGAGGGAATCTCTTTCAAGAAACAGTGTATTTGCTTCAGAAACACAACTATTGTTGTGTATATAAACAAACTGCTATATAGCCATGGGGTTAGCCATTCAAGCACACGATACACAGTAGAGAACAAGTTCTGAAAAAACCCATTGTATGCTACAGAACTTATCTGTTATTTGCTGTGTATCCTGTACCTTTTCTCCTTTTTCCAGCTTTTCATGGCTGCTTCCATAGCTACACAGCAGCTTGTTTATATAAACTATAGTAGTCTTTCTGAATCAAACACACCAGTTGTACCAGTGCAAGGAAAAAGGACATTATATTTTCATTACTTTAAATATTTTCATTTATTGGTGTTACTGTTCCTTTAAGGTTCTATTATAATTTTGTGAGACCTCTGTCAGACATTTTGCTAAAATAGTCTGTGGCATATCAGTCTCAAGTTTCAGCAACTTTTTTTTCATTTGAAGTTTTAAGGCACATGAGGCACCTTAAGATGGCCATAGATGCATAGATGTAATCTGTAATGTAAGAATTATGTTTCTTATGATTTTCAGACTGTGTGTTCTCTGAATTATTGTTTAGACAATTTTTCATACCATTGCAATTGGTTGTTAAGTCGATAGAACAGGTCAGAACATTTCTGTTGGATAAAGATAATATCTGTGCATGTATTGCCTAACAATCTAAAGATCCATGAGTGACCTAAAATGTACTGTATTTCTGGGACATGACTTTCCTATGATTGTTCTTTAGCAATTATTAACGGCCATTAGATTTTCAGATCTGTTATGACTTTAAAGGAGAATTAAAGCCTAACTAAACAACTAGGCTAGAAATGTTGTACATAACTTTAGTAGGGAAGATCTGTGACACTGAAGATGCACTAGTAGCTCCCTATAATCTTTTCTGCTGATTCACTGCACATGCTCTGTGCTGCTGTCACTTACTGAGCTTAGGGACAGACTCACAATATACAGTACACATAGAATATATTGTGTACTGAATACACAAGGCTTATTAGTAATTAATACAGATAATTACTACATGGCAGCTTAGAAACCAGTGCAACTAGTATCAGAATGTAATGTAATAATCAGCCTTGAAGCATTAGTTTATAATTTTCTACTTGATAATTTGTGACAACACCTAAGTTTAGCTTTTCAACAGCTGCTCAGAGCCCACTGAGCATGTGAGTATCACATACACTGTACAAGATGGTGATCCCCTGTGACATGTTTGAAGTCTTGGATCATTACTGCTATTGAGAAGATGAACCTTTAGGCTGGTGCAATAAGTTCAGTACATTTTGAGCCATATTCATTTTCAGAGTTTAGTTCTCCTTTAATCCTACTATTTCAATCTGAATGTTAGTTTCAGATTGTTACATTAAAATATACACTCAAAACCCAATCACAGGACAAATAAAATCTTAACGTGTATGGCCACTCTGACAAGAGCTTCTTTGCATAGTCTTGGCAATTTTACATGACGTGGTTCTGTTATAGTAACAAGTAATGAACACATTTTTCACATTTGTTTTAGTTTAGAATAATTAAAAAAATTATTTTAACTTAAAACACTTGTAAGAAGTCAATGGCCTAAAATCTCACAGGACACAAAGCCACTCATAATACCTAATTTACTACTATAAATGTTAATAGAGTAGTAGGTAGCACCTTCCACTGGTTTGAGATATAAGAACAAGTTTGTGGTGTGCAGGGTCAAATAATATCTAAAGTAAGTAGGTCAAAAGAGGAAAAAGTATGACCCATACATTTGCACCCTCCCGCTGTATGAATCTGAGTTCCCACTTAGAATTAAGGTAAAACGTAACCTTTATTAACAAATGGCAAAACCGTAATACATTTAAAAAGAGATTAGGAGGGAAGAGCTGTCTCGACTCAAGATCATCATAGATGGAGTATATAGAGTTAAACTGTATCTTTATTAGTAGTCTCAATAGATACAACTTGTTCTCCCATTAGATAAATTGCGGTTATATCATGCAATAATTGTGATGTTAGCATATGCGTGGTGGAATCAAACTTGATATGCATGCGGATATTAACCTTGTGTTTGAAAGATCCGAGAATCAGCACCCACACACCTCTATTCTTTTACGATGTGTACTAGTATCCCGGTAGCGCTGGTTCTTTCCCACATTTCTAAATGTGCTTTGATTTCAGCACCATTAGTTTTCACCAATCACTTATTAATATTCATTGTGTAGCTCCCTGGATATAGCCCGCATATTGCATTAAGTGAGAATGTGCCCTGTCGCGGAAACAATTGTGAATAGCAGGAAGTTAACTGAAATATACAGTATTTATTTATAACCCCGAAAAAAATGTAAATATCAAATAGTTTTTCTATACTATTCAATCAAACATCATATAGTATTTTTAGAAATATGTTTTAATCTATACATTTACTCAGGTACTGTATGCCTTCACACCATCACACAATCATAAAGGTCTTCATAACTAGCAATGGTTATATAATGGAAAATGAAAAGAGCACCTTACAGAGCATTTGTTTTTTTTAGATGGTGTCAGTGATCCCCATTTAAATGCTGGAAAGAGTCAGAAAACTCATTATTGTCACCTATGATACTTTAAGCAATGATACTTTAAGCAATTAGGATGAAAGGAATTCATTCTGTAAAGGTATTTAAGCTGATGTATATTTTATGCCTGAAAAAGGCCTGTAAAATGAAAAAATATTTATTCTAACCAAAGTGTAGTCCACTTTAATTTTATACCTTAGTAAGCATTGAAAGAAAATAAGAAATTAATCCTTTTTATCCGATAGCTCTTATAATTGAAATCTATTTGTCATACTCTGCATTTTCTGTAAAAAAAACAAAAACAATGAAACATTTGCTGGAACAGCAGATATCTTTCACCAAATTCCAAATTAGTTTTGCTTCAGTATTGCATAGATCCCTTTTTTCATCCTCATAACTTGTGCTGGCACGAAATTAATTCAGCTCTAGGGCTTCCTATAAAAAAAAAACCTGATGCAGAGGAAATAATTCATTATTGATTTGCCAATAAAATTTTTCTTTGCTATAATTTGTTTCATGAACGAACAATATCAATTTGTAACTTCCAGTAGAAGGATTCAATAGAGAAATATTGTACACTTCAATCTAGTTGTTTTGGCTCAGATTTAAAATGGAAACAAAATGAAACCAGCAAGTACATATATTTGCTGATGCAAATACAAGGCTGATATATTTTCAGAATCTCTCCTTTTCATGTAAAATGGTACAAAAATAAAACATAATTTTGTCCCTGGATGCAAGAGTGTCAACAGTGGCTCTATTACTCACAGGGAAAGTATCAAGGCACTGTCATGATCTTATTTAGCAAGAAACATCTTCTGAAGTAGCTTAGTGCTTTGTTTCCTAACCGCAGCAATTTGCACAAGATTTGTAAGCTTTTCTCCAAGTCTGCTATCAATGAATACAGTAGTATAGACAGACTTTTAAGTGGGAATACTGGAATGATGCATAATGGTGCATAGAACAATACAAAAAGCATGTTTGGACTCAAGCACCTTTATAAAAGAATGGCATTGTGTATCTCAATTTCAGTCTAACCTCACTTGCAACTGTGTTTATAAATTATCATTCTAGTCTTTTATTATAATGTAAATAGAAATGTATAGGCTGCTGACTTTCATGCTCTCCTAGCCCT
This sequence comes from Xenopus borealis, assembly GCA_024363595.1. Taxonomy (NCBI): domain Eukaryota; kingdom Metazoa; phylum Chordata; class Amphibia; order Anura; family Pipidae; genus Xenopus; species Xenopus borealis. The sequence goes on from CM044436.1 coordinate 41,780,167, forward strand.
TTTCCATGGGCAGCTAATGTTCATGACGATTTAGTTAAAGGAATTGTTCAGTGTAAAAATTAAAACTGGGTAAATAGGCTGTGTAAAATAACAAATATTTCTAATATAGTTAGTCAAAAATGTAATCTATAAAGGCTGGAGTGACTGAATGTCGAACATAATAGCCAGAACACAATGTACTGCTTTGCAACTCTCTTGGTTTCCACTGATTATCAGGCAGTAACCAATAAAATACATGAGGGGGGCACATGGGTCATAACTGTTAAAGGATTGCAAACTCACTTAACAGTTTTGGCCCATGTGGCCGCCTTAAAGTAGCTGACTAACTCAGATTTAGAGAACATGTCAGTATATTCCCCTTGTAAGAAAGGAACGTCATTGCAAAGCAAAACATTTTTGGTTCAATAGAAGTGCTGGTGTTGAAGTGGGTAAGATGCTTTTAATGCTTTCAAGTTAGCTGGGACAGCCAAATCATTTATAAGGTACAAGGAGGCCGATAAATCATGCAAAAAAGCTATCAGGCAAGCTAAAATCAATATAGAAAAGGGTATTGCGGCAAGCAGTAAAAATAATCCAAAATTATTTTTTCAATATGTTAATAGTAAAAAATTGAAGCAGCAAGGGGTGGGACCCTGAACATCACAGGGGTTCAGCTGGTTGATGAGAATAAAAAAATATTGAGATTCTGAACTAGTATTTTTTTGTCTGTCTACACAAATGAGGAACCAGTTAATGAAGGCTTCTGTAAAGTTCTCATTCGCTGGAACCTTAAACAATGATAGGTACACTTACATGCACAGGGGAACACTGCGGATTCCTGTGTTCACAAATGCCCTTTTTGGGCCCTGAGCTTTCTGATGAAAATGTCCAAGAATCAGAGTCAGAAAGAAGTCAAAACCAGGAGTAGAAGTCACATTATAAATGCTTTGGCAGGAACAGATAACTGAAACCATCTTGGTCACTGACAAAATTGAGGACTGGCCCTTTAAAGGAGTTTTGGCGCCAGAAATTCAAATGTGGCGCCTTTAAGTGATGTCATGGCGCTCTGCGTCAAATGCCCACGTCATTCAAAACGTTAACCCGGAAGTGCTTACCTGCGCCCCACTGACCTAGGAGAGACACGGCGGGAGGTAATAGACTTCGGCAATCTCCTGGCACGTCTCAAGTACCCCCCTTCAGGAAAACCTTCCGGTGACTCACAAAACTTGTCTGGAAACTTCCTATGAAAGGCCCTGATCAGTCGAGGAGCATGAGTGTCAGCAGCTCTTACCCAAGATCTCTCCTCAGGTCCAAAACCCTTCCAATGCACCTAGAATTGGACCTTGCCTCTCACCTTCCTGGAATCCAGACTCTCTTGAACCTCAAACTCTTGGTGATCATAAATAATAATGGGAGCAGGAGGAGGTTGATCAACAGAAAAATTATTACTAATGAAAGGCTTGAGCAAGGAACCATGAAAAGAATTGGAGATGTTTATGGTAGAATGAAGTTCCAAACAAAAGGACACAGGATTAATCACCTCCTTAATCTTAAAATTACCCACATAATGAGGTCCAAACTTGGGAGTGGGTAGACGATGTTTGATGTGCTTAGTGGAAAGCTAGATATAATCTCCAACTTGATAGGGAGGATTAGCACAATGATGCTTGTCGGCTGCGATTTTCTGAGAGGATGAAGCTTTCAGAAGATATTGGTGGGCTTGAGGTCAAATGGTTTTGAAATCCCGAACAATTTCATCAGCTGCAGGAATCTCTGTCTTGAAAACCTCAGGCTGAAGGATTGTAGTTGAACACAGTGAAGAATGGAGAGGATCCTAGCGAATCATGTTGCAAGTTATTATGAGCAAACTCAGCCCAAGGAAGAAGGTCAACCCAGTCATCCTGGTTTCTAGAGATAAAGCATCATAAGAACTTCTCCAGTATTTTGTTGAGCCTTTCAGTTTGACCATTGCTTTGAGGACGGTAAGCCAAGTAGAAGTTCAATTTGATCCCCAAATGTTTGGAAAAGGCACTCCAAAATCTGGATACAAACTGTAACCCCCGATCCGAGACAATGGACTGTGGGACACAATGCAAGCAAAAAAATCTCTTTAATGAATACTTGAACCAACCCAGCAGCCGAAGGAAGGAGGCATAAAATGAGCCATCTTAGAGAATCTGTGCATGACTACAAGAATAGTAGTCATATCTGAAGATCTTGGCAAGTCCATGGCAATATCAAGCCATGGTTGAGAAGGAATGGGTAATGGTTGGAGAAGACCACATGGTAAGGAATAAGGACTATTCTGTTGTGCACATACTGTGCAGGTTAAAACAAAGAGCTTAATACCTCAGAATAAAGTTGTGAGTCTTCTTCATGCCAGGATGTTCCGGAAATTTTAGAAGAATGGACCCATTTGCTGGGGTACAAAAATCTTGCCGGCAGGACACTCAGAAGGTTGATCCACATTAGACAGATCCAACACTGAAAGAGAAGTAGGCGCTAACACTAAGTTAGGGGGAATAATAGGTGCTGGTGGGATTGGATTTGCCTTACTTTGAACAAAACATCTGGACAAAGCATCTGCCTTCGTGTTTTTCCAACGAGCCTGACGAGGATTGTGTCTTCTGGCAGAAGAAATGTAGAAAACATTCTTATGGTCAGTCAAGATGGTAATGGGTTCCTTAGCCCCTTCTAAGAGATGGTGCCATTCCTTTAGTTCACGATTACCCATGTCATAATTCCTCTCAGCAGGAAAAAGTATTTGAGAGAAATACGCACAAGGATTAAGAGACCCTTGAAATTCAGCACGTTGGGACAGGATAGCCCAGACTCCCACCTCAGAAATATCGACCTCCAGAATAAATGAGCGAGCAGGATCAGGATGAAGAAGAACTGGAGCAGAAGTAAATGATTTCTTAAAGGAACAGTAACACAAAATATCATGCAGTGTTGTCCTGCACTGTTAAAACTGATCTGTTTGCTTCACAATCACTACTATAGTTCATATAAACAAGCTGCTAAGTAGCAATGGCGGAATTGGAAAAATGGCTACATGGCACAGGATAAGTAATGGATAACGGATAACATTATGTTCTACAGAGCTTATTATCTGCTGTGTAACTTTAGCCTTTTCACCTTTGAATGGCTGCCCCCATCGCTACATAGCAGCTTATTTATATAAACAATAATAATGCTGCTGAAGCAAACACTGCAGTTTTACCAGTGCAGGGCAACACTGCATTATATTTGTATTACTTTAAAACAATTACATTTTTTTGATGTTACTGGCCCTTTAAGAGATAGAAATGCTTCCAGTGCTTTTGGGGTCCAAGAAGAGTGAAAAGATTTTTTGTGAGAGCTGTAATAGGAGCCACAGTTTGAGAAAAATTCTTGATGAATTTATGATAAAAATCCCAAAAAACGATGAATAGCCTTTAAACCAGGACTACTGAAACAAGGACAATCTAAATTTACTACACCACCTGTTTCAGCAGGATCCGGTTTTGGCCAAATACTTGTGTGTGGCCGAACCAAACCTGAATTTGCATATGTAAATTAGGTGTGGGAAGGGAAATCACGTGACTTTTCATTTCAACACAAGGAAGTAAAACATTCTTTTTCCACTCTTTCATTTTTCCTCGCACAAATCTTTCATGAATGATTCAAGGATTTTGCTGAATCTAGGGTTGCCACCTTTTCTTGAAAAAAAT
>CM044436.1:41842708-41857096 GCA_024363595.1 Xenopus borealis
TGGTTCTTCCAAAAGTTTTTGACATTAACTGTCTGCTGGGTCTGGAAGGAAAACATCACTTAAAATATTTTAGCCTATTCGGAACCACAACAGAAGGCTTTTTGAAAGGATATTAGGAAAATCATTTTGAAGCCTAGCCTCAAAGTAGACTGTATTTTGTCTCAGAAATAATGAGTGATTATATGTCTAATGCATACTAAATAATAGACTATTTATATATGCCCATAGCAATAGTGAAAACCATACAATATTTGCCAAAAGCCAATTAGTAAGGATTCCTTATAGTATATCAGACATTTGCCTGCTACTTTTTGCTACTTCAGACAGGACGGTAGCACGACAGTTTTTGCTTCTTTACTGCATATTTGTGGCTGCTGACACAAATGCCAGTTACTAGCCAGGCAAACTGTGTTTACAAACATGGTTGGTACACCCCTAAAATACCAGTAATGGGCAGTAATTGCAGCACAGATGTTTTTAAACTACATCTCCCAGCATTGCTGGCCTTCAGCTATCTTTAGGAGAGTGGGAGTTGTAGTGCAACAATGTCTGGAGGACCAACAATATCCTATGGCACCATTTGACATATTAGTCATGTGCACTGTGAAGATAGGTAGAATGGTTTATAAAAAAGAAAAAAAAAGAATATAACTAAAGCCTGCAGGATGAGATAACCAAGCAAGCCACCCCGTTATCAGGAAACTTACATAAAAAGTGGTATGATCACCAGACTATTTATTCACTACAAACACTGACCTACATCCCTCCGGATTCGCTGTGTTCCGCTCACTACCAGGGAAGTAGCCACTTGGTTAACCAGATAGACCGTGCCGCAAACAATCAAGAAAAGGGCAAATGAACCCAATGGAGCTCTGCAGGTCAATCTCTTCTTTTCAGAGGACCTTCTTCCTACATTCAGGGCAACAGAACCTTTCTCCATGGCTAGAATGCCTAGACTTTGCTCTCCCTGCCAGCTGGTAACTAGTACTAGCGGAGGAGGTCCCACTAATCTGCATCATGTGAAATAATGTGCCTTGTCCACATGCATCAATTAACCCTCATCACAGTTACTACAAAGGTGAATAAGGGGACCCCTCAGGGTCAGACTGAACAAGAAAGCATTGAACAGTTAAACTCAGATGTTATTTAATCACGAGGTTTATAAAAGAAAAACAAGTTCCTCAAAGTAATTTTACCAGGGGCCTAATAAATCCGCCCCCATCCAGACAAGTCACATCTATTCCGCCAGCCCTGCAATGTGATCTGATTTTTTTTTTTTTTTAAAGAATTCTTTAATGAGATTCTTCAAATTCTGTCATAAAAAGAGCTATTAATTAAGTCTAACTATTGGGGATGCTCTTTGCCATCTGGTAAATTGCTTTTTTGCACCTCTGACTTGTAAAGCAACAGAGATCTGGGGTTTTATTTTGGATGCAAGGCTATTAATATCACCCAGTACATTTTGGGCTTTGACAGAAGTAGATAATGAAATGCAAATTTTAATCTTTTTAGTATGAAGGATTGCATCTGGGAGGAGGATGCTCCCCATAGAGGAATATATTAATGCTAATGTAACTGTTTCTGAATAGTTTCTTGAAAATAAAAGTATCGATTCACTTAAATGAAAAAAAGAATTTAAGCGGAGTAGAAAAGACTGTTGCTGTTATGACTATGGCAGACTGTAAAGCAGGAAATATGATTAAACATACTGATACCAGGATGGAACGGCAGCATTCTCTGCTTCATATGTACTCTGTTTAAGTAGTTGGAACGTCAGGGAACAATATATTAGCAATTACTGCAATAAAGCAGTAGCATTACTGGCTGCAATAAGTATATACTTATTATACAGCCGCTAAGAACTGAACAGTGATTTCTCACCTGAGGTCCCCCAGTAAGACCTAGGGCACATGGTCTCTACTAGACAAGTGGTAGAAAAAACTTTGCTCTAAATATTTACAACATACACAATCACAAAACACCATGGTACCGAGGACCATCTGTCTACTTTCTGCATATGTCAGACAGGGTACTTTCTGTTCTGCATTGATGGCAGATAGAGAGGGCCATTTTGTCTGCAGTAGTGTCCAAAGTAGTGTCCAAAGTAGTGTAAATTGACCAGCCAGTAGCAGGACATGTACCTACAGCTCATGAATGAAGTGAGGTGTAATTAAAGCTCCTAGAATGTGTTGTGAACTCCAGACCAGTACAAAAACAGACAATGAGTGAAACTTTAAAGGAAATGTTCTTACACTCTGCCTTTGATTCCCAGCATAGAGAGCAGTCCTTATTCAGGGCAAATCTTCAAAAAAAGTGGTTCAAGGAGAGCACTTCAAAGCAAGTTTCTGTGAAAAAGTATTTATTAGCTGACTACCATACACGACATGTTTCTAGCCATTCGTGTCCTTATTCAAGTGAGAAATGAGAATGAGTGAAGCCAAAAGGACACAAAGTGAATATGGTATAAATAAAATGTGACATTTATGCCCATTTGACAAAGGTATCACTGTAAGGGCAAGTCAGCAAACTTTCCCCATCCTTTTTATGGGCCTTGTATTCATGTAACTTTTTCAGCATAGCATGAAAAATGGTTTGACTTGTGTGGGGCAAGCAATCTGGCAAGGGGCCACCAAAGGAATCAATAAACAAGCAATTCTGAAATCTGCAAAGACTCCCCCTCCCACTGGACTTCTGAAGCACAAGAATCACGGAAATGGGCCCTTTTTTTGTCCCCCCAACAAGGATGTTACTCTGCCAGAGCAGCTTATACATGTTTGAATTTGGTATCAGTTTTTTAACATTATTATTTCCATTTAAAAGCATCAAAAGGTGACATTGTGTTACTTCAATTTATTGTCACTTTTTCCTAGCATGAATTTGTAACCTATTGCAACCAACTAGCTTTTTATTTTCATTATGAGCACTTGAATGTGATTCTGTGCACTTATGTTCATAAATTAGCCCCAGAGGTAGCAATTAAATCCATATCATAATGGCGATAATGACATACTCTGGGTATTTTGAGACCTTACTCCATTAATTACCTGCAAGGGAGCCTATGTTCTCCAAACCACATATGCATACCACAGATATGGGACATGTTATCCAGAATGCTTGGGAATTTGGGTTTTCTGTATAATGGATCTTTCAATAATTTTGTTCTTCATATCTTAAGTCTATTAGATAATCAAGCAAACATTAAATAAAGCCAATAGGCTGGTTTTGCCTCCAATAAGGATTCATTATATCTTAGTTGGGATCAAATACAAGGTACTGTTTTATTATTACAGAGATAAAGGAAAACAGTTTTAAAAAATTTGAATTATTTGGATAAAATGGAGTCTATGGGAGACTTTCTGGATAACGGGTTTCCGGATAATGGATTCCATACTTGTATAGGATATCGCTTCTCCAGGGTGGACATTAGTTCTTAAGTGAAACCTGACTTGTGTATTTTGTGTAATGCTCATTATTATACTTTATTGATTTCAATGGCAATCGCCTGGAACTGCTGGTGCAAAAGGTCAAGTGAATGTCAAAAGACATTACTGGCTGCCTCATTTATGCATTCATTTAAGATTATGGCTGACCTGGAAGTACACCATTATGTCCAGATAAATGGCATTGAAATCAATGGAATCCAGGGGTCCAGAGTTAGTAATAAACAAGTTAAATTATAACTGCAGTTGTGGGACAATTCAAGGCAAAATTGTGAACATGACCACAATTCCTATATAAAATATGCCATTTTTTAAAAATCTTTCTATACGGTTTTATCTTAAACAAGGTGTAGAATAAACTATGAAAACGACACCACCTAAACCCTTTTAAGATGCTATAGAAGGCAATGCAAAACATATTGGGAGCATTAAAGCTAGCTGAGAGTCACATGTTTACAGTCATAATTTATCAGTTTGACTTTACAAAACCTTCATTTACCCATTTGAGAATTTTCATTCCGTATGCTCAAAATCTTGACAAACATTTGCAAATTGCCAGAAGAATCACAGTCGCAGTTGCAGTTTTTGATGAGTGTGCTTCCCAAATGTTTTGCTGCCACCTATAGAACAATTAATTACCTAGAAGCATAACAACCAGAAACATGCCATGTTTCTTATCCCTAAGGTCTCTGTCCTTTTCAGTTATTACTCAAGTCCTCGGAACTTGGCAGTGACTTTCAAAGCCATCTTGTTGCTTCCTTTCCTCCAGTGATAACATTATATAAAGGGCTACAAGATATGTTGGTGCTATATAAATACATGTTAATAATATACAGTATATACATATTTATCTGTTAATCGTTTTTATTTTGGTAGTTTTTCCATATCTATGATATCCTTTTTTTTTTAACATATTTTTTTTATTTAAATTTTCAAGTAAATAAAATAATAAAGAAACAGAATAATAGGTACATAAGGAGAATTCCAATACAGAGCCTTCAAATTGTCTAAAAAATTGTCTAAGATATCAAATTACCAGTCAATAATGTTAACATCTATAAAGGACTAGAACATTATCTCTATGCATTCTCGTTTCATGTTTTGGAATTAATGAAGAGTAAATAATACCTGGTTGATTTGGTGGCTCCCGAGGGGGGTTGAAGATTCTGTTGCTGTGAGAGCGCAAGACTTTGAATATAAATTTCTGTTTCTTGTACAATGGGGCTGTTAATCAGTTATGATATCCTTTTTTGAAATGGTACCTTAAATGTTTTCCCATGTTTATAGCATATACAAACACAACTAAAAGGGAGATATATAGTTAAGTTCTAAAAATGTTACCTGTTTTTTGATTAAAAAAAAAAACTACTCAGCTACTCGTAGCTTTCTTCTTTTTTTACTACAGGGCCTTTTGTACCCATCTCTTCCATATGTTTGCACTGAGTATCAAAAGTCACAAATCAGCATAATTTAGAAAATTAATTGGCGTATGTTTTGGGAAAAGAATCTTTCTGTCATTATTTAAAGATATGCTTGTGTTATAATTTAGAATTGCAGAATCACTGATTTATCCAGACACAATTCATTAATGATGTCCCCAGTGAAAGGAATACAATAAACAATAAATGCATATTTCTTTCATTCAGTGTAATTTGTACTTCTTTGAACAAATATTTAGCAGCTCTGTGTTGCAAGTAAATCTCCATACTTATCTCAGAACATAGGCTCATAGGATCATAGGGCAATTACATCAAATGTATGTGAGGATATGCTCAGAGAACGTAGAAGAATTAGGAGACAGATGGAAAACATTTCACTAGCCATATGCTGTGTCTTACTGTTGTTAACACTTGTTAACTAAAATGATTAGAAAAAATATTAGTTTATAATGTTTTTTTCTTTTGTTTTTCATAGTTTTTGAAAGCATGCCTGAATAGTCCCAAGTAGTTCTGAAAATTCACAATGATGGAATGGAACAGGTTAGAACATATGAATTTTATATGCTTGCGAATAAACGTGGAACCGAAACGTCGGAAAAGATGTCAAATTCATGTAATATATATGTCTTCTTGTTCTTCCAAAGCTTTTCCTTAGCAATAAAATAAAGTTCCTGATGACAACTTCAGGTGACTAAAAATGTCAAGTATCCTTATATTGTTGTTATTCCTTAGGACTTATTCATCTTCCCTTGTGTTCCTTTACACTTTGTCTGTTGCTATTTTTGTTTAATGTAGTATATGGCTTTATAGTGAATGTGGGCAATTATGGTTTCTGACAAGGTCACATTACAAGATAAATAAATGGCAGTGTTTACAAGTCACTAACACTGCATTAGCAGTGCTCTGTTCTAGTGCAACTCAGCGATGTATTTCAGTATATTTATAATATAAAAAATATATTGCCGCACAACCCTACACATTTGGTGCAGGTAGTAGGAAAAAAAATGCCACTGCTGATACTATTGTCAAAAAACAAAAAACTGACACAGTACTCAAATAGTAGATGCAAAAATGTATAATGTATTAGACAAATCATACCACAGCCCATAGGGTGACGTTTCGGGGTTCTCAGATCCCTTTCTCAAGGGCACAAGTAGCAATTACAAACATTGACACACATGGGCTTATACATGGTAGCACAGAAAATTGCATACAGGAAATTACGTCACCAGTGATTAATCTCTCCAGTTTTTTTGACGTGAAAACCATAAAACAATCTCATCATAAAACAGTTATTAGTAATTTTACATTGCCTTTTCTAATTGTGGCAGGCAAGAATAGTATCCCTTAAGTGAATATTTACATCCAGTAATAGGATGTTCAAATGAAATCCCCTTATGTACACAACATTGGGTACATGACAAGCAAGGGAACATACCCTGTGGCCTTGTGCCAATGTATGTTTGTGTCAACCATGGGGTTTCTTTGGTATCAGAATGGACCAACTGACTGCTGTATGCACAAAATGTCTCAATGTCTTAAATATATTGATAATGGGTTGAGTGCAGAGGACCTTTTGTATTTGTCTATATGTATTTTGTGGTCACAGCCTCATTGCACCCCCGCCTAATGGTTTTAAAAATTAGTGGTGAGCACAACTTTCCCTTGTTTTATATATATATATATATATATATATATATATATATATATATATACTTATTATATCCCTGTCTGATCACCTTCAAAAATTGTATGGACATAGTATCCATATGCAAGGTGTATGAAATATTTGGGTGCACTTCGTTAATTTCCTGATTGAACTGCAGAAGGGAATCAATGTCACCTCTCCATATCACAAACACATCATCAATGTACCACCACCACATTAGACAGTGTTTGGTGAACGATACCAGAAACTGCGCTGCTACTTAGGGCCTCATGGAATCCCTATACCTCCTGGGCCTCCCTCTTTAGTTATTCCCCTGGTGACGGGTGTAAATGTCCCATTTTGCTTCATGGAAGTAAAACGAAAGGCTGCCTCAAGCGGCAAAATGTGCAGGATCGCCCCTGGCCTCTCGGCTAGTTTTGGGGTGGTTTTGTAGCTGACTTTGGCTGGTTTTGAACTCTTCAGTTCACAGGACCTGCAACTTTATCCCCGGGGTTGCCATGTACTACTCTAATCTACTTTAGGTTTTGGGGCAGTTCACTGTGTTTCTGCATGTTTGCACGAGTTGAAGGGGTTTCACTGTGCCTCTGAATCTCTGGAGTTGGGGGGATCACTGTGCCTCTGAATTTTAGTGGTGAATGTAGTAGTGAACATTTGTGTTAAATATTGTTAGTATTATTTTGCTTTCTATAGGAGTAACATATTCACATAGGTTTGCAGAAACCATTTATCATTCACATCACACACTATTCTGCACAGTAGTGTAGTTTTATGTCTAAATTACACTGATTACACTGCAAATAATTCACTCTACAATATAAAATTTCATTCCTGAACCAAGTGTATTTTTTTAGTTGTAATATTGGTGTGTAAGCAGCCATCTTAGGTCATTTTTCCTGATCATGAGCTTTCAGAAAGAGCCAGCACTTCAGGATGGAACTGCTTCCTGGCAGGCTGTTTCATGAACATGGTTTCCCTTGTACATTGTACTTTTTTTTTTACTTTTTTTTCACCTGAGGTATTTAATCTGCTGGCAGTTAAAAGATAAACTTAATCTGGCAATGCCATCCTGTTGCTAGAATCTCTTAAGGGCAGAACTACACGATTTGGTCCATTTCGAGCGCATCCAACGCTGTATGATAAAACGCATGCGACAAAATCATGGTAAAGTAATAGAAAGTTGGATGGTGTCGCAGCTTTGATCCGACACGTATCATTACTTTGGTGTGGGTTCTTCCTCTAAAGAGTACTGTTTCTTTTTCTTTCTCTGGCAGTCCATTTCCTCTGAGTTCCCAGGTTTACTACAAGGTGTTTTCAGTCAACCTGTGGAGGTTTCATTCTTCTGAGTTTTATCTGGTATTGATTACACTCCTTACATGGAACAATGACCCTCCCGTTGGGGATATTAGCTTGCTAAGTCCCGGTAAGTATGACCTAGAGATGTCCATGAAAGGAAGATCACGGTACATTTTATACAATCCTCCCTTTTTTTGCAACATTCCCAGCATTCCCAGATCAACTAAGTTGATCATGGTTTGCTATAGCAATGTTGTGGCTAGACAGGTTATAACTGCTTGTGCAGCAGTTGGAAAAATATTGCTTGGCAAACACAGTCCCACTGTACAGCATATAATATGTATGAGAGGTTTCCATCCCATATGTGTCTAGAGATACTTGAAGGATATTTAAACCCTATTTATCTCTATGCAAGTACATGTATTGGCTCAGTTATCCGGAAACCCATCATCCAGAAAGTTTAGAATTATTGAAAGGTTGCCTTCCATAGACTCCCATTTTATCCAAATTTTGAAAAATTTCCTTTTTCTCTTTTTAAAATAAAACAGTAACTTTTACTTCATCCAAACTAAGATATAATTAATCCATCTCTGCTGCCACCTAAAGGTTTGTATATGAATTGTATCGACAGCCAAGCAGCTTAAAGAAATGGGACCTGTTATCCAGAATTCTTAGGAACTGGTGTTTTCCAGATAAAATCTATTTTAATAAAGTGGCTCTCCATATCAAAAGTCTGCTTAAAAATAAAATAAAACATTAAAATTAAACCCAATTGGATTATTTTGCTTCCAATAAGGATTAATTATATATTAGTTACAAATAAAGTACAAGGTGCTATTATAGTATTATTATAGAAAAAAATGTTTATAAAAATATGAATTATTTGATTTAAATGTCTATGGACGATGGCCTTTCTGTAATTCTAAGCTTTCTGTATTGTGTTTCCACTTTAAGCTTTCTGCGATAATGGATCGCAAAACTCTTTCTCAAACATTAGGGTGGAACGTGATACCATTCTGGCATTGCATAGGGTGAACTTTTAATTTAGTGTGTTGTGTAAAATATATCTGTAATGTTTATTGTACATTGACTTCTACCATTCCTGGTGGTCTGGAACTAGTTAAGAAAAGCAAAATGTGGAAGGAAGTATAATATAACAAGAGAGAATTTGATGTCAGATAAAAAATAATTTGTCCTATTTATCTATTCACCTTAGAACAACTTTGTTCATATCCTTGTCTTCAAAGCAAAACTTTTCCAGTGGCATAATGTAGTGGCAACACAGGTCATCTTAAAAGACAGTTTGATTTTTCTTCCCCCTCTTTAATTATGTATAGCCTTACATGCTATGACTTGCTGTGCCTTTGAACTATATTTACTGTTAGATATTGTTTTGTTATTTTGGAATAATGCATGGACAAGAACCTCACATCCACTTTCTTTTAAACAATTTTCCAGAAATTCTGGCTATGATAGAGGTTAATAATCCTCTAATGCTGGATCACAGCACAAAACACAGTGCTTTTGAACTTACATTTGTATTTCCTTACACAGGAACAATGTTTTAATATCTTCACCCTGGTATAATTGTGTTCTCTCGAAATACGGTTTTCTGACATACGAGATTAACTTCCAGCCCTGGGCCCGTCTGCCAAAGAAATGGGGGGATGGCTCATAATGTGACAGACTTGCCTGAGGCTAAAGTTTGAAATGCGATGGGTATTGCATTCTGTACAAACACAATATCTGCACATTGTATAGAGCTATTATACAATCTGTTGAACAGAAGTCCCTGCCACACTTGGCTCACATCTGAGAATCTCTCTCTCCGCCATAGGGTTTTTAATAACCTTCTTCTATGGGAGCACACATAGCCATGCAGAATGAAACCACATATGTTCTCTATTGCTCCTTGACTGTAACTTTAGAGCTGTGAAATGCTCAGTGGATAATATAGATACTGTCAGTATTAAGTGTAGATCCAACGTTGATTTCTTAATTTTTCAGGTTACTTGCTAATTTCAAGATTAAATTAATTTCTAAAATTAGCAGCAAATCTGCTTGTTTGCCCAGACATCAATAATTTATCTTTCTGAGCAGATGATTTACAGTCATAGAGAAAAACAGATGGATTCACAGCCATCCTACATTCCAGCTTCTTATAGTAAGAAATCTTCCAAGACGAGAACCTTGCACTTATTGCACTAGAGATGCTGCTCCCCATTTGACCAGCTCCGACACTGATTTCTAAGCACAGAGCTCTGGGCAGCAGGGATTGCCCCATGCATTGTTGTAGCCAAAAATTGTTTTCTCTATCACTTGATGTAAGTAGCACTTGATGAAGGGGGTGGTCCCCGAAACGTTTGCTGAGATCTCACCATGAATAAAGAAATGTATCTTTGAACCTATTCCGGTGAATTTATGAAGTGAGTGTGCCTTTGTTAATACTTGTTTGTTTGTTTGCATGAGAACCACACCTTTTAAACCTCTTACATAGTATGTGCACAATCCTATTGGAAACTATAGGTTGTTTAACAGATGAAGTTGAAATCGTAATGAATGTGGCTTCATAGGAAAGGTCTTCTCACAGCAATGCATGTTGGACAGGGAGCCAAACATAAGCTAAGGGAGGTAGAGAATGAGAGAACATATTGATTGGGTTAGATCAGATGCAAAATTAAGATTATGTCCCAAACTTGTGTTCAGGCAAGGACAGGATTTAGGCATTGAGAAACTCAAATAAAAATAAAAACAGACTACTAACAGGCACCTAGCAGATATAATTGGGTTGGAAGGCAGTAAACTGTATCTGAAACTTGACAAGGTGCTGCTGTAGATATATAATGTAACAAATAAAATAGGAGATCCATTACTCCTTCACCATTAAGTATTTAAACATCAACCAAATTAAAATGGCTGTGACATGAATTAATTTTTTTTTACATAGCCTTAAGATTTTTACATAACAAACGTTTTTTTTAAACGCATCAGTTAATAGTGCTGATCCAGCAGACTTCTGCACTGAATCCATTTCTCAAAAGAGCAAACAGATTTTTTTATATCCAGTTTTGAAATCTGACATGGGGCTAGACATTTTGTCAATTTCCCAGCTGCCCCGGTCATGTGACTTGTGCCAGCACTTTAGGAGGGAACTGCTTTCTGGCAGGCTGTTGCTTTTCCTTCTCAATGTAACTGAATAGTACGCAGTGGGACATGGGTTTTTACTATTGAGTGCTGTTCTTAGATCTACTAGGCAGCTGCTATTGTGTGTTAGGGAGCTGTTATCTGGTTACCTTCCCATTGTTCTGTTGTTAGGCTGCTGGGTGGGGGAAAGGGAGGGGGTGATATAACTCCAACTTGCAGTACAGTTTATCAGAGCACAAGTCACATGACTTGGGGCAGCTGGGAAATTGACAATATGTCTAGCCCCATGTCAGATTTCAAAATGAAATATAAAAAAATCTGTTTGCTCTTTTGAGAAATTGATTTCAATACAGAATTCTTCTGGAACAGCACTATTAACTGATGCATTTTGTAAAAAAAAATTTTCCCACGACAGGATCCCTTTAAGGGTGGGCGGGTGGTGAGAACTTCCCCGCGGTGCTCTCCAGGCTGCTCTGATGTAACTAGGTACTGGGACTGTTTTATAACTTCTGCTCAGGGCGAGTGCGGGGAGGGAAACTGCATCCAATCAATGCTGGTCCCTCTTACCGGTGGTACCAATATGTTTAGCCTACTTGGTGGGGTAATTTTAACCCCCACCCCCTGGTGTCCTGCCCCATCCCATGCCCACAAGGAGGCCAAATATTTGGAATAGCAGGACATGTAGAGGAGCTGCACAGGCCAATATGGTGCACCTGCAGCAGAAATTTTCAAACCTGCCCAATTCCAAAACTAACCAATATCCTATATCGTACATGTATATTGCCTGGGATTGGTGGGCCTCTAGTGCAAAGATTATTAAATTAAAGAAATTAAACTTTTTTTTTACATCTATAATATTGTATTGTATTTGTATTTTGCCAAAAAACAGCAATTGAAATTGAACAGCAATCTGTCTCTAAACATTTGATACATTTGCCGTGGATAGATAGATAAGCTACATCAGAGAATATTACATGACTCTCACCCTTGTACATTGGCTACCTGGGACTTTGTGAAGGGGAACTCCAGTTTACCCTATTTCCCTCTCCTCTCACCCCTGTTACAAATAACCCAGAATTCCCGCCTGGACTCGAGGGCAACGATTTTAAACGATTTTAAACAATGGCTTGTAGAGGACCATTTGCAATTATATACATACATACTATGGAAAGAGATCAGCTTGCCGATTTATACAAAAATTGGAGTGCTCAAACCTTTGCTTAGACCCAAATTAGGGTAACAGGTGCTCAAACTGGAAGACCTTTGCCCGCCCTTCAGGTCCAAATATTCCATGCAAAAACAAAAACCAGTGGCACTCTGATAAAAGTGAAAAAAGTGAATTTGGTTTATCAGCTTGCCGATTTAGACCTTCTTAGACAAGCTAGACCTAATAGCAACCTCAAAAAATTCCAATACTACCAATTTAGACACTTTTACTCATTTATGGGAGGTAAGGGAAAGATGGGGGGACCTCTTTCACCATTTGAGACATTATGTAATGGCACCTCCCCTCCGAAACATGTGATTTCCCATTTATATGACATGTAGGAAGCATTAGGAGAGAAGAAGCATTTACCCTTTATTAAGTCATGGGAACAGGATCTTCGGTTAGAAGTAACTGAGGAGGGTATCAAATAAGGTATAGCGAACTTAATGTTTAGCTTGAAATGTTTTAAAGTTTTACAAGAGTTTAAGCAGATGTACTACACTCCACACAAATTGAAATCGATATATCCGGCTGTGAGCAGTGTATGTTGGAGATGTAAATCGGAGATCGGTACGCTCCTTCACATTTTCTGGGAATGCCCCAACATTACCAATTACTGGTCATCAATCATTCAGACGTGAGCAAAGATTTGAGGTAGAGCAATACCTGATTCGATTTTGGGAAGGAGAACATGCAGAAAAGGTTCCAGATTCTATATTAGAAAGGCATTTATTGAATGCAGCTAAGATACTAATAAAATAATACCACTAAAGAGGGGATAAAGTGAATGAGAGAGTTAGGTTTGAAGAATTATTTTCCTACAACGGGAGACAACACACGAATTTTAGGAATGTTTGGACACAATGGTTCCTATTTAGCGATACCATTGAGTATGAACAACTTCTGAATAGTTAGGAATGTTGTCTTGAAATTAGATGGTAACTAGGTTAATTTACATAGATTGTATAATGAAAGGTCTATGAAATGTGAAATTTGCGCTCTGTATTATTGCAATACTGTCTCCCAACCCCTCTCCCCTCTCTTTTTCTTTCTGTACTTCTACCCCACACCCTACCCCTTTTTCTATGAATGTTCAATAAAAATTTATAATACAAAAAAAAATTTCAGTTATAAACCATACAAGCTAAAACTTGAAAATCACCAATAAAACTAAACCCTATTTATTGATTTTGAATGCCACATCATGGTAATTTGTCTTTGGTAAACTGCATTGTTGCTTTTAAAAAGAAAATGATTTTCACAAACAATGATTATTGTGATTTAGGTGACTCAGCATGCAACTGTGAAGTAGTAGCTGGCTTCAGAATATGAAACTTTATTCCACATTTTTTTCTCTTGCAATTTCCAGAAAACATGAGTGGGTTAATGTCAAGCATTTTGTTACAGTTCTATTAAATATGAGCTATGATTAATGGCCTGTTTGTTCAGCGAGAGGGAAACTTAGATCAGCAAGTTCCAACATATGTCTGTTAAAGAAACGCTATCAGGAATTTGCATTCATTTGTATTATTCATGGAATTTTAATATTTCATTAGGAAAGTTTTACGTTTTAGCAGCCAGTATTTGTTGCAGTCTTTTTGGCTGTAACCTGATGTTTTCCAGTGCAAATTGTATTTTATACAGAAGGATATGTATAAATGAAAATTGGTACAGTACTATACATAAATGGTTTTACATGAAAGTTATTCTATGCTTTGTTAGGATCATCCTACTTGTGCAGATGGACATCTGTAAGACCTCTTTACATGCTCGGTCACAAACAGTCCTCAGAAGACAGCGTAGAATAGTTCTAACCATGAGCTCTCAGTATGCAATTCCAGTATACTTTTTGAAACTCTGGGTTGTGTTACCTCAACCAGAGTGCTTAGTGTTGGCCTCCACTTAGCTACAGGTGAATTCTATTCTTATTTCCAAATCTATTAGCCTTTAACTTTTATTTGAAGCAATGTAGGTGGTTCTTCAAAGTGAGAGCAGTGATGTTGTGATGGCAGATTCTATTAATGACTTTAAGAGGGGCTTGGATAATTTCTTGAACAAACACAATATCCAAAGCTATTGTGATAATACAATTTATAATTAGTATAGATATCAGGGCCGCCATTAGATATCACGGGGCCTGGGCCCCGCCCACCCAAGCCCCGCCCCTAATCCCTGCCCACTCCACATCAAAGTTAA
>CM044436.1:41878534-41888713 GCA_024363595.1 Xenopus borealis
CATTTCAGCATACTACATGGTATGAAACAGAACAACTACGCGGCACCGGATCTGTTCAAGAAGCTGACCAGCTGTTTATAAGCAGAATTAGGCAACAAACTACAATGGAACCCTCAGTTAGTCATTATCTCAATAGACTGCTAATGGGCCAATCATCATCAACCGTCCAAAGACGATACCCAGGAAAACATAAAAATATTAGGTAGAGAAGGTTGAAATCGGAATGCAGGGATACTCCTGCATTACACAATAATTACCCTGGTAATATATGGAAATGTTACCAATAATTAGTGAGCTCATGGTCTGACAGTCTGCTTCAAATCATCCTATAGATTTTCGATGATTTTCAAGTAGGGGATTGACGGCCATTCAAGAATATTGTATTTCTCCCTCTGCATAAATGCCTTTGTAGATTTCAAAGTATGTTTACGGTCATTGTCTTGTTGGAATATCTGCATAATTTCAACTTTGTTACTGATGCTTGAACATTTATCTTGAAGAATTTGTTGATATTGGGTTGAATTCATCCAACCCTCGTTTAACAAGGGCTCCAGTCTCTGAACTAGCAACACAGCCCCACAAATATGACCCCATTTTCTTCTTCTGCCATGCAAAGCATTTTTTGTTATGACCAAATAACAATAGATTTTTGTCTCATCAGTCCAAAGCACTCTTTTCCAATATGACTGTGGCATGTCTAAATTAATTTTTTGCATACAAGTGACTCTGTGGTGTGAGTGCAGAAAGGGCTTTTTTTCATCACCCTGTCATACAGATGTTCTTTGTATTAAGTATGCTAAATTGTAGAACAATGTACAGATCCGCCATCTGCAGCAACATGTTCTTGCAGGTCTTCAGAGGTGATCTTTGGGTTGCCTATAACCATTCTCACAATTCTCTGCATATCTCTGCCAGACCTGGGTTTTTACAGCAACTGTGCCTGTGGCCTTTCTTTTCCTGATTACATTTCTTACAGGTGAAACTGACATTTTACACCTCTGAGATAGCTTTTTGTAGCCATCTCCTAAACCATGATACTGAACAACCTTTGTTTTCAGATCTTTTGAAAGTTGCTTTGAGGATCCCATGATGTCATTCTTCAGAAGAGAGTCAAACAAAAGCACAACTTGCAATTGGCCATCTTAAATACCTTTTCTCATGATTGAGAACACCTGCCTTTGAAGTTCAAGTCTTAATGAGCTAATCCAACCAATTTGGTGTTGCCCGTAATCAGGATTGAGGAGTTACATGCATTCAAATTAGCCAGTTTTTCACATTTGATTTAATGTCATATAACTGAATATTGTTTCATTAAAAATCTTTGTTCAGAGAACACCCCAGTACTCAGATGTTCCTGGGAAATTAAAGACATACCACGTTTTTGTTGAAAGTGGAGTAAATTATTATTCTGACTGAGAGGGGTTCCCAAACTTTTCCATATGACTGTATCACTGAACGTTATCAGTGTTTCCTCATTAGCAGGGTAAAATAAAATTTATGGACCCATTATACAGTGAGACTGATTAACCTAGGCAGACCTGGTTGGAAATTTGTTTACTATGCTAGTTATTATATTATTTTAAAATAGTTTTTTTAAATAACAGGCAGATGCATGGTTGAAATTAATTTAATTTAATCTCTGTTCTGCAAGTAAATTGTAAAGTGTTCAGTCGACAAGCTCTTATATACCTCGAGACATAGTTCCATGTATACTGCTGGAGAATTAGAATTAGCAGATGGCTAGAATAAACATGAGCTAGACAAAGCCATGTCCTTATAATATATTCTTGGAGGTTAATACAGGACATGGATACTCAGAAATGTATCTAAACTGAATATTTATCACAGTGGCAGTTTAGGTATATCTTGTGATTTATATAAAATAGTGGTGGTACAACTGTCAAGGACAGATTTTGCAGTTTTGTGTTCTTTATTCTCACTGAATACTGTATATCTAACTGTTGGCTATTAAACATGTGTTCAGGTACCCTTCAGCTCAGTACTGGCATTTACTGTAGCTATGTAAGACACAGTTAATATCTAAGATATAAAATAAGAATTCACCTCCACAATTCAACCTTATTGTTTTTCCATATGCTGCCCATTCTGTGCTTTTGGGCACCTTAGGGTGGCTGCCTTCCCTGTTTTAGGGAATATGTTTCTTTCAACACAGGGCATGGTCAGCTGGAAAGAACCTTCAGTATTATAGGCATAGATACAGCAGGACAACACATGTTAGTCATAGTCTATTCAGAGAGATTGATGTAAAAATATTCCAGCACAGATTATTCTGATGGACACACAGGGAAAAACACAGCAACTGCAGGGGAGATGCCACATTATTTTTCTGTACAAAAAAAAATCTCACATAAAGCTGCAAAAGATTTATATTTTGAGTATATTATTCTTATATTATTTGGGCATTGATTTTTGTTTATAATTCTAAAATAAAATACATCTAACAATTTTTTGTGGGGGTAAATGAAAACACTATGCAGAAAATAGAGAATTTTCCATTTCTGTATGCAGCGAAAGCTCAATGTTATATCCCCTAATTTAAAGTTTTCTTTTTTTTGTGGTCCCACCTAAATATTATGCCTAATACATTTCCCTGATTTAGCATTTTCCTGGATGTTACATGATTTTTTCCTAATCCCCTGAAACACGTTATATGGTGTTTTAACGTATTTGTAGGTATAGCACAGAGTATTTTTCAAATGTTTTTGGATTTAAGAACATGGGTGTCCTGCAGCTCTTTACGTAGAATGCCTCTGCCAAGACAAATATTCACAGCACCATCTTCTATGAATAAAGGTAAATATGCGGAGCCTTTGCTTACAAATATGTATGGAACATAAATGAAGGGATTCCTCTCTAAACAATGTAGGCATAAATTGGCATTGGCCTGAAATGTAGTCAGAGATGCTCTGGTTGCAGACAACCTGTTGATTTGTGAGTCTGTGCTCTAAAGGATGATTGTTTTGTCCTGCTAGCTGCAAGTAGCAAGAGCACAGCTGACACTCAACCATTTCATTCTCTGCTTGCTGGGGATTCATTACCAGATGCTATGAAATCAGATGGAAATGAGAACAGTTGGATGCCACAAGTAAATATATATGTGCATCTGGTACCTGCTTTTCCTTGTGTTTTTCCCCACAATGGGAAAAGAATTTTGAGTGAAACTACAAACTATATACGAATTATATACAAATTCACACACAGTTTTTAAAAACTTTGCACACAAGTATAAAACGTGCGCACAAAAGTATAACCAAACTAGAATCCATAACTGGAGCTTACTTATTATCAAAAATCCACAAATCAAGTTTTTTCCGAAATCGCTCATATTTTCCAAAATAGTCAGATTTTCAGACTAATTCCAGTGCAGACCACAGAAAATGCCAAATAGGATAGGGACCTCTCGCACTAACTTACAGTATATACAACCATAGTAGGTCTGAGAAGCCAGATTTCCAGTTTCTGATTTTTTCCATCCTCGGGGTATATTAAATCTCGAAAAATTTTAGTTTTTTCCCCACTAAGAATTTGGACTTCATAGTGTAGGCCCCATAGAATAATGCAATTTAACTGGTTTGAGTTTCATTATTGAAAGCATCAGGAAAAACACAATATGGAACTGAACCAAAAAAAGGATTTAGGTTTCTCAAAATATTTTTGTGTTAAAAGTAAATTTTAAATTGTATATTTCTAGTTATCAGTTGCTGACAATAAAATAATGATGAGAACACCCTATCCAAGACGGGTGAATGGCTGGTATACAGAGTCCAATAATATAAATCAAATATCAATCACTTAAGACCTCCACTCATACCAAAGAGGCCAATGACCTAAGCCAGATAGGAAGATGGGGGCATATAAAAATTTAGCAATATGTATATCAGTAAGTTTCCTTGCTTTATAATGTATAACGAGGGCTCTGGCCATGTATGGTATCTGTGTACCCTCATTTATCAAAATTACGGTAATTGCCTTCTGAAAGCTATATAAAGGTTGGACCAAGAGGTGTCTTTGGTAAGCCATCGTGTTTCACCTAGGTGTTATGCTGCAGTGTAACTGTAACAATTAGCTTTAATTTAAATTTTATAAGTGGAATCCCTCTTGACCAAGGAAAAAAATACTCTCTTGATTTCCTTGCACAGGTTGTAGACCAATCAATATTTTGTACTCGCTGGTCAATGTGGCACCGAGTGGGAACTGCACAACTGGGCATCAACCGTATTTAATTTTCAAAGGGACAAGTGTATGTCAATTATTCTTTTATGGTGAATATAAGAAGTAAAATGAATACAGAATAAAATTATCCACATCGCGTTTGTTTACTTTGTAAATTAGAAATTACAGACAGCTGTTCATCAGTCATAATTATCTCATAGAAATATCACATTTATGCCAGCACTGATGGGTATATACAAATTACCTGCTGTGTGATATGAAACTTCATCTTCCTATCCATAATTCCTATAGTAAAAGCAAAAGGCCATCACCCATACCATATAAACAATCATTTCTATCAACAACCGTTATGGAAAAAGCATTTGCAAAAGGTCACTGCTAACAAACTCTGAGCTTTCACACACCTTGGTGATAGCGTTACTGCATTCTTGCATTGCCTTTGCAAACACTAAGTAGCTGATTTACTAAGGGTTGAAATGAATATTCTGATTCAAAAAGTTAGTTTTTCAAGTAAATTTTTTGATAATTCAACCATCGAATAGGCTACTTTGACCATTCGATTTGAATGGTTGAATAGTAAAATCCTTTGACTTCGAAAATCGAAGTACTGTTTCTAAGTTTTTTTTTATCAAAGCAAAATCATTCGATCTTACAATTTTACTTCGACCGCAGGATTGCCCTAAGGGGCTGATTTACTAATGATTCAAATCGAATGGTCGAAGTAGCCTATTTGATGGTCAAATTATCAAAAAAATTACATTGAAAATCAAACTTTTTGAATTTGAATATTCACTTTGACCCACTTCGACCCTTAGTAAATCAGTGTCAGGATCGCGCTGCCCGGAGGCTTACCTTTAGCTCGGGGTGGCGCGTCCTCCTTCTCCGGCTTCCTATCCACAATGGCGGCACCCATAGCCACCACGTGGATAGCGGCACCGGGTAGTGACGTCATCACGTCGCGCCTGACGTGATGACGTCATGGCGCTCGTTTTCGGCGACAAATTCAAATATTTAAAGAGCCATTGGACGCCATTATGGCGCCCAATTATAGGATCTTATAGGAATCAGTGCTTTTGATCCTGGGTATGTTCTTTGATCCTGTTACTTGTATTTTTTGACTATTGCCTGGACTTTGTTTTATTTTGCCTGCCAATACAACCATTTGTCTGGACTTTGACCTTGTTTCCTGCCTGATCCTTGCAGGTGCTACGCTATTGGACCTGTCCCCCTAAGCTTCCTCCTTGGTCCACTACTCCCCTAGGGCGCCTCATTAGGCCTACCCGTGACAATCAGCCCCTAAGTTTGTAAGGCAATTCTGTAACATTTAGACTGGTGTCTAAGAATGCTTAAAAATGTGTTTTTGCAAATGTTTAGCACTGCTCTCAATGTAAAATAATTTTCTGGCAAATATTACAGAGGTTAGAATTAACACCTGCTCTGGAGTTTCATCAAATATTTCTCAGCAAAAAATACACTTTGTAATAGCAAAATATTATTACATACACTGTGAATGTTTGCAAAAGCCATTGAGGTATGTAATCAACAAAAAACATGCAAACATGGTCGATAACATTTGAAATGGTCTTTGCAAACATTTTTTTGTGCTAACAAAACATATTACATTCTCCACTAGTCTTTTTAATAGACTTTATTGAAAGAGCAAAGTTTGCCCAGGCCAATCAAACAAGAGTAACCAAGTGTATGCTTTTATTGGTCTTGTGAAATAAAGTAGTACAGCACAAACTTTCGATTTGTTGGTTACTGTCATATGGTAAGTTTGCAATTTTAAGACTGGATTCCCAATGTCCCTTTTTATCAGTTAAGGGTTTGGTTATTTCAGAACATCAGAGAGAATATTTTTTTAGCCTCAGATAGGAGTCCTTGGCTAGAAAATACCCTTGATATAAAGTCAGTATATATTTTTGTAATATTTGATGAAAATTCCTCAAGGATATCTGAGCTGTTATTGCTCAACTATTTTTGCCATAAGCATTTTTTTTTACTTTTAAGTCTAACTGTATAGTAGATATACTATAGAAAATAAAATAAAGTTGTACAGCGAACTAAAGATTACGCCTTGAAATGGTGAGTTTTGTGAAATATTTAGTATAAGCTTTATCTCGTAAAAAATTAGAACCTTCCTAAACATAAAAATTTGCAGCTGGTGTGACATAGCAGAACTGTCAATATGATTCATCTTGTAAGGTAAAATAAGAGTGTGTGGCATAAGTGAGAATTGGAATTGCTTGTATTTAGTCTCTTTAAATGTAGAATTTCTAAAAATTGAGTTATTATTTACTACCACCAAAATAAAGGGGGGCAGTTCTGTGGTAGGCAGTAAAGGGGTACAGACCTAGCACATCCCAATACCTTGCATAGGCACTGTAAGTGCTGCAGAATATGTTTGTGCTCTACAAATACATGTTGTTATTATTAATAATAATAATAATAATAAGTGAGTTAGGAGGGCATTGCATTTTAAAGTAGTGTTTACAGCAATGATGCAGGTCACCAGCTACCAGAATCCACTGATGTTCTAAAAAAAAACTTCATAAAGTTTCTGGCAAATTTGAAATGCCAGTGAAGATTGCAGTAGTAGAATGTTATTGAAATCCCATTGTTTCAACAGCATTTTAATGGCTTCAACACAATAATCACTTTGTAGTAAAATATTGATTTCTTATCTTATTTTGCCCACAAAAGATTCACAAAAGTATAATTTGGAAAATATGTGAGCTATTTAGTGCAATAAAACCATTTTAATGCAGATCTATAAATTATTAAGAGCATAGGATAAACATGGTGTTACCAATATTTTATTTGTGCAAGAGCCATTTAGTGGGCATATATCATAAGGCTAGACATCTACTACTAGATATTTATTCACTCCCTGAACAATATATAAAACATATCTTGGGTTATATCTCGGTACACAACACAAATTACCATATATATTAGACTGCAAAAGAAAATAGCACAAAGCTTCTAAATATAAAATAAAGGGTTGTATATCCTTAAAATGATCAGGAAAACTTTATTTGGGCAAGAAAAACATTTCAGACTGAAAGAAATACATCTCCACTTGGTATCAAATTTGTTAAAAATAGGACTTCATCTTCAAAAATGTTATAATGCATATTAAACCGCAGTTTGATTGACATATGTTAATTATTCATTATATGATGGTTCTGAATCTGCATCTGTAAGGAATAATACAAGTACTAGTTTTCAAATGTCTGTATTTAAATGGGCATATTAATATCTATGTAAAATTGTGCTTCTGAGTGTGTGTATATATACATTTATACATAAAGCTCCAAAATACAGTCCAGCAGCGGTGCACTCAAAACAAACGTTGTGTTAATGTCTGGGTGCTGTCACATGTATTGTAAGTAGCCGTTCTCCAAGAATGACGCACTCCGGGACTTCATAATGCTTGTAAATAATGTTAAATTTATTGTCAAGGTTTCGGTCCTATTCTGGACCTTTCCAGAATGTCTTGAGAAAGGTCCAGAAAGAATGGGACCAAAACGTTGACAATAAATGTCACATTATTTACAAGCATTATGAAGTCCCGGAGTGCGTCATTCTTGGAGAACGGCTATATATATATATATATATATATATATATATATATATATATAATTATATTAAAATCTCTTTATTGATGAGCTCCACAGGCATCTGTTTATTCAAAGGACAAAAATAACTGCAGAAAATTTTACTTTTACTGCACTAAAGTGACTTCTTTGGCCATTGCACTTTGCTGTTTAGAAGTATGACTTATGGGTTGATTTACCAACATTTCAAATATATAGCTTACAAGTGGAACAATCCCTTCTGATCTATAAAAGTTGAGCCAAAATATAGCTTTTTTGTATCGTACATGATGATATTTTTCCATGTTCTTTTTTCTAAGGAATTAAATAATAAAAAAGAAAACAATTTATAAGTAGAACAAATAGGAGGTGTAAATTCAATTTACAATTAGAAGTCTTGTGTCACAAAATGTGATTAGTAGCTGATCCATTTCCCTTAAATTGGCCTCTTAAGGAGATGGCTTTGCAACCTGAACTGCTTCTTATTAACCAGATACCATGCTCTTAGTAAAGCATTGCTGTTGGTCATTTTTAAATTTAATATGGTTCAAATGGTGAATTAAAATTTTTTATTTTTTTGTATGTCAAAACTAACACATATCTAATTTAAAAGCGCCAACTCGAATGTAAGATTTATCACAGCTCGACCATGGAAACAGTTCTAATTGGAATATTTGCCATCTAAAACCTGGCAAGTTAATTTACAAGTCAATGGCAGAGTCTGTTGAAACATTTGAATATATTATTTGCCTTCCTGACATTCAGGGTTTTTTTCAGAGTATTTTTTCAAGTTTCATTAAGGTTCAATTCAAGTTTTTGGGTCAGAAACAATTGTTCGCATTTTAGACATTCAAGTTGTTTATTAAATTTATATAACATTTTAGTTTTGAGTACATTAGAATTTTATTAGAGTAAAAAAAAAATCACATACATTCGAAAGTTGACTTTTTTGATAAATCTTCCCTTAAAATTGGCATTTTAAACATGAAGAGCAGCACTGTGTATGTCATGGGGGGTAATAAGTATTTGCATTATACAATTATGCATGCAGAAAAATGCTGCTAAACTTGTCACTAATGGGATACCAAAGTGTTCCCACTGTTAAACAGGATAATGGCCATTGACTGTAGTGACAGAGTTTCTTTGTTAGAACTAAACTGTAAGTGTGGCTCTTCAATAAAAACCAGGCTTAATGTTGCGGCGGTTATATAAATGTATTTAACGCCTTCAGTTAAAATATTTAACATGCACTTTGGAATATACCAGATCATTTTCCTTCCTCTTTAGATTTGTAATCATTCTAATTGTTCATGAGCAGAGTAATGGCTGGGAAAGTGATCGATGCAGCAGAAACTAGTACTTTGTTGAATAGGAACCTCTGATTGCTTAAGAAGTGTTTTTTTA
Organism: Xenopus borealis; assembly: GCA_024363595.1. Classification (NCBI taxonomy): domain Eukaryota; kingdom Metazoa; phylum Chordata; class Amphibia; order Anura; family Pipidae; genus Xenopus; species Xenopus borealis. Next base: position 41,887,732 of record CM044436.1, read on the forward strand.
CAATTACCAGACTGCTACAACTTTTGCATCCCTGTGGATACAATTAGTGGGGTAGACATGCAAGTTCACAAACAATGATTTACTAATATAATTATATAAAACATTTTTCCGTCAAATGATTTCGATGCATTTGACTTATTGAGCTCTAGAGCTTAAATTGATATTCAGGGGAAATAAATAAACCCTAATTTATAACTGTTACAGAGAACAGTTATTGTAGTTCAGTATCTATGTATGGCTTTACCCAAGAGATACATATGTAGCTAACTTATAGTTAAGTAAGCTACATATGGTCTAATTTTACTTGTAAATATCCTTACAGATTATCAGTCTGTGTATGTGGGGATTGATCAATGCCCATTCCCTGGTCCCCTATCTAATAAGTAATCCAGTATTTATGCAAGTACATGTATTAAAAACAGGTTTTTTTTTTTTTGTTACAAAGTTATGATCATAAAATTGGTAAGCTACCATACCACGTCAAGGTAAACCCCATATGTCAGTCTCTAACTATTTATCCCCGGTCATATTTGAATAATTATTCAAAGGATGGCACCTCCCTGCATGGTAGCATTTATTGGAATAAGTTTATCTTGAGCTGGGCATTGGTCTGTGTATGTGGAGAACATGACCTTAAGGTAAGGCCGAGTTTGTGATCATATGCACATGGTCTAAAACATGATCACATTTCAAGGAACCACATTGTTCTGTAATGATGTTTACAAGCATAAGTGTTCCCATGATATCTCATATATCATTCTTCTGTGTAACCTCTAGAGTGTTTGGTCACTATAGCATCTCTAAGTTTCATTTTAAACCCGAAAGGAGGAAAGCCTCAGCATGCACATTCCATTCAGTGCCATGTTTTTGACCACATCTGGAGGCACAGATGAGGGGAAGTACCCCACTCTTTGACGATTGACAAATACATAGTAACATAGTAAGTTAGGCTGAAAAAAGACTCGCGTCCATCAAGTTCAAC
>CM044436.1:41890364-41911516 GCA_024363595.1 Xenopus borealis
TCTTAGAACCCGTGGATGTATACCATCAGGCCCTGGCGCCTTGTTTATATTAATTTTTATGCCCTGTTTGATGAGGGGAAGGGGACAGTTAAATAACTGGCTCCTAGGGCAACAGCTTTAATTCTACTTATGCATGCAGACTTGTGTAATAGCTTAGGATAATAGCACAGAGAGCAGTGCTGGCCAAAATGACCCTCCACCTATTACCACTCCTAATTTCAATACAGTGACAAGCGCCCTGGTTGTCACATATCAGGTGGTGACAGGCAGACCGCTATGCAAAAACTATATGTGTTTTTCCTTGGAGGTCACCCTGTCACTGCTCTGTGGTTGTCAGCGAGGGTGCTTTTATTGTATAATATTGGGATTAGTGACAGGCATAGCAAGCTGATTTGTCTGCCCATGTTTTCTACTGGATGGTAGCAGCAGGCAACATTCCCTGTGCACCATTACCCAATTGCTAAATATCACTATTTATTTCTCTTTTTAAAATTCTTTAACAGTTGGTAGGCAATACAATACATAATATCCAGAATGCCGAAGACTTTGTAAACAAGATTCATAGCATTACACTAAAGGCAGAAGAAACAATGGTATCATATAATGTCACGTCATTGTTCACATGTATACCTACGACAGAGGCAACTGAGACTGTAAGAAATCTAAGAAAACACCCTTAGCAGTAGAATGACGCTCAATCTTACCAAGTATGTTTGTTGCTAGATTTGTGCCTTAACACCACATAAAGTACAAGGACCTTTTTTATAGACAGAAACATGGCTGTGCAATGGGTTCTCCAGTCTCTCCCATTGTAGCTAACTTGTACATGGAGGAAGTGGTAAGGTGAGCTTTACTTACTTATTCCAGGAAACTACACAGAGTCACTGGTTTAGATATGTGGATGATACTTAGGTTAAAATCAGATCGAATTAAGTGGTTGTCTTTACAGAACACATTCAGTGGACAATAACATCTAGTTCACAAGGGATGTCCATGAGAACAAACTTGCCTTTTTTATTCTTTAACCGTTTCTTTTGGCCTATTGAACAATAAAAAAAACTGTTTAATGAAATGGAATTATGGCTTCTTAATAAAAGGAAAATGTAGAAGCATTAGTACAAGTGAATAGCTAACATTTAGGCTCTTTCCACATTTGTTCCAAATTCTTACTAACCTTCTTTGAAAGCAAACAACCACTAACAGTTATCACAGCAAGAGGGTGATTCTCATGTTATGACATTTTTTTTCAATGTAAAGCATATGAGGAATACAAGCTTTATATTATTCATTTTATAGCTTTTTGTGTTTATTGCTGATTATTAATTGTATTGAGCTGTAGACATAATTCATTATTCATGTTATTGATTTTCTCTCCAGGATGATGGGTAACCTTACCACCAACCTAAATGCATGACCTTTACATCATGACCATTTTTCATACTAGGTCAGCACTGGACTTTATGTGCAGAGCGGCAGTAAAAAGATCTTAAAACATATGATTGGAAGTAGCACATTCAGCTGTATTACTGGACATGTGTCAAATCTTTCTCCGCTTTCTCTCTTAATTTCTGTATTTCTTAATTGGCAGTTTTCATTTCACAGCTGAAGACAGCACAGAAACTTTCCAGTAAAAGTAATATTAACATGAGAGAAACTGGAGCAAGCTATCGTTTAGTGGGTTCCTGAATAATATATTACAGTAGACTGATAACTGACAGCTTTAAGTGGAACAATTTGCAGCACTAGACAATTGCAAGTTTCTTGAGCATAAATATGAAAACCAATTAAGTAGGTATGTATGTATACATTACATACACGCATTCAGTGCCATATTTAAATATAGGCACTTTTGTGGAGCAGCCTATATATTTGTAAAAATATATATTTTTTTAATTCCCCCAAAGTGGGCGATACAGGGCACAGTGCAGTAATCCATATGCAGCATTTTGCTGAACTGACGCACCTGTGTGTATGACGTCTTTCAATACATTGGGAGGCTCTGTAGGGTCCATTGCCTAGGGTTTGAAACTGACCTAATACAACCCTGCGCATGGTACAGTAAATAATTAGTTGCTGTACATAGAATTAGGGGCGTATTTAGTATGCTGTGAAAAATGAATTTTGCAGAAAAAAAACTGTGTAAAAAGCTATGTAAAATAAATGGAATGGTGTGAGCAATTTTACACTGTTTTTTTTTTCCAGTGGACTCTAAGAAAAACATGTAAAAATGTACACAGCATAATAAATATACCCCATGGCGTAATGTGTTTAGACAAAGGAGAAAAAAGCAGAGGTGGGTAACATTGAGGCATAAACTCCTTTCCCGATTTGTGTGGGATTGTCCCAATTTTCACTATAAAACCTGCAGTTCTGGATTGGCTGTGGAACATCGTTGATTTTTTTCTCATGATTTTCAGCTAGGCAAAGGGAGGCAGTGAATAACAAGGAGCATGGGAGCACTGGGAAATAAAAACAAGTGGTATTCTGCTTGTGGGGTAATGGGGTAATGTTTTAATCCATCCATTTATGTAATGTTCATATTGGCATGCCAGGGTTTAAAGGGGTGCTCATTGGTCATTTCTGCAGCAATCTTATTGACATGGCTGAGTTTTTTTTATGGTTTTGTTGTTTATGGTTCTTTGGGATTTTTGGGGTTGTGACAAATGTTTTAACGGTCATCATATTTATTTTCAAACATTGGGAGGTATATAATTAGAGGGTTGGGACACTGGCCCTTAAGTTCAAAGATAGAACAAGATACTGTGCTAGGGCTCCAAGAGGCTGAGGAAGGTTCAGGGATGGAATGGAGCATAAAGACAGATTTGACTATATTGTATTTTTACCCCCCCCCATCACACTATAAATGGTTTAAAGAGGCCCCAATCAGTTTATATATCATTCAAAAACTTTTTTTGAGTCATACCCAATGTCCACTCTTAGAAATATGTCCCACTCAGCTTTTTCTCATAAATACCCTTGCACATATGGCATTTTTTACGCAAAAATGCACTCTTGAGCATGTTGCATCTGAAATCATTTACTTTAGGCAGCAATAGACAGATGTGGGAACTAGGGACTAAAATATTAAGAAATTGTAGTCTGAACTGCTGATTTCAATGAATTGCTTGCAGCAAGTCACTTTTAAGGGATATATAAGAAAAACCTGTAAACTGAATAGGAATAACAAATTTAATCGTTATTAGGGTAATGTAAGACAAGGTTGATTCTTAGGCAGTTATGTATTAAAAAGTTTTCTTTTTATATTGTTACTAATCACCAAAAGCAACCAGTCAGTAGGAAGAATTTACTGGTCACCTGTTTAAAAGCAAACATCTTATTGGTTGCTGTGGTTTACTGCTCACCAGACAAACTGCCAATCAGCAGTGTTCAAACTTAGGGGTTCTGTTGAAACCAAACCAAATAAAACTAAAATTTCAGCTACAACTGCCAGAAAAATTGTTCAGGATCTAAGGAAAACCCACAAATAACAAAGTGAAATATAGGACTGGTGTGGTTGTTTCAAGATGCATAATAAGGAGGCACTTGAAGAAAGATGGGCTGAATGTTCGAGTATCCTGCTTACAATATGCCAAACAGCACAGAGACAATCCTCAAACCTTCTGACACAAAGTCATTTGGAGTGATGAGACTAAAATTTTACTTTTTTGGCAACAAACATAAACCATTTGGAGTGGCGTCGACAAGGCCTATGATGAAAAGTACACTGTTCCTACTGTGAAACGTGGTGGTGGATCGCTGATGTTTTGAGGATGTGTGAGCTACAAAGGCACAGGAAATTTGGTCAGAAGTGATGGCAAAAAGGAAAATTTGCACTCATCACCCTGGAAGCTGCGCATGGGATGTACTTGGACATTCCAACATGACAATGATCCAAAACATGAAGTCTCCTGACCTCAATATCTTTGAGACACTCTGGGGAGACCTCAAATGTGCAGTTCATACAAGACAGCTCAAAAATTTACGGGAACTTGAGGCTTTTTGCCAGGAAGAATGGCCAGCTTTACCATTTGAGAAGATAAAGAGCCTCATCCACAACTACCACAAAAGACTTCAAGCTGTCATTGATGTTAAAGAGGGCAATACGTTGTATTAAGAACTGCAAACTTTCAGGGTCATTTGGGTAGTTTGTGAAGTGATTATGATTTAAAAAGATTAAACACAGTTGTTTGACAGTTAATGGCTACAGCCAACCACTAACCGTGAGTGAAAGAAAAGTTTTTGTGTTATCATTCATATTCTCTGAAAAATGGTTAAGAATCATAAATTCTGCCAGGGTATGTAAACTTGTGAGCACAACTGTATGAATAGGAATTCACCGTTAGCAACCATGCTGAAAGCAGAATATCCAAATGGGTAGATGATTACTTCTTGTGCCTGTAACCACAGACTCGGGCGTTCACACCTGGGAGCAGGTGTCTTTACTTTGGCAATCCTCTATTTTATCCACTTTTGCTTTGACTAGGTCAGAAGTTAAGGAGAGGTTGGCCCAAGGCTTGAGTAATGAATTAAAAGCAGAGAACAATGACACATGAAACAAATTACTTTTTTACTAATGTCAGACCGTTGACCGGAGCTGAGCATGTTTTTCTTTCTAGGCCAGTGAAGGATCAAGTTTATAATGTCCCATAAATAAGAATTTTAATGGATTAGTATTGTTCTATCTGGACAGGGGTCCAGAGCCCTCTCTGGTTTCAGATTTCTTTCCATGAAAAGTAACACAGACCAGGCAGCACACACCTCATTTAGTACAAGCCTAATTACCTTAGTGATAATAGTCACAGTATACACTGCCATACATCAGTAATGTTAAGCAATATACATGTGCTGACAAGCTTGTTAAAACAAATGGAGCTTATAGTAGTGTTATTAAACCCTTATGTCTGTTTTTGTGGCCTGCAAAGAAACCCATTACTAGCAGACACCCAAAGGTTAGAGGGCACGGGAAACAGTCAATGAATTTCTTGCTGACATATTGTCTGCTTTTAAATTTAGTAACAGACTAATATAATGACTCTGCATTTGTCATGTTAGGCGAACACTGGGAATTCAATCTACAGGGCAGAGCTAGCTCTTATCAGCTACTGAGAAGCATTAAAAATATTATTTTAAATCATTTTATTATGCTTACAAACTGAATGTTGTAGGTCTGGGAAGTCACTAAATTTAGATGTGTTCCACATATCTAGGGTCCATGCTCTTTCACTATATCAATTTCAGTTTATCATTTGGTTCTACTCTGTAGAATTATATAAATAATTGGTTTTTCTGAACAGCAATGTCCTTAAGATTTATTTTCTTAAAATTTTTTTGCATATTTCCAGGCTTAGTAAATTCGAGCATACATGTAAAGATTAGGGTTGCCACCATTTCTAGATAAAAGAATGCCTATATATTTATTCTTCCCTGTTAATAACATTGGCATCAAGCATCATTTTTTCCAAACAGGTCTGTGAAATTTTGCCCAAGTGGCAACCCTAGTAACTATCGGTTCATTTGATTGGGTTGATCAGATTCAGGCTAATAAACACATCATGATGCAGACTTGAGGCAGTGCTTGCCCAGCTTCTAACCTGCCCAATAGGTGCTATTCAGCCAGATATTGGTAAGGAAGGCCATCATGTATACTAATGTCTGTGCCAAAGACCTGCCATCTTGTCTGAAGGGTCCAAGTTGGCAAATTATATTGGCTTGTATATGGTCAGCTTGACTTTTATCAAAGTCAGACATCAAGGGGCTGATTTACTAAGGGTCAAACTTTGAAGTGAAAAAACTTAGAAATTTGACCATCATATTTTTTTTGGGGGGGGGGTCATTTTCGATCGAATATGGCCATTTTCGATCGAAAAACGTCCATATTCGATCAAATGAAAATCGTTCAAATTGTTCGATTTGATCAAATGATTTTCACCCAAATCCTTTGATTTCTCAGAAATTTTCTGGACAAGCTGAAGGAGGTACCCCATAGGCTAAAATGGCAATTCGACAGCTTTAAGCCCCCATCGGATCGCGGCCGCATCTGTTCGTAGATGCAGTACTATAATCCGACTGCCTGTATCCAGGGCTGCCATTAGAAATCACGGGGCCCTGTACAAAAAATGTTCGACTCACCCTGGCATCAAAGCCCCACCCCAGATCCCACCCACTCCACATCAGTTAAAAGACCACACAGACACAGTGCAAAAAAAGTAACCACCCATATACACATTATAAAAAGCTATTGATGGTCAGGGCCCCACTTACAAGTGGGGCCCCAAAAGATATTTAAAAAAAAAACATTGACACCAGGGCCCCCCTTACAAGGTAAAAAGAAATTGGGGGCCTAAAAAATTGAAAAGAAATTGGTGAGAGGGCCCCCCTTACAAGTTAAAAAAAGCCATTGGCAATCAGTTTGGCACCAAATGAGTGGATCTCACCATGTATGGCCTCCTTACCCACTACATGGGTAAAATAAAGTAACTTATCCCAAATGGGTATGAGGAACACTTCCTATTACATTCTTTATATGATAAAAGAATGTAAATACGCTTTCAACTCACCGAATTCACCAGTGACACTTTTTTCTGAATGCTTTGGGCATTACATGCATAAAAGAGTGTTGTATAAGAAGTTCCAAAGCTGCAACACTCCTCCTGATAGCTTCAAGGTTTAGACACTTCCAACTGCCAATCTCTCTTCAAGTGGAATATTCTTTCGAGTGCACATTGTGATGGGATGCAGTGGCCCATCATTAACCACTTCAACCTATTTTCTTCCAATAGTCTGAATTTAATGGCACATGAGCATGTCCATGTGAGCATGAAACGTAGCAACCAAAGTACCTTAGACATTTTCGTATTGATTCTCTTTCTAATAAAACATGAAAAGTATTGAAAGGTCATTTTACATTATAGTTTGGATTTTACATTGTGAGTGCAAAGTTTTGAGACAAATGATCTCTATACGATTTCACCACATGGAGCAGCAGCAGTAGTTTGCTCTGATGTAGTAACATTCATGTTATATCATGTAAGTTTTGTCAGTTATTTTTCTAATTATATCCTTGTATTTAACAGCTTAGCCACTTATGGTTTCAGGCAAAACTGGGTCTAGTAAAATGTATATCAAAGAACTAGTTTGATGTGTATGTAAGAGTGAAATATACCATGTTTAATAACTGCTAGATGCACATGTCCTGTACTCATAAAGGGCATTTTACAGCTTATGGGTCAGTTCTCTTACAAACCAGTGGTCTTATCACACAGAAAATCCATTTATTCACATTTGACCCTATGTAGTTAGGAATGCAACCATTGCATTAAAAAAATCCATTACCTAAAATAACCAGGTCTAATTGCTTCATACTGCACAAAAGCAGCAATGTCAGTATAAATGCCACAAACTTCTAGAACAGTTTATAAAATATATTTATTTAGACTTGGGGTACTAGACAAATAATGTGCATGTGGGTTTTAGGCAACCACCTATTTTTCTTCTCAAAAAAACAGACCAACACACAGAATTGCTCTTCAACAGGGTGAACCACTATATTTATTGTGTCAACAGGGGATCAACACAGAGAAGAGCAGCTCAGTGTATAAGTATGTTTCTTTGAACTGTATAATAGGTGGGTGCTGAATCTCCCCCCTAGGTACTGAACGCCAGAGTATACCCTTATAATAAGGTTGAGTGCACCTATGGCATTGAACCAAACATAAACCTGTGACGAGATACAATAAAAATAAATTATTCATTAAAGGTGGTGGTTTTAGCATGCTTTACAACACCGTGCTTGCATCAACAATTTGTATTAAAATGTTAATAATTTTAATTTCCTTAGAGTAGTGTTGATCTGGCCATACATGCCCACATTTTGTCAGGCAGCTTGACTAAAGGCCACAGCTCCTCTTCAGTACCTTCAGTTACGAATGCAACAACAGTTTCGTCATCATACATTTGTACTCTAAAACAATGGTCATGGGCTTGATCTCCCTGTTTCAAAAGATCTTTATACTATAGTGCACTCTTGTTTATCCATATTACTAAAACAGTAATCGCAGAGCTCATTTAGTTGTGTAGCAGGGTCCTCACCTGCAACCCTGCAATCTGAATCTATACAGCTCTTAATTCTACCTACACTTTTTAACAGTAATGTTAGACTGCAAAGTCAGCAGAGGCCTCCATATAGTATTAGGAATTTGAGTAAAAACTGCCTGATGCTAAATGTTAGACACCCTCCAGTGAATACAATCAATTACCTGATACACTAGGCTGGTGCTTATTTTAGCAGAAGCTACACTGGCCTTGGGTACTTCTGAGCAGAACTCTGCTAGGAGCAGGAACACTGGCCTGGGGTATCAGGCAAGTTAATATAATGCAGGGGGTGCCTAACATTTGCCCCTCCCAGTGACTTTATATTTATATTTGCTTCTCCTTTGAGAATAGATATACTGCCTTGAACTGTGCTGTTTACCAGAACTATACATCAATCAACAGCACTTTTTGTGATTCTTACCTCCTATCAAGACCATTTTACCACTCACCAACATCAGTGATCATGCATGCAACCCATGTATACAGGTGTGACCATGTATCATACCACATTAACTGTTCAAAATGAATTGTTTCTCCTTTGAAAAGTCATTAGTGATTTTAGCTTATGCTTAGTACCAATCACATCTCACCACCCAATAAATTATAATATTCTTTGGGTATGAGAAGAGTTAATATTAATTTCCTCAGCAAAAAATGGGTCAGCCAGCTCCTCATCTATTTTGATTGACCCTATTCGCTTGGGAACTATTATGTGCTTTCCTTTACATATTTAATGCAGCTACAAAAATGATGAATGTTAAGAGTAGACTCCTAAGAAGTGCAGGTTGCCATGGAAACCAACTTTTATATATATATATTTTCCGCCGAAATAAGGGTTAATTTAGGATTAACACATTTTTATTCATTAGCAACTAATTGCATAGTGGGAAATTTCCTTTGAAGTCATTTTATGCACTTGTTCTTTTGTTAAGAGCAGTTGCAATGTGACTTGCAAATCACCCAGTCGATGTACAGGGGAGATAATTACTTGGAGCTCCAGCAAGTGCTTGGTAAACACATATACATGAGAGACTAAAGACATATTACAAGAGAATGTCATAACCTGCATTTTCACAGAGCTACGTTACAGCAGTCCTTCAGTTGTAGTATTAGAAACTTATGGTTTATTCATGAAACTCGCCGGTGTGTGTGGAACTGTGCTACAAAATTCTGCTGATGGAGACCCTATCTGAAGAAATACGCCAAAATCTTTTAGAAAGGTGACCTCTATAGGGAACAAATGTGCCAGCGCTGCAATTAACAGAAAAAAGTGCAGTACAGGTGACGCTTATTTTAAATAGGTGTATAAATCATGTTTCTAAGGAGACTTTTTAATGTCGCTTTGTATTAGTTAGGGCCCAGATCTGGCATACAAACAAAAGTAGGTGGCTCCTATATAGTTACAGTGGATATATTCTATTCTTGCGTCTGTGCAGAAATGATTTTATGGATGGGTACAACAGACCTACGATGTATGGGCATTGTATTATTTTGTTTCAAAATTGTCATAACTTTTTTTCCCCCAAGCATTTGCTTTGATTTAAATAGGGGTAGTGATTTTTTTTCTCACTATCCATATAAAACTAAGTTTCAAGTGACACATTCTATAAGTAAGTTTAGGCATCACATTTTTATTTTTAAAGAAAATAGGTTTTAGGTTCCTGCTCGATTCTGCCAGTCAAGCTTTAATGGATGTGGCTCTATCCTTCTTACAGTGTATTCATCAACAACTCAGCATGACTGAAGAAAACAGCTTAGTGTCTGCCCCACTCTTCTACATTTGGATTTGCTGGGCTGGGGGCGGCATAGCGATATTTTTAAACAAATGTTGGTCCCTAAACTCAGTAATACTACAATATGGATTTATATATTAACATGTTAGTATCGCTTTAAACAAACCTGTAGCCAACCTTAGCATGTTTGTAGAACTAGACCAGCCTGCTTCCAATCATAGATCAAAAATCTTTCCCAGTTACTGTGGAACTATATGAAAAGATCTTTTCGTTATGGTAAGACTGAGGTTATCTTGATTGTTTAAATGTATGATTTGTCAATGAACTAAAAAGATCTATTTTTGATATACTGTATTTATCAAAGAGTGAAGTTAGAGATGGCCACAGTCCTCTCGAGTGAAATTCCCTCACACTCCATTCATTTCTATGGGATTTTGAAAGGCTATTTTTCAAAGGATGAACCCATTGACAAGTACTCTTTTAAAAATCCCATAGAAATGAATGGAGAGTGTTGGAACTTCACTCTAGAGGACTGTGGTGACCTCTAATGTCACTCATTAATAAATATACACCGCCAGCGTTTTTTTGGGACTTAGAAAAATTTTCCATTTTTTTTTCCAAACTCTTATCTATTGTACTGAACTTCGCCTGGTCTGACCAGGCGTAGTAAAGTCTAGCGTAAGTGTTAAAGTTCAGAAAAATTTTGATCATAGTGAATTTGCGTAATTATGATGCTTCGTCAGTGCGTAAAATTCGCCAGAGTCTGTGTTAGTGAATTTCCGAAGTTGTGAAATGTCGTCACGCTGGCGAATTAGCGCTAGCGTTAGACGCTTCACGCTTTAGTGAATTTCCACCTCTGTCTTTCCAGGCACAGTATGTGGCTTCCCTGTGTCCGTCCGATCCAAATGAATGCTTTTGGTGCAGCCTCTCGGCTCTCTGAGCCCACAGCAGCTCTCTGGCTTCCTTCTCTGTCCACCATGTGGTTATCTATGCCAGGCTTTCTTCTTTTGCCAGTATATGTGACTTCCTTTTCATGCCAGCCACTCACTAGCTGCTGTGTCACAGCACTTCCTGTTTCAGTGAGATCACTGAATAGCTGGTTGCTAGGTAACAGCTTACAGCACACAGACACAGGCTCTGTGCTTCTGCCCTTACAGGGATAAGTGTGTAGCGCCATAGTAAATTGAGTGCACCTTTCTCTGACTATAAGCTTCACTCCCAATATATTGCTCTGGATGAGACCTTAAATCTTAGGGAGTAGGCCCTCACAACGATGTGGAGGCAGGGTGTAGTGCAACTGTAACTTTATACAGGGTGAAAATAATTGGGCGCCAGTGGTTCTTTTAACTTAACCAAAGAACACATTTATTGAACATACAATCCACACTGGAGTGTACAGCAATCACATCAGCACATGCAGGATCAACAGTGGATAGGCAATACTCACAGCACCTTTGGTCAGAGACTGTCCCCTTCACACATGGGAGACAAAGTACATGCAGCCTTGAAGAGGTACACCCAGCTTTCAGCCTTTTTCCTAAGGGGAACCTGAGGAGACACTTCTAATCCTACAGTAGGTCTGTACACTTAGTCCCTACTCTGGGCAATTAGTACCCGGTATCTTAATCCCACTCACAATCCTCGTAGGAGCCTCAAACTGCTCAGATAAATAATCCTAGCTACCTATCACTCCTAGAGCGACATATAACTGTGAGTAGCGTATCCTTACTAGAACTGACCTGTCTAGGTTCCACTCTAGCTCTGCCTGCCTGCTCAGGCCAGAGCCAGCACAAGATGGACCCTGAAAGCATGGCTTACAATGCTTTTATACTTTAGCACAGTGCCATCTACTGGTCACTGTGAGTAACAGCAAGGGGCATGGATTATAGCAGGAATAGGAAACAGTTTCCCCTCCTAACTGTATTTTAGGACCCACTTAGGTGTCCATAACACTTGGGGACTGCCTGCTAAATATACTGGGAGGTTAATTTACCAGTCTCCTACAAGTGCAATGCAAGAGTATGCACAAACAGCGCCTCTTGGAGTGTATGCAGTGGAGTCCCGGCAGTGCCGCACTGTTCGAAGAGCCGGGCTCCCCTTACGAGTGCCGAAGCAGTGCCACTCCTTCCGATGTCCTGAATGCAGAATGCAGAAGTGCCGAACAGACAGGAAGTCCTGAAGCGGCGGAAAGACCCGAAGTCACGAAGGAGCCAACACTGACGTCCTGAAGCAGCGAAAATACCCAATGTCACAAAAGGAGCTGACACTGAAGTCCTGAAGCCACGAGTTCTACTGACACCAACGTGGTTTTTTTTTATCCCCTGGCCACCAATGTTTTATTTTAATACTCTATAGGCCCCTGCCACCAATTGTTAAAAAAAATATTTTATGGGGCCCCAATCATTTTTAACTTGTAAGGGGGGGCCTGTCACCAATGTTTTTTTTTTTTTTTTTTTAAATACTTTTTGGAGCCCCAATTTTTTTTTTAACTTGTAAGGGGGGCTCTGACCATTGATAGCTTTTTATAGCTTTTGTGTGTGTGGGGGGCTACTTTTTTAGCACTGATGTCTGTGTGGTCTTTTAACACTGCCTCTTGTAGCTGTAAGAATAATTGCCTCTTTTGTTTCTAGCAGTTAATGTATGATGAAATTGTTATAGCAACGCTTTATTATTGCCGCCAGATGTTAGCACCTTCTGACACCTAAATGCTATTGGGGTGCTGGATATTGTAGTAAAACAGGAATAAATGGGCTATGTTTTATACAGTTCTGCTTGATGTAGATACACGGGTCCCAGAAAATGTATATTGGCTCTGGGCTCTTCTACCCATAAAGATTGCTCTGGCTACAAGTAGAATTAGTAGGCTAGTAGAAAGCAATTGTTTAAAAAAATGCTCAAAATTTTGGCACATTTTGGCAGAGGATGCTTTACTTCTTTCTTAAGACTATAACACTTTATTTGTGCTTGTTACACATAAGGATGCTATATTGATGAGAGAAAAAAAAGGAAATTTCACACCATAGAGAATCTAAACACAATTTCCTAGCTTGCTAATAGTTCATTTAATTTGAGCTTTAACTATGGAAAGACAACTCATGTAACCTTTCTCTCTTCCTGAAAACTAAAATTCTAGATTCCAGGGGTTTTATTGGCTTCCATTACCATTCCAGCCATCTGTGCCATTCATGTCATCTGCCACACTTAATTTTTGATAAGGAGATTAAGGAGTTTCTTCCCTTTAATACAAGGGGTGCATATAATTCAACTTGTAAAATCTGACCATTTTATGGGATACTTGTATAACAAAATAGGACATTTATTTATTTATTTATATGGGTTTTTTTGGAAAATGGCTTTTTATTTGCTGCAATTGATATGTTACCCTGGTACATTTCATAGCATTGTTGTCTGAAATTTCTTTTATAAGGATATCTTGTATTCTCAGTCAAGAAGCATCAATTAGCTACATCGCAGGGTGGTTAGAATCCCTGACCCCTTTACAAGGTTTTTGCCTGGATATTATGCTGCTGCTTTGTTTAGTGCTCCAGCTATGGTCACATGCTGCTCTTTATTTGGTCTAGTTGCTGCCAATGGAGGAAGGTCTTGGGAAGTACTATGTCCCCTGGACTGTATGGCAACTAATAGACATGACTACTGTTAAAGTGTAATTTCCAGCGTCCAGTGGCTAGGCTAGAGTCCTGCGCGGGTCCATTTTTTGGGACCCAAACCCAACCCGTACCCGCAACCTGAACCCGCGACCCGCATTTTTACCCGCTTGGACCTGCGACCCGAACCGTACCCACAACCCGTGATCCGCAACCCGGACCCGCGACCCGCTGACCATCAAGAATCAGGAAGTGCTGTCATCATAAACAGGAAGTGACATCATCGGAAGTAGCCAGGATCAGAAAAAAAAGGAGTAAAACAGGAAGTGCTGTCATTGTAAACCGGATGTGACATCATCAGTAGTGGAAATGCTCAGAAAAAGGAGTAAAAATCCCTATAGCGAGGATCCACGACCCGACCCTCAACCCGCCAACCTGCAGGACCACCGGCCCGCTTCTATACCCGCACCCAGAAATTCTACGAGCAACCCGCAGGGTACCGCGGGATTTTGTGGGTAACCCGCGGGTACCCGACCCGCTGCAGGACTCTAGGCTAGGCCTCTACAATCCAGCAGACACTTGCCATTTTCCAAAACATGCTCACAATACTTTTGATACTTTTAATGACTCGGGGTGTTGTGTCTTATATTTTCTTATATATTATATAAGAAAATGTATTATATAAATACAATAGATATTAGATATTACCAATTATGTCTGGGACAGTTTAAAATCTTGGTAAGTAGAGTGTTTATTTTTTATTATTTTTGTTTTATGGTATATATTGTAAGGAAACTGTCACAAGAGTATTACCATTTACTGTACTAATGATGAAAGTAACCATGTAGCCTCTCGGAACAATAATGTTTTTGTATTGTATTCTTTTTCAGCCAAGTAAAGGAACTGATGTCCAGGCAAGCTGTACCATATAAATGCATATGCAAAAGTGAATGAGAATGCAGAACTGACAGTTTATTTAGGGGATAGGATGTAAGGTAAAAGAGAGGAATTGTCTACATTAAGTTCATCTTGTTCTTAATATCGTCTCTCTCTCTTTGTGATGCAGTCTGGCTATATGTTTGAGCTTATATATTTTCAATCATCTCTGTAATACTTTTCCCTTATATACCAAAGCCTTAGCACAATGCTTGCTTTCTTTTGGCCCATGTCCGTTGGCAATCTTTTCTTAGCAAAAGCCAAGTGCTAGGAGCACTGTTGGACACAGATATTGTTCTTGGCCTGGAGTAGATCTGCTGAGGGCTCCCTAGCATGAGCTCAGGAAGAGAATCTGAAGTTAGGCATGACTTATCAGCATGCGACATCTTTCTTATCATGGTGTTTTGCCCTCTTTAGCACTTGGAAACACAATTTAAAAATAAGATTACACAGATTACTAAGTAGGTAAAATACGGCAAGAATTCTGATAAAAATTCTTATAAACATTTATTTTTGGTGGGGTCTGCTATTTACATGCAGATTAGTGTTAGTGTCTGCTTCCAGATTAGTAAATTGATGGTTAAAAAAAATAGAAAATGTTATTGATCTCTGAATGAATGTGAAAGAAAAAAAAAGAAAAAATTAAGGTGCTGGTTTCATTTATGGTTACGAAATCAGCTGTGGTTTAATTGTGGGTAATTTTGTATGATTAGGACCAGAACAAGAATAATCATTCTGGCTAGCATTTTAGTTGATGGTTGCATTCCACAAGTTAAGATGCCAATCTAGAGTCAAAGGGTGGCTTTCTGGCAGATGGCAGGAGTCCTGAATCTCTGTGTGTCAGGGGGCCTATCGGCTCCCAGTGGGAATAGTCCAGACCAAAGAGGAAGCTTTGGGGTTAAGTCCAAGTTCACGGTACAGACAAGAATTCAGGAACAAATAGCAAAGTCAAAGTCCAGGCAGCAAGGTCAAGTTCAGGCAGGTCAAAGTCCAGGTATCAATAGTAAGAGAATTATTAGACAGCCAAGAACGCACGTAACAGATCCTATAATCGAGCATTGAACCAGTGTCCTGGGCATCCTTTTATTTTGAATTTAGTGCCGGCTTGCGTGAAGACATCATGCCGGCGTCCTGGCTACGTGGTAGCGATGGGCACCGCCATATCAATTCTGGCACCGGAGAGAGTGGACGCACCAGATGACGCTCGTGGTACATAACTATTCCAACTGTTAGTTTTTCTGTTTATTTGCTAATTGTATTCTCTTTTGAATTTACATATTTGTATTTGTTTTGTTTTGTCTTTTATTTCATAGGGTGAAACATTTCACACTACCTGGTTAGCAAAAGGAGCTTGCAGAATTTGCATGTTTTGTGTAGCATAAATAAGCAAACTTGGCTGAAATTATTAAAAAAATTCTAAATGTATTTAAGAGTTGATCTATGATAGATCTGCCCCTTCAAATCTCATTTAATTACTTCTCTGCATAAATGAAATTAATGCATGGAATATCGATCTGCCACATTGCTTGTTCTGAATGAGGTATTATGATTTAGGAGAGCAGGTCATGTGGCATTTCCAATCTGCAAATATACAGAGGTGTCCTCATAAATTGCCTCTAGAAGTGATATGGGATCTGTTATCACAAAACCCATTATCTAGAAAGCTCCAAATTACAGAAAGGCCATCTCTCATATACTCTATTGTATCCAAATAATCCAATTTGTTTTAAATAAGTTTTTTCTCTATTATTAAAACAGTTTGAAACCAACTATGATATAATTAATAATTATTGAAAGCAACACCAGCATATTGGGTTTATTTTCTGCTTACATGATTTCCTTGTAGACTTAAAGTAGTAATATCCAGATTTTGGAAAGATCTGTTATCTGGAAAACCTCAGGGTACTGGATAACAGGTCCCTGTAGTCAGACCCTTGACAATTTTGTAATTTCACTAACACATTTTAATTTAGGTTTTTAATTTATTTCAATAAATCCTCTTCAAAGAAGGAATAAATATTGTATGCAATATATGTAGTGTGTGTATATATATATAAATGGAATGTAGCATGTTGTGTTCCACCTGCGTTTGGCACTTACAAGCCCCTGTGTGAATACAGGCTTATTTAAATAAATTTGATTCTTGCTGCGCTCAACAGCTTTTGAACACATTAAAACTGACCACAGGAGAACACAGCAAAAGATGTTGGTGTGTGAGAGCCCATTGGTTGCCCTTGTGTTTGGCATCATTATCCTGCTGAAAGATGAATTTTCTCAGAAGCTTCAGTTAATTAGCAGCCTTCAACAGTGTTTTCCAGTATTTTGCAAAATCCATTCTTCATTTTAAACAAGATGTGTAGTCTGCTGATGAAAAGCAGCCCCACAGCATGACACTACCCTATAACAATTGTACAGTATAGATAGGAGTCAACCATTAAAAAAGACTGATTTGTTGGGTCTATCCAATAAGGGCTCATTCAGTTGAGCACTGAAACCTCATTTCCCATGCATTGCTTTTTAAGTGCTTAGCTGTTAAAGGGACCCAGTCATGGGGAAAAAAATATTTTTCAAAATGCAACAGTTAATAGTGCTGTTCCAGAAGAATTCTGCATTGAAATCCATTTCTCAAAAGAGCAAACAGATTTTTTTATATTTCATTTTGAAATCTGACATGGGGCTAGACATCTTGTCAATTTCCCAGCTGCCCCAAGTCAGCTGGGAAAAAACAAAAAAAAACATTTTCCCTTTAATGTTTCATCTAAAGGATATGCAACACACAGCTACCTACCTGTTGTTTTTGTACAACTCTCTCATCCATAATAGTCTTAAAAGGATGGGAGAGTGGTGGTGATTATATCCATCAAGATTGGGTGTTTTCATGTAGTGCCAAGAGAACCCTCTCATTACTAAGGTGCTAATTTATGGCAGATGGTTAATTACACTCCACTTGAAAGACCCCCAACATTCTCCTGCTGGTTAAAAGAAGTCACTTAAGCTCCCCATAGACGCAACGATCGTTCCCTGCCGAACGACCGATCTAAGGGAAGTCCGACCAATCTTTCAAATTATCGTGCGGTTAGTGGGATACAAACGATCGTTCGTCTCACGATTTTTCGTCCGACATTGGTCTGTTGATTGATCGGCCAGGTTAGAAAATCTTTATCGCTCCCCATGCAATCTACATATGTTTGCAGCGCAAGCAGGCTGCGATCCTTCAGTTTTTGCTGGCAATATCACCTGAAATGGTCTTTTTAGTTGATGGACACATCAGATCGTTTTGAGACAATCGTGGTCTCACGATAATCATTGGATCTTTCAAATATCTTTACGTCTATGGCCAGCTTAAGATGTGACCCATGGAAAATTTAGCCTTCACCAGATAAGATCACAAATGTATACAAAGGGATTACTGGACAAACTGTGATAATTGTACAAACTGCTTTGTATATGTAAACTGCTGTTGACTCTAATTTTTGAATGTACCACTGTTCTCTTTTACACAATACATGCACATTCTTGTAATGGTTTACGTTCCCCAATCCTGAAAAATTGCAATATAGCTTTTTGTTATCAATACAAAGATTGAAAATTATTGCTTATTGACCCTTGGACTGGATCTTCCATTGGACCCTATGGAGACATGTCTAATGAGCAGATGAGCTTCCTGTCCATAGCATTTTCAGACCTGCATGACTGACAAGTTTTCAGGTTTTGGACAGATATCTGTTGGCTATGCCCATCGGTGGGCCACATACATAGGCCAATAAGTTACAGACTTCGTTTGGATGGACCCAATTAGCAGCTTAAGTCAGATGCAAATGGCCGTTTTTTTAATAGGATTGTCTTCTGCCGGTAGTTGTTGAGAGACAAATTGAAACATGCAGCAGTTGAGACAGCTGGAGGAGTTCAAGGGAAAATAATTGAAGAGGATGATGATGATGAAGACAGAATAAATTAATGGAAGAATGACAATTTCTGGGTGAATAGCTCTTCATTTGTGTCAACATGAACAGGATTTTCATATTCTTGGTGACTAAACTAAGAGAATTGGCCTGAGAATTTTAATTTTGAAAGAGTCTGTGAAAGACAGGGGTGCTTCATCTCCCTTGGGAATTCTCACAGGTGATAATGCATCTAAAAATACCATAATTGCATAGAAAATACTTATCATGTTGCAATCCCAAGTTATTTTGATGTGGTATGGACCAATAGGGTTAATATGCTCCTATGACTTTAATACCCTACCCTTACTCCTTTTCCCTAGTTGCTGGGCAAAAGCCTGTGTTTCTAGTTTACATTTGCATATCCTTTGTTATTGGCCAAGAGGTATGATGACCACGTCCTGCCACACTTAAATATTGTGTGTGTGGAAAGGGGTGGATCTTGCTCTTTGGCTTCTGGTGTCCTAACCCAGGGGTCACCAACCATTTTTGCAAGGACCGGAGGATCAGGAGTCTGCGTCCAATTCTGGTCGCCGGTGTCCAATTCAGGCATGCTGGATTAACTTCAGTGGCCCAGTTCAGGACTGGTGGTTGGGGACCCCTACACTGACCAACTGGATCTGCCCATTGAGCCTTGGTAGACAAAGGTCCAATAAAGCCATTGCCCTAAAGGGACCAGCACCTTCAGTGTTTGAGTCGGGGAACAGAGACCCCATCAACGAGATTAGCTAAAGATAGGGCTAATATCTGTTGTAGACTCTCTAGGAGAATAAGATAGAGAGTACAGATAGTAAGAGCAGTTTTGTGCTCAATCAAGGATCTGTAGCAGGGAGTATCTTCCCAAGGCTCTTAGATTACCTTTTAGGGATGGGACTATTGTTTTTTTAGTAGCCGAGGATGAGCAGGGTATAACAGTGCTTTATTAGCAGGTTCATGCCGCCATTACATAACAGTAACATCCAACTCTATCACTCTCAAGCTGTACAGAAAGTACTGTGTATATGAATAGTACAAGTAATGTGCACAGTGACACCCATAGGCCAGTTTTATAAACACCACATTCCCCCTATAGTAGGAAAGCATTTGGACAAATATAATAAACAGTAACAATGAAACAGTATGTATCTTAAAGCAATCATATACATTCATAACATTGCTTAATTCTTTAGTCCATGCAGGTAGCTTTGTGATTCTCTCAGTATGCCTTATAGGTTCACTTTCTTCAGGCCTATTGCAGTTGGCATCAGGAGTAGGAAAATGTCTTTCATCAAATGGAGCTTCTCCATAGTCATAGCTAGCAGGAGCAAGACAACTTGCATTCCATATGCGTCCATCAGATCATATGTGTATGGTCCTTGCTGGAGTCTCCCTTTAAAGAGATACCTATAGGTACATTTACATGCACATTCATATTTTAAAAAGTAGTTTTTTAGTGTCAGTATCACTCTAAAGTGGTGTAGTAAATTTAGATTGTCCTTGTTTCAGTATTCCCCGTTTCTTAATTCTGACTGAAGATCCAGGCTGAAGGTGCACTTCTCTTGCACCATGTTTTCTGTCAGTATTAGCCTTGCATTTGGCTTGTTGACGTTTAACAATGTCCACATTAGATGATTTTGTAGGAATAGTAATTAGTGGAAGTTTGATGTCTGCAACAAGTAACTTACTGCACATCTTTCTGCCATGTAATAATTCAGCTGGAGATGATTCAGTTGTTGCATGGCACATTGCTCTGTAGTTATGTAGTTCCTATGAGACAGTCTCGCTTATAGAGTAGGGCAGTCACCTCAATTTCTGGCGTACTGGTTTTACACCTGGTCTCAGCTTAACTTTGTGCACAAAGTTCTTTGCACAGCCCAGTGAAGTGTTGCTTTGTGGTGAAATCTTAGACACAGGCTGTGTGTCAGGCACTGGTGGTGTAGTAATGAGACCATCAACTAATTGTAGGTTTAATGCAGCAAAGAGATCCCATCCTCGTCGCCAGTCTGTTGTGTAATTGCTGCATGAACCTGCTAATAAAGCACTGTTATACCCTTCTGATCCAGGGACCACCATGGATAGCGTGTCAGGCTAAGATTTGTAGTTACACCACTACCACACTTTTAATCTTCCACTTAGCAAAATCCCTAGCCTGAAGTGTCAGAGTCACTTGTAACCCTTGCTCTAATCACTAGCTTGAAATCAACCCTGTTTGGTCTGCCTAGCCCAAAATAGTGTTTCAATGTCTTTTTACAACTTTTTGCTTGGTTACCTGGGATCGCTGCATATAAAGTATTTTTACATGGCACACTGCAGAATTCCCATGAGTGACAAAGTGTGCTGCCTGTCATGGCCAGTAAGATGTCACTTTTCAACTATATTGTCTAAAATGTGTAGATACTTGATGTGGAAAATTACTTTTATTCACAGCAAATATTTTGGTAATTGTTATATTTTCAATATTAAATTGCTTCTATTTATTAAATGAATAAGAATACATTTAACAGTTAAGACATTAAGAAGATGTCTGTTTAGTTATCATGTGTAAGGCCTGACTGCTTAAGTGCCATCATATTGGCAAGTGGAGCTATTATGCATTGCTACAATAATAAAATATATGATATTCTGCATAGCTTTAGTTTTTAAAGTAAGGTACTTCAACATATCTAGTGAAAGACTGAAGTGTTAGAGGGTTACCTTCAATAAAAGAATCTGTATTTCCCCAGAGAAGTCACTAAACTTAACTACCTGCATGTTTCAAATTGAAAATAATCTGCTGAAGGAGCTATCATTTTTAACCATCACAGTTTTTAAAAATACTGCAAGAGACGCAAGTGTAAACTTTGTGGCACGTTTAATGCAAAGGCAAA
>CM044436.1:41943063-41980493 GCA_024363595.1 Xenopus borealis
GAATTCTTCTGGAACAGCACTATTAACTGATGCATTTTGAAAAATGTTTTTTTCCCATGAGAGGATCCCTTCATTCAGGGAGAAGCTACACCTATGGTTCCCTGTGCAGAATTGAACTACCGTGAAATGTTTAAATTCTGAGTCTATAAAAAAAGGGCATAATAATGGGCGGGTTAGGTTTGGGTGTAGGTCAGGAAAAACCCGACCCGCACATCACTAACAGACCAATTTGTTATGGCCCAAATATTGGTTATGACATTTTTAGTTGCCCAAGAAGAATGAAGCCAGGCTGAGGAAGAAATTACAATTCGATGTACTGTAATCTCTGTCCAAGTGGATACAGTAAATCATAGAAAGGCTTCTAGGAATGCATCTGACAGACATGTCTAAAAGACATTCAGTAATTTCTTAGAAATAAAAAAACATGCATTTCTGTGTTGCAGTTCCTTCAAAGTAGTGTAGTGGCTTCAGAGGGCTCACATGTTTTTCGAGGATCTGTCCTTCTTGCTGTGAATTCATTTCATGTTTTCATTAAACCTATCACTTCATATGGTCTTGAATGTACATCACTAGCAAAAATAGTCTGAAAAAAATCCATTATTAAAAGTGGAATTTATTAATTGCTTTGACTTTTAATATAAGTCCGAGAAACCTATTTACACAGAGTAGACCTAACAAAACCCCTATCCTGGTTATATGCGAAACTATCTACTGCTGCACAGGAGAAGCACTTTTTCTGTAACTGATGGTCTAGAGAGAGGTCCTGGATACTGGCTAATGTAAAAATAATCCGTTATCATTTTGCTGAAACCCCTGCTGCTATTATCTTCCCTAACATCTTGACTTTCTGGTGTGCAGAGGCATGGAATGACAGCGAAAGTGCTGTATAAGTGCTATTTATTGATCTTTGCTTGCTTTTCGTCTCCGTCTTTTGAAACCTGAAGCATAGAAGGTATCTGTATAAGTGTGCAATGCATAATCATTAGCCAAAAAAAAAATCTATTTTACATGCAAGGATTTGTGCTAGTATTTATGATCTGACTCTTTCTGATTTTAATGGCCTATAGATTAATTATATTACATGTCATTACATCTCATTTCCATAAAGGGAATAATTCTAAATGATCTGTGGTTACTGAAACTGCTTTATTAAGGCAAGTCTTTAGTTCCACTTATGATTTTGCTAATACATTTGTTTAGGAAATTTCTGCTTTTAAATATGCCTCAATTTCAACTTGTGTATGTTTGTTTAAAGGGAGTAGAAACCTGTGCATCAAATCACTGCACACATATCATATTGTGGCAGCCCACACAAATCTGCATGGTCATAGTAGACTTGTAACTTAGACTTGCTATCTGCAAAAAAAAAAAAAGACTCGGTTTATGGTTTGCTTCTTTTGCTGATTTGTATTGTAAAGCTGCTTGCACCTTCCTTCTTTATCATTGTAAATGCAAGTGTTAATTATGATCAGACTGACAAATATATCTATGCATTGTTATCCAGCTGGAAAAGAATGAGTGAATTGGTAGCTGTCATTAGAATTCTGTGACATAATGAAAGAGCTGACGGCTCACATATTAGATTGCTGCCATCCTACAGCAAAAAAATACATGCCCATACAGCACATCATCTAGACAAAAGCACAGCTTTCGGCAGAGGTTGCCATCAAGGCACAAAATAGATTATGAATCAATTATAATTTTTAACTAATAAGTCTGGATTGATGGTAGCAACATTAATCTCCTGAAACAGCATACAGAAGATAACCTAGAATCTAATTTTATTCCATAATGTTCCTTTGCAAGTAACTGGGAGATGCATGCTGACTTGCGTCATACCTGCTCGTCTTTAATAACCATGATTGGTGTGCTAACAGCTATTGACTAAATCAAGAAAGAAAGGCATTAACCATGCAAAAATGTCAAGCTTATTGACATTTCTACAATAAGCCAAGTGTTTAAGGATTGATGGCCTGCTAAAATCACAGCTAGCATTTTTTACCCCCCCCCCAACCTGGCCCAAATGTGTAGAAATTGAGAGAAATTTAATATCAAGCAAATTATATCCCATGGGAACTTCCCCATGGACCCACCAAATTGCAACTGATTTAAAACACAAAGTTGGTTTTGGAAGCTATGGTTAGTGTGCCAGTGCCTTGGAATGTCACTTCATTGGTCACGAAACGTGTTAAGCTGATTCCCCTGCCCGCATGTATGTTGTTTTTAACATGGAATAATAAAGATTGAATATTTTAAACAAGCTTGGTTTCCATAACCCTGCATGAGGACGCCTTCCAAATGCTGCAGCCAGAGCGGTTTCAGAAGGTTGATTTTACATTGGATTGCATTTGTAGTGCTGTTATGACGCTTTCTCACATGTCTCCATGATTATTGCTTGTATCCTGGCCCTCCAACTGTGCAAATGACCTCTGTTACAATAATGCCTGATATTCACTGTAAAATACGTAGTGTTGTAAAGGCAGAGCAAGTTATTCTCCTTTATTAATATGCTTGTGTTTATACTTTTGCTGACTCATATTTTGCTGATATCTTAGCATTAGAAATGGATACCTGCAGTGTTTTTTTCCATTGATTGGAATGGAGCAAATCCATGTCTACAAGCAATATTTACCATACTGGGTATCTCATGGGAAATCTTTCTTCATCAGGGGTCATTTGTCATCAATTTGTTTGGGCTTTCAGTCTAAGAGGATGTATGATTGTAAAACATGTTTGTTCATTTTAGAGCATGCAGCAGATAATAAGCAAAGTAAATGCTCCAAGAACAGAACGATGCAAATGAAATAGTTGCAGAGCTCCTGTATATTTCACATAATGAGGCATCGTAAATAAACAGTTTTTAAGCAGCTGTGTAATTTCTCTTGGAAACATGAAGAGGATGATTCATAACTTGAATTACTTTAAACATGACAAACAAGAAGTCACTGCCTTCCGCAGAGTCAGCATTGGAGAAAGCATATTAGTGACAGTGTATCTCTTTTTATGAAAAGAAAATGCTATGGAGCTGTTCCTGCAGAAGGGTTGGACATTTCTAGGAGACACTTTATTTAAAATTTATTCTACATCTAATCCTACATCAATGCCTTGTCCACCAAACCAATAAGACTTTGGCACTCTTCTGTTGCAACCAAAATCCCCAAAACCTTTGGCAAGTGATACTGCACCTACCTATAAACTTATTCTCCAGTAAGCCTTTGCAGACCATTGTTTTAACTTAAATTAGTTTGAAATTTGTTTGGTTTCATAAGGGACAATACAAGCCTTATAAACCTTTTTTCTTCTAAAATTTGGCCAGAAACAACAAAGCATCCTCTATTCTGCATTGCAGCCACTCATTGTACTCATGTTGAACAAGGGGTATAGTAAGGATATTGTTATTCATAGGGGCAGATTTACTAAATAAGTAGCTAACACTAGTGAAAATTCACCAGAAATCCCATCCGCAGACACATCACCAATTTACTAACCGGCCTATTGGCAGATGAATTCCTGCTCAGGCAAACAATTGTTGCTCCACTAATTCTAAACTAAAGTGCGATTTTACAGAATGTTAACTCTTTCACCAGAGTTTTCTTCGCCAGCTTAGATCTGGGGAACTGATAAGATGAAGCTATATCCTCCTCAATCTTGTCAGTGACATCATATCCTGTATGTCGAAAAGTCATAAAAGTTCTAAAAAACTGTAATTTTTTCATAAAGCGGGATTGCCTTCAAAAGTTCTATTAAAAATTGTTGTCAAAATTTTTTTTCAAACTATTTGAGGGGCATACCACATTTGTTTTAGGGTGGACTCATGTCTAGGACATTAGAAGATCTCTTTTGTCTTTATTTTGCTTCTTGGATATTTGTAATAATAATAAGTGGCCACTTCAAGCATTTGTACCAACATCTCTAATAAAGACATCCACACGATCTCTATGTACCCGACCTATTCAAATCGATCAAGTGTAAGAGTGCTAACAAAGTTTCACTAGGTAATGAACTTTAGCAAAAGTTCACTATGAATTGCTTGCACACACAAATTAATGCTAGTGAAACTGTGCCAGTGTTAGATTACAGAGATGCAACTTTGCATTTTAGTGAAGTAGCTGTAACGGTTGGTACCCTTATTCAGAACCGATGCTAGGCACCCTGTTCTCGGCTCTTGCTTCCACCTATAACAGTTGCCTTTCACCTGAGGAGGAGCCCTCGGCTAATTGGATGCCACCAGGTCTTATTAAGAGAGATGCAAAGTGAGGCGTTCTAAACAGACACAGGGGCACAACAGCAAATGCAAAGTCTTTGGGCAGAAGGTTGTGGTACAAGGCGTTAGACAGAATCGTAGTCAGATCAGGCCAGGTCGGGGCAGGCAAAGAGTAAACATAGCCAGGCAGGCAAGGGTCAAACCAGGAAGTCAAAGAGAAGGGATTTAGCAGAAGAGGTAGTCAGTATTCAGGCAAGGGTCAGGATCCAGAGGTCAGAATAGTCAAAAAGCCAGGCAGGGGTCACAACAGGAAACAGGATTTCAAAACACAAAGCACAAAGCACCAGGAACAAATTGCTATCACGGGCAATGTGAAAATACAAAATACCTCTTTAAGTACTTTTAAATTTTGCGCCAATGCACACTGACATCATCACATCAGCACGCCTGTGCCTTTGCATTACAAGGAGCGCACTCTAAGGAAGCTGCGGCAGAAGAGACTATCGCAGCGAAATATATAAGAGACAACCAGAAAAATGTGCTTAATGACAAAAATGTCTTCCGTCAAATGGACAGCGTTACAACCATTATTAAATGAATGTGAAAAGCCCCAAACTGTATTCGTTAACTCATAGAGGGGCTAGACATCAAATAAAAAAAAAATTAAAAAGACACTGTGAATGAGTCTGATTAAAAATTCCAGTCAATAGGAAAACGGCCGTGTCAGGGCTGTGGGCTTTAGGCTAACAAGTCAGAGTGTGACAAGTATGATTCTGTTCACAAGCAGTCAATCGGTTTGAGCTTCTGTGACAGCAGCAATGATACCCTGGAGCTTGTCTTCTGCCCTACTCCTGACCACCTACAGGCAGGCCATATGCTCTAGTCAGCAGTTTTTTATTTAAAACTATGTACTGTCTCTTAATGCATGTAATACAGATCTGCAGTTTAAATATCTGTATAAAAAGTATAGTTTTAAGGAACAATGCCAGAGACCAACCCTCAACAATCCCCTTGTGACTTATATCAAATTGTTGTTATTCAGTGTGTATCAGCTTCTTGATGTGCAACATCTATGATTAATTCAGTCCTTGTCTTTCCATGTAAGGTCACTGCAAAAACAGATCTATCAAGTAAATTGCAATACAAAAACAAGTGTGATTTGCACAAGCAAGTGGCGCAATTACTGAATATCAACCACTGGGAAACAAACAATAGATTACTACTTATTAAAAGCTGCCTAGCCTATGAATGAAAACAATTGAATATTGAATTTAAAGTTGACATCTAGAATATATGTACATTTTTTAACAGAATGAGAAACCTGGACCCTGTTGTTTTTTTTAGAATGCCTATAATAATAAGGGCAACCATAATATAGGTCTAATATAATATTAACATTTCTAAGGATTCATAATATATATTTATGTGTAACTTCCAAATGACAAAATCTGGAATCAGGAAACAGCATGAAAGCTGCTTAAATACCGTGCATATTTCTGGTAGTCACATCTCTTAGACAGAGTTTGAAAAAAAAAAAACATCTTTCTACTCGAATAGGTAAAGCTACCTTGTTTCCAAGATAAGCAGTGTCTGGCAATTAAAACAGATTAGATTCTTGGCTGGATTTGTATTCTGTTTTTGTTGTGTGTGTTATTTATGCCACTATGTGATTCTTATGGGCAATGGGGCCATAACAGAAATCAGTTTTACTTCAAAAAGGGAGAGC
Organism: Xenopus borealis; assembly: GCA_024363595.1. Taxonomy (NCBI): domain Eukaryota; kingdom Metazoa; phylum Chordata; class Amphibia; order Anura; family Pipidae; genus Xenopus; species Xenopus borealis. The sequence goes on from CM044436.1 coordinate 41,948,994, forward strand.
TGCAGAAGAATTAAAGCAAAACCCAAAAACATAATGAAAAAAGGAAAATTGTCAGATAAATACTCTTATTATTGCCCTGCGTTTGTCTTATGCCAAATTATCCTCCTAGTATCTACTGTCTTTTACAACATTCCACATGTTTTCATTGCCTAGCAGTTGGGCTCTCTTTTTTATTTAGTTGCATAACCTAACCTTACTCACTGGACTTTTTCATATTCAAATTTTGATTGGAACACCAACTTGGTATAGTAGTCCACTTGGTGCACACCATAAACTCCATACTGTAAATATTTGGGTGCCACAGCAATAAAAGCATATAAAAACAAACACAACTGCTGCACTCTCTGAAAAAAAATATGGCAACATAAGTTTATTTAGGTAGAAACCACATGCAGAATACTGAACATTACCGTCCTATATCAGGAATACTCATATACTGTATATACACCTTTGTTCATGGATATATCTAATATGGATACATCTACTTTTTTCCAAACCATTGGGTCACTAGGTATTCAGTTCTTACATTTCATTTGTAAACACAAAATTCATTATAGAGCACTGCTCGCTAGAAATGTATATAAAGGAGCAGATTTACTAAATTTGTGTGAATGATTCGAAATTCGATCGAATATTCAAAAAGATTAGAATTTTCGAATAGTTTTTGTGGCCACTTCAACCATTGAATTTTAAAAATTCGATCGCATCAAATGATTGGAATAAAAATCTATTTGATCATTCTACCATTCGATGGTCGAATTACTTGCCCTTTAATTTTTTATTCGATTGCCTAGTTTGCTAGATTAAACCTACTGAATTGCTATACTTTCCTATGGGAAGCATTTTTTAAAAGTTTTTTAGACCGAATAAAAAAATTTGATCGAATGGTTAAAATCGTTTGAATTGTTTGATTAGAACAATTTTATCGCTTGATCAAATTTTTGCTATTCGATCATTCGATTGGTCGAATAGTGTTAAAATCCTTTGAATTCTATTAAAATTCGATGGTCAAATTCAAGGGTTTTTTAACCCTCAAATTCGACCCTTAGTAAATCTGCCCCCTAGTGTTTTTTTTAAGTTAACGATGAGATGTATTTAATAGCCCCATCATCTGGGAAAAGTGATTTCATAGTCCACACAGCTACATTCAGCAGATGTTTGTGAACATAGCCAAAGATTTCTGTGGGATAGGTGTAATGTCTTGAACATGAATGTTTTGCCAAGTTGGAGACCCATGCTATTCATTTCACATTAACACATAAATTACTACATGCAGAGTTTAATATCAAAGGCATCTTCAATCCAGAGTCTTTCTTTGTTCTTACAACATAAAACTATATATATATAAAATTATGCATTACAGAAGGGCACCTGCATCTATTTTTAAAGTGTGGGGGCTTGGTATTCATAACAACATCAGCCGCCACCTATTCAGTCAGGGAAATCACCATATGAGTCAGTATGTTCTCCTCCACATTTTGGATCAGTCATTTGTAAATATTAAAATAATCTTATCCCACATCCTTATCCCACAAATGTCATATATCTAAATACCGAGAAGGACATCTGTTGTTGTGAAAGCATCACTGTTCTGATCCAAAAATCTACAGTTGACTGGGTCACAGCAGTGCCAGGATACATGAATCTATTGACTTGCTTTATGTCCTGTGAACACGTCTTGATTTGGCATAGCTGCTTTTCAGCATGATTTACATATTTAAAATGTACGATAAAACCCCAGGTCCTATTTATAACATTAGTGAAAGCAAATTAGAATTAGCTGCACATTGCTTGTTTGTCACAGGAAAATGGGACTGAGCTGCTGAGTCTAACGATGGTGTTGTATTTATGAGGCAAACTTGCAAGGCTTTACCTTTCATCTAATTTCCTAGCAACTGAGTTGAATGCACATTATTAATGACATTTTAGACATTTTAAAATGCTTGAAGCAGCAGTCAGGAAAAAATGGCAAAAAGTATGCTCACCATACATATAATAATGCTTAAACATAACGAGGAGCTCAGAGGGTGCAAAGACTATGCATTTGGTGCTGCTTCCTTGCTCTGTTCCCTTGTGCCCTTGATATAGCATCCAGTGTAAAGGGCAACATCTGCAATGAGCAGGCATGAAGCCCAGAGCTTCAGATGCACCTTGAGTACAATGGAGTGCTTTGTGAATAAAAAGGGAAGGTGAACCAAGAGGCAACCCACACACTGCCCCTTAAATGACTCAATTTGCCATTCTATAGCAAGTGTGAATCTTTGCACCCCTTACTGATACCATATAATTGTATGTCAATATGGGGCCACCTGCCAAGACACTAATCACCGACTGACATGATGCATCAGTAGATGATTGACCGACTGATACCCATACTTACAGGGTACCAAGCCCCTATGATATTTTTGATTAATGAGGTTCTGGACCTTTGGTAAATATGACTTTGCACCTATTTTTAAAGTGTACAGTAGCTCTGTATACTACATAGCTGTGTCTGACCGGGTGGGGGGCAGATTTTCACATTGGCAGTAACCAACCCCAGTCAAACAGTGATTGCCATTTTTCAGCCAGGTGAAAACTGAACAATGAATGCAAAAAGTTGATTGGCTGTCATGGGTAACTGTCCAGCTTCAGATTTGCCCAGTGATTATGCATGAGCCTCTTTGAAGGTGCTTTTTACTTTTTTTACCACTTCAAAAATAAGCTCTACAAATCAAAAATAAGACAATTTACATTTTACAGTGTAGTATTTTTTATTAAGATATTCGTAAACGGCAAATGATAATTGGGATTGGTGCATATTCTAAGACCTGCTTGGAGGCAGTGTATTTTTTGTGCTAGAAAAATGACTTTTGCAGTATGGAGCTGGATGAGATGATACTGTGCAATAGCACAAACTATAAAAAAGCCCACTGTATTTTCTGCTGGCAGATGAAGTGCTATGGATTAGCAAAAAGCTTTTTTAAATATATGGAAAAAGAGGGCTGTTTGCAATCTGAGTATTTTTTCCTTTGCTGACTTTTATTTAGTCTCTCATTAAATTTTTATTACAAAACTGTCAGTACCTGTAAAATATATTGTGCTTGAAAGAATCTGGCAAAATGCAGTTTTTGTCATACATTTGGTGCCTTTGCACCATTAAGGTTAATTGTAATAAAGCAAATAATGAAGGGAGTACACAATGCAGTCTGATTATTGTTTCTGGTATTAGCATACTAATAATGTAATAAATCAGCACTTTGTGTGAATTCCCTTATACGGTGCTGGATCAGTGCATCAGCTGGCTCTGTCACTTTGTGCTTGTCCAATAGGGAGGAATTTCCAGAGCATCTTCTTCAATAGAATAGTTTAAAGACATGTTTGGAATTATTTAGGGACAGGTCTGTATGGCCTGAACTCTTAGGGGGTATCCCCTTCAAAAAGTATTCTTTTATTTGCTGCAATATAAATATGATATAAACAATGTGCAATGCGTGATCCTATTTTTTCTGAAGCTGAAAGGCAATGTGGCTTAACATTCATCCTTGGATCTGTGTGAAACATTGCATAATTCTACATGGGGTATGTTTAGCCCACAGAGTAATAGAAGACTGCTGGACTGGAGCAAGGGCTTCAGATTAGAATAGTCTTCCAACAGGTATCTAGGGAAAAGAATCAGACACATGGCAGAGGTGAATTGATAGTGCTCCGTTCTACTTTTAAGCACAGGTGTTTTCTGCCATTACACACTTGCATTGACTATATAAAGTTCATGGACAAAACAATATTGTGTGGTTTCAAATATCAAAACCATTTCCTGTTCCCATGAGTTTTTCCATTAGCATATTTTTTCTGTATACTACTTTATACTGTTACATTTGCTACAAATGTGCTAGTGGCTTAAGTGCATAATCAGTACAAATGCACATGAATAACCTGTTTTAATCTGACCATCTGCAAATTTACTTATACTTCTGTACATTTATACTTGGGAATTACTTGAAAGTTTTATTTAGACCCCCCCTTCCTTATTCATTATGTATTCCATAAACAACTCAGCCCTGTTCTCACCATTTAATTGTATGATAAAATGCTTAGAAAAGCACTCCTGACCCCCTGATGTAAGGGATTTACAAGTACAAAAGAAAACTGATTTGTCTCAACCATTTTAAAAGTACAACATATAGATTTCCAATATCTTATATTCTGCAGAGACATGGAAAGTTTTAAAGTGAAGCTAATCCCCTTATACATAAGCAGGAATAACTATTCAGTTAAAAATAAGCATTGGGCATAGCTAATTGAGCAGCTGTCACCTGCAGTATATATCTATATGTACTTGGCTGTATTATTGTTTATATCTTTATGTGAAGCAGATTCTCAATGGCAGAATTATTGATTATTGTAACCCTTAGCTGGCATTGCTTTCACAATACTGTGGTGCTTATTTTCCTCTTAGTTTTGTTGGTTTAATGTTATAACCCTATACTGAATAGCAGAGCATTGTTTTCAATACTATCAGATCAGCCCAATATCACCCACTTCAATGTGTACATTTCGGGGAGAGATCTGCTCTTTTGGCGACATCGCCAAACGAGCAGATCTCTGCGTCTATGGCCACCTTAACAAGTGGCCAATGCAGATAGTGAAGGGTAAACTGTATAACTGGTACTGTGGGTACTTTAATAAATGGCACATTTATTAAAGTTTGCACCTAGTAACCTATAGTAACCAAACGGCAGGTTGCATTTCCTGGTCTCCTGTAGGACGTCTTGCTCTGGGTTATTACACCAGATGCAGACATTGAATTTGTCATCTAATCTAACTAATATGTGACTATCCATGAACATCTCTCAGAAGTACAGGTCTAAATAACTAAAATTCTGTGCCATGTTCAATAAGAGGAACAGGCAAAACACGCGGTCAGATACATTTTAATATTATTACTTTTCTCTCTTTTACTAAAACATGAAAGCAAATATTTTCAACTGATTCCTAAACAGTTTCTAAATTTCAGTGACTAAATGCAAGTGTCCCTTTGTGTGCAGCAGTGAAGATAAATGAAGGAATGGGCTGGTTTCTGAACCTGGCGTGTCACTGTCCACAGTTTTTTGCAAGTTGACTGCTTTAGAGGGAATTGTATTGATGTGCCAGGTTTAGAAGATCACCAGAGATCCACAGATATCTCCTTAAAATATGCAAGAAATTATCCTTCAGCTACTCTACTTCAGTATTAACCACTATATGCTACTGAAATGTTGCTAAACAGCATATTTAGATGGATATAGGGTAATCATTGCGGCTCCGTCTATGTGTAACCCCCAATTGGTGACCAAAGTAGTCATCTTCTTGTACCCAGCATACATTGGATTATGTGTATTACACAAAAAAGATACTTCCTATAAATGTAGCCTTCCATTTAGTGACCTCTTCTATCTAATCATAATTATGTGGAATGGAGTTATCTTACCATTTACTATAAGTTTTGAATGTGGGGCTCAATGTCTTATGCAAAGAGGAAGGGAACTGGCTGCACACATAGAAGAACAATTGCATTTAGTGATATTGGACCAAAGTTGATTCAATGAGAAAAAAAATGCATGGTTTATCACATGAAAACTCCACTGAGTTCTATGGAGAAATTTTTATTTGAATATGGAGAAAAACATTTTCATGAAATGAATCTGGCCGATTGTTCTGGGTGCTACAGCACTTTGACTGCAGTAGGGCTGCCATATTAAACACCATGACGATTATTCAACTAAGGACTTGCAGAAAAGCACATGGACATTTTTATTTAGCTGAAGTAGAAAAATTGTTTTCTGGCTCTATGACTATGACTTACACAGAACTGAAGTTCACTTTCCATATTAAACTTTTCATACCTTTTAAAGCACTGACAGCCGTACTTTTGTTAAAATATTGAAGAGTAATTTAGCCCTGATATATGAAATTGTGTAAGGCCATCTGTGTGATTATCTCTCTATTAAACTGAATCACGGTCAGAGCAAAAGATTTTGGAGACATTTTTTTTTTGCATTAAAAATAGTCACTGAAGAATTGTAAATACAAAACTGTAATAGTCCTTTTGGAATGTTCGACACCTGAATCACAGCACAAGGTCCATATTTAACCGACATTTTATGTCAAGGATTTTTTGTCCCTTGTCAAGGATGAGTAAATTCAGATCCCTTGAATTAAGGGGTTGAATAGACATTTCTTCCAATGCCAGCTTAACACTCAATAAATAAAGAAACAGACACAACAATAAACTACAGAATTTATTTTAATGCTAAAATGTTTTTCTTGGATTCAGAATGATACAGATGGAGAATGTTATTGCTAATTTTCACACCATAAATGTTAAGGGCATGTGTATTTCTCTATAATTTTATAAATGGGTAGCTTTACCCTGCCATCAGCCAGATTAGTGTGGCGGCTGCCATAGATACACATGAATTCCACACAATAATGGAGCGGTCAAACCTTGTGCATAATCCTTTAGTATCAGGTGCTTAGCAGTGATAAACCCAATCTGCCACAGGTCAGAAAAATCCTATGTAAAGTCCAGTGACTGCAGCACACTGTCAGATAAAATAGCTTTTCAGCAATGTGATATATTGTCTTAAAATATTAAGTAGACAATAAGTGGCAACGTTTTGGGCCTCGCAGGACCCTTTATCAAGTCTGTAATCTTACACACAGTTCAGTGTTAAATAGTATTGGGGAAAGTCGAGGAAAGGTCAGGGGAGGTGTCAACAACTGTGTCAATTAGTGATCTCCTTCAACATTTGTAATCATACCGATGATTAAATTACACTTAAGTCCATTCATAATTATAAATGTATCATTCATGAATCATATCCATGAAAAAGAGCCCAGTAGTCCTTCCTCATTTATGAAAGTGTCCAAATTCATAATTGTATCAGTCTTTGTGTTGCATAAAAAACATTTAAAGTATACTTAGGGGCAGATTTACTAAATTCACATGAATGATTCGAAATTCGATCGAATTTTCAAAAAGATTAGAATTTGAATTTTCGGATATTTTATGTGGCCACTTCGACCATCGAATTTTTAAATCATATCAGATTAAACCAGATTAAAACGAATTGCTATTAAACCCTATGGGAAGCTTCCATAGGGTTTTTTAAAGTTTTTTAGATTGAATAAAAAAATTCGATCAAATGGTTAAAATCGTTAGATGAAATGTTTTTATTCGATCGTTCGAACGATCAAATTGAGCTAAAACCCTTCAAATTCGATATTCGAATTCGAAGGGTTTCAATTCGACCACAATTCCATTGGTCAAATTCGAGGGTTAATTCACCCTCGAATTCGACCAATAGTGAATCTGCCCTGTAGTATCTTCCCTGCATTATAAACACAGAACCAAATGTGAATAAAGTTTATAGCCATGTAACATTCCAAAGTACTCAAGGTTTAAAAATTAGGACAATATAAAGAATTATAATTAAATTATATTCTGTATTCATTCTGTGACTTTTCTGTATTTGCAGAAAGTAATAGTTGCACTCGTAATATTCTGATTCTCCATTCTTTAATTTGTAATCAAAATCAGTAAAATATATTACTGCAATGTCTGTCTGTAGTATGATACCTATACAGACCCCTAGGCCAAATTGAATCTAACCTGTTGATCCACTGTATATGCTTATCGAATTTCGAATAAATTCGTAGGGTTTTTGGGGAATAATAGTAAATTTGCCCCAATGTGTCCAATCTGTCCACTGGTCATATTAAAAATACTTACAAATACCATTCTAGAGTTTGCTTTTTGCTCATTGGACAATAGAACTTCTCCAGTCTTATTCTGTAATCTTTGCAAACTTCTATGTAATACATTGCTGCTATATTTCCTTTGTGTGAACCGTTTTAGCATGTCATTCATTTATTCATCACATTCCGTGGTAAAAAAAAACAGATAATGATCTAACCCATCCTAATTCTAAACAGACCCAGCCCAAATGCTGGGGTTTACTCTTTGTTTACTTTGGGCCCCCAAAGTTACTGAATATGATAAACCTTGCTTAAAGCAAGTTGCCATGACAGCCTTTCTTGAATTCTTTTGTCCATCTGACCAGTCTACAGAATATATCTTGTTTTCCTGAAAGGGTCCTACAGCTTAAAACGAGCCATGCACGTACAAATATAGTCAGTTATTATGATTCTTATAATTTTAAGGGCAAAGTATGTGTTCAAGGGAAGAATGGAGCAGATCTCCTCATACCTGTCATTTTGTTAGGCAAGTTTCAACATTTTGTTTGGTCAAGGTCAAGCAAGTGATCTTGTTCAGATATAGTCAGTTTGATGCTTATGAAAATGAGGTTCATGAATAGGTTCCAACTGGTATTTTTACATCTATGGCCAGTCTGCTGACCAAACTCATATTTTCAAGATAACATTCTCATTGATTATTTATCCTTCTATTGGCCTTATGATTAGTGATGGACGAATTTCTACAGTTTTCCCAAAAAATTCACAAATTTCCCACTGGCATCAATTTTTGCTTGCGAATTTTCGAGGGTGATCTTCAAATTTATTTACCAGCTGTGAACCGCTGAATTTCGCAGTGAATTTACCCCTGGCGAATAAATTCGCCCTTCACTACTTATAATATATAAAAATATTCCTGCATGTGTGGCAGGTGCCTATGGATCTAGCAATGAAAGGCACAGTTACATAATTTTGCTTACTTTGCAGAGCTCCAGGAGAGACTGGAGTATGAAAACAAATGAAATCATATTAGATCATTTTTATTTTCTAACCTATATTTATTTTTACTTTAGTACAGCGATGCATTCAATGGTCTTTGTGTCCATTGTCATCAAGGTCTCACCAGATGAACACCCAGATCTAAGCTATTGCAATTAATCAATTCAGCTAAATTAACTAACTTAATTAACTTTCAGACCGAGAGAGTATTTATTTATTATCTTTTATTTTTCTGCCAGCAGTGATTTTATGTCTTCCCACTCACTAACATGGGCCTTATCTGCCTGCATTTGAGACAACACTAAAGCCTACAGGTTATGTTTTAACAATCAAATAAGCCATTAAATGCCCTCCAGTGACTGGCATAGGCAGCAGGTTTCCTACTCTTTGGATAGGAAGCAGTGACAGTTTGGGAATGAGTTTTTGTCGGGTCAAACTGTTCTATAGTTCTAATAGATACATTACACATAAGTGATTGCTTCATCTTCTGAAGGGGTCCCAAAGATTTTCATATACATTCGATAATTTAACTTAAACAAGAACTAAAGCCTAACCAACTAATGCTTTATTTTATATTCTAAACTTACTGTACCAGCCGAGATGTTCAGCAGCCCTTATATATAGACCTTGTCTTAATAGTTTTTAATATTATATTCCCATCAAATGTTATCCTTCGGATGCCAGTTAAGAAGTTACTGGTTAAGGGACAGTTTTCAACCAACAGGAGCAGTGAAAGTGCACCCCAAAAGCCAGTTTATAAGAGCAAGACGAATAACATCATTGGACATTTTATACAAAAAACAGAAGGAAGTCCTATTAGAAAGGTTTATACAGAGAGGATACTGTAAATCAGAATTAGAGGGTCTAACACAGGAAGTAGTGGGCCTAAGAAGGGATGACTTGCTTGAAAGAAAAAAGCGGGTATCCCCTGTGCGGGCCGGAACTAGGGGTAGGCAGAGTAGGCACGTACCTAGGGTTCAAAGCTGGGGGGTCCCCAGGCACGTACCTTACCTGCATTCTACCCCAAGTCCCTTCCTCCTAGCTGATGTGCACTTCTGTGCATGTATGCATCAATTTAAGCATGCGTGAGGGTGGACGTGTGTCAGCATCAGCATCACTTTGTGTATGTGTGTGCGCGTCACATGCACGAATAGTCGCTAGCGCGTATGATCCCTCCCAGTTGGCACAGCGACCAACCAGGTTGCCTAGGGACCGGCCCTGCCCCTGTGTCACCACATACAGTCCACATAGCACCTTTAGTAAAAAGATGATAAAACACTGGCCAATTTTACAAAATGGTAAGGTTTTTGGAAAACTATTTGTAGAGGATCCACTGTTCTCATACAAAAAAGGCAAAAGTATAGGTGATCACCTAACTAGAGCTGATGTGAGGAGAGAAAACAAGAAAAAGCTTTCAGACAGGGTGGCAACATTCCCATGTTGTAACTGCAGACATTGTAGTGTTATCATTAAAGGGGCTGTATGCACCCATCCAATATTGCTCTTGACTTCTTCAATAACAGTCACTTTCATCTTATTGATTGTTTCTATTTCACTAGATTTGAGTCTGTTACAGGTACAGTATATTATTTACAGTTTGCCAGTAAATATTTTGCTCTGTTTAGCTCTACAAATATCTCCAAAGTATCTGATAATTAATCTCTAAGGCAGAAAATTAATTAGAAATACAGCTTTAAAGGGAAAATATTATGAAATGAATTTGGCTTATGAAGAAGCAGACAGTTTTAGCACAGGAACACTTCTCAGAGGGAAATTTATAGCCTTTTTTTCTAGAAAAATACATTCAGCATTACTTAACTATTTCTAAGTGCCTCTCTGTGCAATCATTACACTGATTAGCAGGCAGCTCCTGACCATGATTACACCTCCACATGAATACATCATACTCTATGGTAGAGAATCTGTTCTCAGTGACTTAGAAATATATATGACAATCAGTAGTGTATTTCATATGCAATGCCATAGGCTTATTAACCTCTAAGCAATTTGCTTAGAGGTTCAGCTGGACACTGTTTCAATGATCCCTGTTATCTCCATGTTCTCCTGAATAACAACAGAACAGTGGGTCCATCCATGGCCCACTGGCAGAATGATTTCTATTTAAATACCCACTGTTTCTTTTTGTTTAATTGTTTAATATTATTGATATTAAGAGCTGATTATATAATTTGTTCTATCTTGCTGTCTTTTCCCTGGAATGCATGAATGTTTAACTGATTCTGCTTTTGTTTTCATAAAACCATGAAAAGTTGTTTTGGCTTCAACAAGGTTTAACTGGATTACATCTTAGTTGTGATTAAGTACATGGTTATGTTTCATTATTACAGAGAAAAAGGAAATCATTTTTTATAAATTTGAATAATTTGATTAAGAAAGGAATCTATGGGAGGTGGTCATCTTGTAATTTAGAGCTTTTTGGATAATGGTGTATTACCAATTTTATGATCATAACTTTGTAACTAAAAACCTCTGTTTTTGTAATGCACTTGCATAGATACTCCATAGCTTTGGAGTGCATTTGTTTTGCATTTTGAATAGCAGCAGAGTTATTCTGCCTGAAGTTTAACAGTAATGCTGCAAATTTCAATTTGTTTGTAGCACCCCGACAGCAGCCCTTTAAAATGGTGATCCCAAGCCTTTAAAAATGGGTTTTGTCCAGGGCAGTCTCACTCTCTTAAAAGCAGCAAGTGGGGGGAGGATTAAGCCTGAAGAACCAATGCTGTGGTCTTGGTAATCTCTCTTCTAAAAGCTAATAGTGGGGGAGGACTAAACTAATGCCTAAGTCAGGAGACAAATATCCCAAGAAATGCTACCATGCAAGGAGGTGCCAGCCTTTGAACACTATGACAGGTGGTAAATAGTTAGGAACCACCATATGGGGATTACCTTGATGTGGTATGGTGGCTTACCAATTTTATCATAACCTAAAAAATGCACTTGCATAGAAACTTGATTACTTAGGAGACAGAGGACCAGGAATTGTGAACTGATTGACCCCACCCTTTTTTGTATGCTTTTTAGATAAATAGTTAGAGGTATACAATGCATTATCTGGAAACCTAAGTGCTCATTTTCAAAATAAGGTATTATGCTGTGTAACATGTGCTTATAGCTACAATACAGAATTTACTGCCCCTTTAAGTATTTCGGAATTCTTTTTAAGAATAGTTTCGCTTTAAATACTTTAAATTGGAGCCGAATGTTATCTAATCCTTCAGCCAATCTATTTGAAAGCTCTTGTCTGTGCAAAGCGTAGCTGTTCATCATGAAGTGTGCTCATAAGGGCTATTTAAAGCTTGCAAAATCCAAAGTGCTTATGTTATCTTGAGTCGTGAGGCCTCACAAGTGGTTGTCTACAATACCCAGTAGTTAACATTTTTTATATTAAGACATTTATCCATAATTTGATCTCTCTTTTTTTTTACTGTAATGTGGTATCAAAGAGCTAGGTCAAAAGCAATTTCTCTGTAAATGACTGTTCCCGGTCACATGTAGAAGTCTTTGTAATACTCAAGTGGGAACACTATATTCTGCATTTAATAATCCTAACTTTTTTCAATGCCAACACTTGTTGCATTCGAACAAGTCATAGTATATAATGTCAGCTTTTCTCTCTCACATGGACCTGTGTATGATGTGGATGCTGTTACTAATGTTTCTGAATATATGAATATACAAAAGGGGCACTTAATTCTGCTTTCAAGACACCAAGTTGCATACAAAGATAATTTAGCCAGATTTCCAGGCAGTATGCTTTAGCAATTCAGAACAGAACACATTGCAGTGGTATCAATAGCATTAGCCTAAATGACAATAAGCAACACGCTACTCTAATGATTAATGTGAGGCCTGAGAGTATGTTAATCAAGGACCAAGCAAATGAAGGGTGAATCAATTACGTGCAGATTTAATGGTCAGGGTACAGCGTTACTTGCAATATCTCAAACCATGTAATACATATGTTTCAGTCAAAGCCACAGGTAATCTTATCTCACCTAAACAGCAACATATATTTCACAGCCAAATAAAAGAAAATAGCATCATGGCAGTAGAAAACAGCCATTAATATTAAGAGGGCTATTTATTAATCTTGACTTTTTCTCACCATAACTTAAAAGAATATTCTACCAAACTCCCAAATCCAAATCCCCTTAATTTACCATTAAAACTTCTCATAAATCGATGCAAGAAAAAGTCAACAAAATAGCGCATCAATTCCAATCTTTTGACTTTTTCGAGTTTGATGCCATGTAAACGCGGCTTGTTGACTCAACAACTTGAATTTTTCATATTTATCATATTTAATCAATGCAGACAGCCCCAAAGTATAAAGAATCCTGAAGGAAAAAACATGTTCCAATTGTTTTGACATGTTTTAGCTGGATTATTTTCAGATTTGAAATTTTAGTAGCTTCAGAGCATAATAAATCTCGAAAAATTTAAGTTTCTTTTTCCTCTAAAAAGTTTAGCTTTTCCCCTTTAAAAACGCTCAGAAAAATTTGAGGTTCAAAAAATAGGCCCCTTAATGTTTCACAGTAATTCATGTATATATATATATATATATATAATCACTGTATATTGGCACGCTCCACTCACAATAATACAGGCCAGGTGCACACCATAAATAGCATAGTCCAATATAAGATAGCACTCACGGCACACGTTTTTCATAAAAATAACAAACAAAAATGTATTCCATTTCCATATCAATGAGTTTTGGTCCGCAAAGGAACAGTGACAATATTACTTCAGATCAAAGATGAGATTTTAAATTCAGTGAAGGCCACGGAAGATTATACCTGAGGAAGGCTGTGTAAAACCAGTTCAGTTGTCTACCTGCAAATGGTATCAGAATTCACAAACCAAAATGAGAAAAATCCCACTTTTCAGAAAACAAGAAAAGAAGTTTTTCATATACTTTCATAGGAGGATTGTGTATATATACTATAGTATGCTATGACAAGGAACAAAAGGACATTGTTTATACGTATGGGACCTGTTATCCTGAATGCTTGGGACCTTTTTTGGATTAGGGATCTTCCTGTAATTTGGATCTCAATAAATGAAGTCATTTAGTTGTTAAATAAACCCAATAGGATTACTTTGCCACTAATAAGCATTAATTATGTCTTTGATGTGATCAAATACAAGGTACTGATTTATTATTGCAGATAAAAATTACACCATTTTCAAAAATGTTAAATGTAGTCTATGCGAGACAGCCTTCCTGCAGTTCAGAACTCATACCTGTATTTTGTAACCTGTAAACAGCTGTAATGAAACAGTAGAGAAGGACCTTTACTGACATAATATGATATTTGAGTAGCTCTTTGATTTTTGAAAAGGCTTTGAGGACTTGTCTCAAGTCTGGCTTGTGCTAGTTCCAAATGTAACATTTTTATGTTTCCCTGGTAACAATAAAAAGGGAACACTACTGCAGAAAAAGAGTTGATTGTATTTTGTCCTTTTCTAGAGCAGTGTCTAGGAAGCCACAGATCAATTTGAAGCAGTCATGAATTGTCATAACATAATTCTTCAGAACCAAGCATTTCTTTCAATCCATAGGGTAATCTTGAGACAGCACATGAGGTGTCAGCAATATTTTGACCTCATCGGCAAAGTACATGCTAGAATAAAGCAAACACCTAGTCACTAGATGGGCCAAAAGAAAGGTGTCAAGGAACGTGGTTAGAAAAAAAGGAAAAACTAACAGAAGTAGTCTAGAACCGCCTTGAGCAGGAACTGTGGAATCAGTAGCCATGCACACAACCGGGGACCTACACGATGAGCAGTTGGCTAATACGCCGGTCTCCTGGAGCACCTTGTAGATAGCTATAATTGCAGCCATAAAGCACAACAGAATTGATGCTCTGTGAGATACAGGAATAGCTATAATATCTGATTACACATCCCTGTGCAAGGGAATATTCCAAAAATGGTTTGCAATTAGACACACAAAGCAGCAATTAGGCCAAATGGTTCCCTTCAATTCAGCTATCCTGTGGAATTCACCAGTGACTTTCTTGCACTTACCTTTCATGTGAATTTTTATAACATAAAGCCTGTTTAGTTAAATTTTTGCATATTTCTGTACAGCTGTTCATTCCCATTATAGCTGAGCGAAACAAACTTTTCTTGAAGTTAATTCTTATTTTTATTTTTGCCAGTAGAATGTTAACAATGTACATTTACAGATGTTTGCTTCGTGTGCTTTTATTTTCCACTTTTATCCATGTTGGGGATATGAGCAATAAGACACATTTTGTTGTTCTATTTTAATTTATAATGTTGTTATGTAACTTTGTTATGTAAAAAGGGAAATAAGGATGTAATATCAATGGATACGTTTTTTCTTCTCTGTAAGAACACCATATGTATATTATATTGATATTATAACACGATCATGATGACTAGTGATTCATCATCATCAGTGGATTTGCTGCAAATATCCATGATTCGCTACCTACAAATAAATTTGCAAAAATTGCTGCGCGTATAAAATTGTCACACGTCGAAATTAGTCAGGCACTCATTGACTTTAATGCATGCAGACAAATAGTTGCGTGTCAAAATAATGTTGACTGACCAATATATCTTGCTAGTAAAAGTAACCTACCTCTGCCTGCATCTACTTCATCTGACAACAACCACCTTTTCTATTCTCCTAATGATTTGCAACTGTGGTAGAGAACAAGGTAGCCCCAACAAAACTGCCATTTGGATGACATTAGCAAAATGGCCAAACCACACATGTTCTTGGGGCTTTAAATCCCAGCTTTATACTGGGATGAAATCCAACTATGATAAGAACCATAAAACACGCCATTTGATCCATGGCTAACTCACTCTCTACTTGCTAGACAGACAACAGGCACAAGGTAGATTCTTCTTTATAGGCTCTATAAAATAGTGCTGTAAACCATATGGTCAGGATATAGGATCAGGATATGTCCTGTTCCTAGCAACGTAAGCAATAGGTCTTCAATATGTATTCTTTGTTAGTTTTTGAGTTAGCTGCCTTCCTCTTGTAATTCTTTCTTGTTTTCAAGTGGGGGTCACTGACCCCAGCAGACATGAAATGATTGCTCAGTGAGCAATTTAATTATTACTTTCCATTACTTATCTTTCTATTATGTCCCTCTACTATACTTAATCCAGTCACTCACTCAAAGGACCTGATTGCTAGGAAAAATCAGACCCAAGCAACTAGTTACTGAAATACCAAACTGTTTTGTTTTTCTTATCTCTACTTTTTCATGTATGTCCGTGCAACTGCGCTTCCTTCTCCTCTAGCCGTCAAGGTCACTGCTGAAAACAATAGGTTCAGGTTTGCTGGAGATTTTAAATAAATGGAAAAAAAGAAAAAGGCAACACTGTCTGGGAGGTTGCAATGGGAATGTTCTCTTACATGGAGGTGAGGGTTGATTATAATGGATGTGCACAAAGAAAAATCATACAAACCTGTTTTAAATTAAAATATGTAATGTCTGTAACCACCAAATCAAAGTATTTGCTATTTCTGAATGTTACCAACATTCCACTTATTCATTGGTGCCAATGCATTGTTATTTTTATTTAAAAGGCTAATTTAGCTTTGCATTTTAGCAGTGAACAGTCCTAATGGTTACATTTTTTCACTTAAACATTTCATTTAAGTTGGAAACTGACACAAGTAAGTAGCACTGTCTTCATGCTTAGTAGTGGCCTATTTTGCTACCCATGACGTTACGTCAACCTTGTACTGATTTTACTGATAACTGTATGATTTTAAATTGTATTGTGCTGATTTTTTTAATTAAGTTGTTCAAAGGTGTTTTAAGAACTATATAGAATTCAATATAAGATGTGCCCTAATGACGCTCGCCTGCTAATCTTTCATGAAGAGCTATGGAAATGCAACATTTGATTTCAGATTTGCCACCTCATTTCCCTGTGTTGCACTTTTGGGGGTCAGTGATTATGTATAGCAGAGAATGCAGGATCTTGTATTAGGTGTAGGAGCCTACAAGAGAGAGTCTAGCTTGGGGCCAGGGTGTATGGTCTATAGGTGTAAAATCCTGTGACATTCACACAGACAAAGACATTTGGATGAGTGAGGGAAATACAGACAGAGCTGTGAGTGATAATGCTATATTAACATAAAATTTGGTCTTTTTCCTTATCTTCCTCCTCCTCAATCCTATATCAGTGACATCATATCCTTTATGTCGGAAAGTCATAAAATTGTAAAAAAGAAAAAAAAAGATTTTTGTGTTAATAACCATTTGAGAGGCATGCTACATTTGTTTTAAGGTGGGCTCATGTCTAGGGCATTAGAGGATCTCATTTGTCTTTATTTTGCTTCCTTGGATATTTGTAATAAAAGTGGCCACTTCAAGTATTTGCTCCAACATCTCTAATAAAGACGTCTACCTGCCTTATGCAAATTCACCTAAACAGAAGAGTAACAAAGTTTCATTAGGCAGAATCTTAGTGAAAGATTGCTATGAAATGATGAATTAATGCTAGCAAAACTTCTCCAGCGTTCAGCCACAGAGACGCAACTGTATTAATTTAGTGAATTAGCATAATGGTAGTGAATTTTTCATCTGGCGAAGTGGTGAAAAGTGTGGAGGTCGTAGGCTGGGGAAAATTAGCCTTTTAGTGAATTTGCCCATTTGAGTTTAGTTCTGAAGGAAATGAGGGCGTATTGTCACCGGAGAAATTCAGGAATGGCATTCCAAATATAAGCAACTGGGCAAATAATTCTACATCTGACTACCCAGTTTGAGAACTGTAACTCACACCATAATATACCTAAGTTGGAGGACTATAACTCACACCTATTTTGTTCTACATTGTACAAGATTGGGGGAATCACCGAAATATAACCTAGGAGATTTTTGGCTAATAATTATCACTGAGATTTATAAGTGACCAACTATCTGAAATTTTTTTAAATACAAATTTCTTTTTAAATCTTATACTTCTATATTGATATATTTATTTGGTTACATGTTTATATTCATATATTAAAATTGTTATATTTTTAGTTGTCGGCCAGGTTTTAAAGTGGATACATTTTATTGAACAATAAAATTTTATACCTTCAGATTAACTTGGTCTCCAAACACACCCTTAATTAATTTTAATTTTAAATTGTATTGCCTGCCTGCACTGAAAGCTCATCGATCCGGGTGGTGGCGGTTCAAATCAGTCAGCTGAAGTTCGCATTGAAAATGGAATGTCGGCACTGCCAGTCAATGTAGAGACACAAGGGGATATTCATTTCTTCTGGTTGTCCGGAACCCTCCCTGGCAGGGGTAGGCTCTGTGGTACAGGTGGTTAAATCACCTATTGTCTCCCTGTGGACTCCTGGATCCAATTTTGGATTTGTCAAAATGTGTACTTTAAACAAATATATGGTGTTGGGGGGTCTTTGTGCTGTTAGGAGGGTCTTGTGGCATATATTACACAGCCAGTGGTCTTTGTTCACAGAAGGCGAATCGGCAGCAGAGAAAATAATCAATAATCCTAGGTACATTAGACATGAAACTGTTTAGAGGACCTCAGACTTTCATAATTGAGGTGATTTATCCTGACATCTAATAGTATGTATGAAATAAGGTGCTGCAGGGTGGAAGTTTTGAGGTTATTTCTGGAAATGGCAGAAAAAGGTTTAACCACTTGAAAATTCGCAATGAACCGAGGGTTGTATTAACTCTGTTAGACGGAAGATGGACTGGCACTGCCAGCTAATGAAAAAAAAGCAAAAACTGAGGTGCTGGTTTTGTTATGGTAATGAAATCACTTGTCAGCTGTGCTCTAATTGTGGGTAATTTTGTATGATTATGAGCAGAACAAGGGATAATAATTCTGGATAGCATTTTGTTTGATGATGATGAGGTGGAGTCTACCTGTTGCATTCCACAAGATAAGATGCCATTCATGAGTGAAAGGTTGACTTTCTAGCAGACAGCATGAGTCCTGGATCTCTGCTGTAAATAACTATTCCAACTGTTAGTAAAAAATATATAACATTTTTATAAATATTCTTTTTACTACACAACTTTTTTTGCTGATTAGAAAATTGGATTCTGTTTTGAATTTACATATTTGTATTAGTTTTGCTTTGCTCTTCGTCTTTTTCTTCATAGCCAAGGGGTGGAACCTTTCACACTACCTGTTTAGCAAAAGGAGCTTGCATAATGTGTCATCTGGCTGTTTTATGTAGCATGAATGAACAAATTTGGTCAAAATTTTTCAAAAGATTCAAAATTCAATCAAAAGTTGAACTAAGTATGACAAATGTGTTTCTCAGTTAATAGAACACTAAACATGTAATCTCATTTAATAACTTCTCTGCATAAGTACATTAATTTGAATCTGCCACATAAAACAGAAACATGGTGAAATCTAGTGTTGGATTGGCCCAAAGGGATAACAGGAAACCTCCCAGTAGGCCCTCTGGCCTCTAACCATTTAGCATCTTTATTCTTTTTGGGAAAAAATACTTAATAATGGAAAAATATAGTAAGTAAATATAAATGACTCAGAGAATAAAGAGGTTGAGTAAGTGCAGGAGGAATAATATTTTGGAACGTGGGTGCATGGTCTAAGGTTTTCTGGTGGACCCCTGGCATCCTAGTCAGACACTGTGAAGACTAGTTGATTTTATTTTACCACTGGATTATGATTTAGGAAAACAGATCATGTTGTCCTTATATGATGGGGCCGTTGCTAGCGAAAATTCAACAAAAATCCCATCTGCAGACACATCAACAATTTATTAAAGACATAGAGGACAATTCACTAGCAAAATAGACAGTTTTGCACCCTATCACCAAGTGAATTTTCACTCAGACAAATGATCAATACTCTGCAAATTCACAAAAATGCGAAGTTACCTCTTTCTCCAGAGTTTCCTTCACCATTTTAGACCTGGTGAACTGATAAGATTAAGCTACATCCTCCTCAATCTTATGTCATTGACATCATATGTTGTATGCTGAAAAGTCATAAAAAAGTTGTAACTATTATAGATTTTTGTGTTAACAATTCTTTAGAGGAGTTCAAGGGAAAGTAATTGAAGATGATGATGCCAGAATAAAGAAGTGGAAAAATGATCAGTTCTGGGCGAATAGCTCTTCACATGTACCAATATGAGCAGGGCTAAACTAATGTTGTCCTGAGAATTGGAATCTTGAATGAGTCAGGCCAATCAGCTGTTATGCTCAAATGAGTCTGGAAGACAGGAGTCCTTCATCTCCTTTGGGGATTCTTACAGAAGATAAATCATCTGAAAATACCATCATTCCTGTTCCATTTCCTACAGATATGGCGGCATCTTCCATCGTCAAATACTCTCATTCTCTTAAGAGAAAATAAGTCAAATAAATGTAAATAAGCATATTTGACGAGGGAAGATGGAGGAAGATGTGTATCCAATTTATGTATTTATGTGGAAAGCATGATGTATGCGTTTATGGTGATATATGTTACTGATGGAGGCTTGTTTGTGACGATGATCATGTGTCATCATTACAGCTGCTGTTTTCCTGCCAGTATGTAGACTTAAGGCATGTTCACTAATAACTTGGCACTTTGAGAAAGGCCTTGGAGTGTTTCTGAACCAATATGGATGTGCTTGGGCAGCATGCAGGACAAATGATGCACTTATGTACCCAAATCCTGCACAAATGGGGGGTATATGCACTATGTCCCATTCTTAGGGAGCCTACTCTGACCTCTAATTCATCATGGCGCAATTATTAAGAAAAATGCATGCACACAAACAAAGTATGATAGCATTGACACATACTTAGTTTATCAAGATTTTCAAATGTAAAACATTTAAAAATGTGTCCCACAATTATTATTATTAGTAGTATTTATTGTTAGTATTATTATTATTATTAATAATAATAATAATAACTACTATAACATCAATGTAAACACCCCAATTGTTTTACAGAGGCTGTACTGGAGCATCTCATATATCTGCTGAGCTGAAGAGTCTGCATTGTTCATAAAACTAATAGTGACCTTTAAAGGGTTGTGCCACACTGCCAGTACTAGAATACTCTATCCTGATGATTATTCTTGCTTTCAGAGTTTCCTAATACAGTAGATGCTAGCATTAGTGATGGGCGAATTTATTCGCCAGGGGCGAATTCCCGCGATTTGCCGCTGGTGAATAAATTTGCGAAACGCCAGCAAAAACGAGTTGCGCAACATTTTTGATGCGACGAAAACGACGCGACGTGCGCCGAAAACGGCAATCGCGGCGCGGCAATCACGGCGTGTCAAGTCATTTCCGACGATTTTTTCGTCGATTAACTTGACGCGACTCGTTTCGCCAATTTTTGGGCGAAGTGAAACGGGTGAGATTCGCCCATCACTAGCTAGCATCTGTTATTTTCTGCAAGTGATGCATCCAGCAATGTGTTTTAATGATTTAAGTTTGTTGGTATTTGTTGTAGATAAGGGCTAATATAATAATGTTGTGCCTGATAAATACTGAATTGTTGAATTAATTATATTGGATTGCTCAGCTCTATTACAATTTATTATTGTGAAAATGAAATTTGTATTGTAGCTACTGTCCTGGTGATTTAATTATAAGTGTGATCAAGCAAAAGGAAAAAAGACAAACTCTGTATTTACAGCAATGTATTAATTAAGATGTTGGTAGTAAGCTTTATTAATGATTTGTGGGAATTCAAATATATGGTTATATAAATTATATTCCAAGAGTTTTAACACATTTTATGGAATTCAATATAAGATGTGCTCCTAAGCTGTCTCAATTCCTTTGCTGCTTAAGGAAAATACAAAGGACCAGAAATACAAGAAAAACATTACAATACATGAACATACTGTTTATTTATAGCCTGTACAGTCTGTACATACAATTTAGGGAGACCTATTGCATAATATTGTATCAATTAATATGTGTTTAAGAGTTTTGTTGGTCCCTGCCAGAAACACAGTAAGAACGGGATAGCCACTCACAACATACAGTCACACAAGACAGGCTTCAGTTCCCTACCAGGTCAGCCTAGCTACTGATTGGTTCCTCTATTAAAGTGCCAGTGCCGAGTCCCACCAGCTTCCCTGCACCGCCTGGGAAAGGAGGCAGCAGGAAGTGGAACAGATGGTGCGGGACAAGTAGGGTTTTGGGGGATATATTCAATAAATAAGCCCAGAACACAACTGTGGTGTTTATACAAATGGCCTGTAGATGGCACTGTGCACAAGTTATACTGTGCATACACATGACTGCCTATACTGCTTAAGAGTTTCTGTTGTGTAATGGCTGCATGAGCCTGCTAATAAAGCACTGTCATACCCTGCTCATCCTCCGCTACTAAAACACAACATCCTTCCTATCTTTAAAAAAGTAAAATGTGCTGGCATAGCCTTGTTTGTTACTACTTTAAGAATTAGTTGTGATTTTCATTGTGATGATTCTAGCATGTTCAGCTACTTTTTATCTTTTTTTTTTCTAAACCAAGCATCACCAGTATATTATATTCAATGGTGCAAAATAAAATAATTTGACATTGTACATAAAATTATATTTTGATTCCATGAAATGGGGTTGCAGACTTTTGGCAGGAGAACCCAAGAATATAATAAGGCATGTTCTCTACATGACATAAGTATATATCATCATACATTGTTGTTTAAGTGGTTATAATCGGTTCAATGAAGCTTGTCAGTAGAGTATGTTTTCCTTTTTTTCTTTCCATATAGATAATGGGGAATAGATTAAGTAAAATGAAATCATACATAGTTTCAGATGCCAAGCATTTGAGTTTTGCAGAGATGGATATGTCTAACACCACAGTCTTGCTTTTAATTAAATTGTTTTTATTGACCACTACCTTTATAGCCAGAATTAACTGCTGAGTATCAGATCTTTCTCTGCATTTCTGAATTTAGTTGCCTTTGCTGTATGAAACGGTTTGATTTGTTCTGAAAGAAATGTCTTGTGATTTTTTTTTTGGCATTTGTAACTGATATCAGTCAATAACATGAATCATTGTTTATTGGTTTTGTCATTTCATTTCTTCTTATATTGTTTCAGGATATGGGAAGTAGGGTCACTGATTATTCATCCTTTCAGAGAAGCAATAACAGGCAGTACTTGTTTTATTCCTGGAATTTATGTCATTGTTTTCATTTCAACTGCAATAGTTTAGCCAATACATCCTTAGTAATTCTGAGCAGTAAATCCTGGAGCTGCATCCCACCCTGTTCATTTTGAAACAGGTGAGGTTTTCTGTGGCCTGGGTGTTTTTTCTTGGGAAGGGGCTGGGATTTCCTTGCTTTATAGCGTTCAATTAAAGCAACTTTGATCCTAGGAGATGAGGATCTGGAGCGATGATTGACTTTCCTTCACGATCCAATCCTGTGCTGCTGTGCTTCGTGGCTAGCATGGTGCTGTGGACTGTTAACTGCTGACAAGCTTTCCAATCAGTGGCGTAATTCTAGAGAAAGCAGACCCCATGTTTGCCAGATGGGACCTGCTTCTGTGGACTAGAAAATCCCCCTCCCCAGCCACTGTCTTAACTTCAATGTGAGCGATAAAAAGTGAAAGTGTTCAATTTCTGCAATACTGATGTAGAAGGCATGAAACGGAGGATTTTTCTTAATATAAAAGTACTTGAACAGTAATCCTTAATCCATGCTTATCTTCCTTTGGGCAAAAGGAGAACATTTCCAGGACCCTCCCTTTCTGCAGCTCGTTTAGTTATTTGATTGTTAATCTTGCCAGTAATTAAACTTAATGAAGCCATTTGTTTTTCATTCTGGGCTTCCCCTGTGCGTTTCTGGCTGCTGGCAGTTGATGTGCGGTGTAGCATTACATTCTAAATAAAAGTACTTGTGGATTTCATCCCGAAGACTGCTGTGCAGTAACTTTCAAATAAAAGTCTGTTTTTAATCTTTCATGCCACTAATGGCTGGAAAAGTAATGAGAATGTTTTTAGTAATCAAGCTAACAACCATAATATCAAGGATTTTAAAATATAAATTATACGTTGATCTATTCTGCAGTTTATCTGTGCTTAGCCGTGAGAGGAAAGAACTGAGGCGTAGCTTCTTGCTAGCAAAGAGGCTTCCCTCGGCAAATTTCTATTTATAAATATCATTAGAAGATGTTATATTAGTTTTACAGTACTTCATATTTGGCAGGAAGCAATATTCTAGGGGGAGATCTGGCCATTCTACGTGCACTGACCAAAGTGTAATACTTTTTAAAATTATTTAAGAATAAAAATGAATGCACTCCCAACATAAATCATACCTCCCAACACAAAGAGGGAAAAAAACATCAGCCGTGGGTAGCACAGCAAACATTTATGGCTCATTTATGGCTACACCCGTAATTACCTTGTCCATTTGTAAAATTTGCCAGATTGGGAATGTTTGAACACATTTCTGGGAGTTTTAGAGTCACATTTCATGTGTAACAGTTTTGCTAATGAAGCTTAAATTGCCCTTTAAGCTGAGTCTCCATTCTTCCAAGATACTTGCTTATCTTAAATAAGATAAACCAACTCTGTATGTTTATCTTAAATAAGATAACCCAGGTCTGCATGCTGAATTGTCAGTCGGGACTGTCCTGCAAAAAACAACCCAGTTGGGAAGTATGCTCTATGCGTGCTGTCCTCACTTCACATTATGCTTGCAGAGAGAGAAAACGGAAAGCTCCCTGAGAAATATGATATGCAATTTTAAGAATTTACTTCTAGTAAGTTGCCACCTGCACTGGGGAAGGGAAGCTAGCACAGTTATTTGAAAGAAATCACATGTTTTAAATACATGGAAGTCTGAATCCCAATATGTGTGGTATATGACACATTAATAATTGGCTGATTTGTAACACACAATTTGCGCTATATTATTGTTTTGTCATTTCCCTTGCCCTGATGGGCACTGATCTGTGGTGTCATTGCAGAATGTGTTACTTTAATGTGAGACGCTCTTTCAGGCCATTGTGTAAAATAAATGTTTAATTATAAAGCTCTGCTTTCATCCTTAATTAAAAATGTATGCCTTTATACCACCTAAGATCTTGAAGTCCGTGGGACAATGTCATGTAGAAAATTTGTTGTAAATCATTTTGTATAAAGCCATGCAAAAGTAGCATGAATTGTTGCTAAGGAGCATTCATCATTTTATGTGTGTTCTGGTTTTGCTGTGGTCACAGAACTGATTTTTTATTGCAATATTTTGATATATTTAAATACACTTGAATTAATCATGTCATGCTTTGAGGCACACAGGTGTATTGTACTTTAGGTTTTTGCCTACTGTGTGTGTATAGGTGGGCTTTGTACTGTGGTTGCAGAGACAATGATGTAATGTATTGCTCTTCCAGGATTTCAGTGCATTAACCATATACTCCAGATATATACATGCATACAAGGGCATGCATTTGTGACCTTCTGCTTTGGTAATGCACACAATAGAGAATTAGAATTGATTTTCTTTGCATGTGAGGAGTCCATGTGGACCTCTTTTTCCATTGAGTGAAAGTGTTTAATCGCAGCAATAGCAAGGGCTCTACAGACCTTTGGAAAGCATTAACTCTGACAACATCTGCTCCCTTGCCATAAGTCGATGATCCTAGGTCTAACTGTGTAAGAAATTTATCATTTAAAATAAAAGTGTAAAACTTACAGCATCTCTAAATATATGCCAGAAACACATTGCCTGTTGGAGTGTCCTTATGTTATGCATGTGTCCCTTTCAAGCAATAGAAATACAGTCAAATGGGATACAGAAATGTAGATTGAAAATGTAAAGTGTATGAAACAGCCACTGAATCACATTTGAGTAAGGGTGAACCAAATGCCATTACAAAGTGTATGGTTCTATAAAATAAATACATGCATGATACTGTTATCGAAAACTGGGTTGCCTCATAGTTTAAGTTTATAATAGAATAAAAGAACCATCTACTCTTACATTGACGGTGGTTATCTGTATTTTCCTTTTGAAAATATCACATTTCATGCTGTATACTGTGAACATTTCTAAATGGTGCCGCGTTTATATGATTTTCATAAAAGCAAAATGCAGAAAATACTGAAATCCTGTAGCTCCAAATGCAGTGCAAGCTAAATCTGGATATCATTCGGAAAATACTTAGGCCATGTTCAGTTCAATAAGAACTTTGGGCACAGTTTACAAAGTATTGGTAACAGGTACTGCTTCGTTATTGTGGGGGTTAATGGTTAATGGTGTGTTAGTGCTCAGAATATATAGAATATAGAATATAAAGGTAGGTGACTGTTTAAAGCAGTAAATATTAGTAGGGATAGCAGGATTCAGTATAGAGGTTGGGGTATTGAGCCCCAGTGCACCTATATTGAATATTTTCAGTGAGCTGAGAAAATTTTAGTTGTTGTTCCAGTATTCAATGAGTACATTTATCTAACTATTTCAGATGTACTTGAAATACTATGGCAGGGTGACTGCTAAAACAATATTTTGTGTACAGTGTCTTGCATAAGCATTTGGACCTTTGACTGATTCTATTTTCTCTTCTTCTTTTTAGTGAATGGGATCCTACAATGAACCTTTGTTCTCTGATATTTGTATTTAGTCCCACTGAATCTCAAACTTATTTTTTACTGTGACATTGTTTTATGTTAGGAATAAAGTTAAATAAAAATCTCCTTTGGAGAAGTTCCTGTTCTGGCTAAATTACCTTTAGTATTATAATCTTCTGTTTTGCAACAATAATGTTATATTATCCATTGATAACACCAATGTTTTACTCAACAATGGACGTATTTGTTGTCAACAATGTTAATAATCAGTTATTCCTATATATCATTTGAAAACTGTTGCCTTTTTTTGTCATGAAGATTTAGTTATTTTCAGAGATTACTATATGAATATTTTAGCAACCAAAAGAAAATACGATTTTCTTGAAAGAATAAAGTGCAGAAATGGGAATCAACTTGAATGGGAAACTGATCCTTTTCAACTGGCATATGTCTAACTTATAGGGGGCTATGCAATAAAAAGGTGCTAAGTTTGTCTAGGAGCAGTAACCCATAGCAACCAATGAGAAGGTAGAATCTAGTGGTCCTCTGTTCAAAAGCAAAGATCCCATTGGTTGCTATGAGTTACTACACCATATAGTCCCTTTAGCTAGAATGGAAACACAGTTCTTAGGGATGAAAGCATCTAACTAAGACATATTGGAGGATTTCTTTCTTTTGCATAACGAAGATATCTAATAGGAAAACGAATCCTAGAAATTAAAGTATATATGTAACATGTCTAACTTACAGGGTTTCTTTCTTAGTTTTAACTGTTGTCATTAGCTATGCTAGTTATTTGGGCATAAAGTCTTATAATTCTTACTCTTGAATGTCTTCATTACCCATTAAAAGGTATGGGCTTTGGAACTATTTCCTTTGGATCTGATTAACTTATAAATTATTGTAGTGTGCTTGATGGCTACTTTTAAAGTTCTTTGTGAATTTATGGAGCTATATAAATAAACTTTATTATTTTATTGAGCTGTCTTCTAAGGTACTGACACACCAAGCATCTCAGGCAAACAAAAAATGCATCTGACTTGTGGTGCTCCTCTAGGAAACAAAATACTAGCACACTTGAAAAAAGTAAAATGTAAAATTGTATATATTATAAAACTGATCTGATAAAGTCAGTGATGGTGCTTCACTTACACTGTATCACTTTTTGAAGCGTCAGGTGCACGGCTGTGTTCCTCTCTGCAAAGGAATATATACACAGTCAATCACAGCCCTTATTTGGCACCCCAGGAACATTTTTTATGCTTGTGTTTCTCCCCAACTCCTTTTACATATGAATGAGGCTCAGTGGTAAAAAAAAGGTTGGATTTAACGAATGATACAGCATAATAATAGACACATCTCTTGGATTCATATGAAAAGTCAGCTTCTATTAATATCCAGAGATTCCATCAAGCTGGTAATGAAATGGAATACTCTGTGCACAGCAGTGTTTGGAGAAAATTTTTCTTGTGTATCCTGTGTGAATATTTTTTCCAGAAAAAATATATTTTGATGCATTTCTTTTTGTAACCAGTTATCAATGTTTTCTGTCAAGGATTTCTCTTCTTGCCTAAATGAAAACTCTTGTATAAAAACAGCAACTCCAAGGACTTAGACACCCGTAACCTTTCACAAATGAGAACCAGACCCTCTCGCATCTTTGGCATTCATTTGCTTCCTTGAGGTCGAGGGAGCGTTAAAATGAAATCATGAGCTTTCCATTACTCTTGTGACAACCTTCCATTATGTCTTAATCTGTGCCACACATAAAAGGCTTTGAGGATTTGATTGCCATGTTTGTGATCATTCTTCATGGTAAATATTTATTTTAAAGATGCTTCTTAAATATCTATAAATATGTGGGTGGGTTTATTTTGTAATGTGTAGCATACTGCAAGTGATGCATTGCCAGTGACACTATTAGCTCTACTCAAGTGTGTACAATAAATAAATAAATAAATAAATAAATAAATAAATAAATAAATAAATAAATAAATAAATATATATATATACATTTTTATGCATAAAACAGACCTGGGGTTTTCTAGATAAGGAGACTTTTGGTTTGAATCTCCATACCTTAAAGGGGAACTATCGCAAAAATGAAAATTTTATATTAGCTTCAACATACTGGAATAATAAACTTTCTAAATACAATCAATTAAAAATTCTGTACTGTTTCTGAAATAATCAAGTTTATCTTCCCTATCCCTCTCTCAGCATCTGTTTTTCTTCACCTACTGCTAAATAAAGCATTTATTATATGATCCCCTTTATATATTTTTACATATATATATATCTTCCCTTAAACGCCTCTTCTCCACTGTGAACATCCCCAATTTGGCCAGTCTTTCCTCATAGCTAAGATTTCCCATACCTTTTACCAGCTTATTTGGCCTTCTCTATGCCCTCTCTAATACAATAATGTCCTGTTTGAGTGATGGAGACCAAAACTGTACAGCATATTATAGATCGGGCCTTAGCAGTACTCTATAAAGTGGAAGAATGACCGCTTCCTGCCATGAATCTATTCCCCTTTTTAATACAGCTCAAGACCTCATTTGCCCTTGATGCTGCTGACTGGCATTTCTTTCTCTAGCCAAGTTTATCATCTACAAGGACTCCAAGGTCCATTTTCATAGTGGATTTGCCTAGTACGGCCCCATTAATGGTATAAGTGGCTTGGATATTTTAACATCCCAGGTGCATGACTTTACATTTATCAATATTGAATCTCATTTGCCACTTAGCTGCCCAGATTGCCAGTTTGTCAAGATCCTGTTGCAAGGATGCCACATCCTGTATGGAATTAATTGAGCTGGATAGTTATCTGCAAACACTGATATGTTACTTACAATACCCTCCCATAAGTCATTAATGAACAAGTTAAATAAAAGTGGACCCAATACCGAGCCCTGAGGAACTCTCCAAATAGAGAATGTAGCATTACAACTACCCTCTGTACCCAATCCTGTAGGCAGTTTCCTATCCATGTGCAAACGACTTCATTAAGCCCAACAAACCTTAGTATAGAAAGCAGTCGTTTGTGGGGCACGGTATCAAATGCTTTGGCAAAATCCAAATAGATCACATCTGCCCCCCACTGTCCAGCATCTTACTTACCTCATCATAAAAAGCAATGAAATTTGTCTGACATAACCTACCCTTCATAAAGCCATGCTGATTGCTGCTCATAATGCCAATTCACTTGGACATCATTTTGAATGTGATACCTTAGCAAATAATTTGCCCACCACAGATCTCAAACTGGCCTATAACTGCCAGGCTGAGATCGTAATCCCTTTTTAAATATTGGAATGACATCAGCTTTTCTCCAGTCCATAGGTACCACACCAGATGAAAGTGAATCAGAAAAAAATCAGAAATAGGGACTGGTCTGAAACTGAACTAAGCTCTCTTAGAGCCATGGGGTGAATGTCATCAGGCCCTGGAGCCTTGTTTACATACATTTTTATTGAAGCATTATGTCAGCCACTGACTAGATTGAGCTGAACCATCAGTTCAGCTATGAAGTAAGCCTGGGAATGCAGACTCCTCTATTGTATATACTGAAGAAAAGGACTGATTTAGCACATTTGCCTTTTCTGTGTCTGTTACAACCATACTGGTACCATTATTAAATGAATGCATCAACATGCATCTTTTTACAATTAATATATTTAAAAAACGTTTTGGGGTTAGTGTTAGCCTCAGCCTTTCTTTGCCCTCCGGATTGCTGATTTACAACATTTATTATAGTGTTTATATTTATTAAATTCAGCTTATGTCCCAACAGACTTGTAGTTTTTAAATGCTTTTCTCTTCTTTCCTATTAACTTTTTTACTTCTATATTAAGCCACATAGGGTGATGCTTAGAGCTTCTACATTTACTCCTTTAGGGAATCAATTGAGAACAGTAATGATTTAATATAATTTTAAATGACAACCATTTCTGTTCTGTGTTTTTTGCTGAAAACTCAATGCCCTGATCAATGCTCTGAAGGACAACGCTCAAGGCACTAAAATTTTCTTTTCTGAAATTGATGTTGGTGGGTTTTCATCTTGGAATATGGTGAATGCAGAATTTGTGCAAAAGGCAGTTACTTTGATTTCGTTTCTACTGGAATCAGTTATTTGAGTTAGCACTAATATATCTTCTAGAAAAGTGAGCCACTCCTATAAGATTTATTGGATCTAACTGTCAATGACTATTTGACGCCCAACTGCTGCATGAATACAGAATGAAGAGAAACTGATGCTGAGAGAGGAATACTGAATATCAACTTGATTAATTCAGAAACTATGCAGAATTTTAATTGATTGTATTTAGAAAGTTTCTTATTTCAGTATGATGCAGCTTATGTTAAAGTTTAATTTTCGCAATAGTTCCCCTTTAAATTGATTGTTCAACTTTAAATTTACCTTTAGTATGATGTAGTGACTGCTATCCTAAGACAATTTGCAATTGGTCTTCATTTTTTCTAATTATTTGTGGTTTTTGAATTATTTAGCTTTTTGTTTGAGTACCTCTCCAGTTTGGAATTTCAGCAGTTATCTGGTTGCTAGGGTCCAATAATATAGCTTGTTTGAAATAGAAACTGGAATATGAATAGAGGAGGACATAAATAGAAAGTTAAGTAATAAAAATGAACAATAAACATAAAAGTGTAACCTCAAAGAGCAATAGTTTTTTGGCTGCTGGCGTCAGTTTACCCTTATTTGGAAGCTGGAAAGAGTCAGAAGAGAAAGGCAAATAAATCATTTAAAACTACAGAAAAAAAACAAACCTTGAAGTTACAGTGCAATGTGCTGTGGAATTCAATTGCATGGTACAGAACAAGCGATATTATCTCTACTTTTTGGCTCTCATATGCCATGTATTAATATATTTATTTTTCAGATAAGCTCTAGTCTTATCTGAAAAATGAGAAATGCATTTTTTCTGGATTTCTTATGCATTAGGTTTTCTATTCTAAAAATTTAAAGTTCTACTTAAAGGGGTTTCCTTGTT
Organism: Xenopus borealis; assembly: GCA_024363595.1. Lineage (NCBI taxonomy): Eukaryota > Metazoa > Chordata > Amphibia > Anura > Pipidae > Xenopus > Xenopus borealis. The sequence continues at coordinate 41,980,288 of CM044436.1, forward strand.
CAGTTTCATTTTATACAAAAAATTGTTCTGATAAAGTTTTTAAGTATTATATTAAATATTGTTTATGTACTTCTGTAATGGAATTTTAAGAGATGAATGTCTAGCGATAAACGTGTACCGGTACTTTGCTCTAAAAATAGGATCATTGAAAAGTTGGCCTACCATACAGGAGCAAGTTCTGCCATCATTGTGGATATTACATAGTT
>CM044436.1:41986198-41997618 GCA_024363595.1 Xenopus borealis
GCACTATTAACTGATGCATTTAAAAAACAAACATGTTTTCCCATGACAGTTTCCCTTTAATTTAACCAGTAATCTTCTGTGTGGCACTGTATGAAATGCTTTAGCAAAGTCTAAGAAAATTACATCCACTGCCATCCCAGAATCAAGGCCACTGCTCACCTTCTCATAAAAAGAAATGAAGTTAATCTGGCAAGATCTATTACGCATAAAACCATGCTGGCACAAACTCATACATAGTATTATGATTTGCTATTAAGTCCAGTATCTTATCTATTAACCCTTCAAGAAGCTTTCCTACAACTGACGTCAGACTAACGTCCTGAGAACAGGATCCCTTTTTGAATAGCAGCACCACATTAGCATTTCTCCAATCTCTCTGCATCATGTCAGAATGAGAGGGTCAGTACTAGCAGAGAGCAATCACAAGAAGGCAGAGGTGTCGGTACTAGCAGAGAGCAATCACAAGAAGGCAGGTTTTCTGATAGCCCCTATATGTGAGAAAATAAAGTTATATCTAGGATATATGCATCCCTGTCCTAGGCATACAATGAAAAGCCTTCACTTCTTTATATCCCTGTGGCCAGCTATACTTTTAAAGCCAAAGGTTTAATTGTTCAGATAGAAATAGAATAGCCTAATAATTCAAAGCAATTAATCTGAACTTGCAGACACCCAGATTCAATATATTTAGCTCTAATCACTGCAGGATATTGGAACATGTCTTATGAGGAGTAGGACTTGAACCACTTTTCCATTTGAGCAGTTTGGGCAAAAACTTTGCTTCCTCAACAACAGATGCCTTATTCAGTGTGGGCAGATCGTCTGCTATCCAGTAGAATCGAAACTGCTCCTCTGAGGTGCTCATCATGTTCAGATGGTTGGACAGTATGGCCAAATTTGCCCAACACAATCTGGATATGTATGGCCACCTTTAGCACAAAACTCCAGCAGGGCCCATTGGTTGGATCATAATGAAGCGTAAACAGGTAGTCAGATTACAGGATAGCATCAACAAACAGATGCAGCCACGATCCGATGGGATTTTTGTCCCGTCCAATCAACATCTGGCTGACTTTCAGCCAGATATCAATCAGGGAAGCCTGGTCGGAGGACCCCCATACATGGGCCAATAAGCTGCCAAAGGTTGGTAGGCAGCTTTTATCGATCCGTGTATGGCCACCTTTAGACTGCAAGGTTTTGACATTCAATTGTATGTGGTCAAAGTGGTTGAATCGTGCCCATTAATGTGCCCATATTCACAAATGGCAGCCTCCTATTCACTTACATAGGAAATCCACTTTGAGAATGGTTGGCTGTTTCTTACTGGGAGTACAGCAACCATTTCCATACAGAAATTACCCTAAAATGTGGCATGATATGCCACCCCTACGGAAATGGCACACTTAATAATCTTTTTTCAATAACCAAAAGCAGTGATGTAACTATATGGTGCAGGCCCAGGTTGAGGGGGATGTCTCTAAAGATTTAGAGGAACCTGTGCTCTGGGACCCCCACATCTGCAGGATCTGCTTCCTCTACAGTTCTGCAAATGACCAAAAGATTTACATTAAATCAGAAGCTTAGTACTAACTGCTGCCCATCAGATCAATGTCCTGGTTTAAAAAAAATACAGCATTTCCAGGAACTTAAAAAAATTTAGGGTTACCCAATCAGTGAGAAGCTACAACCATGGGTCTCTGTGCAGAATTGAAGCATATGAACTACTAAAAAATCAAAGGTACACTTGTCACACTAGGCAATGGCAATACTGGCCCATTTGTGTCGTTATTAACATGAATTCCATCTGCCTGTCACTGCACAAGTGGATTTCGATGTTTACTGATCAAAATCCACCCTGTGGGCACAGTGACAGTCAGATGTCCTTCATGTCACTTACTACACACAGACACACATCAGCATCAGGAGGTACTGACCATACCTTTTTGAAAAAATGCCTAGTGTGACATTAGGCTTAGAAAGTGCAGTAGAGAATTGAATTAAAGTTGCTATGCAGTACATATTGCAAGAGAAAAGCTAAGTATTTGATAACTCTACCACACAGACCCATTTGTTGTGTCCAGATTTTGTTAGCTGAGGAAGAAATTACATTTCAATGTACTTTAACCTCTGACCAACTAAATAAACCATAGGAAGGCTTTTAGGAATGCTGCTGACAGACAGGTCTAAAATACCTCCAGTATTTTTTTCTTCTTGTATAGATAGATGATATGTAGTGATGGGCAAATTCGCCGAAAAATTAGAAAATTTGCAAAAAAGAAAAAAGAGAAAAATTTGAGAAACTGGACTTTTGACGCCAGTGTCAAAATGGGTGCCAGTGTAAAATGGATGCCGGTGTCAAACGATGACAATCTTCACTGGCATTAAGTTTGATGCCGGCATCCATTTTCAGCGCCAGCGGCAAATTAATTTGCAGGAATTTCGCGAATGTCACGTAACTTGGAAATTTGCTACGAATTTGTGGTTGCCGAATAAATTCGCCCATCACTAATGGTATGCAAATGTTATAATGTATGTTTAAGAAAATAAAATAAAGGGAACAAAAGGACAAGGCATCTAGCCTGGTGTCCATATATTATGTCCAGCTTTTTGTTTTTCCTATTATAAATGCAAGTTATACACTAAATGGCAATGTGTTGGGAGTCTCCTTAAGTGAGAAGGATCTTGGAGTTTTTATAGATAACAAGTTGTCTAATTCTGGGCAGTGTCTGTAGCTACTAAAGCAAATAAAGTTCTGTTTTGCATAAAAAAGAGAATAAACTCAAGGGATGAAAACATAATTATACCTCTTTATAGATCCCTAGTAAGGCCTCATCTGGAGTATGCAGTGCAGTTTTGGACTCCAGTCCTTAGGAGGGATGTAAATGAGCTGGAGAGAGTGCAGAGACGTGCAACTAAACTGGTTAGAGGAATGTAAGACTTAAATTATGAGGGTAGACTGTCCAGGTTGAGGTTGTTTTCTCTGGAAAAAAGGTGCTTGCGAGGGGACATGATTACACTTTACAAATACATTAGAGGACATTATGGACAAATATCAGGGGACCTTTTTACCCATAAAGAGGATCACTGCACCAGAGGCCACCCCTTCAGACTAGAAGAAAAGGACTTTCATTTGAAGCAACGTAGGTGGTTCTTCACAGTGAGGACAGTGAGGTTGTGGAATGCACTGCCGGGTGATGTTGTGATGGCTCATTCTGTTGATGCTTTTAAGAGGGGCTTGGATGATTTTTTGGACAGACATAATATCAAAGGCTATTTTGATACTAAACTCTACAGTTAGTATAGCTATGGGCATATATGGTTTGTGTGAAAGAGTGGAGATGTGTGTGTGTGTGTGTGTGTATGCTGGGTTTTAATTTGGAGGGGTTGAACTTGATGGACTTTGTCTTTTTTCAAACCAATTTAACTATGTAACTATGTAACTATTCATACCATACCTATTTTCCCAACCTCTCCAATAATTCAGCCCTGGTGTTTTGGCAAAGAGGACGGCACCTCTCCAAACTAAAAAGAAGAAGAATACCAAAACACCAAGTGAAGCGTGCCGAACCTGCGTGTTTATTCTCGTCAGTGATGTAACGTTTCAGGGGCGGACCCCTTCGTCAGACATGTAAGGAAGCATGTAGGAAGCATTTAATGGACCCTTATGTCAACTGCATCAACTAGGATTAGTACGCTGATCCCTATCCTTCTGATATTTTGTGGTACAATCCCAAGCCATAAATATATTTGTTTTATTAATGTGTGACAATGTATTTACCCCACTCTATCCTTTTGTCACCTCATGATTAAAGGTACCCTGTACTAACAACCATTTATTGCCACCACTCCATCTTAGGATGTCTGCTATTCCCATATGGCTGTTAATCGTAGTGTGAGATAAGCACTTATTTGTTGTGATAGATTAGAAATTCCCTAGTCATCCGAGGGCTGTTCCTTAGTGCTAAAGACGTATAAGCAAAGGCAAATGGTTACTCACTCATGCCTGACGCAAATGCTCATGGAGTATGTTGTATTGCCGAATTGCCATTGTGTAGTAAAAATTGCTTGGTATGAGTCTCTGCTCATGAGCAAACTTAGTGCCTTTTACTACATAACCCCCAAAGTAGGAAGCAAATTACAATGCACACTAATAAGGGGTCTATTTATCATGCTGTGTAAAAAGTGGAATGAAACAAAACCAGTTATGCTGCTCATAGCAGCTAATCAGTTCTTTGCTTTTGTTTTCTAATTGTTGGAATTTAATTGCTGATTTATTGCTATTGGCAAAATCACCGGTAATATTTCTCTACTTTTTACTGAGCATGATGCATAGGCCCCTTAGTTTAAAGTTTCAAGCATTGCATTTTTAGTGTGCAAAACAAGGAAAGATATGAAGTTCATACTCTGCATCTATATTGGCAGATAAACATTGCAAACCCATTATAAGTGGATATAAACCACAGAAGGGTATCTGAAGTGATTTTCTTTTAGCCACAGCAATTCTAGTCTATGTAGTAATTTGCCAACTGCACAAATATATATATATATAGCGAACTCTGGGTAATTCTGGCACATTCCATGAAGGATGTAACCATAGGAGTGGTGCTAATATAAAACACAGGGAGCAGCACTTCATGGTCTAGAGAGAGGTTCTGGGTACTAGTTACTGGTCTCACTGACAGTCTTTTTATGTAAAAGGGATCTGTCATCATTTTGCTGTAAGCCCTGCTGCTGTTATCTTCCCTACCATCTTGACTTTTTTGGTGTGCAGAGGCATGGAATTACAGCGAAAGTGCTGTATAAGTGCTGTTTATTGATCTTTGCTTGCTCTTCCTCTCTGTCTTTTGAAACCTCAAGCATAGAAGGTGTGGGTATAAGTGTGCAATGCATAGTCATTAACCAAAAAAAATTTACATGCAAGGATTTGAGCTAGTATTTATGATCTGACACACTTTCTGATTTTAATGGCCTAGTGGTTATAGATTAATTATAGTACGTGTCATTACATCTTATTTCCATAAAGGGAATAATTCTAAATGATCTGTGGTTGCTGAAACTGCTTTATTAGGGCAAGTCTTTAGTGCCACTAATGATGGATTTTGCTAATACATACGTTTAGGAAACTTCTGCTTTTAAATATGCCTCAATTTATACTTGTGTATGTTTGTTTAAAGGGAGTAGAAACCCGCGCATGAAATCACTGCACAAAATATCATATTGTGACAGCCCACACAAATCTTCATGGGCATACTAGGCTTGTAACTTAGACTTGCTATCGGCAAAAAAAAAGACTTTTTATGGTTAGCTTCTTTGGCTAATTTGTATTCTACAGCTGCTTGCACCTTCCTTCTTTATCATTGTAAATGCATTTGTTAATTAGGATCAGTCTGACAAATATATCTATGCATTGCTATCCAGTTGGAAAAGAATGAGTGAATTGGTACCTGTCATTAGAATTCTGTGACATAATGTCGGAGCAGTGTGGAAGAGCTGGCGGTTCACAGATTAGCGGCCATCCTACAGCAAGAAATACGTGCCCACACAACCCATCATCTAGCTGGAGACAAAATCACATCTGGGCAGAAGTTGCCATCAAGGCACAAAATAGATTTGTTATGAGTCAATTTCTAGCTAATAAGTCTGGATTTTTCTGTAGAATTGCTTTTCTGATGGGTGGTAGCGTCATTAATCGCCAGAACCAGCATACAGAAGATAAACTATAAACTAATTGTTTTTCAAAAATGTTCCTTTGTAGGTAACAGAGAGAAGTTACAATTATTGTTACTACCAGCAGTAAATGAGGGTATTATTAGTCAGAAAGAATTTGACTTTATGTATCGTGATAATAAGTCTATACCAATTTTTCATGTTCTTCCAAAAGTACACAAGTTGTTAGAGAAAGTTAAGGGATGCCCTATTGTGGCTAGTATTGGTTCACTGACCGAGGGAGTTTCGAACTATGTAAATAAACTGTTAATACCACTAGTGTTTGAACTTCCCACATATCTGAGGGACACAACCTTAATAAATTGACAAACCTGGTGTGGAAACCCTCATACAGATGGTTTTCTATGGATTTGACTGCTCTTTATTCGTCTACTGAACATGACATACAATTTTGGCTATTGAAGTCGGGTATATTCCCACAGCCACAGAATCAATTTATAGTAGATTCGATTATCTTTTTACTAAATTCTAACTATTTTTTGTTTGATGGCAAGTTTTATTTGCAACAACATGGAGTCGCAATGGGGGTTTTGTTCGCACCAACCTATGCCAATTTGGTTATGGTTTGGTGGGAGCGACTCTTCATTTTCAGTGACCATAATCCATATATATAGGCATCAGATTAAAAGTTTTTATAGTTTCATTGATGACTGTCTAGGAGTATGGGAAGGTGATGATTTGTTGTTGATGTATTTTATAGAATACTGCAATCCCACAGTGAAAGGTATTTCATTCACATATGAAACTCATCCAAGTGAATTGTCTTTTCGAGACTTGATTTTCCAGGTGCAAGGTGGAGATATTTCCATGACCCTTTTTCGAAAAGGCTATTACCCGTAACTCTTTGCTTCATGCCCAGAGCTGTCATCCCACATGTTGTGTGAGGGGGATCCCAGTGGGACAGTTTTTACATCTTCGACGTGTATGCTCTACTTGGGATGCCTTTCAGGAGCAGGCCAGGGCTCTATGGGATTGGTTTATAGCAAGAGGATACAAGGTATTAGAAGTTAAAAGGGCATATGACAAAGCAGTGAGGGCGAATTGCAAAGAATTGCTGTGCTATAGTAATAAGAGTGGTCCTGATTCGGAACAGAGAGGGAGTCATGGAGATCAATCGAGTGTACGTTTTTGCACCACCTATAATCGAGATGTACATTCCATTCGTAGAAGCGTGTGTTGGGGAATACTTTTACATGATCCTGTTTTAGGAAAAATACTAGACAAAACCCTGTTTGTTTATAGGAGCGGAAAGAATCTGGCCACATTTATATCGAAGAGCTTGTATTCCTCTTCTAACGTGAATAGTGAGGGATGTGCTTGGTTAAGATATAAAGGAGTTTACAATTGTGGGCAGACCAGGTGTAAGACCTATCAAGTCATTAATGTATCAAAACAATTTAGGAAGTGAAGTTACAGGTAGAATATATGACATTAGGCAATGTTTCAATTGCATGTCCAAAGGTGTTATATATTTAGACCATGTGAAAGTAATTCTCAGTATGTAGGTAAAACAATTCGAATGGCCAGTACTCGTATTCTAGAACATGTCAGAAGTAGACAGTAATGATTTAAAATCCTCCATTGCCAAACATTCAATAGAAAAACACCAGGGTAATGCCAAAGTGACTTTTCAGATTATCCCCCAGATAAACCCCCTAGAGATGTTAGAAGAGATGATCTGGACAACAAGTTATGTAGGCTTGAAGTTTTTTGGATTTATCTATTGAAGACAACAGAGAATCATCGGGGTTTAAATAGAGAGTGGGAGTTGGCTTGTTACTGCGAATAGTATACATATATGTTTTCAGTCAGGCTGCCACACTTACTTTCCTTTAACAGATACTGTATTGACTTTACACACAAATAAGTAACCCCTGTTTTTGGTCTTATTGTCCATTGTAATGGATTTGTAATAATTTATATATTATGTATTTTGTCATGGCTTTCCCCCTTTTTTCTTGTAGTTGTTTTGCAGTTTATTTTAAATACCTTTGGTTTTAACTAACTAATTATGTTTATGGTTTTAATGCGCAAGGGCTTCACTGTTGCTGGATTCAGGGTTAAAGTGTTCTAGGGGGTGTGGCACATTTGGGGTCAAATTGTGGGTGTGTGGGGGGGTGTACTCTGTGCTTCTGAGAAAGTGGCATGACGCCACGAACATGTCAAGCGTAGGGTATTATCTCTTTGTACATTCTTTACTGTGGATGTTAATACAGTTTTTAAATTAAGTATTAAATAAACAAGTTTTAAGGAACCAAGCTCTTGTGCTCCGTGAATGGATTGTACAAACAGAGAGAAACATGCTGACTCAAGTTGTACCTGCTCTTCTTTACTAACCATGATTGGTAAGCGAACAGTTATTGACTATATCAAACAAGAAAGGCATTAGCTATGCAAAAATGTCAAGCTTATTGACATTTCTACAATAAACCAAGTGTTTAAGGTGTATGTATAGCCTGCTAAAAAGACAGCTAGCATTTTTGACCCCCCCCTCCCCAACCTGGCCCGATGTGAAGAAATTCAGAGAAATGTAATATCAAGCACATTATATCCCATGAGAACTTCCCCAGATGAACCCACCAAAACTGCAACTGACTTACTGTAAAACACAAACATTAGTCTTGGTCTTGGAATTAGTCTTGGAATCTATGGTTAGTGTGCCAGTGCCTTGGATATTGATAATGAATCTTTGGGGTTTGTATCCTGACCCTCCACTGTGCAACAAACCTCTGTTACCATCATGCCTGATATTCACTATAAAATAGGTAGTGTCAAGAATACAGAGCACTTTATTCTCCTTTATTACTATGCTTGTGCTTATACTTTTGCGGACTCACATTTTGCTGATATCTTAGCAGTAGAAATGGATACCTGCAGTGTTTTTTCCCCATGTATTGGAATGTAGCAAATTCATGCCTACAATATTTACCATACTGGGTATCTCATGGGAAATCTTTCTGCTTCTAGAGTCATTTGCCATCAATTTGTCTGGGCTTTCAGTCTAAGAAGATTTATTATTGTAAAATATTTTGTTCATTTTGGTAATAAGCAAAGCAATTGGACCAAGCACAGAATGATGCAAATGAAATAGTTGTGCAGTTCGTATATACTTCACACAATGAAGCATCTTACATAAACAGATTTTAGGCAAAAGTATAATTTCTCTTATTAATAAGAACAGGATTATTCATAACTTTTAAATTGAATGGATGGAGAATGCATATTGGTGACAGTGCATCTCTTTTTATGAAAAGAAAATGCTATGGCAGTGCTGTCCAACTTCTGTGGTACCGAGGGCTGAATGTTTTCTGTCCTACGTAGTGAAGGGCCGACAATGGAAGTCAGTATTGACCACTCTTCCCTTTAAACCACGCCCACTGTGAACCACACCCACGTTACCACAAGAACTTTTAAGATCATATTCACATTAATGGTAGTAGCATACCAAAAAACCTGCTGGTTGGTGCTCACTGCAGAGATATCCCTCATCAATCATATGTGAAAAATGTAAGTCAGCCATATGCCTAATCCTCCCCTGTGGATAATACAGAAACCCCCAACGCATGATTAAATACCTTAGGGGCCCCTAATAACTATTTCCAAATGCTAACAAACACCCAGAACAAACCCCTGTTGTGAATAAACACTTTTGCAGCAAGTTCTGCTATTTGGCCTATTTCCTAGTAATTAGTAATTTGTAATTAGTGATTCATAATTTGCTCACACCTGAGGAGGAGGTGTTCTACTAGGAATAAAATACTTGGTCACCTCTACAGCAGGCAAACTATCATGGAGGGCCACAGAAGGGGGGTCTCGGGCCGTCAGTTGGACAGCCCTGTGCTATGGAGCTCTTCCTGGAGAAGGGTCACACGTTTCTAGGAGATCACTTTATTTAAAGGAGAAGGAAAGGTTGCTGAGTAAGCTTTATCAGAAAGGTCTATATAAATACACCAGTAAACCCTCAAAGTAATTCTGCTCGGAGTCCTCTGTCAAAAGAAACACAGCATTTCTTTCCTTCTATTGTGTACACATGGGCTTCTGTATCAGACTTCCTTCCCTCAGTTTAAGCCGCCAGGGCTCCCTCCTCACTGCTGTAATCTGAGCTCACAGCTATGAGTGAGCAAGGAAAGACTCATGCAGGAAGTTATGTCACACCAAGCTAATATGGCAGCTGCTATCCTAAACCAGACAGAGCTTCTAGAGTTGTTTAAAGTGGAATGACATAGCATTCTAAAGAATAAATATAGTGTTCTAGCTTGCATTATTGTGGCTAATCCATTTGGAATAATCTGCCTCAATAGCTTTCCTTCTTCTTTAAAACGTATTTTACTTCATACATCAATGCCTTGTCCACATAACCAATAAGACTTTGGCACTCTTCTGTTGCAACCAAAAGTCCCAAAACCTGTGGCAAGTGATGCTACACCTAATAACTTATACGCCTATTCTCCAGTAAGCAGTTGCAGACACGAGCCTTATATACCATTTTTCTTCTCAAATTTGGCCATAAACAGCAAAGCATCCTGTATTCTGCATTGTAGCCACACCCACAATGGTCATGTATTTGCCAATTTAACCTGCTCTGCAGCTACAGAATAAGATGGGGTAAAGAGAACCCAGGCTTTCCATAATATTAGATCTTTTTAGGTGATTTCAGAATTATTGTCACCAAGTTAAAGCGATACTGACATGTTCCTATACCCCCTTGCTTAACATGAGTGCAATGATTAGGGCTTCTGTTGAACATACGCTTTGCCTTTTGGTTTAATTATAAAAGATCTATGTTTTCGTTATTTCTTGACAAACGGGGCAAATGAAGCAACTTCATGTTTTTGGTTCTCATGAGGTAGATAATTCAATTATCAGTGCACAAATTATCCTCCTGCATAATGGAGCCCTGTTTACCAAGCAGTCACAATACAGGAAAGGTCTGCATCTTAAAAAGTGTCCAGTATGACAATCTTAATTTTAAGAAGAACTGTCCCATTAACAGCATGGTACCTGCTGTACGTTTGGTTTGCTGGGTAACAGTTAAGGCACTTTATGAGATCATCCTTGGATTTATTGCTCTATATACTATGCCTGCAGTTGACAAGATGCCGAGGCTTTCAAGAACAGTTATAATGAAGCTGTTTTCGAAAATAAAACTGAAATATCCTAAGAGACAACCAGAAAATGTGCTTAATGAGAAAAATGTCTTGTGTCAAGTGGCCAGTGTGCCAACCATTATGAAATGCCACAAACTGTATTCGCTAACTCCTATTGGAGCTAGGCATAAATGAGGCATTTTGAATGAATCTGATGAAAAAATCCTGGGAACAACAGTCGCTAAGAAAATGACCGTGTCAGGGCTGTGGGCTTTAGGCTAACAAGTCAGAGTGTGACACAAAGAAAAATGGAAATTGTCAGAGAAATACTCTCATTATTGCCTTGTGTTTAACGTATGCCAAATTATCCACCTGGTATCTACTGTTTTTTACATCCCATATTTTCCTTGCCTAGCAGTTGGGCTCTCTTTTTCATTTAGTTGCATATCCTAACCTTACTCACTGGACTTTTTCATATTCATATTGTAACATCAACCTGGTATAGTAGTCCACTTGGTGCACACCATAAACTACAGTACATAGTGCCACAGCAATAAAAGCAAATAAAACAAAGAAAGTTGCTGCTCTCTCAGGATTTACTAAAAA
>CM044436.1:42033198-42048724 GCA_024363595.1 Xenopus borealis
TATAGATATATATAGTATATTGGGCACTGAATATATACTGAATATAGGATTTAGCTTGGTATTTAGCCAGGATCCTTCCATTTTCAGCAGGATTCAGCTGAAACCTTGTGCCTGGGCAACCCAAATCCTTACAATTCCTCGACTTTTCAACACAAAACAAAGTAAAAATGTTTTCCTTTCCTCACCTAATTTGCATATGCAGATTAGGATTCAGATTCAGTTTGGTATTTGGCTGAATCTTTTATGAGGGAAATCAAGGAAATAGTGGATTTGGTGTATCCCTAATTGGGAGTCAGTTCTTAATTACGGGTAAGTGACAGCAGCACAGAGCATGTGCAGTAAATCAGCAGAAAAGATGATGGGGAGCTACTGGGGATATCATTGGAGACACAGATCTTTACTGCAAATTTCTGATGAGCGAAGTTGTTGCCACAAAAAAGACGCCCATAGAGTCCAATGGATAAAAAAATTCCTCACATCAAAGTAAATTTGTCGCCCATTGACTTCAATGATTTTGGCAAATTTTTCATCATTTTGTGAATTCTTGGTCAGATTTAGCCATCTGCTAATGGCTGTGATGGACCTTTGCTGGTACAGAAGGCTAAAACATAAGGTGTATCATGTCTAAACGCGTTGTTGTTGAGCTTTAGTTAAAATGCTATTATACTTACGATTTTTCCTATGAAAATATAATGTCCTGAAATTCTTTTTACACTGTATTTGCTTTATTTCATACAGCTTCTATGAAATGATTATTACTAACTTCCTTTACAGTTTTCACTTTGCCTAGGGAACCATTGTGTGGCTGACTACTTTTTGTTTAGAATTCCATTACAATGAGCCAGAAATGTAAATTTACATAGCAGAGACCACCAGTATGGCTCATTACTACTACTAATGAGGGATACCATAACACTGAGCAGCATTTGCATTGCGCTATACTAAGTGCTGTCCTGTTTAAAATTGCAAGGGTGCAGAATATTGATATGAGACTCTCAAAAAGGACAGTGGATCTATAAAACAGAAACAGCAGAGTATTATTCTATGGCTGAAGTAAAAGGTGGGCAAAACAGGGATGTCTAGATGAAATGGATTATTTTGCTGTAGCGCCAAACCAACACATTTCAAGGAAACACAGAAATTTATTTCTGTCAACTTCCGCGCGTGACTTCTTTCCCATGTAAGGGCTGACTAAGGTGTTCTAACTTGTATTATATGACCATTATGTAATTTTTTTTTAAATAATCTGTTGATACTAACATGTCCCCTACTTCCTTCTGCTGTAGGCAGACAAATGTTACCATGTGAGGCATGACTGCATTATGAAGCTATAATAGGCTGGTGTTTACATCGGTACAGGTACTTCACCCAATTAATAAGCATAAAGCAGTAGGAAACTCCCCCGTATGTGTCATGTATTGTTTCATTCAAGAGAATGAACAAGACATGCAGATCCCCCCTTCCTGCATGTCCTTCCCTTCAGCGCTGCATACTGTCTTAGCTTTGGATTTCATATGCATCATGGCTTATAGCTTTGGCTGCATTCCCATAGTTTCACTTGAGTGTCTGGGGGAATAAAGCTGTGTCTGTCTGAAATACAGCTGTCTTTCTATTATTGTCTTAAAATAGACAGTATACTCTTTAATAGCCTCTGCTTATGGGCCATCTGGCCCTTGAAAGACAGCTACCATCTTGTTTTTAGACCTCATTCTTTCCACATTTGGGAATATGGGCATAAAGGTTATAGATGACATATATTTACCATGTATACTCGCATCTACCATTGCTACCTCCAGCCCATAATAACAAGCGTTTCTATAAATGTTATTACCCTCACATACAAATGAAATGCATTGTGCAAAGTGTAATTTCACACATAAATACCCTTTTTTTTTACCTACTATGCAGCATTTTGTCCCAAAGATCAGGTGGAATCATTGTCCCTTGCCTAGGTGCATCCACTGAACATACATGCATTTCCACAGTATGGGAGCAAAGCTGCATCAGTTGCAGTGCCCTCTGTGTCCTGTATTTGCGTTGGAATGGCATCATTCTGTGCCCATTTGATGCATTGGCAGTACATGTGTACTGTATTGCAGTTATGGCTATTAAAGCTTTTAAGGGTTTTTACTGTTTTATGTTATACACCTCTTTTATGGCTTTTAAAGCAGTCAGCATCCCCTAGTTCCAGTCCTTAATTTTAAATCTAGACTCTATATATATATATATATATATATATATATATATCCGCACTTACAGGACTTTTGTGATATAAATATATAAAACCGCACTCAAAGGACTTTTGTGAAGAAACAACGAAGGTTGTGATGCATTTCAACGTTTCAGCTACTACACTTTAGCCGTCATCAGGAACTCCTGTACTCCCTGATGATGACGGATAAAGTGTAGAAGCCCAAATGTTGAAAAAAATCACAACCTTTGTTGTTTCTTCATGAAAGTCATGCGAGTGCGGTTTTGCTTATTATTTATTGTATTTGATATCTTTAACCAGCACCCAGGCAGTTGGCAGTTGTAAATGAGTGTGCTCCAGCTTGGATGTAATATAAATATATATACGTTTTATTTATACAATATGCAGTGCAGGTTTCATATAGGTCAGTGCTACCATTTATAATACTGTTATTGGTTTGCTAAGTCCAGATATGTTCATCACTATGAATGAATGACAAAAGAGTGCGGTTGTTAAGGTCAGATGGGGGAACCATTGACTAATGACCCAAGTGCAATAGTTCAAATGAGCCAAGTGGTCATTAAAAGTTCACCATACTTTCACCACCCAGAATAGATGTCTCTGTATGACAAGCTCCTTTATTGCTTCCTTATTTAATGTGATTTAATAAAGCCACACACCCCAGAGCACCCTCTTTTCTATTTTTAATGTGGAAAAAACTTCACATACTATTATGTATTCATCAGTCACTAAATAGCTTAATGCAGTTAGAGATGTACAACTGTGGGGTATGAGATATTCGTTGGATGCTCTATAAAGAATTTAGTGGCGCTGTTTGTATTTATGAAGCTTTTTACATAAAGTAAGTGCTACAATATAAAGTGCTCACTGGCTGCAGAGGCTGGACCTCCCTGTACAGATGGTAGAATCTTACAGGGAATCTGTTCATAATTCCATTCTTTCAGCAGGGGGCACTGCTCTGTTTACATTTCCATTTTCTTGGGTACCTGATGACTGTACTTATTTAAAGGGGAATTCTGAGAATCCAGTGCTATTTCCTTATGCTTTTTTAATGTTATAGTCATTGAAATGCCATAACAACAATTGGATTTTATTTACCTTTTGTAACAACTAGATTTCACTGACAACTACTTTAACAACATTGTAACTTTGTCTTTAAACTTTAAACAGCCATCTATAACATTGATGGAAACTTAAAGGACAAGGAAAGTGTAACATAGAATAAGGGTAGAAATGCTGTATTTTGTATACCAAACATAACCATGAACTTACTGCACCACAAGCCTAATCAAACAAATGATTTATGCTTTCAAAGTTGGCCACAGGGGGCTGTCATCTTGTAACTTTGTTATACATCTTTGCAAGACTAGACTACATGCACATGCTCAGTGTGGTCTGGGCTGCTTAGGGATCATCATAAATGATGAAAAAACAAAGCTGCTTGAGTTCTGCATGGCTGGTAAGTAAGGGAGGGGCTCCCCCTGCTGTTCATAAGTATGATTGTTTCCCTGCCAGAAGTTAGGGACCATCTGACAATTCCTATCCACAGTACTAAATGAAGGGAGAATTTCACTGCATACAGTCAGGTTTCTTATAAAAATGGTACACATTTTTAAATTAAAGTATATTGGAGATAGATTTCTTTTTCATTAAAGAAAGTATTATTTGCCTTTCCTTGCTCTTTAAATGTACAAAGTTGCATTGGCCCCAACATTAAAGCTGGCCATAGATGCAAAGATCTACCTTCAAAATCGTTCGAACGATCGTACGTCCTCATCTCCCGACCTGCCACTAACCATTCAAATCAAATAAAGCAGTAAAAGAACAGATCAGATGTTGTTCACCCCCTACAGCAAAGTTTATGTCCGACAAAGCTGGTGACAATCTTCCACTGAAAATCGTCCATTCGGCAATGCACGCAGAGATATGATCAGCAGCCGATCAAAATCTTTTAACCTGTCTGATCGACTGAGTGACCGATCGGCATGGCACGATAAATGCTGGGACACTCTACACACAACCCGAAATTCGTACAAATAGAGAATTTGTATGATCGGATCTGTGCGTATATGGCCAGCTTAAGACAATTCATAGCTTTATTGGTATATGGAAAAGGAAAGGAATGGGGACTGAAGTCAGATATGTTTCACACCATGTAGAGCTAAATCAAAGATATTTAAAGCACAGCTCAGAATGTCATTGTCCAAACCCAGAACACAGAGAAAGAAGTTTAAAAGGCATTTAACCCTAAAGAGTAAACGAGAGAAAGTAAAAAAAAAGCATCAAACGGAGTAAATACAAGGTAAAGTCCCTAGCCACCTACTTTGTGTATGTGGAACATCTCTACTTGTTTTTTTACTCTACTTGTTTTTCACTCAAACTGGAGCAAGTTGCAGTAAAAATGTTAATGGTTGGGAGGGCAAGTCTGCTGTGCCCTAGGCCCACTGTCGTTTGTCACCCCTGTCCCCTTTCTTTCATTTGCTCAAATTTTCATCATCGGGATGGAGCAATGAGAATTGGCACATGGGAAATTTACATTTCTGAACCAATGTGGGTGTGCTGCCCTAGGCCCGGGCAGTGGCGTAACTACCAGGGGAACAGGGGGTGCAATTGCACCAGGGTCCGCTCCCTCTCGGGGCCCACCCGAGAGAGCAAGGAGAACTCCAATGTGCAATTCATAGGGAGAGAGCCCGATAGGGGGGCCTGGTTGCCAATCCTGCACCAGGGCCCACCAGCGAGTAGTTACGCCACTAGGCCCGGGCCTAGGTGGCCTTTCCAAAAATACGGGCCTAGTCCCATAGACACAACCCACTGAGGCATCACTAGAATTCCTGCCACAGTCAAAGGTGGAGGGAGTTAGCTCCAGGGTTGACCAGCATCAATAGGCACAAGTGCTCGATTTAACAGATGAAAACATTGATGCATTTCTATTTTAACATGACTGCATGTTGAGTTTGTAAATGAACCTTGATGGGAGCTACATTGAGATCTGCAATTGGTCTTGCCCTGCTCAGCTTTGTCTCTATAAACCCACCCCCACTCTGTACACCATCCCCTTTATTTACACATACAGTGAGCCAGGGTCGGACTGGGCCTTTGGGGGGCCCATACCTTTGGAGCCCCCACGGCACTCTTGAAAGGCATGCGTGAACCTTGGCACATGTGAGAACGGAGGTGCATGTGTCGATGTGCGTATGCCCAAATGCTATGAACGTCACCACTGACCTGCAAATTTTTCTTACATGGGCCCAGCCAAATGGGGAGTGTGTCAGACAGGGCCCAGTCTAACCCTGAACTCTGGCAACTGGGGGATAGAAGGCAGTTTAGGTCTGGGGCCCACAAGCGCCGGGGTCCACCAGGTTTTTTCCCGGTGTCCCGCTGGCCCAGTCTGACCCTGCAGTGAGGACAGGCTGGCCTTGCAATTTATTTGGTCCATGCTGTAATGATTACGTATCCACTTTTGCACAGCACTGTGGAAATTTTGCGCTGAATAATTCAGAGATAACTAGAAAGTGGCACCAATGCAATAACCTATTTGAATCCTTATATAGAAAAATGTAATATAGATAATTTAAAAAATCCATTAATTGCAGGCAGTTTTCTTTGAATCAAGGCTATTTAATACAATGCACCATCCTTTCATCTCCAGCCTAAGCCATAAATCAACTTCCCATTTTCTCATTAATGTATTTTGTGATTTGTATCTGGGAACGAAAATGTTTAAGAGGCTTTGAACCAAAAAATATTTAATAGTTTAAAGGGAAGGAAGGAACAGAAGGTTATAAATGGAGTTTGGGTGACTGAAATTCTGTTGCTCATTTGTGGGACACATTTATATCCTGTTATATAGTTATATAGAGTACCTGGAAATCTGTTTCATTCTGTCATTAGCTGGCGACTGGTTCAAGCATTTCAGAAAAGAGCACTAAATATATTTGAAATCTTCCCGTCATGTGCTCTTTCTATGTAGTTCTATTTGTGTCTGTACTCTCAACTAAAAACACTTTCACCCAGTCCCTAGAAAGCGATTTCCAGCAATCTTTCCCATAGATTGATACACAAGAGGGGTGGGCTTTGTGGGTGCAGCAGTTGAACAGTTTGTGAGTGTCTGTTCTTTGTCTGTTGCCAACATGGTTGCCCTTGCAAGCAAGTTATATAAACCAAGTCAGCTGGTAAAAGTGACCTGCAGCAGACATTTGGGAGTCCTGTTCTGACATGAAATTATTATTCTTCTGCTTTACAGGCACTGACAGGCAAACTTTTACAATGTGCTTGAATAATAACACTAATAGAACTGTTATGATAAGTAACAGGAATCTACTAACAGCCACATCATGAAAGTCTGCAAAACTCCTTGCAGACTTCGTAAATTCTATTCCCTTTAACGCTTCTGTTGCCAAGGGGGCCTGCTGCATTGAAGGAAAATAAGGGAACACAAACACAACAACCCATTTAACCCCATGGGGTCCTACAGATGGTGCTGAATTGTTACATTCATTGGGATAGATAACCACTTATCTGGCATATTTACGCTCTAATTGCATAATAAGCATTGCACACGGTGTCTGGGTATTAAATTATTATTATTAATAATAATAATAATAACATGTACTGTATTTATATAGCACCCTTACATTAAAGGGGAACTAATGCAAAAATGAGCATACAGAAATAAGAAACTTTCTTAATACAATTCTGTAATTTTTCTGAAGTAATCAAGTTTAGCTTCATTATCCCTCTCTCAGCATCTGTTTCTCTTCATACTGTCTTCATCCAGCAGCTGGGTGTCAGATTTTCATTGACAGTTATATATCTTATAGGGGGGCTCCTTTTGCCTAGAAGATGTATTAGACCTCAGTCCATTAAAATCACCAGACATCATGTCTCTCTACATGCAGAATTTGAGCAAAAGGCAGTTATTTTGTTAGATTTTGTTTGTACTGGAATCAGTTATTTGAATGAGTTTGAAACCCCGTATAAGATATATTGGATTTATCTGTCAATGAATATCTGACAATCAACTGTTTCATTAAGACAGAATGAAAAGAAACAGATGTAGAGAGAGAATTAGTGAACATATACTTGATTATTTCAGAAACAATGCAGATTTTTTAACTGATTATATTTATAATGTTTCTTATTTAATTTATCTGAAATTTTTATTTTAGCAATAGTGCCCCTTTAATGATGCAAATGGACATCTAGAGAGGTTTTTGAAAAATTGAAAAAGTAAAAATAGTAGCAAAAGTCCTTTAGAGTTTCTTGCCACTGTAGGATACAAGATACAGTACTATAGAAACATACCTGGAGACAGCATATTGATGCTCCCCTTCCCTGCTGGCAGCAGAACATCATATGCCCACCCCCCATCCCACTGACATAGTGTCTTGGTAAAGGGGTGTTTAAGGACTTTAGCATTTGAGTTAAACCTGCACCGGTACAATGTTTGACCATGGCATAGTGCGCAAAATAGCAAATAATATCTCAGTTTTGATTGTTGTCATCCTATTCCAGAAGATGATGAAATCATTGTGATCCTCAAAGCAATGATCTATGAAAATCATCTAATTAATTATATTGATAATGATCTGTACAACTATGTTTGTCAGCTTTAGAAAAAGCATTTTACAGTATATATATATACAGTATATATATATATATATATATATATATATAAAACAAATTGATGTGGCATCCAATAATTCCTGTATCACTTTGGTGCCTTCATTTTGTGTGTTGGTGTACTGAAACAATGAGCAGCTAACTCCATTAGATCCACCAGATGCTTCAGGCCTTCTACGCCTTGTTTATTACATGACTTGAATGGATATTTGTATACCTAAACCTATTGTCTCATTAGCAAGGAACAGAACAGCAAGGTGGATTTGCAATTTGTTATGTTGGGATTAAAGTATACTTTGTAATCTAAAAGTGCTATATGTTTTAAATCCAGGATCTCCAAAATAAACAATAAACAAATTAGGAAAGAGCAGAAAGGCATGCATATTTGTTGCATTTTGTTTGACAGAATTGTATTATGTGCTGTTAACTCCTGCATTCCTTTTAGTAAATGATAAGGTTTGTTTATGATGTGCTATTGCATGTAAAGTGATCAGGGCCCAACTGCCTGCCATATGATAGCCCATGAACCCAGGGCGAGGACTTATGCCAGCAGCCCTTGTTTGCTTCCACCATAGGTCTTAATTGTACTTCTTACATTTAGCCCTGTCTGATTCATTGTACTTCTTACATTTAGCCCTGTCTGATTCATTGTACTTCTTACATTTAGCCCTGTCTGATTCAAATTAATGTCAGTTTCTGGTTATCTAGAATGTCTAGTCTTACAATGGATGTGATGTTTTTATTTTGCAGAAATATGCACATTTATCCAGAATAGATAGGCGTGCTCCTGAAAATCAGCATCTATACTATTCATGTTACAAGGCACGGAAACATTGTGCATATACTGTACATCTGCAAAAGCAAAAGAGAATTGGCATTGTTCTTGTTTATTTAAAGACACTCACATCTCAAAAAAGGAAAATGAATACACTCCTTTTATACTTTATATACTCTCTTTCTATACAGGCCATAAACAAAATTATTTGTCTCTATAGACATATCTGAGATAACAGAACCATAGTTGCATGCTAATCCCTTTAATGTTTCCATTAGGCAGATAATAAAATAATTAAAATTGGTATTTAAAGGAGAAGCAACTAGTGATGGGCGCATTTATTTGCCTGGCGCAAATTCGCAGCAAATTCCTGCGATTCGGCGCTGGCGAATAAATTTGCAAAAATCCACATGCCGAAAAGTCGCCGGCTTCTCGCTTTGGATGCGGGCATCCATTTTTGGACGACGTGAATGTGCGGACCGCTCCCTGGTCCCCTGTATTGTTAGTCAATTAGTATCTGTGCAAGTGCCGTGTGTATATCTTCTAAAACAAGGGTTTTAAGTTATTCATTAAACTGGCAAACCACGATAGCACAGCAAGGTAAACCCCACACTGTGGTCCTAACTATTTACTTTTGGCCATATTTTCCTTTGTGCTGGCACCTCCCTGTATGATTTGAGAAATATGCTCTCCTGATTAAGGTTGCCACCTCACTCCTTTAATACCGGCCCCATATTAAATCCACATGCTGTGTGGCTAATTAGCATTTCATTTAGATGTATGCTGCAGACTGAACTGATTTTGTGCAGCCATGCAACATGCATTTATATGAATTACCAACTAGTCATGCAGTTGCAGTCTTATTTCTCCCAAGCATAAACTTTTAAAGGAGAGAGGATGCCACAAAACATTGGCTTATCTTATATATTTGTAGCCCTCACATTTCCATCTTAAAATAAAGGACCTTTAACCTGGCTGAATTTATAAGGCTCATTTTTACTTATTGTAAACCCTTCATTCATTTGGTACAGCTTAAGCTAAACACCAGCGGGTCTAAAAGTAATCAAACTTTGTAATTCCTGTCCATGGAACCACAGTGGCTTCTTCCATATTCAGCCCCTGAATGTTTCCTTAGAACAGTTATTATTGCAGAACTTGTATTTCCATCAATCCGACAGTTCAGTATGGTACATCCAACAGACCATTTAGATGATGCAGGATCAGCAGGCTTACACTGGCACTGCTCAGGGGCATTTACCGCATCAAGGTTTTGTATTACCACTAACAGTATAATGTAATAAAATAGAAGTTTGCTATTAGCCCACAGCAACTAAGTCAAGGTGACAAGTCAGCTATATTTTCTGTAGGTTACCAGACCAGATACAGACAACTAGCCATGCCACAAGCTTGCTCCTAAATTACTGCAAAAAGCCAATGACTTGACTACATTGCAAAACCACTCCACTTTCCTGAGGGCAAAGAGAAGAGAAAGGCAGAGACTGTCTCTAATCCTTTACTAAAGAGTATGTCTCATTTGCATTATCCTTCAATAGGGTTGTGTTTTACTCTCACATTCACACTACAAAGTACTAAATAGCAAAGAAAATCTAGCATATCTGATGCACTCTGGACATCCAGACAGTGGCTTAATTAGATATTACTGGGCCCTACAGCAAATTATTTTTCAGCACCACAAAATGTTTAGAGGTTGACTTGTTTTGCCAATATTTATTGAAACTGTATATGAATTAGGGCCACGTGGGCCCTTCTGCAGCCACAGGGTTTGCTTCCTCTGTATTTACCCCCCAGAATTCAGAATTTCTATTCGGCAACTATTTAGATTTGTAACATTCTTACTCAGCTCTCACTGTGCATATATTGCATGTTTTAAAATTATCCATGGTTTTTCCACATTCAAAGCACCTAAGATCTTGACTTTATTGCTATCTGTCATCAGCATGAGGTATATGTACAGCTGATAGCACCAGGAATTTGTCATAAATATTGGGTAAATAAATGTTTTTTTTTTTGTTATTGGTAGAAGTATATAGCAAAAATTTTTGTATTTTGTTAAAAAAACACTTCTGCCCCTTGATATAAAAGTTGACATCGTCACGTCATCATTGA
This sequence comes from Xenopus borealis, assembly GCA_024363595.1. NCBI lineage: Eukaryota > Metazoa > Chordata > Amphibia > Anura > Pipidae > Xenopus > Xenopus borealis. Next base: position 42,043,935 of record CM044436.1, read on the forward strand.
CTGAACAGCTTTTCCAGCCTGTCCTTTGAGAATGTGTCAGATCCTGAACACATTATTATGGGAATATTGACTTGCTTAAGTGTTGCAGTGCAAAATTGGTTTAAAAAAGCCAAACTGCCCTACAATCAGTGTTGGACTGGCCCACAGGGATACCAGGAAAACTCCCGGTGGGCCCAGGTGTTAATGGGCCTCTTGCTTCTAACAATTTGGCCTATTTCATGTTCATTCCCTATTTCTATATGTGGAAAAAGAGGCTTAATAATGGAAGAATAGAATATAGTAGGATAGAAAGAGGTTAAGTGAGGAGAGAAGGAATAATAGTTGAGCCCCTGGTCTACGGTTTTCTGGTGGGCCCCTGGTCTAAAGTTTTTTGGTGGGCCCCTGACATCCCAGTCCGACACTGCCTACAATATTATATATTTGCTGCTATTTTATCTAAAAAAAACGAATTATTCGATGATCCCTGTTTTCAGTCATACTTCTGAAAAGCTACACAAATTCATTGAGTGAAATAAGTCTTGTGCTTGTGCACCTCATATGCTCCTTAGTTTGATACTGAATTGTAGCACAAACACAGTGCTCTCATTTCCAATGACAAGTACATAAGCCGTACTGGGTCACCACATTTGTCAGATCCTTCTCTTGTTTTATTGCTGAATGATAGCAATTACAAATGAGCAAACCCAGCAGCAGGTGCAGTTGGTTGGACTATGTGCTACAGTACAGTCTGGTGTTTTTGTTTGCTAATAAAAGCAGAATACACTTTCTCATATTGCTCTTACAGCACATTGAGTGCACTGCCTTGCCAGGAGCTGATTAGCTATGTAACATCTCTGTGATATTTGTGACCACCCTGTGACTTCTAAATGATTAAATAAGCTCAGCAACACCTTAGCGGCATGCACTGTGTTAGCTGGGGAGGCAAATAAATTACAAAACAAAATGAGTGAGTTAAAGGTAGAAACAAGGGTAATGAGTTAAAAAAAAAACAATTTACTAACCCATTTGTTTCCTCAAGGACATGCACACAAAAGCACAATAACGCTGCAATGCTGAAGACAAAAGACGTCTACTTATTTAAATAGCAAAATGCCAAACACCTATTGTTAGAAACTTTCCAAACTTTATGATTGTCACAATAGTCGAATACAGGTTCCATTATTTATAGGAAAGCTATTATTCTCTTTACATTCAGTGTTCTGTATAATTATTTTTTTTTACACTACTGATTTTTTTTGTGTGTGTGTTTGGGCAGTTGTAGATATCATGGTGCAGTGCCACTAGGCCAAGGCTCTGGGTCACGTACTATGGCTTTAGAATGGAATTTAGACAGCTATTTGAATCTCCTGCCCAGTCCCCGGTGCAGACGTTACTTCTAGTATGCATAGCTCTTCCATTATAGGGTCTGTTTATCAAGCTGTGTAAGCTATGTAATTCTGTAAAAAGGTGCACATATCTCCCTGAATTATAGTTTACACTGGTGGTCCCCAACCTTTTTTTCACTTGTGAGCCACATTTAAAAGTAAAAAGAGCTGGGGAGCAACACAAGCATGAAACAAATTCCTGGGAGTGCCAAATAAAGGATATTAATGGCTTTTCAGTTGCTCTGCACAGTCTACAAAAGGCTTTATTTGGCCATAAGACTGGATTTTATGCAGGCAAATCTTGCTTCTAAGCAAGGAATTGAAGAATAAACACCAGCATTGAGGCCACTGGGAGCAACATCCAAGGGATTGTTGAGCAACATGTTGCTCCCAAACCACTGGTTTACACCATGCATCTCAATTAATGAGTTGGGATTTTACATTGGATTTTGCATGTGCCTAAAATCTTTAGAGAACTTTATAAATATTCTAGATGGTATGTTGCATTTAATTGGGTGGTGTGTGTGACAAAATATTTTAATACACATACCAATAATGAGTCTCCATGGAAATTTGAGAGCATAACGAGGGGAACGTGTACAAGAGGGTGGGTTCTTGCCATTTGGTGTGATTCAGTTCCAAAGTGAAAATGTAAATGGGGGATGATTAAAGTGATTTTTACGGACACTCTGGCATAATCAGCATATTTAGGAAGCTGATCATCTTGTAGTTTACTCTCAACTTGTTACAGTCTGATGGTTGGCATTAGTTCTCCTTTAATTTATAAAAGCGATTCAGCGACAGGATCATTTGTGAGCCCAGCATTGTGCACAGTTTCTTTATGAAAGTGCTGTTTAATATCCCATTGATTTAATTAACAAGAAAATTAAGTACTGTAGAAATGGTCTCATTATTTTTACTTCTTGCTAGGCTCTCGTTTAGGTCTCAGACTGTGCATAGCGGCGCTTAGAATATTAATTGCTTCTTAAACGGATATTGTGAGCTACTTTGCCTACTCCTGGAAACTTTTCCTTACAGCACGGGGGTAATTATAATGATGTGCTTGTACCAAAAAAACCTTTGGAGAGCGGCCAAAGTCTGAACTGGAACACCTGCTAGTTGTCCAATTAGGCTGCAGCCGACTCTACACTTTTACTCCCTGTGCCGCCATGTAAAAGTGACAGCTGTTCTAAAAAAACCTGGAGTGCTTGGAAATTCTTTGCAGGCTGCATCAGAAAAGAACCAGGGTGTTCTGTATCCAGATGGGCAATAAGGTTTTCCAGGTGTGTTTTGTAAACAATGGTCAGCAATACAGTGCCATGTTTATTGTCACTTTAATGACCAGCAGATGCTTCCTGTGACAGAAGTTCTTGCAGGGAGCAGAGCTGCTCTTCAAAGCTCAGCACATAAAATAAGTGTCACTTTTATGTTAACATAAAGGCCGGTGTTTCCACTAAGAACAAAGTTTCAGGAGAGTGAACTCTGATGTTTTGAATATAATCCCTACATGGTGTTGCCAGCTTTCCACTGCATATTTTGCTTCTGCTTCTTGGTTGGAAGAGGAAATTACTACTACTACTACATTCCTGTTGAGTTTTTTGTGCCCAAACGTTGGTTGTTGGTACAAAATTCAGCTCTTGAATGTACCGTACAATTGGTTGGTAGGGTATGTGCTTTTCTTTTTAAGTGAATGTATAGTTGGATACCAACTGAAACATTATCAAAGCTATAAACAGATACACAACTTAAATAAAAGAGTAACACCATGTCACACCAAGGGGCAGATTCACCAAAGGGCGAAGTGACTAACGCTGGCGTAAATTCGCCAGCGTTAGTGCAAATCGTAACTGCGCAAATTCACTAAGTCCATCGCTGGCGTAAATTCGCCAGCGATGTAGATAGTCTAGCGCAACTTCGCACCCTAACGCTGGCGAAGTTGCACCAGGTTAGAGCAGGCGAAGTGCAATAAATTAGATTGGAGATTTTGTAAAAATAGTTGAAATCTTTTCTAAGTCCCAAAAAAACGCTGGCGTTTTTTCCTTAGCGTAGGGTGATAGAAAAAAAAACCGAACGAAAATTTTTTTTGGGTACCCTGCTCCCCCTTAATTTCCTAACATAGGGCAAATATACTAGACTAGGGGCACATGTGTAGGGCAATAAAACAACTAGATTAGGCTTTATTAGGGTTCCCTTGGCTTGTGTAGTGTAATGTTTGAACTGTAACATATTACTCAATTCAAACTTACAAGTTCCCGCCGTATGCAAATTAGCCTTCGCTAGGGCAACTGCACTTTGCCTGGCGAATTTTCGCTAGCGCAATTACGCTACCGTTCGCTTACATGAACGTACCTTCCATTTTAGTGAATTAGACAAGCACTGGCGAAAATGGCGAACGCTGCGCTAGTGCAGCTTCACTTCTAAGTGAATTTGCCCCCAAGTATCCTCAGCTACTGACAAAAATATCACCAACAACTTTCAAAAATCTTATACTACACTTGGGCTGCACATCCTCTTGCAAGCAAGGGCCCTTTCATTGAACATTTTTTTATTATATCGGAACACCCCTGTTTATTAAAACACTGTAGTGTTGGGTGTAATGTAATTACAGATGCAAAGTATGCTCCATTTCTGTAACCCATAGCAGGCAACATTTCTAAATTGAATTGTGTTTATTGGGTTACTAGGCATGTCACACCTTTACTAGCAGCCTTTATTAGCAGCTCCAGGGGCCCCAAGAGTTTAAAGGGCCTGGAAGGGTCTCAAATGCAACATTTGTCTATATTTGATCAACATAGATTTCCTTCGGTACACACACTTGCATTTGGATGGAGAGGTTAATGTTATATAATTATGATTCAAAAGTCAGTAAAAGCAAATAAATTATGAGTTCATCACAAAATACATCATAATCCTTTTCACTTTCTAAATTCACAGCATTGCAGTTACATATAGCTGTGTTTCAGCTGTGATACACTCTTCCCGGTCCTATATGCCTGCACATATTACACATCGTATTTAATGATACATCTGCCAGCCTGGATGCTTATGGGGCATATGTGGCCCCCCAGGCTCTTTGTGTGACTGTAATTTTAATATAATCCTGGTCACAAACCAAATGATCAAACGAAGCATAGAAGAAATCATCAAAATGGAAACTTCTTGCTGGCTATTGGTAATATTGTTCAGGCTCAGGTAGAAATGGCATCTGAAGGCTAGATAAAGATGGAGAGGTTTGAGATAACCGAAGAGGGGAATGAACAATTCAGAATGCCCTGGTGATGATTTAGATTTGTGGCACCCTTGGTAACCTTAGCCAAAATATTTTAGAAATGATTGTGGTCTTACTTGGAATAGCTAACCTTTTGTTCTCCCACTGTTAATGCTATGGATTATGTAAGAAGATAGCAGCAGCATCTCCTAATTCAG
>CM044436.1:42053843-42071727 GCA_024363595.1 Xenopus borealis
GCTGCTGCTGCTGCAAACAGAATCACTTACATTGTGCAACCTTTTAAAAAAATCCCCATTCTGCTCTCTGCCATATGCACTATCCTGTGCTTTTCTAAACTTATAGAATTGCTTTCTAATAGGTTTTAGCCAGCTGCTTCACTTTGTCTGGTGGCCTGCAAACTTTACTAGAGATTGTAGCAGATTCTGTTTCAGCTGTACAGAAGTGACCTACATATGTCAGCCAGATTTAGTTACAACCACCAGTTTCTATTTTTTAGATATAGAATGATTGTCTCTTGAAGGTCTTATCTGGTAAACCATAATACATGAAAATAGATTCCTGCCAAAGATACGTGTTTGCTGTTGCATTATGCATATGTAAAAATAGAATGAACATGCCTTTAAATGCTATATCTTGTGCAGTTTAACAAAAATGTCCCAGAAAACCTTGCTAACAGCAAATTGCCCTTCTGCTTGAGGATGCAGAGTCCGTGGCATATCCTGTCACTTCTTGCCTCTAAACTCCTAGAACGTATTCTGTTCTCTGGTATTGCTAACTTTCTACATGCCCATAATCTGTTGGACCCTCTGTAATCTGGGTTCTGGCCTGCACACACTACTGAGACTGCTTTGTGTAGAGTTACAAATGATCTTCAGGCTGCTAAAGCCAAATGTCACTTCGCTATCCTTATCTTCCTTGACCTGTCATCTGGTTGACTACTCTCTCCTGAAGCAGATTCTGTATTTGCTTGGTATCTGTAACCAAGCTGCACCTTGGCTCTCTTCTTACCTCTCTAACCATTCATTCATGGTCTCTTATACAAAAACCTAATCTCCAGTTCCTCTTAATGTAGGGGTTCTGCAAAGCTCTGTATTGGGTCCGTTGTTGTTCTCCCTGTACACTCTGTCTTGGGGAGATCAAATTTGGCTTTAATTTTCATCTGTATGATAACAGCATAAACTGATGCTCAAATCTCTAAATGCTAACTCTAGCAGATTCACCTGGTTTTTTTCCAGGTGTTCCATTGGCCCAGTCCAACCCTAAGTGTATTTGCTTATCTGCTACTCTGAATGCAAACATGTTGTAATAGAGAACATAGAGGCATAGCTATGGCCATGCGCCTTGGTGTACAACAAATAGAAGATAACAGCAGTCCAGGGATTCATAACCAGGCAAAAAGGTTTAAATAAATGGTGGGTTTATTGTGTCCGACGTTTCAGTTCCTATTGGAACTTTCTTCAGGGAAAGTGCTGTTATCGTCTATTTGTTTGTTCATAATTTTCAACTAGCACCGGGGTTTATTTCAGTTGGGCTTATGGAGTGCAGCAAAAGCTGGTGTTACAGCCAAAACGTCAGTTTTTTTGCCTGCAATAAAGTTTTTTACTTTTTCTATAAGACCTGCGAGTGCGACCTGTTTTCCTCTGATCATTTACCACTTGAAGGACTGCACCCAGGCATCTTAAATATTTTTTTCGTGAGTGCCAGTACTTACAGCATTTGAGATTATATATATATATATATATATATATATATGTGTGTCATGGCTCATTTAATAGTTCAAAGGAGTCAACAAATCTTCCATATGAACTAGTGCATTACATTTAATGTGAGGTAGAAGCTATTGCTGTAGAATACACTGTAGCAAGGCAAAGTTTGTGATATTGGAGCCTGCTCGTGCTGGTATTGGCAGCTGCAGGGAGAATCTGTTCTTTACCCTTGTTTCTCATGGCTTTTTGTCCATCATCCTCACAGAAGAGTGTTTGGAAAGTGGTATAAATCTAGAGCGAGGGATGAAGACATGGGTGACTGCAACAGGAAATTGAGGTGAAGATTATTTACAAAATGAAAAACCCCTAACAGTTCCAGACATCGATAAAACAAATGATTGTAGAGAACCATTCAACATTCTGTATAGTCTTAAAGGAAAGCTATACCCCCAGAATGAATACTTAAGCAACAGTTATTTTATACCATATTAAGTGGCCTATTAAAACCTTACTAAACCAGACTATATCAGTAAATATTGCCCTTTAACATCTTTTACCTTGAGCCCCCATTTTATGATAATTTTTGTGTTGCCTCAGAGATCACCTGACCAGAAATACTGCAGCTCTAACTGTAACAGGCATGGAAGTAAAAGACAGAGATATGTCCATTAATTGGATCATGTGACAGAACATGCATGGTTTGTTTGTGTGCAAAGCGAATTGTAGGATCCCAGGGGGCAGCCTTTATTTTTTATTTAGAATAACACAATGGCACATACTATTAGAAAAGTATATTTTCATAAATATTTGTATATAGATGAACCAGGTTTTTGCATATAAGCTGTTTTAAATTATAAATTTCTATAGAGACCTACTTTGTTTGGGAGTATAGTTTTCCTTTAACTCCCATCAAGGCTGCTAATTTCTGTGGGCTGCAGGTATGTAACAATGGAAGAAGCAATCTGTTTCTTTATTGCCTAAGATTTAAGGGCTGAACTACACAGTGCGCCGTTGTCCAACGTGTTGCAATGTGATGATACGCATGCAACGTGTCGGATGTGCAGAAGATAATGGCACCAAACGGGAAATCACACATACAAACTATATGTATCTGACTGTTGGATGATGATGCAGCATCTTATAAACTTCAGTCACATAAAGAGTGATTGGAGTTTATCACAGTACAAGTCACATGACTAGGGGCACCTGGGAAACTAACAAATATGTCTAGCCCCATATCAGAATTTTTTAAAATAAAAAATAAAAAATCAGTTTTCTCTTTTGAAAAACAGATTTCAGTACAGAAGTCTGCTCTGATTAATTCAATAGTTGTTGAACTTGTGATCTTTTAGAATTTTTGAGAGTCCCTTAAAGTCTGTTTTTCTGAAGAGGCCAGTAACTTACATGGCTGCTGGACTGCGAGATTTTATCATGCCTAGTTCTATTCTACATCTCCACTAAGCAGCTATGTAGAGTTGATATTGATGCTCTTTGAACTGTTCCTGGTTTATATCAATGTTTATAATTATAATAAAACCATTGGAAAATACTTTACACGTATCCAGTAATTGTAGTATTCACTGGGATCTTGCAGTGTTAAATCCTGCATATATAATTATCTCAGCAATTATTTACACATTGAAAAAGGCACTTTTTCCTTTGCAAACAAACAAAGTACAACAAATGTGCTGGCAGTTTACAAGACGCAGTTCACCCTGAAATAACTGCTGATTTGATGTTACGGTGGCCTTCTATAACAAAGTGCAGCCAGTCTTTAATTAATACTATTTGATTTTTGTTTTGGAGCTTTTAAAACACTCAAATAATAACCTATAGTACTTGCACTGCACTGCACATTACACTGCAATCAATTCACTCTTCCATGTCAAATTTCATTCCTAACCACACAAGTGAATTTTTTTAGTTGTAATATTGAAATGACAGCAGCCATCTCAGGTCATTTTACCTGGTCATGTGCTTTCAGAAAGAGCAAGTGCTGAGGAACTACTTTCTGTCAGGCTATTGTTTCTTCTTGCTTTTACCTTCCCATTGTTATCCTGATGGGCTGCTGGGGAGGAGGGGTGATATTACTCTAACTTGCAGTACACCAGTAGAGAGTTTATCACAAAACAAGTCTCATGACTGGGGACACCTGGGAAACACAATAAGGCGTAAAGTCCAAGGAAAGGCACCTCCCCAATCAATATAATTTCCCCTTCCCCTGCAAGACCCCCCATGTCCATGGAGTCTGCCCCTCTAATAGTTACAGTACTGATAATTGAACCTTGCCTGGGTTAATATTCCGTTGAGTTCCACACTGCCATCTTCTGTCTTGTTCCACCTGATTCATATAATAAAATCCCATATCCTTGTCCTTAAGTTACCATTAGCTGAAGCTCCGCATCTGGACCAGGCACTACTTTTGAGTGAAGCACACATACTGTCATTTATATGGTGGGAGCAACTATTTCCCACCAAAGGTGCAAAGAATTCAGTATGACACCGCAAGATAAAAAGCAAAGACGTGATGCACTGAGGCCCAAATATATGCTGCTCTGCAAATATTTTTGCACCTCATCCCACTAAAAAATCCTCATATCTACTGTAGCCAGTCTGGAAATAAGAGGTCTGTGCAGGCACATCCCCAAGTCATATCTAATTTCCCAACTCCTATATCCCACCCCCACCCGTGCTTAAGGAATTGTACTATTTCCTATTTTCTTACACCTGTGTCACAGGGCTAATTCTTTGCCTCCCTCTCAGTCTCAGGGGCAAATTCACTAAAGCACGAAAATGCACTAGCAACAGCTTCGCCGGTGTTCGCCGCACTTCACCAGGCAAATTTTCGCCAGCGCTATGCAAATTCACTAAGATGCGAATTTGCGCTCAGGGCGGTGAATGGTAGCGAAGTAACGTTACTGTTACTTCGCCAGGCAAAGTGCATTTACACTAGCGATGCCTAATTTACGGGGGAAACTTAAGCGTATAATAGAAATGTACACAAGCCCAGGAAACCTTTAATAAATAAAATAAAGTTGTCCTATTGCCCTAAACATGTGCCCCCTGTATAGTTGAGTTGCCATATGTTAGGAAATGTGGGGGGGGATGAATGTAAAAAAATGTCTAAAAAATGTTTCGCTGTTTTTCAGACTGTTACCTTACAAAAGGTAAAAGACGCGAATTAGCGTAGTTACGTCCCTTCGTCAGTGCGCAACTTCGCCTGGCATAAGGGTGCGAAGTTGCGCAATCTACTTCACTGGCAAATTTTCGCCAGGGACACTGTTAGTGAATCAGCGAAGTTGCAAACTGTGACGCAGGCGAATTAGCGCTAGCGTTAGACGCTTGGCGCTTTAGTGAATTTGCATCTCAGTGTAGTTGTAGATAGACCACAAGACATCATGGGCAGATATAAAATGCAAAAGGAAAGAATACCATAAAGTAACATGTAGCTAATCAGTCTTACATGAGCAATTATGATGGGTAGCTGCGTCTTCACAGACAAGTAACGAGAAAGCTGAAAGTTTTGGAACTGTAAGCAATCTGGAAATGGCACATTGGTGTGTCCCTTTGATCCTGTGAAGGATGATTTGGTAAAAATAGAGAGTTGGGGGATTTCAGAGACGCTTTCAGCTATACAAAAGACCCGTTGAATGTTCCTTTTATATAAAAAGACTGTGGATGAAAGAGTTAAACCTTTGGGTTTTATCAACCCCGGTGGCATTACCAAGTATTTTCCGCACATCACAAATTTTAAAGAAAATTCACTCCTTTCCTTTTATTTACTTTTTTTCCTTCTTTAAAAGAATGACAATTATCTCTCTAGGGTTCCTATTGAGTAGGGAAAAAACTCACACTTAATCAAGTGGTGCTTACCTTGTGCTGGGCGCAATTCCCCAGGGTTAGGAACACACTGGAGTTCTTGTGGGACTTGCAGAATCCAGTCCCAGGATCAATTACACTGAACAGCTTCCTTTTTTTCTCTGTTCACCCTGAGCTCCAGCTGGGACACTTTCCCTTTTCAACAGCTGCTCACAAAACCTATTCATAGAACCTTCAGATTATTTATGTTTTCTTAACAGATAAAAAGAACCCTTAAGTTTATAATGATGAGTCAATGAAGCTGCGCAGTGATGTATTTCTCCTTATTGTACATATACATATATTTGCCCAGTACTGTCTCCTACCTAATAGATCAGTCCAGCATAAGCAACACAACTCATTAAGATGTCTTTGCCAGCAGATGTGCTTGATAATACTATTTTTTCAGTTCTGTTTATATTTATATGAACTGTGTCCAACCAATTGCACAGCATTTTATTTTACTACTTTGGAGCTTCCCCAGCATGTATTACTTGTGCAGTGGTGAGCTGCCAGCCAGGGACATAAGTATATCGGATAGATGGGATAGATAGACAGATATAGACAAATAGACAGACAGATGGATAGATCCATTTTTTATTTAAAGGGGTGGGCATTTTTTGGTAGCTTAAAGGAATACTATGTCTCCAAAATGTATACTTAAGCAACAGATAGTATACATCACATTAAGTGCCATATTGTAGAATCTTACCAAACTGGTATATATATTTAAGTAAATGTTGCCTTTTTACATCTATTGCATTGAACCACCATTTTATTATATTCTCTGTGCTGTCTTAGAGATCACCTGACCAGAAATACTGCAGCTCTAACTGTAACAGGAAGAAGTGTGGCAGCAAAAGACAGAATTCTGTCTATTAATTGGCTCATGGGATCCAACCTGTATGGTTTGTTTGTGTGCATTGTAGGAGCCCAGGGGGTGGCCCATATTTAGGCCTACCCACAGGTAACTCGGGGCGGGGTAGGCCGAGATGTAATGGGGCAGACTGATTATAGGTAGGTCAATGACATATTGGGGGCGGACTGATGACATCAGGGACAGGGCTATTACGTGACTATTGGCTGATCGCCTCATCAATCTGTGGGAATTTGTCCCGGTTTTCCTAAGTAGGAAACTAAACATAATAAGGTTTTTCTTTACCTTATTAGGAAAACTGGGCAGGTAGTTTTGACCCAGACAGCCCTTCAATATACTGGGTTGTCTGGGTCAAAACCCGACCCATAATTCTTATAATGGCAATTTTTTATTTATGATAAGTGAAAGAGAAGAAAGAACAGCGAATCTCCTCTTGATCTATATGGAACTTATTTAAAGTGCTAGTGCATGTGAATTAATAATTAATTAAAGTGTATAAGTTAAAATGGCTATGGATACAGTTTCTTAATAAAAATTCATAATTTCCTCAGATAGATAATAATTCAATGACAGTTCATTAAGAGTAAATTAATTAAAGTGTTAATATTAAACAAGCAACTTCTAAAAGTAATTCATCAAATTGGCGTTCCACTGTATTTGTCAAGAAAAAAGTAATGCGAAAAGGAGTAAGAAAGAAGGGTGGAGAATCAGTAATTCTCACAGGTCAATAGTACCTAATTGGCGGGTTCCTTACATCGTAACCTTTTTCCTCTGCTTCTTACGCTAATTAATCTATGCGCTCTGGGGTTTGTGGTTCTTTAGAACAGTCAGTAACAATTATAGCTAGTGATAGTTAAATTACCGAGACCACAGCCCCGGGGTGGCAGACTTCTCCAGCTTTGTGGGGTCCCGAAGGCAGCCAAAATTCAGATAGCTCTAAACGGGACTTCTCCACCCTTCTTTCTTACTCCTTTTCGCATTACTTTTTTCTTGACAAATACAGTGGAACGCCAATTTGATGAATTACTTTTAGAAGTTGCTTGTTTAATATTAACACTTTAATGAATTTATTCTTAATGAACTGTCATTGAATTATTATCTATCTGAGGAAATTATGAATTTTTATTAAGAAACTGTATCCATAGCCATTTTAACTTATACACTTTAATTAATTATTAATTCACATGCACTAGCACTTTAAGTAAGTTCCATATAGATCAAGAGGAGATTCGCTGTTCTTTCTTCTCTTTCACTTATAATTAATTGATCACTGAATTTTTTCAGTTTTCTTCTCTTGATCAACACCGATATTGGTAGATAGACCAACACACAGTATTACACTAATTTTTTATTTATGATTACCTATGTTTATCAGGGATGGAACTAGGGGTAGGCAGAATAGGCACCTGCCTAGGGCACAACCAAAAGGGGGGCACTGGCATGTGTATATATATATATATATATCTATAGATATATATATATTTACTACTGCTTAAACGTCACTTATATGAAGCATTATTAGTAGAGAAGTGCATTATTCTAACCTTGGCCACGGATGCACCCCGTTCCCTGATAAGACATTCTGTAAGTCTGAAGGGCACAACTGGGATCCTCTATACTCCACATGAATGTACAGTTGTGCTCATAAGTTTACATACCCTAGAAGAATTTATGATTTCTTAACCATTTTTCATAGAAAATGAATGATAACACAAAAACTTTTCTTTCACTCATGGTTAGTGGTTGGCTGAAGCCATTTATTGTCAAACAACTGTGTTTACTCTTTTTAAATCATATCACTACACAAACTACCCAAATGATCCTGATCAAAAGTTTACATACCCTGGTGATTTGGCCAGATAACATGCTCACAACTTGACACAAAAGAGTTAGAATGGCTATTAAAGGCAACCATCTTCACCTGTGATCTGTTTGCTTGTAATTAGTGGGTGTGTATAAAAGGTCAGTGACTTTCTGGACTCCTGACAGACCCTTGCATCTTTCATCCAGTGCTGCACTGATGTTTGTTGGATTCTAAGTCATGGGGAAAGCAAAAGAATTGTCAATGGATCTACTGGAAAAGGTTGTTGAACGCTATAAAACAGGAAAGGGATAAAAGAAAACATCAAAGGAATTGAGAAAGCCAATCAGCAGTGTTCAAACTCTGATTAAGAAGTAGAAAATTAGGGGTTCTGTTGAAACCAAACCACGGTCAGGTAGACCAACTAAAATTTCATCCACAACTGCCAGAACAATTGTTCGGGATTTAAGGAAAAACACACACATAACTTCAGGTGAAATACAAAATATACTGGAATAAAATTTACACTCATCAGCCTGGAAGCTGCGCATGGGATGTACTTGGACATTCCAACATGACAATGATTCAAAACAAGGCCAAGTCGACCTTTCATTGGCTACAGCAAAATAAAGTGAAGTTTCTGGAGACTCCTGACCTCAATATCATTGTGCCACTCTCGGGAGACCTCAAACGTGCAGTTCATACAAGACAGCCCAAGAATTTAAGGGAACTGGAGGATTTTTGCCAGGAAGAATGAGCAGCTTTACCGTCTGAGAAGATAAAGAGCCTCATCCACAACTACCACAAAAGACTTCAAGCTGTCATTGATGTTAAAGGGGGCAATACACGTTATTAGGAACTGGGGTATGTATGGGGTATGATCATGGTCATTTGGGTAGTTTGTTTAGTAATTATGATTTAAAAAAACACAGACGTTTTACAATAAATGGCTTCAGCCAACCACTAACCATGAATGACAAAAAAGTTTTCGTGTTATCATTCATATTCTCTGCAAAATGGTTAAGAAATCATAAATAATGTCAGGGTGTGTAAACTTATGAGCACAACTGTAACTGTTCCTCTAGTGGGCGCTTCATAGAGTGAGGCTTTGGCCAGTCACCCTCTGCTTGGTACCTCCCAAAAGACAGATCTGTGCTCAGGTTTCTCTTTCATCAATTTGCATTTCTGTATATAATATATATGTATAGATGTCACATATACATGAATAATACGCGTGCTGTACTGTACATGTATATTTTACTCTTTCACAGATGTCACAACACCCACTGAAGGCTTTTGATTTCTCAAGGAAATGTTTCCATTAAATGTCGGTAACATTTAAACAATCCGCATGTTTCTATAACAGCCGTAAATGGAATGTGTCCCATGCCTAAATAAGGTTCCCTGAGTCATGCTGTGGAACACTGGCCATACCCCCAGACAGAATTCTCTATTCAGAGAGGATGGGGATAGGGATGGTGCACAGAATTTAATATTTTGTTAGAAATCTTAACATCATATGATGAAATCCCCTATTCCAAGTAACTCAGCCTGAACTTTGTTCTTTAATTGTTCATGTATGAGGAGGATGCACTGATCCTGAGTGCATTATGCATAGCGGTTTTTCTTTGAAAAAAAAGGACTGAAAAGTAGAAATATATTATGTAAGGGATCTTTCTTTACTCCTTAAAGGCTCATCCAGAAGCAAAGATCTGGGGAGATTTGTCTCCTGGCGACTAAGCGCCTCTTCTTTGGGGCAACAAATCTCCCTGAATGGCTTCCTGGTATCTCGCACCCGCTAGTGCTAAAGTCGCTTCGTGAGAAAAGGCCGCATGTGAAAAGGCGCAAGCGACTTTAGCGCTAGCGGGTGCGAGATACCAGGAAGCCATTCAGGGAGATTTGTCTCCCCAAAGAAGAGGCGCTTAGTCGCCAAGAGACAAATCTCCCCGAATCTTTGTGTCTGGATGAACCCTAATACAGGCTGTGTATCAATAACATAACTAGCAGAGCCGCCCCCCCCCCCCCCCCCCCCCCCCCCCCCACATCAGCATGAATATCCGGAGGCCCCAGAGGCGGTGCACCCCCCTGTAGTTCCTCCTCTGACTTGTGCCCAGCCATATAATACTCTTTTGTGTGTTTTTTTCTGCCACCATCACATATACAACAACTACAAAGGAAACTGGGAAATATACAGCTAATACTTATTTTTAGCATGGTACAGTAAAACAATAAAGGCTGGTAACATCTAATATATAAGATGACACGGTGATACACATTCTGGCTGGGTAATGGACTCCCAATGAAGTGACCCTGAGTAGACTGCATGCGCCATTGTCATAAAAAAAAGAGAATCATTCTAATAAAATGTGAATTTGCATTACAATAGTCGGCATGGGAGAACAGAGCAAGCAGCATTTAATTTGCGGTACTAGTTGTGGGGATTTTGCATTGTCTAAAGGAGATCTGAAATGAATGGAGAGTGGGTGGAGAGGAGTGTTGTTATGGCAGGGAGAGCACTGTCAGTACAGCACCTCAGCAATGGACAAATAACTTGCTAAAGTGATTAAAAGATTTCAGCTTGATAATACCAGTGTATCAATCAATACAAAGCCATTTCTTTCTGTAGAGCTATAATATACATATAGAGAGGACAGCTATTCTGCAGGTGAATTATTATACAGTATGACTAATTTGTGTGTAAATCCCACTGATTGGGATGAGAGTGAAAGCTGGAAGGGGCCTGATGGCACACAATGATTGGCTGCAATTCTCAGCCTCTGAGCTCTGCCTATTGCTGGTACAGTTCCTGTCTCACACTAGTCAATATGGCTATGGGGCAACAGTACTTGTTGGATTTCCATGACAAAGGACTGAAAGAAATTCTAGCCAGTCCCTTAACAGAGCAATTTGTACAGTGCAGACGATAAGGCTTTATATCAAAGAAAAGGGACACAAGCCAAACTGATGGTTCAGCTTTGACATTGCTTTTGTTCCCAGAGCTCAATGGGGGGCATTTGGACAAAAAATTCCAAAAACAATGAATTCAATAGGTATTAATTATCACTTTATAAAGCCGGAATTCCCAGCTCCACTGCATGTAGTAGTTCAATAACAACAGACCAGCTGCAGGATAGACAAGACTGATCCAAGTTCAGAGAGCCTCATTGCACTGTGGGAAATTGTAATTGCATGCTAGCGGAGAAACAGCAACAAATTTCACGCAGTTATGGCGCATGTCAGGGTTCGTCAGGCGCAGCAGAGCGCTTAACTGAAAGCCTTGAGCTAATTACATTCCTGTTCCCTGAGCATCGTGATGTATGAACCCATGCTGCAAATGAGATGTTTATGACTTTAATAAAACCAGTGAAAATGCAAATATTGATGTTTATATAGGGAATGCAAATGTTGTTAAATGTGCATTTATACATCTTAGCAGCACATTAGGTGTGGCTTTATTATAGCACAGCAATAGATCGGCACAGAGATTAATGGTCACCATCTCGCTCGCTTTGTTTGTTTATCTGTTGTTGTTGTTGTTTCATTTTTGCTTGTTTCAAAGCAGCTAGGGAGAACAATATATTAGTCTAAGCAGCAAGCAAGGGAGTAAATGGTCTACAGAGTTTGTTTTGTTTTTGCTTTCAGGTTTGTTGCACTTGCATGTAACAAAGACTGAACAATTTACCTCAAAAGTGGAGTCGTCAGATATACAGGTAGAAACGATTGTATTTGACAAGACAGCACTAACAATGGGCGATATTCATGTGCCTTTAAAAGGGCCCGATCAAATTCTCTGGTCGGCCTGATCGACGAGCCGACTGATATCTAAGTCTTCTGCCAATATCACTCGGCTTGCCTCCCACCATAGACACATTGAATATCGTATGAAAATGTGTTTCGTACGATATTGTTGGAGCGTCTAAGCAGGCCACCTTAAACTAACCAACAAATGGATTAGGAAGGGAAGCTGCTCATCTGTTTGGCTGTGGGAATGTGCTGATATAATTATTATGCAGATAGGTTTACCTATATTTACATTTAGAAGCAACATGATTCGAAGAACATTCCAGAGGTGGTTTCATTTAGACTTGGACTGATATTGGACAGCTTGGTGAACAAGGCAGCCATACTTTATCCGCCTGTATCCAGCTTTATAAAGGGAAGGGAATTATTGTAGAGAAATCCCCGATACATCACTAACGAGACCAATCAATGCTTGAGGGTGTTCACTATAAGAGGAAAACTACTGTTGTTGCATCTTTTCAGAAAGGACCAATTGTACAATATCTGCCATTGGGGACTATGACTGATCACATGTACATCTCCCCACTTAGCCATCTTATCAGAGCATGGGGGTCTGCAACCTCTTTTACACATGTTGCCGCAGAAATTTAAAAAGAGTTGGGGAGAAACACAAGGATTACAGTAGTTCCTGGGGATTCCAAGTAAAGGATGTGATTGGCTATTTGGAAGCCCCTGTGAGGACTGGTAGTCTGCAGGAGGCTCTGTTTTGCAACTAAAACTCACCTCCAATCCAGGAGTAGAAAAATAAGCACCTGCTTTGAGGCCACTGGGAGCAACATCCAAGGCGTTGGTGAGCAACATGTTGCTCACAAGCTGCTGGTTGGGGATCACTGGCCTAGTGGTAACGTTACAATTTGACCCATAACAAAATGGGCTGGTTATGTGAGCCCAGTCCCAGTCATTATGGCACTCCTGTACCTGATCATGGAGCCATTTTGGCAACCCTGAATCATGCCCAGGTGCAGTGCAGTGTTACGGGCCAACACTTACCAAGAATTCCATTCATGACTCACAGTCACCTTCAATTGAATATTTTATTTTTTTCCTTTACATGCGGTGTTAAAAACCCAAATAGTACAGAATTATTTACACATTCACAATAAAAGAGATCTACCCTTTAAAGGGACTCTAAGGAACAGGATAGAGCAACTTATTTGCATGGTTACTTTTCTATACTGGACCAATAGAAAAAGGTTACAATCTGCAGTTTTTATTTTTACCTTTGCACAAATGGATAAAGCACTTTTTTTTTTATTAAATAACATGTTTTTGCCTAGATTGAATGTTAGAAACATCAACATAAATACTGATAGAACTCACATTACGATCTACAAGGCAGTAAAAAGTTACCCGGGTTAAAACGATTTCTGGTTTGGCTTTTTTCAGTCTCAGGTGCTCTTACTCTTTCTCAAACAGGAACGCCCATCATCAGCCTTTGTAACGGGAAATGGCAAATTGCATAACTGGTATTCATTCAGTATAAAAACATTACCCCAAATTTTGGCCATAAACAAAAGACCAGCGAATACTTTCTTTTGAGACAAATTTACACAAGAGAACGAGCCAATTTTTGTTTCCTGTCACTCGGCAAATGACATTTAAAAAATAAAATGGATATTCTCTTGAATAAAACGCATCAAGCCTCAGTTTGGAGCATATTCTCTCACTGTAAAATAAACAATATGTTTATGTGCATCTCAATCACATCTGTGCCGAATATCCGTCACCGGCCACTGCTGTCAAATCTTGGAAATGTCTTGCACCAATTTTAGCAGGTTCAGTTTTAGCTCAAAAATCAGTATTTTAATTCCTAGAATGGCATCGATCAGAGAATTCCTCCTGCTGGATGGTAGTTCCGTCTACATTCCTATTGTATTTAGTGGTTGAAAGGACTGGATCTGACACTCAGACAATATGCCGCACTGAAGACACTTTGACAGGCCACAGTAATTGTTTTCTCATGAATAAGGCACAAAATGCACAGATCTGGGTATTCTCACATCTATTTACAGAACGTCGTCATTACCTGCATGACCTTTTAAAACACTCCGAGAACATGAAATGAAAATAATTGCACTATTGTTGAACTTAGTACTGTAGCGGTGCCAATTTCACCTCCACTATACCTATGGCAACTCGGAACCATAATAATGTTCCACTATTAAGGGCTGCATTTATGGAAACAACAGGGAAATGTAACTGGCACTAATGTTAAATCGACTACAATTCTGATTGTGGTAACAGAGCAACATAATATACCTTGTTTGTTGTTTTTACTAAACTAGTTAAAGATCCTCAGTAGCTTTTCCAGTGAAAATACACAATATTGATTATATAGCAGCATAACCTTACTAAGAATCTTTGCGTTCGTTCAGCCACGTTTATCGGAAAAGAAAGACAACTCGGTCTCTTCCTGATCCAAACAGCGCTGTATGGCATGGAAGTACACCATATGTTTGTTCTGCCATGCTCAATGTAAACCGTTCCATAGAACAGGAGTTGCGACAATCTCGATGGGCCTGTTTTTGTGCACAGGACACATGCACAGATAGCAAATACTAAGATCTGGTGTATCGGTGGAGTACAGAAAATGTTGCATGTGAAAAATTATGGGCTGGAGACAGTAGAAGATTTGATCAGGACAACTTGGTAAAACTTGTGCAAGAGGCAAGGTGAATGCATACACAACGTTCACATTTAATGGGATGGGTACACACGGTGGTGGTATGAAATGAAGCCAGTTTTCAAGTATATCGTTAAACGTGGTACTGCTTTAAAGAGAAACAAAAACCCTCACGTAGCATAGCTTTGTGCTACATCTCCACTCCGTATCAAACAAAAGAAATGAAATGACCAGCACATTCCTTTGTTTTGCTCTTTTACTCATTCGTCTTTATCTGCAGGTGAAAGACATGATGTTGCCAAACTAAAGGGAGCTTCTTTGGCCACTTTGTTTGGGAATGACTAGGCACCTGCCTGCATACTTTGTATTATGACATCACACCATTACCTTATTTGCATTAAGCAAGAATATGGTCCTTAGTAGCTATATTTGTTCAGCTGTCTTACAGATGTATTTTGTGAAGTAAACATAGGCTTTGGTGGCACATCTGGCTTAATAGACTGTGTCCTTTTTACCCCCATACGGGGAAGGGTTCCATGCCCTGTATAACTACTTTGCCGCGACAAAGAAGTCTGTTGGTGAACTATTATAGGTGTCCCTTGCATATAGTCCATCCTTGTGCTGGGACTTGGAGGCATATAGCCTCCTCGATTAATACTTGGCTGTCTTGAAAGCAAAACACCATTTGGTGAGTTCATATTTTTAGGCAGGGCTGATATTGAATGTCTCTGTGAAGAGTTCTTATGATAGCTCCTTTGTGATTCTAAAGGAGTCATTTGCCCATTTGGAGTTGATGGCACATCCACTCTTTTTGTTGGGCTGTTTCTTGGAAGAGTAGAAGATGGGGAATACAAAGATGCCTCTCTGTTGGGAACTTTAGGTGGAACTTCAGACATGTTTCCCATTGTATCTAGCATTAAAGTTTGATGTGGAACTTGACTATTCTGATGTGCTACTTGAATATCTGCCATGAGAGCTTTGGGGCTTCCAGTGGAATCATTCAAATGTTTCAAAAAGTCATTTAATGTATTCCTTGAATCAACAGAGCGCCTCTGGTCCCTCTTACTTGAATGCTTTCCCAAAGAATGCTCCAGGTTATGCAATTTTTTATCCGATTTATGGGCATTTGAGTTTGAAAAGGAAGTATTGTAGTCATGGGTTGCATTTGGAAGAACAACAGCACTCGGAATTTGTCCATGAGCTAAAGGTGAATGGGGTGGAGGGCTGGAGGGAAAAAACTGAGGACTTTTAAGAGGAGTTTCTTTCCGTGAAATGTTTACATTATTGTGTGTTTTCTCCCACTGGTTTTTGATAGGCTGCAGGCCCTTTTGGTGAAGCACCGGGGTAGATTCAGGAGTCGGAAGGGCCGCTAGTTCGGGTGGCTGTCCTTGACTCTCCATCATCATTGACTTGGTTTCTCCATTTGGTGGCAGTTCCTTTCTACTAGTCAGTATGTTTGTGTAGTGCTTGGGGGAATCGATGCTTTGATGATATTCTTTAATGGGGCTATCGAACAATCCATTTAATTTTGCAAAACTTCCACTTGAATCTGTACAGGACTGAGCAGACTCTGCATCTTTGTGAATCTTTCTTGATTTCCTTGCGAACATCTCCCTGTAGCAGTAAACTATCACTCCTGCAATGAAAGCTCCTAGCACAAAAGCAGCAAGTACACAGGTGATCAAAACATTCATGTGGACCATTTGGTTGGCATCTCCTGACTGGACTTCCCATCGTACACCTACAAAAATACAAATAACAACTTTTAGAAAAACTCTAAGGCAGCAACACTGTTTCTATAGTATATTGACAGCTCTTTAAACAAGTTTATTTTTGGATACATTCCATTCCATGTGGCAGCCATGATGAAAACCTTAACTAAATACTGAAAGTTGCATAAAACAGTGTTTTACCATTTGAGAATGAAGGGTGTTTTTTGAGTAAGGTTATATAGTTAAAGAATGTTTACAGACAAAAGGTATTTACCAGGAGTTAAAATCAGTAGAGGATCTCATGTTCATACCATGATCTAACGAAATAACCCAACAGTGATCAACAGTTTTTGCTTTCTCTTCTTGCCAATGTAGGGTGTCCATACATGGCTACTCAATCAGTCACACTGACCAAGTCAGCAACTTATTGCCCTTATTCCCACTGGGAAGGGCTGCCAGGTTGCAGATGTGGTTCCCTTCAGATAGGCCTGAACAGGTTTCAATGGCCAAACTATTAATTTATCTAGAACTTAATATGGCAGCATGCTCTTTTTGCTACACTGTACAAAGCATGCTAAGCCTATATGATGCATTAACAATACCCCATGCAGTGTGACATTTTTTTTTCACTTTGGTCACTGCGTGAGGCATTGCATGAATAGTCTCAGGCCTCTGCTCTCCATTTCAGAGCACAGAGAACTGAAGTCTGAATGTAGTTTGGCCTGCAGTAGGCCACACTGATTTTAAAAGGGGTGGACAGGGGTAAGCACTTTTCAGGGACTGCTGGATTTTTGATCAGACACTCCCTTTCAAGAGCAAAACAACACTAGACAAGTTCTCTGAGAATGAGCACTAGGGGCACACTCTTGTTCACAGGGACTTCTAAAACTGGCCTTTATATGTCTTACATGAATACAAACCCCACTTTGGAGTAATTTTCCATTACATTGTCAATTTGAGTGTTGAGCATTGGCATTTTTTTTATAATAAGCAAGCTTATATTTCATGGGCATTTTTGGGGGTAGTAGAAAATACAGTATTAAAATCTGGTAATACATCAGACATCACACTAGTTCACTACTGGCACTGGGCTTGGTATAATTAAAAAGCATTAAACATTGCCATTTAGTGTTAAACTTTTTAAAAATTTAATTTATAGGATGATGTATTTCTCAAATTAATTGTAGCATTCAAGAACAAAAATTAACCATTTTAGAATGCACTTCCCCACTGCAATCAACCAGCACTTTATGTTAGAGGTTGGAATATGGGTGGATATGCAGAATAGAAACGCAGATAAAACCAAAGTTACCTTAATCTCCATGTAACGAATTTCATGGGTAACTAACTATGTGGTGGCCATATTGTTTCATAGTTGCAATGGTGCTAATTGGATGAATTCATCTCATGAATGACACCAATACTGGCGGTAAAGCAGCACATTCCTATAAGTTATTTCAGATCATTCCAGATTAGAATAATGTGAAGACAGAGTATGAAAACATTAGTTCTATGGCCCCATTGGAAAACTGCTTGAGATTATACAGTCGGGGCAGATTTAGCAAAATGTGAGATAAGAGCTCAACACAGAAAAACTCCCCATTTCTATGGGACTTATCGTAACGTATTCAGCAGTGGGTGAAATCACAGTTCACCATTTATTAAATATGCTGCCAACAATCCCATAGAACAGGGGTCCCCAACCTTTTTTGCTCGTGAGCCACATTTAAATTTAAAAAAGA
>CM044436.1:42074693-42090073 GCA_024363595.1 Xenopus borealis
TGTTGGCAGTGGGTTGACGGGGTCGGCATCCAAATTGGTTGCACGGGCGTCCTAATCGGCGTGATTAGAGTGATCACTTCATAACCTGCAATAGGGCCATTTTGTAGATAAACAGGGACTACCTCAGGTCTGTCCCAAATTATGCAGGACATTCCTGATTCATTGACCTCAAAACAGTGGTAAAATGTGGGATAGTCTTGGAAGGATCAGTGGCATGAGAAGAGCTAGGAATGGTCAGGGCTAATACGGTGTGCTGCACATACATCCTGTTTTGTAGTTAGGGACAGTGAGATGCAAGCAAATGCTCGGCTAAGAGCTACGGCATACCAAAAATTGCTTTCACTTTACCAACACATCATCCACAGGCATTTTCCAGCGATAACACTGCATGTAATGTGTTTTACCTGTGTCGATCCTCATGTTATTAAAGGGAAAGTCTGTTGCCCTAATGCAAAAAAAAACAAGGACCCTTTTTTTTTTTTTTTTGTCATATAACCAATCTGGCAGATTTATATGCAATCATTAACCTAAAAGGAGAATATTCGGTTAGTTTTCACTAAAATCTCTTCATTAATATAAGGGTATATTAGCCACCACAGACATAGAAAATCAGAAACAACCACCAATTAGTTCTAGAAGACATGTGACTATATATGCACACATGCATTCCTGCAAAGGAAATTAGGAATAATAGAAATACAGAGGGAATCAGCGTTTGTTAGAGGCAAGGCCTTGGAACATTGAGAGCAAAATGCTCTGGGTTATTATGTTTTGGCAGTGCTTAAAAGAACAAATGAAAAAAAAAAGCCACATTGAATGAAAAATAAAAGACAAAAAACAAAAACAAAAAGTACTCAAACACTCTATCAACTCTATCTAACTGTATCACAAGTGTTGTGTAGTATGCTGCCCCAGATACAGGTCATTAAACCCAATAGGATTGTTTTGCCACTAGTTTGGATTTATGCAGCTTAATTACATCAAGTACAGGTACGGGAGTTGTTATTAAGAATGCATGGGACCTTGAGATCTTTCTGTAAATTGGATCTTCACACCTTAAGTCTACTAGAAAATCATGTAAAAAATAAATAAACTCAATAGGCTGGTTTTGCTTCCTATAAGGATTAATTATATCTTAGTCTGGATCAAGTACAAGCTACTGTTTTATTATTACAGAGAAAACGGAAATCATTTTTATAAAATTTGGATTATTTGGATAGAACGGAGTCTATGGGAGAGGGCCATTCTGTAATTCCAAGATTTCTGGATAACAGATCCCATGCCTGTACATGGTAATGTTTTTTTGTTACAGTGAAAAAGGAAACTATTTTTAACTCGATTGCAACCTACACGGTGCAACAAAAAGCAGATATGACCACTATTTGATGGGAGTTTGATCTAGAAATGCCCATCTAAAGACTAGCCATGGTTAAATTCAATACAAAGGCAGGTCATTACTGCATTAGCTCTGTACTACATGGGAACACAAGTCCCTGTGGTGTGACACTATCTAGTGCCTCTCCATGCCTCACTGATCATTTCACTTAAAGAACAAGTAAACGTTTTTTTTTTCTATCTCTAAATTTGCTCTAAACAGCCCCTCAAATTAATGTACCTTAGTCCCTGCTGCAAGTCTGCTCTGGTTTCTGTGTTATCAGCAGCTTGTTTCATCTTCTTCCTGGTGCAGAGTGAAGCCCAGCCCCTTAGCTTACTGAGCTGACCTTATATCTTGGACTAGTCCAGGAGATCATTTGCATACTATGACATAGCAGAGAGCAGTGTGTGTAGCAGCTTTTGCTTGGGGAAACTAGCTTACTAATGAAACACTGGCTCCCTCTTCCTCTCTATTGTGGAACAGCAGCAAATGGACTGCTCAGTAAACTAAGGGGCTGGGCTTCACTCTGCACCAGGAAGAAGGGAAAGAAGCTTCTGATAACACAGAAACCAGAGCAGACTTGCAGCAGGGACTAAGGTACATTAATCTGGGGGGCTGTTTAGAGCAAATTTACAGAAAGAAAAAGAAAAACATTTACTTTTCCTTTAACTGTTGATTTCATATGTCAAGTAAAACCTACTTATTCTCACGACAGTGGTCATCTTGGAATACATCAGAGAGAAAATGATGAATTACTGCAATAAAGAGCTTCCTAGTCACTTGTGTATCTGTTCTCCCCTGTGAAGGACTGACCCTTTCAAATTATGCCCCATGGGTAAAGCTTGCTGGCTACTAAAGCTTCTTTTTTTTTTTTTTTAAACCAATAAGAAATAATAGGAACAAAACAATTGTGGTGACACTGTAATCAAAAGGAAACAAAAAAGAAACAAGAAATGGAACTTAAAAATATATAAATGAAAATACACTGCCATAAAGTCTGAGGGGAAACCTGAGCCACAGTTTCAAATCATCGCTAAATAATTTGCATTGAAAATGTTGATATGAAAAGGAAGCATTCATCATTCCTGTATGTTTGTACCCTTATGTATTGTTTCCTGCTTCCTCCATTGTTGGTTAGATACCAGCACCCCATCCCTCTCCCACTCAAAGAAGCATGAAAGGGATAATAGATTCATGCATAGTATTTCTCTTCAATTGATGTCACATATGTACAATGAGCAGAAAACATTGTTTCTCTGCATGGCTGTAAATATACATTATATATATATATATATATATATATATATATATACATATTATCCATATGTTCTGCAGCTGGATACAAGGAATTCAGTAGAATACCCTATATAAGGAGAAGGAATGCTATTGAAGCAGTTTATTGTCAATAGATATATATATATATATATATAAATATATATTAATATTCATTTTGTAGAATGCCTTAACATGAGTAAACAGCTCTCTCGGTTTGCTTAGTATAGCCGTGCCATATTAGCTTGGTGTGACATCACTTCCTGCCAGAGTCTCTCTCTGCTCAGTCATAGCTCTGGGTTTAAATTAAAGCAGGGAGTGGAGCAAACTGAGCATGCTCAAGCCCTAGCCCTAGAGGGTTATGATGAAATCAGGAAGTCTGATACAGAAGCCCACGTGTACACAATAGAAGGAAAGAGATCTGGTGTCTTATTTGACAGAGACTCAGAGCAGCATTACTTTGAGGGTTTACTGGTGCATTTATATACAACTTTCTGATTAAGTTTACTTAATTTTAACCTTTCCTTCTCTTTTAACCTGTGCTAGTGCAGTACATATTGTCCTTCCAATTTGGGACTATTGCTGTAGGGCCAACAATTGCTAATCTTCATGCCAACCAACATTGGAGTAAGCAGGCTTATAGGTAGTTTTACATTTACTTGCTCATTGAGTACAATGTTATAATGGCTGTAGGTTTCCACTCAGATTGCCATGTTTCCCTTAAAGGCCTTACCCTTGTGGACACCTGTTGTTAATGCATCAATATACTCGGAGGTGTTTGGGTCATCTTGGTATATAACATTCCGAGAGCCAGTCATTCTGGGCTTCCAAGAACCAATCACTTTAGGTAAAATGACTGGGCTACTTGTCGAGGTGGTTACAGAAGTAGAGGGAACCTCAATGTCTGTGGTAGCAAACGAGATATTCATTAATTCGTATTCACCATACACTAACTTATTATGAGAGGTTTAGAAAAGAGAGAGGAATTCCTTGGCTGTCAGAAAACAGCAAGCCTAGGCTTGAAGAACTCATTCAATTATGTTGTATTCTTATCCAAAATGAATATAAAAAGGCACACATTTAAAGCTAAGCAGCAGACAGCTTACATAGAAATAAACCCTATTCACATAGAGGGCGTATCCACTTTATGAGGGTCATAGCTTTCTGCGTGCACAGAACATTCCGTTTCTGCATACTTAGCAAGGGGGTAACCGTATTATATATACATTCGTTGCAATATCAGTCTAAGGTTGTAAATAGCTCTTTATCCATAAAGAAAAGGCTCAGCTATACAGCTGTTCTCACTCACATTTATATATATACTGTATATACACAAAGATGTTCTGTACATGCAAAAAGCCATGCCCATCATGTTTCACAGTAAGTTGAAGAGAAACAGAATTTTGAAAAACAGAGTAAATTTTCCTTTAAGGAAATGCGCAGTTGTCTACAAAGATGCTTCATGGATATGGTGCTGTCCTTTACCATTAATAAATGCAAAACAGGTATTGACAAATGCATAGACAGAAGGAATGAAAGCTGGCTGGCTTTCATGCTGTGGAAATGTCACAGAATAAATTGCATTTTAGCAAAGAGAGTTGACGTTCAATCAATCAATGATAGGGAACATGCGGCTACACATAGGCGAGTTACTGATTGGAAGAAAGGGAAGGAGAAAAGACCATCTTTCTGTTACCAGTGGGTGCATGGAGTTAAAGCACAGTAATGAGGAATTGCCAACTGCAGAAGAGATCGAAGAGGGAAAAAAAAGAGCAGAAGATGCCGAACCCAAAGAAAAGGCAAGAAAATTAATAAAAAAAACTAACCAGATGTTGAATCGCCAAATATTTTGTAATCTGGTGTAGTTGCAGAAGGCAAAATGTCTAAAATTAAAGGAACAGATAATCAGTGAAAAGTAACCAAAAGAAAGCAAAAAAGTTATAATTTGTGAATTGAAAAAAAAAAAAACTTCTCGCTATTTCTTGTCTTTGGCCAAGCGTCAGATCTGCACTCTGCTAGCTGTTTGTCAATGGGAAATAAACTCCTGTGGTCTACATGAGCACCATAAACAAGGCTTGTGTAGAAATACACTTATTCATAGAAACAGTAAACCTGTAGCAGTGGAGTAACTAGATGTTACTGGGCCCCACAACATATGAATTTGAGGGACCCAACATATAAAGAGGTTGTCCTGTTTTACAAAAAATGTGTGGAATTTGCCTATTAATTAGGGCCTGATGGCCCCCACCCCCTGCAGGCACACAGTCTGCTTCCTCCATAGTGCAACTCAACTGAGCCATACGTCAGCCACACATGCAGATATACTGAATATTTTCATCGAATCCATCTGACCCAACTGTACGATCAGCTGTGTGCTGAACCCCAAAACAATGTACATGGCTGCCTCTAGTGTGTTAAATTGTCGGCTAACGAAGATATGCAAGTTCTGCACTTTGCAGTGAGTTGTGGCGCAAATAATTAAGACTTGGGTACAAATGCTATGTGCTTAAATATGTTGTGTGTAGCCCAACACATGAAGGACTTTGACTTTGTACTAAGACTAATACACCCAAAAAGAAAAAACAATTAGTGAAGGATTTTGTCAGGTACTCAGGGCAGATTCTTACCATGACAGTCGCCAAGCTGTACTGTGTTACCGTATTCTACATCCTGTTCATATCCAAAGCTGCATTAATACAGAAAAAGATAAAGAAATTGAATGTAAATCAAATATTAGCAGAGCCAGCAACTTGTGCTCTGCACCTTCTTCAAGTGTAAATGGAAAAACACATCAGAGCAGCAAGTTCCAGCTAGACCATAATATTGTGTAAACACAGAAATCCAATTTATGCTTGTTTGTACAAGAGAAATGTTTTGTCATAATTAATAGAACTCCCTTGAGATGCAATGCTATACCTCCCACTAGAATTCAAAGCATATTACTTGACATGCTAGGGGTATTGTTTACAGTCTCAGAAGCACTCTGATGAAAAAAATAAAATATCTGGACTAAGCAGAGAAAATGTAAAGTAAAAGTTGCCCGTATAACAGAAATGTTACTTACAACATGCCAGGTTTCACTCTTCCGCAGGACTCGTGGTTTAGCCAGCCACAATAAGGGTCTCTGGCACCGATGCAAGACCTGTACATAGAATAAAAAATGACTCAGTATGGGTTGCTGAAAGTCTGAAAAAAAACCAAAATCAATATTACAGAATTCACTCACTTTTTGCATGATCCATATCGCTCACAGCGACTCAAGGGCAGTCTGACAATGCAGCCTGAGAATGCCACAAACAAGGCATGATGATCTCTGTCCATCTGCAGAGATATCACTTTTCTATCCTCCTCGCTATTCCCAGAACACCTACAGTAAAAAATGGCAGTTTGATCTTAAATGTCAGACAGGAGGGACAGCTATGCTCAACGGTGGCAACATATGACATAGCCAAAGACAACATAACAGATTACTTACTTTACATGGTTGTAGGCATCAATCTCTTCCAGTAATACACTGTCATTCAGAGAAAAGGGGTTGGTCTTGGCTAGGATCTTTAATACAACACCAGCTTCAGAACCCACAAACATCACTGTATAATTTAAGTAAGGCCCTGCCAAGTGGTCCACTGCTACAGCAGTTAATCTGTACCTTTAAGTAGACAAAAAAAGGTGTATAATGAATGCATACCCTTTAAGGGATCAACTGTCATCACAAAATACTACTTATTGGCATACCTTATGCGTGTCTTAGTGAACCAAGGCTCTTCTATGACAGATGGGATTGCAGAGTCCATCAGTGGATGGGACTTGATAAAAGATAGGGTTTCATCAGGAAATTCTGTAGAAGCCCTGTAGCCTTCTCCGAAACCATGTCTTGCACAGCAACCAGGTCTGGCAGAAAGAATATAGTCTTATTAGCCTCACTTGGAATTTAAAGAAAAGCAGCAATGACTTCAGAAACATTTATGTTATCACAGCAATCGATGCAACTTGAAAAATAAACTCAGATCTAGCCTGTCATACAAGCTGATGCTACGGGGCTGATTATTAAATTCTGATGCTAGTTGCACTGGTTTCTGTGCCACCATGCGGTAATCTGTATTAATTACTAATCAGCCTTATACTGTGACATTTCTATTCTATGTGTACTGTATATTTTGAGTCGGTCACTAAGCTCAGTAACTGGCAGCGGCACAGATCATGTGCAGTGAATCAGCAGAAAAGAGAATGGGGAGATACTGGGGCATCTTTGGAGATACAAATCTTTACTGCTAAAGGGTTGTGGTTGCCTTGAGCTGGTACAGAAAAGCAAAACATAATGTACAACATTTCTAGCCTACTTCTTAACTTTCGTTGTCCTTTAAAGGGCCCCACCAAAACTAAGGTTCGCAATTTGTCTTCATATTGTAAATACAGAATAAAAGCCTGCATCATTTCTACAATGAGAATTCAATAAAAGCCACTGCCAGTTATAGTTATAGGAACTGCAATGGCATAAAGTGAAAATATTAAAATATAAGATGTACTTCTTTAGGGAAACCCCTGGTTTTCTTCCTGTGCAAAGATAGCCTTGTATAAAGCTTAATCAATCTGGAGTGGCGGTGTTGGCAACTAATGTCAATGTATGGGCACCTTAAGAACTGTAGGTGGTCACACACAGGCATATGTAAGCTGGTGGCAGACCAAGTTGGCAGCTTATTGGCCTTTAAAAAAGGGACCCTCCAATCGGCTTTCCCCCATTGGGCAGATATCAATAAGATAGGTTTAAAAAATCCAGCTGGCGCAAGGACCACATTTCTGTTGATGCAGTCCTTGCTCTGTCTGTATTCCCATTGTTGTGATCCGACTACTGGGCTCTAGAAATCGACTCGTTTGGCAACCCTTGCCTGGCTCTTGCTTGGCAGAGCCAATACAATAGTACGCGGTTAAGTAGTTCAATACATACAAAATTCTGGACTTTTTACACTTTGACAAAACACTTTTTCCCATTAATTGAAATTTTGTAATAGCTGTAGAAACTTAACAAATCCAACAGACACACTGCTATATAACAACCTGTAATTGACATGTTTACCGCCATATAATTAAACACCCTGAAACTATTAAGTGTGATCATATCTTCCCTCATTTTTAATACCTTGGCTTAGGTACTCTGTCTTCAGGTACAGCTGTCCAAACAGAGTCTGGGGTCTTTTGTTCTTTAAATCTTCCTCTGAATACCTTTTCTATGTCATCCATGGTGAATGCACAAACCGCTGAACCTGGGATACTGAGAAAAACAAGGAAAACCTTTGATGGTTGGCGGGGCTTCAACAAAGTCTATTTTGCCAACAAGAAGAAAGTAAAGCAGTTCATTTGATGTCAGTTTTCTCCTCTTACCTGTTCAGCTGTGTGGTAAATACACCAACAACAGTGGGAATTCCATTGATTTCTATTATGTCCGTGATAGACTGCAGAACATCAAAGTAGAAGAATGAATCCCCAGGAACAGAGCAATTGAGTCGCGCCTTTACGAATGAAGTCCAATGTTTCTCCAGCACTCGCTGTGAGCCTCCCAAGTCATTTTTACATATGCGTGCCACCCGAGAGTGCACCGCCTGCAGAATTGAAGCAGAGCCAAGGGGAAGGGGGGGGGGGAGGATATGGCGGAACTAATGAAAATCAGCATAGTAAAAGATCATGTTGTATCTCTACTTGCTAAATAAAACATAGCCCATTTTAAGTTTGAATTCAAAGGTGAGGTAAAGCAG
Organism: Xenopus borealis; assembly: GCA_024363595.1. Taxonomy (NCBI): domain Eukaryota; kingdom Metazoa; phylum Chordata; class Amphibia; order Anura; family Pipidae; genus Xenopus; species Xenopus borealis. The sequence continues at coordinate 42,083,091 of CM044436.1, forward strand.
ACACTATTTAACTTCAAACGAATGTCCAGTTTAATGCACCACTAAGCAAGCCCATAACATTCACACAGTTTCCCCACTCTTTAATTAACCATGCGTAAGTGGTTTAATAATTTATAATGGGTCGTCTAAAATGTAGCCCGAGTATCACAGACTGCATTTGTGTCACTTAAATATTTAACATTTGGGAGGCATGACGGAACCACTGCTCAAATAAAAAACACATTTATGAATTTCAATCTTAAAAGGGAAACAGTGTGGCTTCCTAATAAGGATCACGGATCACTTTGCCAGAAATATTAGCAGAAATATTCACATTATATGGGGAAATATATGCCTGTGTTTGATCTACAGGACTTGTGGTGGACATGCATTTTGCCTAATTAACTATGATTTTTTTTATTGCCTACAATAAATTGTAAATGTATGGGAGTGAATATTACACTGACACATGCTAACAAATAGCAGCTCTATAATGGCACTTTTATCAAGCAATAGCATGCCCATGCTGGTATATGCAGGATTCATGTACTGTATTCCATAACCTTGCTAACACCATTTCACGAGTGTGAATTTGGAACATCCCCAATTCTGCACTTACCTTGCCTAGATTATTATGTTCAACAGCAATCTCGCGAAAGAAGAAATAGATATAATTTCCGTATTCTATCGCATGGAGAAAATGTGGCTCTGGAAGTGTAATGAGACAAGATAGTTGCATCAGTGCCAGTATATTAGATACATACAACAACTTGTGTTCATACATTAATGCCGCAGCTGTGAGCCCACATACTCCTAGCCTAATGTAGAAATGGAATGGATTCAAACGTAATTGATCCTACTGTCTTCAGTACTGACTAATGGCGTGCAAAACTCTCAAAGGATTTACATACACGCTTAAGTCTTTCGTTTTTTTTATTTTATTGGGGAATCAATCAGTAAGTTTCTGAAAAAAATGCATTTAAAGACACTGATGCATCAGCATGCAATGACATTATCATCTAGTAGTGTCATACAAAAAGGTTCTTGAATGCTTAATATGCATTATATTTCTGAAAAAATGCTAATGCACTACACTCCCTTAGCTAGTAATGAGCACATCTCAGCGCAGTTTTTAATAGAAGCATAGTCTCTCATACCTTTCAGCCATTTGGAGTCATATTTAATTGTCCTCAGAGCAAATCCATCCCCCATGCTTCGATAGATCACAGCGTCACTGGCTTGGAAATCAGCCATGGTAGCAGAATATAACTTGCCATCTAGGAGACAGAGAAGATTTTGGTGATGAGTGGTCAGTGTAGGGATGGGCCACGCAGCAAAGGCCACAACTCAGTAAACAGTCAAACATTTAAAGGGATACTGTCATGGGAATTTTTTTTTCTTCAAAATGCATCAGTGCTGCTACAGCAGAATTCTGCACTGAAATTCATTTCTCAAAATAGCAAACAGATTTTTTTTATATTTCATTTTGAAGTTTGACAGGGGGCTAGACATATTGTCAGTTTCCCAACTGCCCCCAATTTATGTGACTTGTGCTCTGATACACTTCAGTCACTCTCTACTGTACTGGTTCAGGAATGAAATTTTATATTGTAGAGTGAATTATTTGCAGTGTAATTTAGAAATGAAAACTACATCATAAAAATCATGACAGAATCCACTTAATTACAGATCTCTCACTGAGCTTTATCCGGGAGCAAATTTCAGGCTTATCTGCTTGTGACTTAAATTGGTTATGCCCCAACACCATTAATAGATCACTAGCTCTGTTGCATGAAAGATTCTGAATAGAGCTTTTGAAGCACTTTATGCTAGGCATACAGTTGTGCTCATAAGTTTACATACCCTGGCAGAATTTATGATTTCTTAACCATTTTTCAGAGAATATGAATGATAACACAAAAACTTTTCTTTCATTCATGGTTAGTGGTTGGCTGGGACCCATCCCACCAAATCAAGCGAAAAACCACAAACTTACCAGCAAAGAGGGCTACATTGGTTTGTCTGGTATCAAATGGGCATCTTGCCAAGCCACTAATTTCTTCCCCATCATATTCGAAAGTATTTAACTGCAAAAGTAAAATAAGAGGGATTTTTATCAAATAATAGAAAGCTAGAGACAAATTATGAAGACAATGTGGAAATGACAGGATACGTTGTGGGACAGAAACACAAAGATACCAAGGAACTATACACTTTATACTAAGAGCCAGGGAATGAATATTTGTATAAATATAATTATATAACAATCTGCTAAGTAATAGTCTAATATGATATATTTCAACTCAACAATTATGAATACAAAGCGAGGAGTCATACACATCACTACTGGGTAGAATATCATATCAGCAGTGCGACACACAAGTATATTGTAGAACACAACAACACACGCACAGAGTAAGTACAACTCATACAGCATCTTACCCTGTAATATCTGCACATAGGATTGAATGCATTTGTACCACAGACAAACACCATCTCGTCATTTCTTGGAACGAAAACCTTGATGTAGTTATGGCATTCATCCTAATCAGGAGGAAGAAGTAAATGTGAGGAAAATAATAAAAGTCTGCAAGGCATCTCTCATACATTTCTGAAAGTATTTTAATCAATGTTGTCCTTCAGTCAGGTCCCTTGGTTCTGTACAAACCTGAAATGTCTTACAAGGCCTTAGTAACAAAAGATTTGAGTACCTGGCTATAAACGCTCACCTTGTGCTTTCCTTTCATTGCACAGTTTTTCCGGTCTGCTTGGCCCGACCTCCATGTCAACCTCTGAGGAAATCAAAAGCCAAAAAATGAATTTGTGTCTGTATTTGAGTACAGGGATATTACCATGATAGAACTACATATTCCTATGTCATTTTGTAGATAAAGTGATATAGCTGTACCTGTATATATTTACATATCTAAATAAAAAGGACAATGGCACATGCAGTGCCATAGCCCATGTAACACACACACACACATATATATATATACACACACACACACACACTATGTTCCTTTGCAAAGTGATGGACTTTGGGACTTGACTTTCAAGTCAAAGGCACGCAGAACATGCCAAGGAAACTTTCAATCATTTCGTTTCCTCTTCCCATATGAACTTAAGTCCTCCCAATAAATCATGGGTCTTGCCATGACATTTGATTCTAATCTCTCAACTGAAAAGTCATCAAGACTTTTAGTTTTGCTTCGAACCACACTGCCCACCATCCTCCAAAAACTAAAAAATCATTTGTCCTGGAAAATACAACCTTCAGAGAAAGCACTTGCACACTTACTCTGCTCGGAATTACTTCAGACTTCGGGACCTCATTTAAATTGACAGCATAAACCTGATCTCTGTGGAAAACAGAAGAAGAAGAAACTACTTCAGGATATGGAGAGAAAAAGAAGCTGCCCTTCAATATATTCATGCATAGCATGACAAATCTGACAAATCATGGGCCCTGGTCAGACAATGCACATGTTTGCAGCCCGGCTGGATTTCTTTGTCTGGATAAGGATGGTTATGGCAGCATTCCATTTCCCCCACTTCAAAGGAGTATCACTTTCATTTAGTTCCTCCTTTGCTTGAGAGAGTAACGTATCCCTTTCCATTATTGTGTGTATAAATGCAGGCGATGCATGCTTTAGTATGATCATACACAAAAACATCAATCGGCAGATAGATGGGGGAAAGAGAAAGCGAGAGATGGATCCTATTTAGCAGTAGTTCTTTTTTCTCCACTCATGTGCCTTAAATAGGGATCAAGAAATAAAGGCTCTGGTTACTGACTGCAGTGTAGAGCCATGAAGTCCCTTCAATATGCTCTTTCCCCAGGGGCCCTTCATGGCCTTAAAGCAGCCCCATTTACATAGCATTAGCTTTTAGGCTGATGGGGTCAGTGACCCCTACATCCAAGCAACATTTAAACTGCAAGCTAGTAAGAGGAAGAAGACAAAGGAAAATTATCTAAAAACCTAGAAAAAATACCAACTGGAAAGTTGCACTAAGGTAAACTAATGCTTGTGGGCCTTGCTGCTTTTGCAGCTTCTACTCCCATGTATCCAGGCAGATATTCAGAGAAGGAAAGCTCTAGCCATATAATAAGCTTGGACCTTACTTGATCCTGTTCAGGGTAACACATTAATGTATTCATTAAGAGAAGACTTTGTATTTACCACCACCCCAATTCATAAGGACAGGGATCATCCTTTCTGATCCAGCTGGAGATACAATTTTTTATCGATATTTGCACTGAGAGCAGAATCATATTTTCTGCCTGGTTCTGTGTAGACAATTATTAGGGATTTTCATTTGCAGCCTGCCTATATAAATATATTGTAAGGAATGGTACATGTGAGCGCAGGCAGAAATAGAAAGCAGAACCAATTCAAATAAACAGATTAAGGGAAAATACCTTCCAGCCACATAAAGAGTGTCTCGAATTTTCAGCATCAGTTGAAAGTCCAGGCTGTGCTGTGAATCGTTGCCTGAAGGGCGTCCTCTAAATACTGGATATTGCCTTGAATCTGCAAGTTAAAATGGGATACACCATCACTCTGGATTACAGTGCTAGGAATCAATATATGGCATTGATTAGCTGTTCACACTTGGTGTAAAAGGGTTTAACCTAAATCCCCATAGCAAAATCTTGAATAGAAATGAATATATTATAGACAATGTCAGCAAATCTGACCCACTGCCACTTCAGATTATGCCTGATGTTTAAAGTTCCCCTTCCAAACACTTTTTTCAGTTGAGTTGGTCTCAGATTGTTCATCATAAATAAAGTCTTTTTTTTCAAATGCTTTCCATCATTTATTTATTGTTTTTCCAAAATTGAAGTTTAAAGTTTAATGCTCATGCCTCTAGTGTTTCAGTCTGGCAGCTCAGTGATCCAGGAGCTGATCCTGAACGGCTACAATTTGCTACATTTAGTTGATACATTTCTCAGCAGTATCTGTTTAATATTAGCAACTATTGTATCAATTTTAACAGCTGTCTAATGAAACTTGGGGATTCTGCTCAGCAGGGATAAAAATAACAAATGTATCCACTAAATGTATCAATTTAGAACAGTTAAAGAGTTGGTAACCCCCCCCCCCAGAACTGCTACAGAAGGTGTAACATGAAACTTTATACTTCCTTATTAGGCTAAGGCCAGACGGGGAGATTCGGGGGCATTTTGTCGCCTGGCGACTTCTCGCCGCGACTTGTAGCCCCCGAAACTCCCCGAATAGGGAAGTACCCAAGCGCACCGGCGTTGCTTGAAAACCCCGGCGCGTATGCACACGGAGCGGCGCGATTTTTGAAATCGCTCCAAATTGCCTGGCGAGGTTCTGGGGGAGAAGTCGCCAGGCGACAAAGTAAAAACTACCTGCAAAAAGTCTACTGAGCCATCTGAAAACAAATTGGAAAAAAAGTGTTTGAAGGTGTTATATAATGGTCACTATACAGCTAACCGGTTGGACATTAATTGCCAAAGAGGCACAACATCCAATAAGATGTAACAGCTAATAAAATGTAGGAGCATTTACAGCAACATTATATGCTACTGAGTGAACATACAGAATCCAACCTGTAATGAAAAAAACCCTCCCTCCTCCCCTGGGTAGACCCCACTCCCTCCTTCCCCCAGCTTACCGCACCCCCCCTGGACAAATGCCCCTACAGTTTTACTTACCCCTCTCTAAGATCAGGCCATGGGAGTTCACAGTGCCATCTTCTTTCTTCCATCCATTTCAGAAGTAGACCAGCGTTTTCAGCATATGTGCATTTGGAGTAGATTACCGGACGAAAGTCACGGAGATTTATTCCGAAATTATTGTGACTTTCAGTGGTTCGTATCCAGAAATCTCCTCCAACTGTGCATGCGCTGAAACTTCTGAATAAGACAGAAGATGGCTGCCTTGAACTCTCGTGGCCTGAATCTGCAGGAGGGGTAAGTAAAAAATTGCCCAGGGGGAGGGGAGGGAGGGTCTTCACAGGGGAGAGGGAGGGCTTTTTTTCATTACAGGTTGTATTCTCCTTTAACAGAAAAGAAAAGTACTTGGCTGGCCAATATTAGGGATACACAAAATCTTGGATTTGTCTGAAACCAAACCTTTTTCAGTCAGATGTGGATTCCCCGAATCCCATGGTCCTGGTTGAATCTAATCCTTAAAACCACACATTTTTAGTTCCTGTGATTAAGTGAATCCAATTTTCCCCCCTTTTGAGGTTTGGGATTTGGATGAATCCTTCCTGAAAGATTTGGGTTTGGATGAATTCAGTGAATTGGCCATTACTATTGGCCATACATGGGCCTATAAAAGCAGTGGAATTTGCCCCTTCAGATCAAGTTGCCAGCTTATTGGTTCATGTATGGGGACAGAGAGAGGTACTACCTGCCTCCATTAAGAACCAGACTACAGATAATCTAGATTTGGGCAAATCAGGGTAAGGATCCATTTGTTTGGTAAGATCACCAAATAAGCCAGTCTTAGGAAATATAGCAACTTTATAGCCCTACTACTTGTGGGTTAAGGGTTTTCAGGTAATATGGTATTACTTTGTTCATAAACAGAGCAAAACGCCTGCAGTTTTAAGCTTGACTGTGTAAACATACATACTGTGTATAAATACATACACTCAGTACACCACCTTCTCAGGCAGATTTTCACCTTATTTTTTAACTGTTGTACCAAAGAAAGATCACTGTATCTTTGGTTTCCCATATAAAAATCAGAAAACGGACTATGACAGATGTAGGACAGTTAGCTGTACTTGTGATCCGAGCTTGGATGAAATTTGAACCTGACTTGATTTAGAATGGCAACTAATAATATCCTGTGGCATGCATTGCGTTGGAAGAGTATAATACAAATTACACATGTCTGAACGCCATGAGCTTTAACTTCTCATCCAAGGGAGTCGATTTAAAGGTAGCGATTGCAGCTGACACACACATGTGCACAATACCTTGGAAATGCCAGGGCCTGGATTTGCGGCGAATTTCC
>CM044436.1:42106724-42147595 GCA_024363595.1 Xenopus borealis
CAAAACAAAATGAATTGAAAAGTGCATCAAAAGTATTGCCAGAGCCCCAATAAACTCATGTATAACGTTACACCACCTTATTGTAACCAATAGCTTTGCATGGTCTAATGGAGTTGGACAAACAAGGCAATAAACAGTTTGTTAGAACACCCAAACTTGCCTTTTACCTGACTTCACCTCTCTTATTAAAAGAGTGACTTCATCTTCTGAACTGTAGACAGTTCCATCATGAATTCCAAAAATATACTAGAATATTTTGTGAATGATTAGGTGAAAAGTATTTCAGTGTGGCTTCAGGATTCCAACATACCAGTACACCGAGCTCTAGGTTGAAGATATAAATAGAAGCTCAAGGTACCCAGTCCAAAATTCCCCTTTTTTTCAGTAACCAGCACCTATCCCTCCAGCCAACCCTTGTTTCTTAATGCTGTGCCCTCAATTCACCCATTGTGAGTTTAGATTGTTTTTGCCCTAGAAAGGTTTTCTCTCTCTTTACATTGTGTGTACAGGCCCCCTCATATTTCAGCCAAACTGATATTAGGCTAGGCACAGAAAAGATAAAGCCTGCAGCTGTATTTTTTTGTTTTGTTTTAGGATAAGCCCACTCCATCTGATTAAAAAGTAATTGAATAGGTAGGAGTTGTGATGTATGGTGGGTTTAGACAGCCTCCTGCAAACACACAAGAGGAGATCAGGCTGTCAAAGATTAGCCAAGTTTGTTAACGGATTAGCCATTCATATGACAGAATGAAATATCACTGAATCCACACAGGTGTGTAAAGAGACGTCCTATTTTTCAGACATAATAAAGAGTGGAAAGGAAACACGAATGCCCAACGAGCTTTGCCAGCATGCTCGATCAGCATAACAAACAAACTGCTTGACGGAGGAAGCACACAGCAGCCAGTCCAAAATGCTATTCAATGAATACCCAGCATGCATTAAACTCAGCCAGCAGCAAAGCATCATCCCTGGGTCAATTTTTATTTGAAATGAATCAATCTGGATATAGAAATGCTGTCATGAATATCAAACATTGAGTCACCTCATTGTACACTGGATTTGTTTTCACCATTTAGACTTCAAAAGCTTAGCAGGCGAATGCAAATGTCTACACTTCTCCCCTGCAAGCTGTCTCGCTGTACACAAGGAGCTTCAGACATGAAAACAAGGCTGTTTTAGTCATAAAAATTTGAAATGCTTTTACTGAAGTACAGCTGACAGCTGAAAAAAGAAGGGAGTTTTTTTTTTAAGATGGAATATCCTATGCCCCAAGTTCAGACTAGTGTTGCACAGAGGTCTTGTTTTAAAGCAGAGTTGCAAAGTCAATAGTCAGCACTTTAGTACTGAGAAAGACTCAGTGCTCCTTTAAAAAAAGAATGAAAGCTATTGATTGCCAATAGATTAGCCACAATAGCGCAAGCTAGAATGTTATACTTATTCTCTAGAATGCTTACCATATCTGAGTAAACAGCTGTAGAAACGGTCTGTTTGTTTAGGATAGCAGCTGCCATATTAGATTGGTGTGACAACACTTCCTGTCTGAGTCTCTTGTTGCTCACTCATAGCTCTCGGCTCAGACTACATCAAGGAGGGGAGGTGGGAGAGAGAGAGAGAGGAGCAAACTAAGCATGCTTAAAGCCCTAGCCCTGGAGGTTTATGCTGAAATTAGGAAGTCTGATACATAAGCCCATGTGTAAACAATAGAAGGAAAGAAATGGTAGTGTTTGTTTTGACTCAGAGCAGCATTACTTTTAGGGTTTACTGGTGTATTTTTATAAATCTTTCTAATAATGCTTAGTTTCAACCTTTCCTTCTCCTTTAAGATGTCATACACACAACTTTCATGTACATTGGGGTGGACAATCATGCCAGATATCTGTGTAATATGGATATCAGTCACTTGGAGCTGAAAATCTGTTGATGAGGACAGAGCAAGGCGCATTGTCTGTAGAGGGAGTGAAGATGAGCTACAGCTCCTTTTTACTTCCTACAGTTCTGATTGTTCCGGATGTCAGAACAATTAACGGAACTATAGAAAGCTGGATATCTATATACTGTATACTTTCCTGGTAACTAGGGTCCCATGTCTCTAACTGTTTTGTAATGTATCAGACCAATGAATCCACAGAAATCTAATTCCCTAATTGAATTAACAGATGAGCCAGTGCCTTGAGTATATTTCAATGATGGATGGTCAACCCGTTTTTATTTCCTGAATGTGTAATTACTTTGGTGAACGCTGCAGAAAAGAAAGGGACGAATTAAAAGTCGATGTAGCATTTGTGAATGTTAAAGTAGTGATCCCAAGATGATGAGTCAACACTGATAATGGTAGCCTTATCTGCATGCAAAATACACTTTGCAGTAGCTCATTAATATAGTCAAAGTGAAAGTTGCCTTCAATTTTAATCCTAATGAACACATTTTTCATCCTTTATGAAAGCACATATCTATTCATACACTTCCGTTATTAACATGTATTTCTATAGCGCCAATACAAAAACAAGTTCCAACTAGAAACCAAGCAAACACCATGTTTTTTTTTTTTAGAAAAATGTCATACTTCTTAAGGTGGTCATACACAGAAAGATCTGCTCACTTGGCTGATGTTGCCAATCGAGCAGATCTGAACCAATCGTGAGCCCTAGGGCCCAACAATCTGATCATAATTCAGGAGTACGGGCGGTCAGATCTGATGGGATTTTTAGCCCTGCCCGATTGACATCTAGTCAGGCCAGATATCGGGTCAGAGGGCCCCATTAGGGTTGCCACCTTTCCCTGTGGCTCAAGCCGGACAGGGGGGCGGTCCTGTGATGTCACGGGGCGGTCCCATGATGTCAGTGGGCGGTCCCGTGACATCATGGGGCGGTCCCGTGACGTCATGGGGCGGAGCTATGACGCCGTGATCGCCGATTGGCCGATCGCGGCGTCAATCAAGCTAATCCCGCCTGGTTTTCCTTATTTGGAAAACCGGGCAGGAAGCATTGAACCGGGCAGCCCTTCAAAATACCGGGCTGTCCGGTTCAAAACCGGACAGGTGGCAACCCTAGGCCCCATGCATGGGCCAATAAGCTGCTGACACGGTCTGTGGCAGTTTTTATTGACCTGTGTATGGCCACTTTTAGAAATGTTTTGGAGTCCCTGTGATCTAGTTTGCTGTGCATCTTTTTTATTCTGCTACTTGGGTTCTCACAAATCATAGGTTACATCACAGCACAAAATGTCACCCTAAGTAGTAACTCCCTGTGGCCCTGCTGAGGTTCTATTATTCTACATTGTAAGAAAGGCACTGGCACTTGCAAAGAAGAAGTACCCAACTGTTTACCATACAGTCTAGGAGATATTGTCACATACAAAACATTTTCTTCTGCTACCAAAATAATTAAAGAGCAAATATACTTCTTTAATGACAAGGGGACCTCTTTATATTATACGGCTATATCTTATTGTATGCACAGAACTCGTCCATGCCCCTCTGCTTATTTGCATTGTTTATAGATGTGTGGGAATTGTAATACATGAATGGTACGACTTTAACACAGTGCTGTAAAGTTATGCATACAATAGAATACTTGGCACTTACTTCTGCTCTATCCGGTGTTTTCAGAAAAACCTTCCACAAAACATGGCTGATAGGGAAAAGGATGCCCATATACTCCAATGGGAGAAAAAAATGATGTCTGTCCGTAAAAATTGTCGGCAAATTAATCAAGATGATTTGCCACTATTGCATTTTTCTAAATACGACATACCAATCTGTTGCTGAGGTCATATAGGTGGCTCAGTGCCATAAAAGAAGTCTCTGGAATTACCAAACGGTGGCCCTTTTATGTCCAAGTAAGTGTTAGCCTGAGCCTTGTTTATGAACGCAGCAGGTTGTGGTTCCCCAGTGATTATAGAAACATTCCATAGCTAGAGCCTTACTGAGTGGCATCAGATAGGGAAGGTCACACCGGGTAACTTGTAGTTGGCCTTCTCCAGTTTTGCCAAAAATTCACCAAAATGCATTTAAGTCTACAGGTAATTTTTTGGGACGCGCAGCAATTTTTTGGGATTCACATAATGGCAAATCATCTTAATCAATTTGTGTCACAGGAATCATGGATTTGATTTGTGTATCCAAAAATGAGGTCAGTACTTTATTTCATGAACTAGAGATCTATAAATTGTATGCTAAACACCTTCAACTGTCTCTCTTCTTCTTTACAGAGAACTAAACTGTAAAAATGAATATGGATAAAAATGTCAGTTCTCTTTTGCTCCCGTAAATCCCTGGGAGCAATGTCATATTTTACATACTGAATGTATTGCACCAGCCTACTACTTTAGTTAAGGTTTAGTTCTCCTTTAAATCCTGCCTTCACACATACAACTTTGTCATTATCAAACAAAACGACAAGCACCACAATAAGTTTACTTGGACCTCGGTGGCCTTTGTTGATTACAGAACAGCATTATATAGTTCTTTCAGGGCCATAGAACAGGTACTAAAAATTCTAAAGGTGTTTCTACTGCACACTTTTTCTTAAATATAAGTTGTATTTGCTTGGTGGTGCTGTGGATTCTGTTAAATCATTTCCATAATAAAAAAAAAAAATATATATATATATATATATATATATATATATATATCTATGTGGCAGGTATAGGTTTTGTTAACATATTAACTTAGGCTGTAAACAGTGCTGGACCTCCTTCCTCTTGTCTCTTTAACATTAGCACTTAAACATGAATATTAACTGTATTTTTTAATAATAATTTATTGATCCCCTGTTCACTCTCTTAACATATTATTTTAGCGTAGGCGTAAGTAGCACTATATAAATAAAACTATACATACATATGAGATCTTCAGCACTCCCGCTGTAACAGAAGTATCTCAAGCTTCTCCTGGGTTATTTGACTAATTGAGCAATTTAGCATTGTAGAAGGAATAACAATGGATAAAAAAAAAGCACCCATCAAAAATACAAAACATGAAAAATTAAATTCTGAAAAAAGTTAAACCATTATGAAATTGCAAAACAAAATTGTATTCAAGGCATAGGAAATTATAGATTGTTCTACTCCCCCCCCCACCAAATGTTTCCAAGCAACCACAGAATTTTTGATGAAATAATTTTCTTTTTGACTCTGTTGCTTCTCATCAGGCTAAGAGCATTTCACGAGGGCCCTGTATAGCAGTAAAGAGTTTAAAAGGGGGATTTTAACTAATTGACATGCAGGAGGGTTGTGCATAACACAACTTGGCAGCTCTTGCTTCCTTCTGCAATGGAAGTGTTAATGCCCTCTATAGTCCAAAAATTGCTTAAACAAATGCAGACTTTGTTCCAGTCATGCTAAATTTCCATATAATGGCCGAATGGCAGCATTTCGCCTCAATCTTTTGCTAACCATTTGGATTGAAACGGATACTTTTGCTGTACATAAAAAGAAACAGAATATTCTGCTTCAAATATCTCTTCTAATTATATAAACACTCATTGTGAAATAAACCCATGAAGCTGGCCTGTTTTATTAAGGCTTAAAAAATGAAGGCACAATTACTGAGATAAATACAAGCAGACAGAAATAAACACAGATTAATACCTTCCCACAGATGATATACAATTTTTATCAAGAACATTCCTCCAATCTGGATAAAATGGATAACAGTAAAGGAAAATTAGATAATTTTTTTTTTTTACGAAGAAGTGTGGTGCTGGGAAAAAGAACTACACACGTCTGTCTAGAATAGATAGAGCAGCTCCTTATTGGTCGAGCATGCAATGTACAGGCTAGTGGGGAACTTTCTCATGATTAAATGCAAGGGGAACTGTCCCTAAATGTGACATATTGCCCTTTAAAGACACAATAACCTGCTTTAAGTATGTTATAGAATTACCAAATCTAAGCAACTTTTATATTGGTCTTAATTTTTTTTTTCTTTAGTTTTTGAATGATTTCCTTTATCACTTGACTCTTTCCGGCTTTCAAATGGGGGTCACTGACCCCATCTAAATAATGCTCTGTAAGGCTACACATTTATTGTTACTGCTACTTTGTACTACTCGTCCAGTCTCTTATTCAAATCAATGCATGGTTGCTAGGGTAATTAGTACCATAGTAGCCAGTTTGCAGCAACTTGATGGTTTACTAGCCCTTTAGAAAACAGCTTTTCATGCAATACAGAGGATACAGAATACATCCAGAATGCCACGGGCTGTAATTTATAAAATGTATACATTTAATACCCCTGCACAATGGTGTTGCCTGGCCCATGCATCTCAACTAATATAATGGCTACAGCCCAAATCCTTTAAGGATGGATATACCATGACAAGAGTTCACACTTTCTATCTGCTGCAAGATTACAAGTGGGAAAGTCACAAATCATATCATATTCAGCCATGCAGTAGGTTCCTTACAAGGCATACCAGGCAAGTGATACCAATATTTCAGTACAGTGCCCCTCTACTTATATATTACCCAGCACACATTTGCAAATATTTACAGTTATTTGCATGACTGGTCCCATTTAAGTATCTGGTATCATTTGCGGTTGCTCAGAATATGAACATTCCATCCATAGGGTAATGGGCAAGTCTGTATGTTGTTTGCACAGTAAGAATAGGAGAATGTGGGATCCAGGCAATGCTGGCTGCACACAGACACATCTATTATTCATTGATCTAACAACTACTTTGTGCAGATCTGCTGCTTTGCAAATCTGACATGATTAATGTATGCTTTTTTCATCATCTTTCTCTCTGGGGCTATAAAATCATTTAGGAAAAATATAAACTACAATGCCAATTTGCCATTTCACACTATATTTTATCTTGGGAAGTTGGGCAGTTCAGGACCCTCAATGCAAGAGGTAACAGCTACATTTTGTTTACACAGGAAGTGCTTTGTGTACAAAACAATTTAATCTAAACCCAATGAAAGGCTGGCAATTTCCCCTCTCTCTTATCTTCAAACTCTGGCATATTTTCAGCTGGAACCCACACTCAAATCTATAATGAGTAGGTGGTACCATGCAACTAGGCATGTTGACTTTTATTTATTTTTTGGTGGAGTCTTCCCATCATATAGCAGTGTGTGCATACAGCTGGGTGTGCCCCCCGAAAACTTTATGCATGTGAGTTCATTAGCAATGGTATAGACGTTTATGGAAAAATAAACATGAATGTTCACTCACTGCTATGCACATCTGCATTTGTATTCAGGGCTGCAAGCTGTATATGAGCATACTTGTACATTAGGATAAAGGGGCATTGTCATGGGAAACAGACATTGCATCTACTTCTTGCATAGGAAATAATGTAAATGTACATTTTTTATTATTTTTTTTTTTTGAGTTCCAGAATTGCCAGTAACAATCCTTTATGACAACCTTTGGAATAATCTAATCAATAATATCATGGCAATGATTTATGATAGGGATGCCCAGCCATGGCTCTCAAGCTTTTGCTTTATATAAAAAAGTTATTTTAGTATTCACGATGTTCTTTTTATATTCAGCAAAGTTGACGGCCCTGGCTTTTTCACAAGCGGGAACGTGCCTCAAACACTTAAATGGAAAAAAAAAACTCTTCTCCCTGTAGCTTGGTGTGCGGATGCAAGTCACCGGAGTATATTGGGAAATCCCAAGATGCCCTGTCAATAGCATATATGTTGAGTCGAAAATGTACAATCAACAGTGCAAAAAAAAAAAAGTCAGAAGCAAACACCATGACACACTTTTGGCAAAAATATGGATTATTGTACTCAAAAATATCTTTCTTCAGTGTAGCCCATGTCGCTGAGTAGGAAGATTTTAGCCATAGATATGAAAGCAGAGGATTAGAAATTCAATTTACATGAATGATGATATCAGCACAAAGTCTAGCACCACAGTCCTACCTATACAGTTCCCAGGAATAAATGGTTATGCAATATTTATTTCCTCCAGTGTCTCTCCTGCTTGCCTGCTCATTTTTTATGGCAACAACGTGCTTTTAAGGGGGTTATCTTTTACATAACACTATCCTGACAATAATAATGACTCTTAATTCATAGGGCAGACACAGAATGTCATTTTTTGCCCGTTGCTAGTTTCAGAATATAGCCAGTGGCAACCTCGGGGCTTGTGCATGCTAGCACTTTTAAACCAAGCATTTGTGTTTATTCTGCACTATATAATGCTCCCTCTGTGCCATGCAATGTCAACAAGTATTTGCATTTATGTATTTCACCCTCTCTCTGTTTATAGAATATAGCAGTAGCAGTGTAGGTAAAAGCCCTTTCTAAACACAATATATGCATTTGCGGATCTGCATTAGGCCCAGTGTTTAAATATGTATGTTTAGCTCTAAGTGGTGAGGCTGCATCCAACTTAGCAGCATGAACTATAGAATACACACAAACCTGCTTTATTTCCTTCTGTTCAGGACACGTGCCAAGGCAGCATGGACAAATTAAGGGCTGGTAACAGAGCATGGGGGTGATGAGATTTTAAATTCCTTTGTGTGTTCTGGGAATTTCGGCCTCTCAGAACACAATATTCTGGGCTGCAAATCATGACAAAAATGAAGAGCCCAATAGGTATTAAGAGATATAGTTGTTAGCAATCAGAAGGGATAGAAAGGCTGATTAGTAAAGAACTGCCTGCCAGCATTGCCTTCCAAAGACCTAAATTAGATAATGATAACCTCAGACACAGCTCTGGCTCCAGTCAGTACCCATCTGCCATAGTCCGTTCATTTCCAGATGTTTCCAGCATTCAAAACACAAATGGCTATGTGGCCGACTATGGGGTGTGCGGCACTGCATATTCACAAAATAAAACAAATAGTTACGTTCATTGAACAGCTAATACCAGATATTGCAGCTAAGAGATGATAAACTCTTCTCAATTCTGGCAATGTACACTCTACTCTGCTGTAATGCTAAATCTGCTCCTGAATTATCATTACAGTGTGGGCGGGAGGCTTTGGGGGGGACTATACAGTGGTTTAGCAATCAATAAAGCTGCCATTAGTCTGTAAACAACTAAGAATTACACAAGGGAACAGATTACAGTGCTTCAGACCAAGGCTTAGTCCAGACGGGGAGATTCGGGGGCGATCCGTCGCCTGGCGACTTCTCACCGCGACGGATCGCCCCCGAATCTCCCCGAATAGCTAGGCACCGGCATAGCTTGAAAACGCCGGCGCGTGTTCACACGGAGTGGCGCGATTTTAAAAATTGCTCCAAATTGCCTCTTTTTTAAAAATCGCGCCGCTCCGCGTGAATAAGCACAGGCGTTTTTAAGCTATGCCGGTGCCTAGCTATTCGGGGAGATTCGGGGGCAATCCGTCGCAGCGAGAAGTCGCTAGGCGACGGATCGCCCCCGAATCTCCCCGTCTGGACTAAGCCCAAGGCCAAGATCGAAATCTATTACTAAAATCAAATTTTCTCAGCTCAGACGAATTGAATCGACCAGAAAACTTGAATCGAATTTAATTCAAATTAGAAAAACTTTTTACTCCCAAAAAACGCTAATGTCAGGAAGGCTGCAAACATCACCAAATTGATCCCTGGACCTCTCCCATTAACTTATCCAGCAATTCAGCAGGTTTCAGGTGGCGAATAGTCGAATCTGAGTTCTTAAAAGACCAGAGTATGATAAATCTCGAAAACCAAATTCAAATAAAAAATTGATTGAGTTTGGATAATTCACAATTCGCATTTGAGTGTTTTAAACAAGAAAAATGTTTGAAAATTTGAATTTTCACTTTGACCCTTAAGAAATCTGCCCCTGCGTGTAATAGGCTTAGTCCAGACGGGGAGATTCGGGGGCGATCCGTCGCCTGGCGACTTCTCGCCACGAAAATAGGGCCACACGGAGCGGCGCGATTTTAAAAATCGCTCCAAATTGCCTCGCCAGGTAAAAATCGCGCCGCTCCATGTGGACACGCGCCGGCGCTTTTAAGCCTCGCCGGTGCCTAGCTATTCGGGGAGATTCGGGGGCGATCCGTCGCGGCGAGAAGTCGCCAGGCGATGGATCACCCCCAAATCTCCCTGTCTGGACTAGCCCTTACAGTGTGAATGTACC
Source organism: Xenopus borealis (assembly GCA_024363595.1). Classification (NCBI taxonomy): domain Eukaryota; kingdom Metazoa; phylum Chordata; class Amphibia; order Anura; family Pipidae; genus Xenopus; species Xenopus borealis. The sequence continues at coordinate 42,116,788 of CM044436.1, forward strand.
CCATTAATAGGCAGTGTTTGCATTTGTAATCTTAGTTGTTATATTTATTATGTTTTATATGTTATATTTCTAAATCTCAACTGGTCAGTATAATGCATCTTTAAAGAAAGAGTAGAACAGCAGGTTACAGGGAACCTTATCCACAGAAGATTCTTAGCAGTTTTGGATTTATTCAAAGCTAGCAGCAAGGAAAACGTGTTTCATATTTGTAAAAAAAAAAAAAAAGGATACACATTACAAACAAGGCATAAATAGAATGATACAGGCTCTAAATTAATAGGCGGAACACTATAAACATTTGTACATAAACATAAAAGCTGTAGCTAGTTAAGACATATATTATTTTGTTCTTTGACTTTCCAAGGGTATTATTGGTCCTATTTTGCCTGAACCTCTGGTTGATATTTCAGCAGATGATTCAGGTTAGCACATAGTCATATCGCTACACGAACACAAATATACAGATAAACAAGTCTCTCCAAACACAAAAAGAATAATGTGAAGGTAAAGCCCTACTTAGAAACATAACCCTCAGCTGCCATTCAGTGACTGGAGGATGCCTTAAAGCGATTTTCAAATCACAACAGCAGAGTAGAATACAAGTTTCTACAAGTTGGTGTAAATACAAAGATTATATGCTCCAACTGAAGGGAAAACACAGCTTTGGAGCTTCTAGATTGGAGTATGCACTCGAGTAGATATGGATATATATAGGAAAGTCATTAGTCATCTGCACGCCACTGGAATCAGCGAGTCACCCAGGTGCTACTCATATCAGCAAAAAATAGCATAAATCCAATAAGCATGGGTGCACACTGGGGTTTATATTAACAATATATCATTTTATTAAATTACATTAAAAACAGGCCAACGTTTCGGTCCGCTTCTAGGACCTTTATCAAGACTCTGTCCTAGAGGCAGATCTGAAACGTTAAAAAGCTTAAATGGGTTGTTCACTTTCAAACACCTTTTTTAGTTAAGTTGGTTTCATGTAGTTTTTCTAATATTGAAGTGTAACGTTTCCTTTTTTACCTTCTAAAGCAGCTCTGGGAGGGGGATAGCTAACTCTTTTCCTGTTCTAAATTGATACATTTAGTCAATACATTTCTTATCTTTAGCTCTGCTGAGCAGAATCCCTGAGCTTTATGAAAGACAGCTGTTGATACAATAGTTGTGAATATCAACTAATTGTATCAACTAAATTAAGCAAATTGTAACAGTTCAGAATCTGCTCCTGAAGAACTGAGCTGCCAGACTGAAACACGAGACAGGAACATTAAACTTTCATTTTGGGAAACCAGTAAAAAAAAAGAAAGCAATTGAAAAAAACATTTTGTTTATGGTGAACAACCTGAAAGCATCTAAACTGAAAAAAAAGTGTTTGGAAGGTGAACAACCCCTATAAGCACATGATTCTCTAGAAGAGACATTTTTACAGGGTGTAATTCGCCCTACATTGTAAAATATAAGGATATTAGAACTCACTGATGAGACCCATGGCCTTAGCCTGCAGTGGGCGACATGCTAAGTGATTCTATAGAGGTCATTTAATTCTATTATTTCTTATAATACACAAAAGTGACATCAACAAACACTAAATTATAACATCGCAATATAAAGCATCAACACTTTCAGCAGCACTGTACAATAAATAATTTGACATACAATCAAATCAACATTCACATGTCATTTCTGTATTACAGGCATGGGATTGGTTATCTTACTACCATTCCTCTGTTTTCTTTTTCACATATTTGATATTTCTCTGTAATAATTGGATCTGTATTTAACAATAACAGTTACTTAAAGCTATGCAGGGTGCAAAACAAACATACTGCAACAGTGCTCCAGACCCTGTATCCAGAAACCCCCAGATCCCTTGAATAATAGATTCCAAAATCTAAACAAAATGAACCAAGTTATAGTTAACCCAAGGTAGCCAAGAGTGAAACCCATTGAGCTTGGACAGCTAGCAAAGCCAAATGGAAGAAGAGAGTTGGGAAGCCATTAAAGAAACAACAGAAACCATGTTCTTGATGTTAACTTTTGTTTCTATGGCCCTTACAATGTTGGCAGCAGCATAGAAGGAAAAAAAAAACTCCAGCCAGCTGTGCTGTTCACAGTCGGATAATTTCTCTATAGCTCTGAATGGTTATGGAGCCAGTAGTCTGTTTTGACCAAGGACAGGATGATAGATGATCTACAGACTGAGCCCAAGCTGAAAAAAGAAGGCAGAAGTTCACTGCTCTGTTGTTAATAAAATGCTAATATGGGTTAGTTAACAAAAGTCTAATGGAAGAGAAAAGTTGAGGAAACAGATCTATCTCATGTATGTGTGCACTATGTTCTAATGTTCTCAAACATTAGCTGTGTGGAATTAAGACAATTTACTAGCCTTCCTGTTTGACTAAATCAATACATACAGTATACGCCAGTATATGAATAAAGACCAGGCAGACACTGAATAAAGACCATAAAATACCACCCACCATACTCGGAATTGGCATCGGAAAGATGAAATATGATTTTCTGTAAACAGTTCACTGTCCATAATAAAGGGCAAAAAAATTATAATCTTACAGCCGCTTTATTTTTGAATGTACAATGGCAGATATTCTCTAAGCGGGGAAGAACTCAATTGAATGGCGTATATGGATTTCTAACTGTAACCATAATGGCTTATCTAATGTATGAAAGCAGATTAACAGTCCTTACAGACCCCGGTCTGAAGGAACTGCTTTGGCTGGTTTAATTACAAAGCACGTCACTGGTATTAAGGCACTAAATTGAATATTCACCCATGAGTAAATAGTAAACATCCTATTCCTTAATTCATTATAGTGGAAAAATGTATTAGTACATGTTCTAGAGGAGAGCAGTGCAACCTGTGGCTCCTTAAAGGGATTCTGTCATGATTTTTATGATGTAGTTTTTAACATTTAATATTGGTGTGTAGGCAGCCCTCTCAGGTCATTTTGCCTGATCATGTGCGATCAAAAAGAGACAGCACTTTAGGATGGAACTGCTTTCTGGCAGGCTGTTGTTTTTCCTACTCAATGTCACAGTGGGACCTGGATTTTACTATTGATCTACCAGGCAGCTGTTATCTTGTGTTGTGATGTCCTATCTGGTTTCCTTCCCATTGTTCTGTTGTTAGGTTGCTGGGAGGGGGGTGATATCACTCCAACTTGCCGTACAGCAGTAAAGAATGACTGAAGTTTATCAGAGCACAAGTCACGTGACTGGAGGCAGCTGGGAAACTGACAATATCTTCTGATATCAAAATTAAATGTAAAAAAATGTGTTTGCTCTTTTGAGAAACTGATTTCAGTGCTGGAGCATCAATGAATTTTTCCCATGACAGTATGTCAAGTGTTCTTGAGTCAGCCGGTGCGGACTGAAATGTAGTTTATGGCTCCCACAAGGTGAATGCAAAACCTGATATGCAATTATTGATAACCAGACAAATTGGCAGGCGACAGCTATTAACTTGACTGACCAACTTGAGGCCCATGGGCTGGGTGTGGCCCTCCAATAGACCTCTATTATTTCCCCCAGTCTGCTTGAAAGCTCCATAGACTTCTACGTATTTGAAAACTATCAGACTGGCAGACATGGGGTACAGCAGATAATCCCCCCAATCACACATCAACATGCGATGTGATTCAAAAACAGATAGCTCTGCACAAGTTCACCCATTAGTCAGCGTAACACATCAGGACCCTACATGCTGTAATTTATACAGTGATAATTAGATCTGCGGAAGGTCATCCAATTTAAATGTGTTATTTCGCTAGGACTAATTTAAAGAGTGGTTCATGACAAAGCTGCCTTCAGATAAGATATAACCAATGAGAGCTTTCACCAGCAGAGCTGCAAATAAAGCTCACATCATCTGAGGACCATGCTGTCATGTTTGTTATTTAAAGCAACACTGGCACATAATACAGGTGCTACAATAAGTGGAATTAACCCACTGCCCTCTATTATGGAAAAACTACATTTCACTCCCCTAACATATGCGCTCGTGCTTACCAATCACTGTTCAATAATTGGAAGGTACCGATTTGTGCAAATCACTTTGTTTACACCGTTTGCATTTTTTTTTAAAATCACAGCCAACCAATTAACATTATTGATTAATGTTGCTACATGCTAATAAATAATTTTGCTGTATATTTTGAAAAAAAAAAAAAACATTTCACAAATGCTCATTTCTTGAGCAGGTATAATTAGATCCTCCAAATATGCAATTAGATTGCAGTGACAGGACCCATTCATCTTCTTATGAATTTCTTTTGAGCAAAGTAAATGTTTATAGAATAAAAGCAGTTGCAGTATGCACATGAATGCCTTGCTCTGGGCACAAATAAAGCTTAATAAAGGCATATTCCATTACAGCACAAAAGCAATAGCACGGTCTCACACTGAGCTCCTTGTAAGCAGGACACCTTGAGCATACAAACAAGCCAGTGCCTGAATAAAATAGACATTAAAGTCAGCAGCGACTGTACCAAGCATTTATTTCATAGGATGATATTGCCAAGTCAACATTATATTTCAATATAGTGTATATAGATCATATAGCATTAATATTTAGCAAAATCTGTGACTTAAGGCTCATGGATGGGTAAATGGATGCTAGAGCTCCAGAACCTGGGTGCAACGTTTATGGACCTTTCTGTGCCACTGGCATGTACTAAATGTCGATTGTCAGCTCTATGGCACACTCATCAGCTGTGTCTGAAAAATAAAGTCTGTGCAGACATTTGTAATTCTGAATGCAATAATTAATATCATAATAATGAGTTTTATGTGGGCTGTGTCCTCTTAGATTTCGGCACTGTGTAATGGTTAAATGCACTAGGGTAGTGGTCGGTAACTTTGCTAATAAAATCTTCCAAGGCACACACAGAATAATAATGGCACAGTCTAGCTTTGCGACAGAGGTTTCAACAAAAGGGTTAAGTAAATATATATATATCTCACACAGACAGCACAGGACTTGGCACGCTACAAAGCAACTGCTCTCAGTAGCAGTAAGTGCTCTGTTCTGTGACATATGACAATACTTTGGAGCCCTGAGGTGTGGTTTTCGGTAGGTGGTGCACTACTGAGGTTTTCACTTCATCTATAGCCAGGCAATCGTCTTCACAAAACCAGTACCCTTTTCCAAAGCGAAAAAAGGTATAGAAATAAGATATTCCAAGCTATTCCTTGGGTAGTGCCTTAATGTCCCTGAGCTGCAGAAAACACTGCTTCCAGCTACACACGGCTGCAAAGGACTCTCCTATTTGTTTCCATGCATCATTTATGGGCAAGAATGAAATTTAGCTGTCTCTTCAAACCCGGCACATTGCTGGTACTGAGCAAGACAAGGACCCAGGCACAATTTGCCATTGTGTTTCCTTACATTGAGGAAGGACTCCTTGTAGAAAATCAGAGGAGCCGAAGTTCCAGGCCATTTAATGCTCTACTCGCACACACTGGGGCACATACACAAAGCTATAGACTTCCATACAGCAAGTGCATTTCACTGGGATGTGATATACATGGAAACATTGGGCTGTGAGACAACAATACTGAATGCATGGGACCAGCAGAACCCCCTAGAAGGTGTATATTATTATTATTATACATCTTATTATACATATACACATTATTATACATATATATTATTACACATACATTATACGTGTTGTGGATAAACAGTGTAGAGAAGAGTGCTGGCCAATGACCGGTGAGGGGGGGGCAACATGAATGGGAAGCACTAGGCAGCGGATAACAGGTACCCCAGTATGACAGGTCACACACAGTATAAGAAATAAAAGGAAACTTACCCAGTGGGAATGTTCGTGCAGCAGCTGGTGCCAGTGTCCCCGAGGCGCTACTTATCCGTGCAAATGGCAGAGCCCGGCATCTGTAAGTTTGAGCAAGCTCCGAGCAATAGTCCACATAGGCGGCTTCCGATCCAGGGAACATCCAGTTGGGTTTAAAAGGTTCTGTACATCCCGCAGCCCCGGCCAGTGCCTTGGGGCCCAGCTGTGTAATCTTTGTGATCTTCAAAGCTCCAGTCTGATCAAATGGCAGCAGCGAGACAGCGGACTGGCCGAGCCCCCTCTACTCCAACTGCACCTCCCCCCGTGCACTTCCCATCCCCCTAGAAACACAGCCCCTCCGCTCCGGCGGCTACAACTTCGCCTCAGATCACTTCGCTCAAGGGGAAAAGATTCTCCCCAGTCAGTCCCAAGAGAAAAGAAATCAATCCACACACGCCCAGGCTGCACGGCTAAACTTTGCCTCCCCTTGGCACACACACCCAGCCCGCTAGTAAAAATAGCCCCCGTTAATAGCGCTGCGCCCAAATGCACCTCACGCTGGAGTAGCGGTGTGACTCCCAGCAGCAGCAGCACCGGCCACTCTCCTGGCTTTTATCAGTGGCTCGGCTCCTGTGGGGAACGGGGATATAGTAATTCTGTCTCCTCTGTTGCTCCCCTTACAGTCTTCAAGTGGCAGCAGCGGGACAGACTGCGAGCAAAACAAAGTGAGCCCAGGCAAATGGTGTAATTGGAGCCATCTCCAGTCAGTCGGACTGCTTAGCTGTGTGCCAGCTCCTCCCCCAGCTCTGATCCTGCAGCAGCACACAGGCACGTTTGGAGGGTCCTCCTAGGTCTCTTCTTCTTGTCTCTCGCACTCGTACAAATACAATGGCTGACGAACACGTTTACTTTTCGACTGGCTTTTCGGCTTCCTCTGTTGGCTGACAGAGAGCCCTGCAGCTTTTACAATGTTTTTCCCCGTTTGGAAAGTTACAGTTCACCATTTGCTAAATACGCATCTAATAATCCCATAGGAACACACATGTTGTTTTACCACAACACAGAAAGGGGATGAGTTTTTCTGTGGTAAATGTGCCCCTTACTGTTAATATAATGGCTAACTATTCCTGCTCATTTCATCTGGGCCGGGAAAACACACCAAGGTGGCCAGTCATACACTTGCTACGTATTTCTGTATTCACAAGGCTATTCTGGGATGTGTAGTTCAGGAGCATCTACATAGGGTTTCCCCACTGGGACTGTTGGGTGCACTGATGGGGCAGGGGGCAATGGGGACTACTTGCTATAAGATCTGGGCTAATGTTAGCAGTTCATGTCAACAATTTGGGACACATATCTATGAAATCCAACTAGATGGCAGTAAGTACCAGATGGTGGCACTTATCAAATGGTGGGGAAAAAAAAACTCTCCTATTTTTTGTGCCACTTCAAAACAATTCGCAAATGTAGCCCATTAGGACATGGACAAATATTGGACCTCTAAAGGGGGAATGGAACTGATAAAGCCCGAAAAAGATAAGTATAAGCTTAGCCTAGAGGATTGTGAATTAAAATTATCAAGGGTTTTAGGGCAGAGACACACGTGAGATTAGTCACCAGGAGACAAATCTCCTCTTCTTCGGAGCGACTAATCTCCCTGAACTGCCTTCCCCTGCCTTTCCACCAGCTAGAATGTAAATCCCTGGAGGGATTAAGTTTTCCGAACTTGCCCGAAGTTTCCACGTGAGGCAACTTCGGGCGACATCGGAAACAAAGCACTGCGAATGCCGTCCCACCGGCGATTTAGATTCTAGCCTGCAAAAAGGCAGCAGAAGGCAGTTTGGGGAAATTAGTTGCCCTGAAGAAGAGGAGATTTGTTGCGGGGCGACAACTCTCCCTGAATCTGACAATGTGTCTTTTCCCTTGAGGTAAGGCCAGACGGGAAGATTCGGGGATATTTGTCGCCTGGCAACTAATCGCCTCTTCTTTGGGGCCACAAATCTCCCCGAACCGCTTTACCCTGCCTTCCAGTTGATTATTGAATAATCGCCTGCGCCTATTCACACGCGGAACTGGCTTTTCCGAAGTTGCCTCCTTAGGCAATTTCGAGCAATTTCAGGAAAGCGCAGTGCCGCATGTGAATAAGCAGCTGGAAGGCAGGGGGAAGCGGTTCAGTGAGATTAGTCGACAGGCGATTGGTCACCAGGCGACGAATCTCCCCGAATCTTCCTGTCTGGCCTTACCCTTAAAGTTATCTGTAAGGGTGGTGGCACACTGGGAGTTTAATCTTCTCTACGGCGGGCGACCAGACCAGATACTACTTTCCGTACAATTATATTTAAAAATATCTTTAAAATCACAAAAAATTTGTAATTTGTATATATTGGAAAGTTGCTTAGAATTATATTTTCTATCCGTATGCTAAAAAAAACAGTTTTCTGTGATTACTATTATTGTAATCTACACAGTGATTCAGTGATTCTTACATTTTTTGCAGTATTTGAACTATTTGCCCTTTTGCTTTCCATCTTCAGACTGAAACATAAGCACATTAATCCTGCGGCTAGGTTTTTCTTTATTATTAATATAAATTATCTTTCTATTTAGCCTCTCTCCTATTTATCTTCCAGCCTGTCATTCAGACCTCTGCTTGGCTGATAAGTGGGAAGCAAGAAAAAAGATAAGTCAGAATTCCTTATTGGAGAACTCCAGTATAAAAAGTTAAATGACATAAAGTGAAATCTCTAAGTGTCTTTCATTTTTATGGTATTTTGCAATGATTCATCTTTTTATTCTGCCTGTTTTAGGCATTAGATTTTAAATGCTATCTGGCTGTTGGGGTCACCGTCCCTGCTGACAAGAAAATGTTTAATGATGGGACATGTGCTTCATTACTTTTTATTTTTTTCTGCTTATCTTTTGAGGTCCTCTCCTGTTCATTTTCATATCTGATTCCCAAACCACTGCCTGGTCACTATGGTAGGAAGTACCCAAGCAACTAGATATATTGATACCAGGTAACTAAATACATACAGTTTTTGCATACATGCAGTTATGTCTTAGATATAATATTTCTTTATAAGCTTAGTACTTTGGTTCCTTGGATTTCCTGACATCCACATGTCAATGAATTTCTTTCAAGCTTTTGAGATATGACTCATAGGTTTCGGTTGTGGCAGTCAAAATGCAATTTTCTGCCTATTGCACCTAATACTAGTGATTGAAAAGCACCCTATTAGACCCAGTGAGAGGTGGACCTTGGGCAAGGAGTACTGTCTGATATGTTCAGTGTTGGACTGGCCCACAGGGATACCAGGAAAACTCCCAGTGGGCCCTGGTGTCAGTGGGCCCTCTTGCTTCTCACAATTTGGCCTATTTCATGTTCATTCCCTATTTCTTTATGTGGAAAAAGAGGCTTAATAATGGAGGAATATAGTATAGTAAGTATATCTAAAAGAATAGAAGAATAAAGAGGTTAAGTGAGGACAGAAGGAATAATAGTTTGGAAAGTTGGGCCCCTGGTCTAAGGTTTTCTGGTGGGCCCCTGCCATCCCAGTCTGACACTGGATATGTTCCATTAATAAAACAACTATATACCAATAGATCTCTATAGGAAGCTAGTACTCTGAAAGCAAATACAGCCTTGTTCATAAAACATTTTGCAATGCTCCCTCATACATTTTTAACAAGTGAAAAGCCTACTGAGATACAGACTATGCAAAGATTTTCACATTTATATTCAATAACAGCCACTAAATATTCTGAGAATTAAAGAGCTAAATGTTTCCTATGCTCCATTGCTGGTTGTTTTCAGGCGGCAGAGCGGCTTTGCGATTCTATTATTCTTTTACTATTGCTAGATTGTTATGAACCCCTAGTGAGCTCAAACAATGGGAAAGAGGTCAGTGTATTAACCTTAAAGGCAATAAAATACAGTTCCTTTTAATTTTTAAAACAGCATGCCACTCTATGTTTTCCCCTGGTTTTGTGGCAGAAAAATATGTGTCCGTAAAGGCTTTCGAAGCATTTCTGTTCCCTCCCCATCTCATTAACTGTGCAAATAGCTGATAAGAGGAGTCTTCTGTATTCTCAATAGTAGAGTTATAGGTCAACCATGTTTGATTATTTTGCAAAGTTATTTGACCAATACACCTTATAATGACGGAAACAGTCTTACTGGCCAACAAATTATTATTAGCACCGACACATTATGTATTGTTATTGTATGAAAAAACTTTATATATATGTGTGTGTCCTTCCTAAAGGGAATTAACACCTCCAATGAGGCATATCTCTTAGTACAGACATAGGACCTGCTATCCAGAATGCTGGTGACCTGGGGTTTTTCTGTATAATCTGTAATTTGGGTCATCATACCTTAAGTCTACTAGAAAATGATTTAAACAAAACCCACCAGACTTGTTTTGCTTCCATTAAGGATTCATTATATCTTAGCTAATTACTTTAAAAAAATCAGATTCATTATTATTTTTATAGTGGAGTCTATGGGAGATGGCCTTGCCATAATTTGGAACATTCTGGATAACGGGTTTCTGGATAATGGATCCCATACCTGTACAATAATTAAAAAAAATAATGCCTTATTTTGGACTCTTACACACTGGGATTTTATGTGCCTCTAAAAATGCATGCTAAGAGCATTAAAATGCATCTGCTTCTTTAAAAAAACAGCTGGGTTTTGTGGTTCAGTGCTGTGCTTTATTGTATTATGACTGTGCAAGTCCAAAAAAATACAGCATGTTGCATTTTTAAAATAAATCAATGATATGCTGTGGCAATAAAATGCAACTCGGAATGCACTTGAGAATAAACAGGCATAATATAAAAACCAGTTGTTATTTAGCTGAGCTCCAAGATGGAAAACATGGAGAATAGCACAGAGACAGCTTGGTGTTAAGCAAAACATGACCTGGCTGTCCCCATTCATTTGTGCAGCTTTATCCTATTACAAGCAATACAGCAAATAGAATGCAAATGAGGGAGTAACAGATAGATTCTCTTCCACTCTATCTAGCTCTGCTTTTACCTTTTGGAGCAGGGGGTTGCCAAGGTGTATACCACAACCAGGAATCATACTTTATATTATTTTTTATTTATTTTTGGTAAATCGATGTATTGGTAAAAGTGTTTATTTTGTAAGTCCTACCTCTTTAACATGGTTTTTCATTGCATCGGCATGCAAGGCGTGGCATCCTTATAGGGTTTATGGTAAATTCTAGCTTTATAGCAGAAATGAGTATCAATTGTCAGAAACTGTATACATTTACATTTGCAGGTGATGGTTACAGAGTTTCATTAGCTGTAAAGGGGGATAGTTTCCTGAGAAGAAACACAGATAAAAACTGCACATGATCCCTCAAATATGATGGTGCAAAAGGTGCTGGTCCTTGACCCCTAATTAAATATGTATCTCATCAAAGTATATTGATAGACGCTTTGATAAGTGTAGATTTTTTTTTCCAATAGAAAGCCAATATTGTGCAGGTATGGGACCTGTTATTCAGAATGTTCAGGACCTGGGGTTTTCTTCATAAGATTCTTATCTTGGTCCCCGCTGAGCAGAATCTCTGAGTTTCATTAGGGCAGAGACACACAAGCAGATTCGGGGAGATTAGTAGCGGCAAATCTCCTCTTCTTTGGGGCGACTTATCTCTCTGAACTGCCTTTCCTCCGGCTAGAAACTAAATCGCCAGCGGGATGGCACTTGGAGCACTTCATTTTCTGAAGTTGCCTCACGAGGAAACTTCGGGCGACTTGGAAAAGGAATTGCTCTGAGTGCCAGAGGCACTCGGGAGATTAGTTGCCCTGAAGAGGAGGAGATTTGTCGGCGGGCAACTAATCTCTCCGGATCTGCCTGTGTGTCTCTGCCCTTAAGGCTAAGGCCAGACGGGGAGATTTGGGGGAGATCTGTCGCCTGGCGACTTATCGCCGCGACAAATCTCCCCGAATAGCTAGTTAGTGCTGCGCACCCGCTAGGCGTAAAGTCGCCTGCGCTTGTTCACACGCAGCGGGGCGATTTTAAAAGTTGCTCAAAATTGCCTCGCGACCTCGCGCAGCTGTTATAACTGTAACAATAATTGCTTATATTCCACAGATGCTGTTGAGAAATGTATCAACTAATAGTATCAACTAAATATAGCTAATTGTAACAGTTCAAAATGCTCCTGGATCACTGAGCTGCCACACTGAAACACCAGAGACAGGAACTAGCAGCTGGTCCGGCCTGCTGCTCCCCCTCTATTTATAGACCTGTGCCTGCCCTGTAGTGACATCACAAAAGGTGCGGGGATGAGCGCAAGTCTATAAATTTAGGTGCCCGAGGCCAGCGGTGCTAGGACGTGGACGGGGAGAGCAGAAGAAGAACTCAACCTGAAGATTTTGTGCAGGAGCTTGCCCGAACCTGCCCGACCCTCGGGTTTTTGGGGGTGGCCTGCACATCACTAACAGGAACATTACATTTTAAGCTTCAATTTTGGGAAAATTATCACTAATAGAAAAGAAATAGAAAGTAATTGAATTTTTTTTTTTATATCCAGTGAACAGTCTGAGCTGAAAAAGTGTTTGGAAAACAAACAACCCTTCTAAACATTAAATAAACCCAAAAGGATGATTTTAATTCCAGTAAGGATTAGTAATATTTTAGTTTGGATCAAGTACAAGGTAGTCTTTCATTATTATAGAAAAAAGGAAACCAAGAACAAGTTTGAATTATTTGACTAAAATGGAGTCAAGGAGATGGCCTTCTTGGAATTATGAACTTTCCACATAACAGATCCCATACCTGTACCTACACGGTCAGGCCATGCCCCACCCCCAGCAAGAAAAATGATTCATTATTTGTTTTGGTTGATACCCAGCATGTGTATTTATTGTGCATGAGCCAATGAATAAATTAATAAGTTTGCCTCAGGTCACAGGCAGCTCAGAGAGTTACACATTCTACTTTCTCCTTCTCTGTGTTATTGTGTCAGTCAGATGATTCCTATCACAACAAAAAAAGGAGTATAATTTACACTACTCCATAAGACTTGTCTACAAATCAAGTTGGAAGAAGACTACTAAAAAAAATAATCCTTTGTATTTTTCATAAAACGTATGTTTTTTACTGATTTTTGCTTGGTAATTCTGTGGAGAAATTTTTTTTTTTACTGATTTTTGCTTGGTAATTCTGTGGGGAAAAATTCCCGTTGTGCTGGAGCCAAGATTTAGATATGAAACCATAGTGCTGTAAGGCAAATTATACAGCAGAGAAATTCACTTGAGCAGCCAATAATGCTATTAGTGGGAGGAGGTTGGTAAAACTATGATCTGTTCATAAGAGACTAACTGTATTGCTTCTAAATAATACACATTTATTGGCAAAGAGAGAGAGCCAGCAAAAAGAATGACTCCAAAGCATTACACAGCAAACATGATATACAGTATATAATATCTTTATAAGTGACCAAACAAGCAGATGCTTACGCAATTTGATCTCCCCGAGCCAATGATCAGAGCACATGGCTAGCCCATGTAGAAAAGATATTCCACTTGGTCTCATGAATGAACAATGTGTGTTTGGCGCTTACATGCTTCTGTGTGTGTACAGCCCCATTGACAATAATTCAGTGCATCAATTCCTGTGCTCCCCTGCGGCTGAATGGAAGAAAGCGCAATGCAGGGGAGCGCACGAATGAATACCTTTGTGTAAGGGCCCTTAAGCAGTTATCCAGTTTGAAATTGAAATAGCTTTGTGAGTGTTAGGGTCCATGTCATTTTTAAAGAATAAGAACCTACCAGTGTGTTATACTCATTAAGAGATAGAAGAATTGTGCTTAAAAAGTTGTTTTTCAGGCTGACAATGAATATTTTTCCAAAAACCTTAATAATCCCTCCCTCCAATTCCTGCTCCCTAAATTCCCAGGCTGTGCAGGGGATCCAGTGGCTTTCAGTTCACTGCACTTTAGGACAGGAACCAATCAGCAGCTAGCAGGACCTGATAGGGAACTGAAGTATGTCTTTGCTTGTGTGACTGCAGGGCTGTGATTGGCTGTCCCCCTCCTACTGGGCTTCTGGCAGGGACTGTTAGGGTACGATCACCCCTCATTTGAAACACAGACAAGTACATAAAGATAATTTAAATTTATAGCACAATGTAAAAGCAACACCATATATTACTCATAATTGCCTACAAAATAAAGGTTTTGTCATTTATCCTATGTCTCCTTTCACAACCAGTCAGTGGATTGAGACTTGAATGTACATACTGTATATACGGAAAGGCCTAGATAAAAACAAAAGTACAGCTGAAAATGTCTAAGAAAATGACATTCTATAACATGCTTAAAATGAACTCAAAACTGAACCACAACAAAGAATACTGGCACTTTTCCAAAGCATCACAGGGAATCACATGCAAATAAGTTCGTTTTCAGAATATGTTCAAGCAGAAATGTGGCTGTAATTTGTAGTTAGAGGGTTAAAGTAACATGTTTCCAATGCTTACTTCATTTACTAAATCCTTCAAAGGATTTATATATCTTTTCCTACTCAGCAACATCTGGAGATTTACAGATTGGCCACCTCTGAGTGACACTTTATAATCCACCATGAAAAGCTGCAAAAGTAATGTATGTAATGTCCAAGCAAAAGACAGATAGATGTAAATGACATTTTTTAGTGTAACGTACAGTAAATGCTAAATAGCTGGTGGCAAATGCTTTGAATTAGAGTCTGTACTGGCAGGACCAGAATAGCCATCTGTCAGTTATGCAAAACTCCTCAGCAGGCCATTGCTTTAAAAAGATAGTAGGCTTGAGCCCAAATTAACTGATGACACACTCACATGCTGTGTTCTTAACAGGCCATTTTGGACTGGATTTTAGTTCATTATTAGACACATCTGCTAGCCCTACCGTAAGGATTCTCACCTTTTTAATCCACTATACTCTCTCTTTCTCTCTCTCTCTACATATATATATATATATATATATATATATATATATATATATAAAACGTCATGTTTGCAAAGATATAATATAGGTCAATAGGTATGTACTATGACTTAAAGTTAAGTAAAATGGCACAGAATACCCCATTTATTTAAGTGTGTTGCCATTCCCATAATATTTGTAACATCAGGTTATTTGGGGCAGTTTGCAACCAGTTGTAAAGCCTTTCCATTTTGCTAGCTTCTTAATATGTGGAATAGTATGTTTGTTGCAAATGTAGACATATGGTACCCGTTATACAGAAATCTCAGAATTACATAAAGGCCTTCTCCCATGGACTCCATTTTATGCAAATAATCCATATTTTAAAAATGATTTCCTTTTTATCTGTAATAATAAAACAGTGCATTGTGCTTGATCCCAGCTAAGATATAATTGATCCTCATTGGAAGCAAAACAACCCTTTTGGGTTTATTTAATGTTTATTGGATTTAGTAGACTACAAATTACACAAAGACCAATTCAAGACTAATCGGGAAAACCCCATGTTCTGAGCATTCTGGATAACAGGCCCTATACCTGTATTATTGTGTAATTCTCACAACAGATACAGGACTGTTTTAAGTCCTTGGTGGGCCCTAGGCAAAGAGTCAACTAGGGAGGCCCACATACATAACATTTTTGAAACTGGTCCCATCTCCCCTCCCTCCCTGTGTTTCCTCCCTCTATCTTCCTCCTTGTGTGCATCCCCTCCCTCCATCTTCTTTCCTCCCTGTGTCCCCTCCTTCCATCTTCCTCCCTGCGTATGTCACCTCCCTCTATCTTCCTCCTTGTGTGCATCCCCTCCCTCCATCTTTCTTCCTCCCTGTGTCCCCTCCTTCCGTCTTCCTCTCTGTGTGTGTCACCTCCCTCCCTGGCCCTGCTTCTCACCCCACCCCCTCTATTTTTCCACGCAGAGGGCCCCCAAAAGCATTGGGCCCTGGGCAGATGCCCCCTAACTTGCATTATTAAAGTGGCCCTGTACAGATATATTCACTTAATAATAATCAGTTGAGCATTATATAGGCAGGGGCACACGAGCAGATTTGGGGAGTGTGGCAATGCACTCGCTGCACTTCGATTACCAAAGTCGCCCGTAGTTGCCTCATGATGAAACTCAGGCACCTTCGGAAACTGAAGAGCCGCAAGTGCCATTGCGCTTGCGTTTTCTCATTATAGCAGGCGGAGGGCAGGGGGAAGGCAGTTCGGGGGGGATTGTCGCCCAGAAAAAGAGGTGATTAGTTACCTGGCAACTAAATCTCCCCGAATCTGCCCATGTGACCTTACCCTTAGGTTCCTGTATATTCTGCCTTTTATTTATTTTCAGTAGATTAAGTCAAGTAACTTGCCTTGTTTATTTCTTTTTCATGCAAATAAAGTAAGCATAACACATAAGCAGGCTGTATTTGCCTGAAGGGTGAGCCGTTTCCTGTTTGTTGACAGAGAAGCTGAGTAGAAAAGCTTGTAAGGTAAACTCAGACTTTCTCACACTTAAATATCCCAGTCAGAAATACTGCAATAAAATGTTCACATGCAGCATTAATCCTTTCCTGCAATCATTTTCAGGTAAAGGTGGTAAATATCCCCAGGGATCTTTTATCTCTAAAATTTATTTTCAGTTTGAGTGGAAAAACATTGATTTCTAATTACCCCCCACCCTGGCCTTACTTTGGAGGGTTAGTACAAATATGATGATCATTTAAAACCAAATCATTGGTTTGTTTAATCAAACCACTAACATTGACTGAGCAGATTTCCCTGCACTTTTGGCCACTTCACACAATTCTATCAATCTATTAATATGCAGAGTACATAAAAACATATGCTAATTAACATGTTGAATTAAAATGCAAGAATGCAGCTAAGATTTACGTTTCAACAGAATGTGCCACAAAGTTATAAACATGTCTTTTGTAAAGTGCCAGATTACGTTCAGAATATTTAGATTGTTAAATCTTTTGAACTGGGCCCACTGATACAATTTTTCTTGTGTAACCATGGCCCCTGTTCACTGTAAATTAATGTGCTGTGTAAACAAATCATGATAAAATATTCCCAATTTCTTTGTTAATAAAAGCAGGGAAGGCAACAGAGATTAGGGATTATTTATCAGGCAGGGTGCAAAGAATAAAGAACAGTTGCAAGCTGCCATGTTTTTTTGCTGCACCCAAGGTGCAGGTCCAAGTCATAAAGAAACTACAAACACCATAAATTCAACTAGTCTTAAAGTAGTCTTGAATATTCTGTTAGGGAATATTAAATTAATTTAAGCAGACAAAGCTGAACCTCATTTATTGTCTCCCCATATACAGTATAGCAATGATCATGACATTTAGCTGTTATCTTTAACACCTATTGAGAAACCATACTTAATACACCTTAGTTAGTCAAGATGGAACTAGAATATTGGACATAAGTTCTTTCCAAGTTCTATGTAATGGATAAAATATCTGATTACTAATACATCTTGGGTTAGAATATATTTAAAATCATGTAGGTCTTTGAATGCCATGGATTATATAGGGGCCATGAAATATATTAAGGTATTGATTTCTGGCACTTCCAGTTGGACACCTCAGTTCTACAGGTCTAATGCCATTCAACAAGGAAGCCATGATATAACTACATTGTATAAAATCATCCTGTAAAGCATGCAGTCAATCTTGCAGAGCTGCCCTCCTGCTTTTATGGGGTAGGGCATAAAAACGTGCAGCTTCCAAGTCCTGACCTGTCAGTCACTTGGTTGTTCTAGCAGGGACCTGGGCACTGCAGAATGGACCATTATCAAGTTCTGCTTGTCTCCCTCCCCCTAGATCCTGTATAACTGAAAAAAAGTTTTTTTCAGGTGCCCAGGTACTAGGTGGGTGGATGAATTTAAGCACAATGGGAAAAATCACTGACATGTTTGTAGTAGAGAGGGTACAGAGAAGGGCAACTAAGCTGGTGAAAGGTAAGGAAACATTTTAGCTATGAGGAAAGACTGGCTAAATTGGAGCTGTGAAGATGTGTAATTCTCTCCCTCAATCAGTTGTACTGGCTGATACATTAGATAGCTTTAAGAAGGGGTTGGATGGCGTTTTAGCAAGTGAGGGAATACAGGGTTATGGAAGATAGCTCATAGTACAAGTTGATCCAGGGACTAGTCTGATTGCATTTTGGAAGTCAGGAAGAAATCCGACCAAATTGGAGAGACTTCAGATGGGGTTTTCTGCCTTCCTCTGGATCAACTAGCAGTTAGGCAACTTAAGAAAAGTTAAAAGGTTGAACGTGATGGATGTGTCAATTTTAGCCTAACTTACTATGTTACTATGTGTTGCACAGTTTTATAACAGCTCTAAAGTAACCATGTAGGAGTCTGGGTGAAAATAATTTCAATTGAGTTTGATGTTACCTTTCCTACCTTTGATGCAGCTCTCTATCTGTTGTAGCAACTCAAGACATAAAATGGTTCCAGATTTGACTTGGTTTGTAGAGTCAAAAAATAGGCCATAACTTTATCTCCAGATGAATGGGAGTGAATAATAAATATTCCAAGTGTGCTATCTTAGGCAACGCTTTGCTGGGCTCTGACTAGACTAACATAAGAACGGTGTTTATTATAGGATAGTACTTAGATAGGAGTCATGTACACAGTGAATAGAAACGCCATGCAGTGTATGGCAAATAGCAAAGAGAAGTTACGACAGCAAATTTACAAAAATAACTTCGACCGGACTGTGTGTAACCCAGTATACAAAAAAAAATAAATAAACCTGGCTAGAGATCACACACAGGTTTGGGAAATGCATATATCGGAGGGCAAAATAAGACTAACATAAAACACTGCTTGTATACAGATTTCTAAACAGGATATGACTTAGAACATATACAAGTCTTTGTGATGCAACTTGGCAAAGGTTTAACAATCATTTCTTCTATGCACATTCTAATTTACATGTTTCTAATTAAGAGCTTGCATTTCTGTTTGCCCTGTTATAATTATATGCAGACTGCCCTCATTTTGTCAGCCGTACACACTCAGCATGAGAGCTTTCACCATTCAAAACATACGTAAAAATAAGCTCTAAGCTGCAATTCTTTGTCATTGATAATTTCATTATTTCAAATTGTCACGTGCAGGAATACATTACGTTTGTAGGCTTGATCCTTTGTGCAAATGATATTTGTCTGACATTTTCTATGACTCTATATATTACACAGTAAAGTTTAGTAAGTGCAAACACCTGTCTTCCATTTATTCTTACTCATGCAATAGCCAAATGCCAGAAATGAGAGCATGCATACTCTTGTCTATTCATGCAATATTTTGTGGGGAGAGAAGCCCACAGTTCATTGTTATAAGGGGTCAGCAATTGCACTCAATCAGTGGCATAAGGGTTATATGGATGCATGCAATAGATTGCGTTATTCTAAATTTAATCATGTATTGACAAGAAACATTCCAGGCTATAAAGTACAAACAGAGCCTTTCAAATTTAATATTGTAGGACTGTAATGTAATTTACTGCTACAATATGATTCACATGAGGATGCAGAGAATAGTACAAATGGCTGAGCAATGACAGGGCTATAGGCAGTTATAACAAAGAGGCTGGGTTTTTCATAAAGCTTTTATATAAAAAAAAGGAAGGATACATTTGGGTAGGCCACCAACACAAAAAGTAGTGATAACAAAGGAATTTATATCTAACCAGATGCAAGAAGTTGGTTGTCAAGCTTTTTGTCATCCAATGCAAAGCCATTATGAGGAGAGTAGAAGAATAAGATTTCTCCCTGAATCAGCATCCATCATCCTGGATCAATATCCTAAATAAGCCGGAACCAATTGCCATACCCTAGTCATTTGTTCTTCATTACAATTGAATCCAACACTTCTAAAAAGACCTTTTGTGTTTTCCAGTGCATCTTCCGCAGGCAAAAATCTACATCACCATTGCCTTGACTGCAAAAAAAGAAAGAAAAATAGCTCCCAAAAAAAATTTTAACATTTTTTTTTCACCACAACAGTGGTTATATAATTGCAAAGCACCAAATATGCATGATTTAACAGAGAATATTTAATCATTCCTATCAAAGGCATACATCATGTTTTTGGACTGTCGCAGAAAACAAGGCAACCCTTGAGAATACAGGGAGAACATACTCTCTTTAATAAAAAGTAAATGCAACTTTAGTTCTCCCTGTATTATTTTATTCACTATTAGAAGGATACATTATGACAATACCACTAAGAACAATAGTTGTGCATGCTACAAAGCACAGGAATTCAGTTAGCTCTTTGCTTTTCTATATGGAGGTTGCAGCAGTCAAGCAGTAAATCAGGTTTTCGTTTTTAGGTTGCTGCCTGGTTTCTAAATTTGAAAATATTCGAAAATATCCATATACAGGTTGTTGGCTCCTGGGGAAGCATATCAGAATTTCTTAAAAATGGAGTTGGTATCCTTTTCATGGGTAAAACCTAGGATTTTTGTACAAAAATTATATATTGGCAATTTATTTCATAATATGACCCTCAATTATTATAAATACATTCTGAAATACTTAATACAACAAAAGTCCTTTTACCAATTGACCATGGAATGTCAATCCACTGGAATCAAATCTGTTGCAGCATGTTTTAGCCAGCAGGATGATTGGAATTTTAATTCACTGATACCTGGAAAGCCTGAGAAAATCCATGGCTTAAACTGTACTTGACTTGATACTCTCACTGACTATAATGGAAGATAACTGACACACAGAGTCAGGTTCAGCTGGATGTCTTACACTCTGGATGGCCAGCCTTATAACCTTGCAGCTCCTTCTGGCAAGGCAAAAAAACACAAACAAGGGCATCTAGGATGTTAGTAACAGAAAGGCAAAATAACCTACTAGACAGTTTTTTTTATAAAGTATAAAATACAACACACAGAAAATGGAAAGAGTAGAGCAGCATATGGTATTTCTGGCTGTGTATGTTGGTGTCAAAACAGTGGTAGTTAAAGCGATTAGATTATATGCTGTCCTAAATACTCCAAGGACAGCCTGAAATTTTATTATAGCAACATTTGTGGTAAACACTTATGTTATATCTTAGATAATCTTAGAATAACTTTTTAATGTGTGAAAGAACCATGTCCAAAATGTGCCCACCCCAGGGATATTCAACTCAAAAAGTATAAAAAAGATTAGTGATGAGCAAAATGGTTTTCTAAGTTTCGCTGCGACAAGGATGACCACAGATGAAAAAACTTTGCTGCATATCAAACATTTGTCGCAGAATTTGTAGAATTTTAGCCATTTCACAAATTTTCTGTGCAGTGAAATGGTCAAATTCACCCTTTACTTAAAATCACAGCAGTAGTTGATGTGTATGAATGAGAAGCATTGCCTGCAATGGTTGTTTGTCAATTTAGACAAGATCTTTTCAATAACTTATATAACATGCAACTCTAGGCCATGCACTTGCCTAGTGTTTCTAACTTCCTTCCACTGATGGTAAGACGCTCAACTGGTTTAGCCAGCTTCTTACAATCACAAATTTGTGTTGCTAAGATTACTAGTTTTATGCTCTGCTATATACAATATATATATACAACGTTGTACATACTCTCTGTATACTGATGTAGAAATTAATATGTATTTAATATATAATCATATTTCCCTCTAACAGTTAATGACCAGTGATTCGATTTCATAGCATCTGTAAATAAGAATGAATACAAGTTCTTTTGCAACACACAGACACACATGTACACACGTGATGTCTGTAATATGCAACATTTGAGAGATTTTTGGGAACATTCCTATATTTTAATGAAATGAAGACCTCCTGGGCCTATTTTGTCCCAGGCAACACATTCTATAGACAATCTGCTTGAGGCAGGTGAGATAAGGTCATGTACTAACACCACGTCTCAATCTGCTTTGATCAAAAGTGTTCCCTTAAGGCTAAAGCCACATAGTAGACAGCCATTTAAGACATGGTAGACATCTTGCAGTGACCTAATGATTATAGAAGAGCTGGAGCATGTCAGTAGGTAGGTCCTAACAAGTCACAAGTGAGTTACTGTCAAGTTGCTATTGCCAATCACTCAGGATAGTCCTAACACAATAACCAAAAAAATATATAGCTAACCATCACTGAATACTAAATATTCAACTATATAGTGTTTAAGGCTGTGGGTTGATGAGGAGAAACCAGTCTGAGCCATAGAAGCCTGGAAAGGTTAGCTTGCAAGATATTCAAGAATGCCCTACCTCCCGAAGCAAAATGGAAGATGAGAAGCATTCATTTAAAGTGTCTCCAGACAAAGACTTGGAGCAGGGTTGAATAAATAAAAGACTAGTAAAAAAAACTTTTTTCTAATTGTCAGTGTAAATTGACTACATCTACAATATATTTGGTCTCTTGTTTTCCAATAAGGCCATGTCACTCTCTTTTTTTTCTCACAATGTTTAAATGCCTCAAGAACCACTATGTATTCTGCATCAGCACTTTGGACAAGGTAACTGAAATATAAACACCAGAAACTATAATAGAATTTATTCAACACATAATTCCACCATTTCCACATATGGCTATAGTAAACATGCCTTTAGTCCAGCTTTTTATTAACTGATTTTATCAATTTGGAATAGAAAAATATAAGATAGAAGAATGCAGTATATTCAGTCATGAGGGACATTTCATTTTCCTTTAACCATTTTAGTATTTTTGCCAGAACCCTACATGTCTGAGTTACAAGCATTTGGCCCAAACGTTCCAGATACAACCTTCAGTTGTTAATTTGGTTGTGGAAAGAATTTGGTTGTGGAAAGAATCTGATATTTTGGTCCACCACAAGTATCATGTGCCTTACTGTTAGGTACTTTTTGAAAGTCGGTAGATTGGTAGATTGAGGTATGTTGGTGTTTCTGCCACCTAGCTTGCATCAAGTTGATCAACACCTAATTTTTACTACTGGTATGAGACCTGTTATCCAGAATGTTTGGTTTCTGGTGTTTTCAGGATAATGCATATTTCCGTAATTTTAGATCTTCATACCTTATGGCTACTAGAAAATCATGTACACATTAAATAAATGTGATAGGCTGGTTTTGTTGTATCTTAGTTTGGATCAAGAACAAGGTACTGTTCAGGCCCGGACTGGCAATCTGTGGGTTAGGGCAAATGCCAGATGGGCTGCTATAAGGTGCCATAGAAAGTCAGTATTTAGTGGGCTGGTGGGGACTGTTTGGGCCTCTATGTGGGCTGATTGGGCCTCTGTTTACCTGAAATGCCAGGGCCTATTTTGATTCTCAGTCCAGTCCTGGTACTGTTTTATAATTACAGAGAAAAAGGTAATCATTTTAAAAAAAAAATTTGATTATTTGGATGAAATGGAGACTATGTGAGAAGGGCTTTTTAGATAACAGGTTTCTGGATAACAGATCCCATACCTGTACAATAAAATTGATAGAGATTCTAATATATGTCTGCTGCCTGATATACCTTCCATGTACAGTGTGTTGGTAAAACACTATATAGAATGATTCATTACAATTAAAATAAAACATTTTAAATGTGAACATTTTGAACTAAGAACTTGTCTTTGAATGTAAAAAAAAAAGTTCAACACCCGAGGCAGGTACATCAGATGCATCACACAAGTGCAACAAAACCATTTTGTTGCTAATCTATGCAGTGTTCGAGAGATGTGTTCTTAACATTGAATGCAAGGTGCAGTTGGATGATTGTTAAACAATAAACCCAACAAAGCTGCCTGATTATACAATCACTCTTTTCTTGAAATAATCAAACTCTGAATGATTAGCTACCATGCAAAAGTGAGCATTGTCTGATTGCAAGTGACGTTTTGATACTCTGCCAAGAGAATGCAGCAAGATGATTTATTAAGTCCTGTATACCTCAGCCACCCACTTGCACATGGGAGCATCTGCCCAGATGGATCTATTAGCAGCAGGAGTTTTAATTGCAATTAGATAAACTGATATATTAGAAGAGTTGCATATGGGATTATTTTGGGTTTTTTTCTGGACCATTCTGCTCCTTGCAACAAGCAAAGTCTCAGATAGTTCTCAAATAAATAATGTAATTAAGAGACTGGATACTAAGAATGAACATGGAATCGAAGTAGCTGACAGACCACTCCATATATTGAGGAAGTGCATATGGAATTTTCTTGACAGGCAAGTGACTAAACTGGTCAATATTATATATATAATATATTAAAAATGCACTGACCCAGGGTATATGGCTAGCACGTCAATATTCAAGTGCTTCCCAGTGGCCCTTTTGGCTGTCCCGGACCCAGGGCCACCATCAGGGGGGCACAGGGGGTACTACTCTACCAGACCCAGGCCTAAAGGGGGGCTCGCTGTGCTGCACCCCTCAAAATAGCCTGCCACCCGTTGACTGCCATGCAGCAGCTGCCATAGTCCCGAACCAGCGAAGTTCCCAACAGCCGGAGTAGTTAAAGTCCTGAAGTCGCAAAAAGACCCGAAGTCACAAGTTCAGTTCTACTGAACAACAATGTGTTTTTTTATTTTATCAAACCCCTGTCCACCACTGTGTTATTTAATACTCTATCGGCCCCTGCCACTAATGTTGTTTAAAAAAAATATTCTCTGGGGCCTGAATGTTTCTTTCTAACTTGTAAGGGGGGGCCCTGGCACCAATGTTTTTTTTTTAACTTTTATGGGGAGGCATGTCTCCTTCTTTTTTTTTTTAACTTATATAGGGGCCATGTTCACCAATTGTTTTTTTACTTTTAAGGGGGTCCTGACCATCAATGGCTTTTCATAACTTGTGTGGGGGGTTTTACTGTTCTTATCTCAAATGTCTGTGTGGTTAAATGTAGTGTGGGGTGGGCAGGATCTGGGGTAGGGGCTGGGCCCAGGGGGCCCTGAAAATGTTGTTGAACGGGGCCCCCTGATTTCTAATGGCAGTCCTGCCTGGACTGTTTGCATATGCAGTATAGTCATATTTCAGAGTTTTAATATATTTAGCATTCTCACAATACCTGACAGATGTGCCTTTGCTGTGTCTGAATTAGCCAGTGTTCTTTGTCTACTGCTGTCAGGCAAAAAGAATAGATCTGCAAGCTTAAAGTCTTTAAAATGGCTACATTTTAGTAGATTTTGCCTGAAACGGTAATGTAAATGACAATATGACTATGAAGATTTTCATTCATCCAGGTCATGGTATATCTAGTATAAATCATTCTAAAACAACTGGACTTGCTGAGTAATCATTGGAGACGTTTCACTACTCATCTAGACATAGTAAAAAAAAAAAACTGTAAAAACACAATGTAGAACAGTTTTTCAGGAAAGAAATATACATTCAGTAGCTGAAGCACAAATAAATTATTTAACTCCACCCAAAATCTTTTATTTTTTACACAGTACAAAAAATACTGCTGACAAAGAACAGCTATGAACAATAGCCCAGAAGGACAGGGATGCAAAGTAGGGTGGGTGTTTCAGAGTATTAATCAAATACAACGGAGTAGTTGTCTTAAAGTGGTCACCCACATACTGTGCATCAAACGAGTGTATTGTTTGCTATTTAGCCCCACACGGTTGGCCAAATTGCACTGTTCATTCAGGCCATAAGTGAATGGGTTGCAAAGTGGATGAATTGCAAAGGGGTTGTGGGGAAGTGCCATCATCTGCCAACTCTAAGTTATCCTGTGATCTCCCACCTGCACTGCTGGAGCACATCTCTTACTAAAATACAGTGCTGAATATACAGAAAATATATTTGTATAAATATACATTGAAGTACAAACACTCTGGGAAAAAACCTAGCCCCCCAAAAAGTTTATTTCTTGCAAATAGAAACAGAATATTATGTGAGCAATAGCGAAATAGGACTGGTATGTAAAGAAGTTGAGTAGTTGTCTTAAAGGAGAAGTCTATGACTTCCCATCTGCACTGATGGGGAGTAAACCCTAAACTACATTTCATTTTTGGCTAGCTTATTGCCAACTGAAAAGTTTAGAGTCAGATAAACCAACAACTTAAGGTCCATCGTAGAAATACAATATCTTCCTATGCCATCAAACTCACCCTGGTCTAACAAAGTTATTGATATTATACAGATTTAAGGTTCAATGCCCTTTTAAAGAGAAGATTTAGCTTCTAACAAGGTTACAAATATATATTTATAAATACAGCTGTATCAAGTGTAGTTCTTGGTTTGATACCCACACAAGCTCTATGGGCAGGGTCTCATTATGCCTGTATCCTGCTCTACATTGACATTTAAGAAGCACTTTGTGAGAGTAAAGATAACAATAAGAAAGACATCTGCAGAGTCTAGAGCACTAGTTGTTGAGGGTGGGGAGGTGCCAACCAGTGTTCTGGCTTTAACACAACATTAGAAGTATTTATATTGAGGGATTTTAAAAGGGAACCAACAGAGAGATTTAATTAGGATAGAAATACATACTTACCATAGATAGAATTTCTGTTTTATTGTTAGAGAGAGTGCTATAAAATTAATAGCAGTTGAAGAAGTGTATAAGTTAGATCAGTCCAACATCTGGATGAAAGGATATGGAGAATTTTAGCACTGGAAACTGGAAGTTGTAGCTCTGGTGAAAAATATTAAGAGAATGATAGAAAAGAGACAATTATGGCATTCAAACTTCAACTATAAGTAATAGGTGACTTGTGTTGGTGTTGACAGCAAACTAAAAGGGTCATATTCAGAAGGAACTGGGACAAGCTCAATCTTTCATATGCTTGGTTAAAGGCTTGTGATATTTCCATGAGACTCCTTGAAATAAGCAAGAGTAGGAGGTCTAATATGAACAACTGATTTGTGTGTCATCTCCATATTGTTTGTAATTCAACACAAATTAGCTAATGAGTTAACAAGGGTGTGTGATAAAAGGGAAAAGAAAATGTGTGTTTGCTGACTGATAGCTGAATGCTGAAACAGGCAGACACAAACCAGAGACAATGCTAGTAACAGAAATACGTAACAGAGACATGTACTGTAAGTAACAGGAAACCCAAGAATGTACTTCACTTCCAATACCTAATAATTGTGTGAAAAAGAGAGACATCTACAACAATGAAAGCTGTGCCATTCATCAGATTATTCTCAAAGAAACCGTGACACTTAAAATACGTGGCATCTTCTAGCATTTATTTTCATCTATGTAAATGTTTCCATGCCTTTAGGGAAACCTGCAATGTAATTTTGTCTACTGTTTCCCAAGAAATTCCAGAAGTCTAATTTACTTACATTCTACTATCCAAGATTGTCACTGTGGGTGCAAATGGTACTAACTGTTGGGCCAAAAGAACTTTCAGCTTTTTAAGTACAGGTATGGGACCTGTTATCCAGAATGCTCAGGACCTGGGGCTTTCCAGATAAAGGAATTTTCCCTAATTTGTATCTTCGCACTTTGTCTACTAGAAAATCATGTTAACGTTAAATAAACACAACAGGCAAGTTTTGCTTCTAATAAGGATTAATAAGTTGGGA
Source organism: Xenopus borealis (assembly GCA_024363595.1). Classification (NCBI taxonomy): domain Eukaryota; kingdom Metazoa; phylum Chordata; class Amphibia; order Anura; family Pipidae; genus Xenopus; species Xenopus borealis. The sequence continues at coordinate 42,144,081 of CM044436.1, forward strand.
TCAAGTACAAGGTACTGTTGTATTATTAAAGAGAAAATCTAATCATTTTTAAAACTTTGAATTATTTAGATAAAAGGGAGTCAATGGGAGATGGCATTTCCTTTTCATTTAATTGTTACATGTTGCTACCCCCTTGCTCACCACACAGACATTGTTGATGCACGTAAGAAAAAAGATGGACTTTCTTTGATGCTCCCTGCTTAGGTGACCCAGTTCCAGGTTGGCATTAGTTCTTGTCATCCTTTATACAGCACCAACAGATTTTGCAGTGCTTTACAGAGACTGTCATTCACTAAAGGTCCTGCTACAATGGAGGTGACAATTTAATGTCACATTCACACAACACAAAAGCTTTTATTTACAGAGAATCAAAGTATTAATTAATACCTAGTATTCAGTTTTGCCAGTGTTGCTCCTATACTGACTGGTTACTGGTATTGGACCTGTAATTCAAAATGTTCAGGGACCTGGGGTTTTCCAGATAATGTATCTTTCTGTAATTTGGATCTTCATACCTTAAATCTAGAAACACATTAAAACATTAAATCAACACAATAGGCTGGTTTTGCTACAGCAAGGATTAATTATATCTTAATTTGGATCAAATACACTGTATTGAAATATTATGACAGAAAAAAGGGAATAATAAAAAAAATGGATTATTGGTATACGATGGAGTTCATGGGTCTTCCCAAAATTCAGAGTTTTCTGGATAATGGGTTTCCGCATAATGACTACTATACCTGTATTAGTTTTTTTCAGTGAAATTGGCATATAGTAAATTATGAAAATTCTGTGTATTTGTATATCTTAGCTACTGTAGTGTAAATAATCATAGTATACTTGTTTGTACTTGACACACACATGCATCTTCACTTTTGACTTTGGACTTTTGACTATGGAATGTTTTTAAAACAGATGGGTAATTAATAAATGCTTTAACATTTTATAGATGCCCAGATTAATTGGGTAATTGAAGTGGCAGGAAATATTTCGGTGTTATTAAATTTTGAGAGAAATTTGCACATTTTTCATTTTGTTTTCAAACATGGAACTTGAAATTTATGTATGGAATTATCTGATCAAGAGCCTTTTTAAAAGCTCCTTTGAACATTGGCAGCTATGTTTTTGTAAATGAGAGGAATCTCCAGAGTGTATATGCTGATGGCACATGCAGAATTTCAGGGTGCATAAGCATGCTGCAAAAGAAAATTGCCCTCCCACCTTCCTTTTGAAACCAGTGGGAACGATGGCAAGTGATTTTTTGATTCTAATGTGTTAAATTTGCTTATGAAGCTAGATGACTGTAAATCCTGCAGAAGAAGAAAACTCCTTCCTTGGGAAATATAGGGAGCTCTGCCTTGCTTCTGTTCTATGGAGTATTAAGTTAATGATGCAACTGCAGGCTGTGACTGTCATTCAAGGTTGCATTCTCATGCTTTTAATTACTAATATATATGGTATATACCAGATGCAGGGATAACTGCATTTCAACCTAACCCAGCAAAATGATTTTTAAAATAAATGTCAGTGATAAATGGAATGAGTTGGCAGCTCGGCTCTTATTACAGCTTTATGTCATATTGTCGTCTTGGCAAGATATTAAAATTCCATATGATTTATGGCTCTTTAGTAAAATATTTTTTACTGTATAGAATTTTAATATACTGGCCTTTGTGCAGTGTCGGACTGGGACACCAGGGGCCCACCCAAAAACCTTAGACCAGGGGCCCACCATAAAACCTTAGACAAGGGGCCAGGCCCACCCAAAAACCTTAGACCAGGGGCCCACCATAAAACCTTAGACCAGGGGCCCACTCTCAGTACTAATATTCTTCATCTCCTCAATCAAACTCTATTCTCCTAGTTTGTTTTCTTTACATACTTTAATCAATTATTCCATCTATTTAGCCTCTCTGTTCTCATAGAAATAGGGAATGGCCATGAAATAGGCCAAAAGTTTAGCAGCATGAGGGCCCAGTGACACCTTGGCCCACCGGGAGTTTTCCTGGTATTCTGGTGGGCCAGTCCGACACTGCCTTTGTGTAATTGTACACTTCATTGTATAACATTCAGTTACACTACATTGCTAGAATTTGTGTATTTTATCAATGTAGTTTTTTGGTTCTACCACTACAAATATACAGAGTTATGTAAATGTAGGTCTGTTAAGCCACATTAGCCAATCAGCAAGCAGGATTTAGTGGTTTGCAAATTTCTCATCTAAATTAATTTATTCCTGAGGAGGGAGAATTTGATTCTCACCACAAAAAAAAACAAAAAACGGGGACCTTATTGTCAGACTGCTGCAAAACATATTCGCTCTCTCCTGAAAGTCTGTACGTTTTATTCCAAGACAGGACACAAGTGCTTCAGACAGGCCTCACGATGTATGGTGCTGTGTGGAAAACAATTATTCATTGAACTGAAGTGAATTTTGTTTCCACTGAGGGCGGACAGCTAAAAAACCCTCATCTTTGTTAAGAATAGATGACTCCCATGGTCTATTTGTTTTGCTCTCACAGCATTCTGGGAGAAAGACTGATCATACAAAATGCTATGCAGCCTAAAACAATTCTCAAAGGCTGTAATATTTAACGTATATGCCAAATGCAAAGAGAAATACTAAAGCATGTTACTGACTTGCCACTTAACCAAACATTCGGTTTATTTTAAAAACAGGCACAAAGGTTCCTTCATGCCTAGAAAGTCATAGTAAACCACAACTCATGAAGGAGCCTACATAAGAAGCTAAAGCACTGAATAGAGAGGCAACCTAAAGTAAAGAAACCATTCTTTAAATAAAAGTAATAGGCATCACACATTGTCAACACTACTTTTGAAGTATGAAGAATAAAGTCAATTTAAACCTCTATAAAAAAGGAAAACTGGTCTGGGAAAATTAGATCATTTATTAAAAATGTGAGTGATCTACATTAAAGGGCAATATTAACCTTAGAAAATAACTTGTAGGCTCATGGCATGTCTTTCCTGACCTTTTTACTCTGTGGAGCACTTCCTGAAACCTGTCTTCTTTAATTGCTTTAATTGAAGCCACTAGCTGGTTGCTGGTAACATGTGGTTTCCATTAAAGCAAATGGTAGTCTGCACAGCTGGTTTCAGGAGCTTCCCCACTAGCTTTAATATGTTGGCTAAGTAAATAGCAAATGTCCATGTGCCTTTATGTGGACATATACTGTATATACTGGATATAAGATCGACTTGATTCATGAGGTTGCCAAACGAATAGATCTTTGTATGTTATATCCACAAACATGTTGTGCTAAAGCTGCAGGACTTAATAGTGTTGCTCCCAGGTTATCAATCATATCATAAAGAAGGTTTAGAGAAGTCAGCTGAGAGAGGAACACATTGTTCTAATCTGCTACATATATAGATATATATCTATCTATATATATCTATATCTATATATATATCTCTCTCTCTATATATAGATATATATATACCTCCAACACAGAGTCGGCACTCACGACACGTTGTGCAAATTTGCCTGG